>OX393568.1:11487039-11512738 GCA_947652115.1 Blastomussa wellsi | reverse complement strand
AATTCGCCACGAGAACCACAGCTGTCAAAGACGAATTGAAAAAATCGAGGAGCACCCTGGGCTCCTTAGTTGATTAGAAAAAGGAGAAGCATTTCGGTTCTAGACACCTTCCAGTATTTCAGTCATGGGTCCCTCTGGCTGTGGAAAGACTTATTTTACGGAGTCGTTGATACTGGATCACTTAGAAGAGTTGTTTGCTACACCACACGAGACCATTCATTACTGCTACGGTGCTTGGCAACATGGATTCGTGGACATGCAACAACAAGGGATACGTTTTCACGAAGGAATTCCCACGACCTCCCACTTGCAAAAATTGTTTCCGAACGGTGGATTACTCGTGTTAGACGATCTCGTGACAGAGGGAAGCGATGATAAAGAGTTACTGGATCTGTTCACCAAACATTCTCATCATCAAAATATTACTGTCCTCTATTTGTGCCAGGATATGTTCCCACAAGGTAAATATGCCAAAACTATTTCCAGGAACGCACATTACATTGTGGCCTTCAAGAATCCAAGGGATCAACTAGCCATGAAGAATTTACTGCTTCAGACATTTCCTACCTATTGGTCAGACAATACCAGGCACCAGCCAATAGCGAAGCTCCATCTTTCTGTATATAAAGACACACGACGCACAATTCCTTGATTCGCTCCGACGAAGGGCTAACGCTCGAAACGTCAGCAGTTGAATCTCTTTAAGAAACTCACCAAGGAGCTACGCCAGGAAATCGTAAGTTATCTTTTTCCTTTTCCCCCTATTAGTAATAATCTAGCTTTCCGTTTAGCCATTCTCACCTTCTATAAAACCAGGTTTTGTAGTCACATCAACTTCATCGGCCGTTGCCTTCATTCTAAAGTTATTCCGAAGGGTTTTCGCTCCAATTTTCATGCATCTTCTCTCTCCCATTCTAATCAATATCGTCGCCAAATTCAGTGTGCTCAAATTCTTTTTCACGTAACATTATGAGGATTACTATCAGAGCTATGTGCCAAAAACGCGATGACCTCGACAAACAAATTCTACATTATCGCTCTGAACTGTCCAAAACCTGCCCAGCTATTTTAGTACAATCTATTCGCGAAAAAATTCAGGAGTTAAACTCTAAACTTTTTAACTATTTACACCAAATTAAGGCCCAAAAACTTCAACAATTAATAGGTCCTCAAAATACTTGTGACTCATCACTTGAAAACCTTAACACCGTGGTTACTATTCCAGAAAATCTTCCGCTCTCCGACTCAGAGAAATCCGTCCTCAGTAAGGGCTTGAATTTTGTTCCTATATCCAAAAAACCGGACGAATTCTCAGTTAAGCAAATTGTTGAAAAATTCCTTCGCCGCGTTCAACTGAAAGCCTTTTTCCATGACAAAGAGGATGATTCTAACACCTCTGACAAAGATACTTTCGAGACGCTTCAGACTCGAAAATCTAAGTGGACTCCCCCAGAGGGCCAGTTTGCTTCTTTAGATTTTTTCATTAAAAAATGCCGTCACGACATCAACAAACTTAATTTCAATCGTAACACCAAATTTTCCAACCTTTCTTCGGAAGAGAGGACGGCGCTAAAAAACCTTAGTAAGCGCAAAGACATAATTATCAAAGCGGCCGACAAAGGCGGCGCTTTAGTTGTTTGGCGGGCCGACCTCTACCAAAAAGAAGCTTTGCGGCAACTTTCTGACACCTCTTTTCATGCTAAAGTCGACAAAGATCTCACCTCCACTAACCAACAAATTGTCAAGAGCACTATTAACGACCTTATGGTCAAACAAGAATTGCCGGCTACTGCTACCAATCTCATCATTACCACTCCCAGAACCTCGTGTATTTACTTTTTACCTAAAATTCACAAACCTAACAACCCAGGCCGAACTATCGTCTCTGCCTGTAGTTGCCCTACCGAACTCATTTCCAGCTATTTAGACAAAATTATGGCACCTATTGTCAGATCCTTACCGTCATACGTTAAAGACAGTCAACACGCACTTCAAATTTTTCGCGATTTCAATTTCCTGGGCGACGACAAACTTATTTTCACTATGGATATTACATCTCTTTACACCGTCATCCCAAATGGCGAAGGTCTTCTAGCCCTCAAACATTTTTTTGATTTACGCACTGTTAAGGAACCAAGCTCGGAAACACTACTCCGCCTGGCTGAGTTAGTGTTAACACTCAACTGTTTTTCATTCGCGAACAATTATTACAAACAAATAAATGGCGTGGCCATCGGTACCAAAATGGGACCCAGCTACGCCAATCTTTTCGTAGGCTACATTGAACACCAATTTTTCAATCAATACAACGGCCCAAAACCTGAACTCTATCGTCACAACATTGACGACTGTATCGGCGCTACCTCTTCTACCAGAGAAGATCTTAATCAATTTATAATTCGTTTCATCCTGCCCTTAAATATACCTGGGAAATTTCCGATACTTCCTTAGCATTCCGGGATGTCAAAGTTTCTATCGAAGGCAACAGTTTATGCACCAGTGTGCATTACAAACCCACAGATTCTCATAGCTATTTGTTGTATTCATCTTCACATCCATCACGTGTCAAGAATTCCATTCCTTATTCTCAGTTTCTTAGACTTCGCCGTCTTTGTAGTGACGACTCTGATTTTTCCTTAAAATCAGAGGAAATGTGCAATTTCTTCGACAAACGCGGCTATCCTGCTTCTGTTGTTCAAGCGGGCCATCATCGCGCCCAGCAAATTGATCGACAGTCAGCACTACAAACGTCACAGAGAGAAAACAACGATAGAATTCCATTCACCCTCACATTTCACCCTCACAACCACGCAGTTAAATCCATCATTCTCAAAAACTTTAAATTACTTCAAAATGATCCTGACACTGGTAGAATCTTTTCGCAACCTCCATTAATTTCATTTAAACGCGACAAAAACTTGGGTAACTTTTTAGTCAGAAGTGCATTCCAAACTAGTGATCAACCCGGAACTTTTAAATGCGCTCGCGCACGATGCAAAACATGCCCTTTCATTCACAACGTTGACAAAATATCGGGACCCAAGCGATCTATCAAAATCACTGATCATTTCACCTGTACCTCAGCCAATGCCATCTACTGTATAACTTGCACTCTTTGCAAAAAGTTATACATCGGCGAAACAGGGAGACGATTTGGCGACCGATTTCGAGAACACCTTCGTGACGTAGAGAAAGACGACAAAAATGCATCGAAACCGGTCGCGAGACACTTCAATCTCCCAAATCATTCTAAGCAACATATGGCAGTCTGCGGCCTTTCCCTTCACCAAGGAAACATGGAAAGCCGTAAAACTCTAGAACAAAAATTTATTTTTCAAATCGGCACTCTTAATCCTCACGGTATCAACGAACGCTTTTCATTCAACTAATTTATTCCGAAGTTTTCACGTTACCAGGCACCAGCCAATAGCGAAGCTCCATCTTTCTGTATATAAAGACACACGACGCACAATTCCTTGATTCGCTCCGACGAAGGGCTGACGCTCGAAACGTCAGCACTTGAATCTCTTTACGGTGGCCAATTGACATTATCAACCCAGTTGATAAAACCAAGTTATATCAAAAGGTGGCCGAGCGCCCGTTCGGATACATGGCCTTGAATTTACATCCTGCCAGCGACGACAGGAAACGTGTGTTTAGCCACCTCTTGACGCACGAAGGATACCAGCGTTGGTATCGAAGAATCAGAGAAGATTTTTGAAATATATCACTCAACGCTTCAATCCCCTCTTGTTCATTTGAAGCACGCTGTCTTGGTTGAGGGTTGACGAGACCATGGGTGATCATTCACCAGACATTTTTGACACCGTGGAAGAAGGCGGAAGTAATGAAGAAAATGCAGAAGAGCCTGACGAGGAGCCCGAAGAGGAACAGGATTAAGAGGAGGAGAATAGTAGCAGCTCCGAAGAGGACAAGGATCCAGACTATGATCCATGGCTTCCGTTACGTAGGAAAGTGAGGGAAGATGTGGAAGAAAAATACATTGATGAAGTCAAACGCTTTCTTGATATGGGTAAAACCCAAGATTACGCCGAGAATGCTCCTTTCAATGTCCTATTACCTTTAATTAGAAGGAAGCTACGAAGGACCTACTTACAGCGTCTATTATGGTCCCACCGTATCAAACGCGACGCACTACACCGTAAAGTTATGAGCACTCTTCGTCGATTTATTGAAAAAGAGAGCATGGATTTCGAAGAAGCGGCTGAGTCAGCAGTAGAAAAACGTAAATTCCTTTTAAACTGAAAAATGACCAGAATGGTCCTCTCTGACGAGCCTGATGGTGACGACGAAGGAGAATTGGCTTAAAACTTCATGTGATTTGTCTATTTGATTGTTATAAGAGTGTGTGTTTGTTGCCGTTATTCTCATTATTTACAAGACATCAGTCAAGATGAATTGCTCCAATCATTTACCAGAGGGTGATGGAAAGGTCGTGTGTAGGAGAGACTACCATAAAAGATATTACTCGGAAAACAAGGAGCGAATCTTGGCTCGAGAAAAACGTTGGCGTACAGAGAACTGGGAGATGATCAAAGCCGGTCTTAAAACAAAGCGTGAAGAAATCAATAGGCCAAGAGAGCATATTGCCAAAAGAACAGGGAACGCATCAGGAGTTATCAAAGAAAATACCGTCAAAACAACAGGGAACGGATCAACGAATATTGGCGACGCTATTATGCAAAGAATAAGGAACGGATCAATCGCGCAGGACCAAATGCATGTGGACGCGAGTCTGGAAGAGGACCGAGGATCTCGGGACTTAGAAGTGAACCGAGATGTTACTGTAACGGATGGAAATAAGCCTTTTGAAAAGAGACACGATTGTGCACTTGATCGAAAGTATTAAATGTTAACCATTAAAAAGTGTTCAACAAAGAAACATGTCTTGTGCTTTCCATTTCTTTATTTTTAAAATATTTGAATCAAATATTTATAAGAGCCGGAAGAATCGTTCCCAGAAACCAAGAAGTGGCACATGTCAGAAGTGGGGGTACCCTTCCTGACCATTTACCTCTCAGTACAATATACCATTCATTAACGTATCGAAGCATGCGAAATATGGTGATTAATTGTATGGGAAAGGGAAATGAGGTATACCATTCAATAGCGTATAAAAGCGAGCGGCATTCAGATTAATTATAGGAAAAAGGACAGGGGGTACACTATCGATTAACATATCAAAGCGCACGACATTCTGATTAATTATAAAGGAAGGGATTTGTTTGAAAACACAATCTTTGTTTTAAAAATTTTGCGTGATTTTTATTTGCGTGAGGAAAAAAACAAAATGGCGGATTACAGATACCAAACCCTGGTTGGCTACGTCTGTAAACGACCCCTTTTACTACTCCTTTCGTCGTCTTCATCTTTTAATAGGGCCAAATTTGCGGAGGCACCCCACCTTTGGGGGGGGGGGGGGGTGGGAGAAAATGGTTGTTGTCGCAGACAAGTAGTGGATGTAAGAAGCTCCGAAAGTTTATTCGGAATTGTTTTATTTGGATCTGGGTTGTCTGTATTTCCGAACAAGGATTTTCAGACTCACCGCAAGTTGTCGTAACATTTGGCCTTTCCTTGTTGTTAATTACATTAAGTTAAAGTTAAGTTAAGTTTAAGTTAAAGTCGCAGGCAGATATTTTTCTCCGGGACTTTTTTTTTGTAATGTTTTAGCTGTGTGTATTATAAAAAATACTGTAACAAGGCTCGAAAGAAAGTTTACGAAACAGTTTTTGTTTGATTTGTTTGTTTCCGATTAATTAACATTAATTTCAAGAGGCATCACACCCGATAGAAAAACGCCGATTTTTGACTTGTTTTACAAAGATAACTGAGGACGAACAAAGAATGCATAAAAAATAGTTTCCACTTGGCGCGAAAATATGCTCGAATATTTGTCCGCGGACATTTTCTGTTCCAAGAAGCGAACAGTTTTCCGATAGCGAAGCTCGAGAAAAACCATGAGCTTTGAAGTATTTCAAGTTATTTTTACAAAGTTTCGGTGTGTTTGTGCCACTAAAATGATGGCCAAAGGTGGAAAACATTTTATTGCTGTTTTCAAGTTTGATTTGGGATCAGTTTATGACGCCATAAATTAGTCGTTCAAGATGTCTAGTTAGCACCTCTGCATTGAATGCCGCAAAAGAGCCAGGTATTTGGGGGTGGGTGAGCACTTAAAACCTTCAGGCGTCAGTGTTCCCAACGAGACTGTCATAGGCAACTTGCCATGGACTTGTCTGTCTGATAGACTTGGATGTTGGTGGGAGTGGTGAATTTTTGAAACCTTTCTTTTGCTATCTTATCACTATTGTGCCATATACAAGCCATGGCTTCCTTTTTATGGTGGAGTCTATCTTTGCTCGAATGCAGTACCCTAATCTTTGATTATTGCTAGTCATAAAAATAATTTGAGTAAGTCAAAGTCAGAGTGAAAGCCAACTCTGACACGAGTGGAAATAAAGCGCTAACAAACTGAAATATCCGTTTTCCGAATCTTTGCCCCCTGGCATCGCATAATATGGCTTTAAATTAATGTATTCATGATGGCCACCGTATCAGTAAAAAGGTCCATTCCGTCTGTAATTGTACGTCGAGTGATCAACAAAATCTTACGACCGCGAAGCGGGACTTCGATTTGTTAATCATGACACGACGTCCTATTGCCAATCAATCAAAACTATGACAAAATCTGAGAAACAAAATAACCATCGGTTAAACCTCATCGGAAAAAAAAGACATAATAATTTACTTCTTTGGAACTGAAATGCAGGAGCTAGAAAATAATAGCACAAATGACGCGTACTGACCAATTACTCAGGTATGACGCGTAAACTGTCCTATTACACTTTCAAAGCACGCTGCTGATAACCAATCTTGTTCGAGAATTTCGTTATAGTTTTGAGGGAGAAATCGACCTCCTCATTCAGGCGATGTTCCGTGTTTGTAATATTTAAACCTACCTTTTAATTTGTACATAACTGGTGTAAATAGGTGGTAGAGATGATTACTTCACGGATCATTCAATAAGCAAATAAGCAACTTATCTCACATTCGCCGTCTTGTACCATACCATAAATCACTTTATATACCTCTTGTTATTTCTATTCTAAACACTAGAGAGCTTCTAGATGTTTAAAATTATAATTTATGTATTTATTCGCTGTTTTCTTTCTTTCGCTTGAGCCCGCCTGGAATAGATATCAAGCTACTTGTGGGCTCAAACGTTTTGTACACTTAGGTATTAAATTAATGAAGTTGTTGTTGTTGTCAATCAGATTAACTTACTGATAATGTCCTTTGAGGGTAAATAAGGTCCATGCTCCAGAAGTGTAGTGTGCCTTCCTTGCTCACAGACACATACCTTCCTCCATTGTTGTCAGTCGGATCATCAGTGCCGTGGGACAGTTTAGGGAAGTATGTTATCCGCGTAATCGTATCACGATGGCAACTAAAATCAAAATAAAGCACAAACTAACTTTGCATAGCTTCTTAGGAGAACTCGGGCTGTTTAGACATTGTGAAACGTGCGGCCCTATAGGCTAATCTATGTGTCATATGCAGTCTTATTGATAATAATATACATGTTAAAATTGCTCGATTCTGATTGGCTGAGAGCAGTGCAGTTCAAGTGTAACACCAGTGCAAAAAAGTGTAACAGTGCAAAAGTGTAACACTAGTGCAGATTACACATCGAAATTCTAGATTATGGTTGCAAATGTTTTAAACGAACCGAGTAGTATAAAAAGAATGAAACCAATACCACCTGCGTCGTGCACCGATTGTCACAACATGGGTGAAGTGGAACCATGCTCGCCAAAGCTCGCAAGGTTCAACTTCAACCATGTTGTGACAACGGTGCACTCCTTGGTAGTATTGGTTTCATTCTTTTTATACTACTGCGAGAAGAGCACGCCCAATTAGAAAGAAGAGGCGGAGACCAAAATGGCACGCGGAGAAAACAACTGCGAGTGGTTGCTACGAAATAGAAAAAAGAACTGCGGCAAGAAAAGAACGGAAAGCAAAAACCGAAGCCATGTCGCAGCTGCGGAAAAGGAGTATTGACGGACTACAGGATATGTGTAAATTGCAGAGGGGACGCGATGCAAAAGCGGCTGAAACGGAAAGAGAAAAAAGCGAAGAAAGAATATGAACAAGTAATGCGAGAGCTCGAAGAAACAACGACCAGAATAGAGAGCAGAGAGAACCAAAAAAGAGAGAGAGAAGAGGACCAAGAGAAAAGAACCAAAAAAGGGAGAGCAAGAGCGAGCATTTAGAGAAGTGGGCCAATTAGAGAAAAGCAACAGAAGCAAAATGGCAGAGGTGACGAAGCAGGAAATAGAGGAACTAGAAGAACTCTTCGGAAAAAAGGCGGAAAGGCGAAAAAAAGAGACGCCGGAGGACGTACTAAAAATGTTCGACCCAGTTCAACCCCAGGCAGGCAAATCGAAAGAAAAATATCGTGAATCACTAGGCTGGTTCTTACATGGACCAGAAGCAGAGAGGGGAAGGACACAAAGAGGACGGAGATTTATAAAATGGGCGCACCGGGTGAGCAGCACCGACATGACAGAGGAAATAATGGAAAAGATCCAGGCCAATGTAAACACCTCGATGTATATAAGATATGCATTTTCATATTGGCTGGAGAAGAAGAGGAAAGAAGCAGAGGAGGGAGAAGAGGGGGGAGAAGCGGGGGGAGAAGAGGAGGGAGAAGCGGGGGGAGACGAGGGGGGAGAACTGATGTTGTGGTATCAACAATATGAGGGCTCGCCTTGGATAAACACTTATGAAGAAGCGGAAAAATATGTGAAAGAAAGGGAAAGGGACCGACAAAAAATAGACACAATCGAAAGACCGGCGACAGGATTGGGGTTCAATGGCTACGAAGATGTCTATGTGAAAGTTGTACTCAATACCTAGCCATTGATGGGAACAGGACCCTTGCCAGACTGGCTGCGCAAACTTGCACATGGACGTGATGGGACAATGGTGGCGCTGGATACTTTCCAAGACAACTTGTGTCTCTGGCGGTGCATCGCAGTGCACCAAGGAGCCAGGCCAGACCGAAGTACGGCAGCGGCAAGAGAACTAGCCAAGAATTTCTACAAACTCGCAAAAGCGCCAAAAGACATACCAAAAACGTCACTAGACAAAACGACACGAGAAGAAACAAAAACATCATTTGACGATTTAGCCGAAGTTGAAAAGCCTCTCAACAAAAAAGGCGCTTTTTCAGAATGGCTCGGCATCCGAGTATATGAGCCAGAACGTGGAGAAGACGGAAAACTGGTATGGCATCTAAGAAGAAACGTGTCAGCCAAGCTGAAAAACATCATGACAATCGGAATCTGGGAAGGGCACGCTTTTTTGATAAAAGACATAGCAAAGCTTGCGAAAATTTATGAGTGTGCAAATTGCCGAGCGAGATTCACACAAACAAACAATCTACAACGGCATGCCGAAACGTGTTCCAAAGGGGAAACAAAAATCTTTTGCCCGGGAGAAAAAGTCGAAGCCCCGAAGACAGCTTATGAAAATGCGTTTTATTCAGAAACGGCATCCAAAGAATCACTGGAGTGGCTCGAACAAGAAGCCAAGCGGCGAAAAGTCCACATCCACCACGCAAAGTGTGGGCACGGAGGCGAGAGGTGGTTTCTAGGAGCGCCAGTCGATGGATGGCACTCAGAAACAAAGACTGTGTTTCAATATCACGGATGTTATTGTCACGGATGCCGAAAATGTTACCCGCATGACCGCGTCAGAATAATAAAAGCCCGATTCGAACAAACGCGCGAAGAAAGGTGGCAGGCCACGCACAGGCGAACAAGAAATCTCTGGAAAGCCGGCTACAACATAGTCCAGATTTGGGCGTGTGATGTTGAGAAAAAAGACGTCGAACTTCCGCAGACCAAAACAAAAAGTTACCCGCACGCGATTCTCTTTGATTTCGAGGCCATTGGTGACAAGACACAGCGGAAGGAGCTGACGCCCATGCTGGCGATCGAGAACGTGCACGTCCCAATATCGGTCTCCATCGGCGACACGCTCGAGAGAGAGCCCACCCACATCTGCGAAAGAAAACCCGCCCTTCTGGTTCGCAAGTTTATGGAAGAGCTGGAGAGGCGTGGGAGAAACATCCGGCGCAAAGTCAGGGAAGATTTCGAGCCAGAAGAAATGCAGCTGCTGTCAAAAAAGCAGCGGGGAAAAAAGAGGAATGGTGTGACCAGGTACCCGTAGTCGGATTCAACTCAGGAAGCTATGATCTGAACTTGACCAAAAGCTACTTTGTGGAGCGGCTGGCAGAAACAACCGGCCAAGTCCGAGTGGCGAAAAAAGGAAAAAAAGACAATGTTCATGCTAACAAGGGGCTTCCGTTTCCTGGACATCGTCAATTATCTTGGCCTGGGGACAAGCTATGAAAAGTGGACCCAAGCATATGGATGAACACAGCAGAAATCGTGGTTCCCCTATGAGTGGTTCGATTCGCCGGAGAAGCTCGACAATCCAGGACTCCCAGACTATCCAGAGTGGTTTTCACGTCTGAAGAACGAGCATGTGTTGACAAGAGAAGAATGGGAAGGATGTGTCAGTCTGTTCAAAGAAAAGGGAATGCGCACATTCGCGGACTGGCTGCGCTATTACAACAATCTCGATGTGGCCCCAGGCCTCGAGGCATTGGAAAAGATGCGAGGCTTCTACATAGAAAAAGGCATCGACATTTTGAAAGACGCGGTCAATGTCCCGGGAGTGAGTTTGCACTACTTACTCCGGGGAGCGGTCGAGAGAGGCGCGGATCTCTGGAGTCCAGGGAAAGAAGCATATGAAATGTTTAAAGGCGCTGTTGTCGGAGGCCCGAGCATCGTTTTCACACGGGGGCACGAAGCCGGTGTGACAAAAATCAGATCGCACCAGCAGGAAGACTCGCGTCTGTGCAAAAAGATCTTGGGCTTTGACGCAAACGCCCTCTATCTGTCGACCATGCTTCGAGAAATGCCATGCGGAAAGGAAAAGGTCGAGCACTTCATCAACAGCCCAGAAGACGGAGCGTTTTTGATTTCGCACAGGCTCAAAAGAGGAACATGGTTCGGTCTCGCCGAAGTAGACATTGAAATTCCGGAAGCTCTGCATGCGAAGTTCGAAGAAATGTGTCCGTTCTTCTATAACAAAGAGGTGCCAGAAGCAGCTGTCCCGGAACACATGATCGAATACTTGCGACAAACGGGAAGAAACCGCGGAGACGGGAGAAAACTAGTTGGCGCCCTGTCCGCTGGTACATGGACCACGGAGCGCAGATCACAAAAGTCTGGAGAACAATCGATTACAAACCAGGCAAGATATTTCCATGGTTCGTGGAGCAGGTCACCGAGGCGCGGCGGACAGGTGACGTCGAAAAAAGCAAGGCGCTGCTGGCAGACGTTTTCAAACTGCTAGGGAACAGCGGCTATGGAAAGTTGATCGAAGCGTTGGAGCGGCAGACGAGCGTGCATTACACCAAAGACGAAGCGCCTTTTTCAGTGACCTTGATGAGGTTGGGCCGGCGTATGAACTGGAAAGCCGCAAGCCAAGAATCATGATCAAACGCCCGTTTGAGGTTGGAATCGCGGTCTACCAGCTGGCGAAGCTGCGGATGCTGGAATTCTATTATGACTTCCTCGACAAGTATTTCGACCGGCGAGATTTTGAGCTGATCCAGATGGGCACAGACAGCAACTACATGGCCATCTCCGCGGAGCGACTCGAGGAACTTGTCAAGCCGGAGCTGCGGGCGGAATTCGAGGCGCCGAAGCAGCAGTGGCTCGCTTGGGACAAATGGAGCGGCCGCACGCCCGGGCTCTTCAAACTAGAGTGTGAGGGGAGCCGGATGATCGCGCTCTGCTCAAAATGCTACTATGTCGGCGAAGCGGGGGAAAAAAAGAAGTTCAGCACAAAAGGAGTTTCGAAGAGGCAAAATGAAATTTCCTGGCAGCGTTTCAAAGCCGGAAGGAAACAAGGACATGGCCACCAACAGAGGTTTCAGGCAGCGGGACGGAAAGATTGTCACATACGAGCAGCAGAAACTGGGGCTGAGCGCCTTTTATGACGAAAGGTGGGTGCTGCCCGACGGAATCCACACAGAACAAATTGAATTTCACTTGGGAGGGACCCCGAGGTGAGGGACCCCGAGGTCAGCCGGCGGGAGAACGGTGTTTGGAGGAACAACCAGCAGCTCTTCACGCACAAAGCCGCGCCCAGGACCGTCGCGCAAATAGTAGAGAACGGGTTGATTCGGTTTCCGCAGAGCGCGTTCAATGTTGAAAACTTTCAACGACCAGATCGGATCTGTGGCCCTTCTTGCGCCGCCTTCCAACTCGACGGGCTGAAAAAGAAATCGAACTTGGGTGAAAGGAGGGAGGAGTTTTTCAGCCTTTCCGACAGGCCGAAGATAGGGAGTGGCAGGTTGCGCAAAAACAGCTTTTTCTTTGATAGCTTCTGCGGTTTTTTCCCCGTCAGCCGGGTTTTTTCGTTGTTCAAAGCGGCGACAACTGCCGGAAGCCTTTTCACCCACGCAGTTGACCGCAAACCTTCTGGGAGGCGCATTTCAACAGCATACTGATGACCGAACAAACGCTCGGCGAGGGTGCGGTTGAAACGTTCGACAATGGCCTGGTCGCGGTGAATCTCGGGGCGTCCGCGCCGAACAGAGGTTTTATGTTTCTCCTTTTTCTTCGAGACGGCGCCCATGAATTCACGCCCTGGGTCAACTTGCAACAGTTTCGGCCATTGGAGTGGCCCGCGCTTGTAAATTTTCTGAAAGGCTCGGGCAACCTCATCAGAATTTTTTGAAGTCAAAGGTTCTGCTTCTTTGAAGCGGCTCGCCACGTCCACGATGGTCAACGCATATCTAAAAACTTTCCGACCGCGGGGCAGTTTGTCGTGAGGTAAAAAAAGAAGGTCCGCCTGGTGGACCGCATTGGGTATCGGCACATCGAATTTTGGCCGTGGAATGCGCCTCGGAGCGGGCAGAAAGACCTGCCAGAGAGCTTGTTTGACAAGCCATATTTTTGCAACGTCCTCCGGCACCTCGGCGGCCTCGGCTAATTTTTTAACAGCGGCGAGGCCTTTCCAATAGCCCTCCGGCCCGTAAAAAATCTTTGCGAGTTTGTCTTCCATATAGAAGAGACAAAAAAAAGTTCAAAAGAACCGGAAAGCTGCATAGCCCAGAGCGAGAACCCCCGCGCCAACGAATGCGAGTTCGCCATTTTTCTGCTGCTGGCTCGGTTGATAGAAATCAGAAAACTTGGGTTCTTTGGGAGGCTTCATCCGTTCTTCAGGGTGTGCCTGGTTGTAGAGTTTGAAAGCGTAATCGGTGTTGGTAAAGTTTTGCTTTGCTTCTGCCTTGATCTGCGCGTTTGTTGCAATCCAGTCGAGAAGATTGGTGCGGTCGCGCGAATATATTTGCCAGGCAGCTTGATATGCTTCGAGAGCTTTATCGTGCCGCACTTTTATGCCGCCGCCATAGTCCAGCTGTTATCGACCACAATTGTTCACTTTTATGATAAAAGCATGAAACTTTGCCATATTTCTAACATCCCCAAGAACAACATTTTTTTGATATGGAGCCAGACCAAATTCACTACTGGCGCCGAGTTCTGCGCATGTCATAAAATACCCAACATGGAAACGAGGCTGAAACTATATACCCTGCTTAAACTCATTTTCTGAAGGAATTTTGTTGAAGAGACTTTCTAATAATCAGAAATGAGTCGCACGTGACTTTTTCCTGGAAACTGACAAGGTAAAACGTGGGATCCCTATGACCAGACTTTTAAGAAACACTTTTTCTGTACTTTTAGAGTCAAAAAATAAAATATAAACCTGAGAAAATAACACAGCTAAAAATTACTTATTTCCTAAATAGCACTGCATGAAAACGAGGCTGGTAGCCTAAATCAAGACTACTTTCACAAAAGGAGACCGATTAGTAGTTCGAATGTGAGTTTGCTATAACAAACGTGATATCCACGGATGTTAAATCTATTTCTATAACATGTAATACTCATTTTGCCAGATTAAATCAAGATTCTGTGTTGTTCAAGTGTCACTTGCGTCATTGCTATCAAGTTTGACATTGCCACTTACAAAAATAAAATTTCCTTCCACAGGACAACACTAAACGTGAGATAATCATTACATGTACACCTTAAAAACTATACTGTTGTTGAAGTGTCATCCTAGTTGCAGTTGCCGCCACAATTGCACAAACCCGTACATGCTAAATTGGCCTTCATGCACTTGCACCGTCCTCTACATGCAGTTTTGCAGCCACATTTGATCAGTTCGTAGCAGGTATCCTTTGCTTGCGGAAGCGTTGTCCAGAGGGGTACCCAGGAACTGCCGTCACGATACCATCCCCAGTCAGAAGGACATGGTAGTAATGGTCGCGGTAGAAGAGTCTGAGCCCAGATGTAGCCCCCTTGATATACTGCTCTCCTTGCATGCTGTACGAGTGCTGATTTAGTGGGAGGGATGCTGTCAAGGCTTCTCGACTTCTTTGAAAATAGCTCTTGCCTCACTTCGTTGACTTTCGTAAGGCTGCTCGTTCGAACGTACAGAAGAATTACGAACCAGGTGATTCTGTGAGGGATCTGAGCACTGGTGTCAGTTCCAAAAATACTTTCCACACGTCCCATGCGCTCTTTTTTCCTCGTCCACCAAAGAAAGACACTGT
Source organism: Blastomussa wellsi (assembly GCA_947652115.1). Taxonomy (NCBI): domain Eukaryota; kingdom Metazoa; phylum Cnidaria; class Anthozoa; order Scleractinia; family Plerogyridae; genus Blastomussa; species Blastomussa wellsi. The sequence continues at coordinate 11,498,013 of OX393568.1, read as the reverse complement.
GTCGCATCCTGTTAGAGCATGGAACATCGGTAATGCCGACGATTTCTCTGGACCTAACGACGTGGCTATGGAATGTGCTGGAAGGTTGTGTAGATGCTTTCCAGAACCATAGGCAATCCACAGCTCATCTGCTTGAATGGTGTTAGCAACTGAAATCGCTAACACAACCACATCTGTATCATTACTTCTAATCTTTATTCGTCGATGACCGCACAGGCTAGCATCTAGTGCATGGATCATCAAGCGAGTGTCCGCCTCTTCATGGGTGCTAGGTTCAATGACGTGCATGTCAATTCGGTTGGACGAGGACAAGACTCTTTCCCCGTGTGTGGTGTAGATCTCCTTACCATCTGGAAGAATCAGTGAAACCACCTAAAAGACCAAACAAAATTATCATTTTTAACTATATTATTGTTTATCTTTCTGTACGTAATATCTATCACATTGTTATTACTAGATAAATTGTTGTTAATTATTGTTATTACCTTGCTTGCCAGAAGCTTGAAAAGTTCATCCTTGTTGTCGTCGACTCGCAGAAATCCTTTCCAATCAGCAGGAATTCTTGTCGAAGGAAGAACTTTCCGTCGTTGTCCGGAGCCTCTCTTTTCGCGCGTGGATCTCTTCAAGGAGTCCTCTCGGTATACATCCCACACTAGGTCAATTCTGTTTGCTGCTTGAAGCTGTCCCAGGATATAAGGGGCGAACACATTATGGAAGTACTCCTCAAATGTCTGCGCTGTTTTTGGTAGTAACATCTGAACGATAACGGCCCCGTCAAGAATTACTGCATCCACCGTTGGCTGCCCCATTGACGGCGCAGAGGCATTGGATAAGCACTTCACCAGGTCTGCTTTCTGCCCTCCTCTGAGCTGGCCCATTTGTGAGAGTGATGGAGGCCACGGCTAGTTCTCAAATCGGAAGAACTCCTCCAAATTACCATCCCGGCTTTGGCAAGCTATATACAGTCTAGAAAACAGAGCGCAGTCCTCCTTCAAAACTCCCACTTTAGCTTTCTCTTTTGAAATGGTCTTCTTGCTTTGGGTGCTGAATATAGGGAGGTTATTTCTTTTGAGAGGTTCTGTAATGGGCTTGTTTCGGTCAATGAATTCTTGGAACTGCCCTTCTCCGATCTTTCTCACGTTTTGAACGGTGCTAACAACTGCAGCATCCATGACGTCCCTTGTGTGAATTGCTGTTAGCTCGTTGCCTTCTTCCAGGAACGGATTTCCGAGTTCTTCAAATAAAGAGACCAAATTGATGACATCTTTGGCAAACGCACTTTGAACAGCCGGCTACTGCTCGTGATGGCCCTGCGTCTCAGCCGTAGATATTTCACCTTCAAATTCTTCTACCATTCGTGCCGACTCGGGACCTGAGATCATCCATCTTCTAAGAGCTGCAGGATTTTCTGTGAGCCCAACCGCACCCCCTTCACCTTTGACCTCACCATTAACTTGCTCATGTGCATGGTCTAGCGCTATAGAAGAAAACAACCTCTCCGTCTTGTGTACTACAAAATCCCCATTGCTGAACTGTGTGTGCACCTCTGGATGCTTGAATGGAAGATCACACATATCTCTGTAATGCACAGCAAGCCATCTGGCGTAGTTGGGATGGTCCAGAGCAAACATCCATGGTAAGATCTCCTTAATGGCTTTGACGTACAAGGGAAAGTTGGCCTCCCTGAATGCTCCCACTAGCTGAAGACAACAGAGCTGCAAATCCAGTACTCTGGCCCAGAACAGAAACTGCGGGACTTTCCTTGACATTTCTCCTTTCCATTCTTGAAACGATTTGGCCTGATCATTCTCTCCAACATTACCCCTATAGTGTTCATATGCTTTGTTCATCAGTATGTACAGACTTGCTGCGGTTACTTGGTGCGCTCGGCGTGTTCGAGTTAAATGGCTTGCACTCAGGAAGGAATCAGCTACGCCTTGTGTCGCCACCCCTGCATTACAAAGTGCCTCTGCCCACCCACTGCCATTCAACCACTTTCCGAGCATTTTAAATGCGGCCATTTCTATGTGGAGTCCTCCAAGCATGATAACAAACTGATCTTCATTGTACATGACACCGAACGTCCACTAGATTTGTTTGGCCAGGGCAAACAGGGGTTGGTCAACAGCAATAACTGGGATTTGGGAGGGGTTGACGTGTTGTACAGCAGATTTGATCACTTTCATGGAATGAGCTATCATAGACAATGAATGCGCATTCTCCATAAACATCGGTAGTAGTGAAATGATGGCAGGCTTGTGACTTGACAATGAGGATTTTGAGGCACGGTAAGCCGCCCAAGACACATTATCTTCTTTATCAAGCTCTGTCTTGGGGAGAACTTCCTTGGTATTCTCTAGCCAATCTTGCTCATGATTGGTTTCACTGGTGAATGTCACTTGAGGATGGGATGACAGCTGTGTAGTGACTTCTGGAGCGCGAAGCTCACTTGAGGGTAGGGCGACGGGTGGTACTTCACTGTAATGTGATGGTAGTTGGGATATCTTCTTGGAAGTAGATCGTTTGTTGGGGTCGAAGATGTCAGTGGGTCTCTCATTCCCTAGTTCCTCGGTAGTTGGATGCTGGACTAGTGAAATTGCGGTGCCATGGAATGAATCATGGGCGCTGGTTGAGCTAGGGTTGTGGTCTATGTTATCAACCGCTGCAGTGGTGAACAGACCCTCCCTGAGTTTGGATGGACATACAACTCCTTCAGCCTCGTACCGTTCTATAACACTGTTAGTGATTTCAGTGGATATAGAAAGTAGTCTATCATACGAAATGCACATCCCCAGATTGTAAAATGTATCTATCATAGACTTATCCCTTGTGGCTCCGTGAATTTTCAGTGCTGCATAGATAGGTAGCGGGCACTCTCTAGCTCTGACATGATGAGTGTTGCCAGTAGATTCTGATCGAACGCGAACTTGCGAGATGCTGTTGAAGACGATTAGCTGGGCAACTGTAAGACACGCCTGACTGTCTGCAGGGTCAATCTTGGTGGTTGGGCCTTTGATAATCATGCCTATCAAAGTTTTAAGGGATGCTGGAACTGCATTTTTCTGGCATTCTTGTGCAAACGTTCCGTTAAATAAGTTCTTTATATGCAGGATATCTCTCCGGACAATGTTTGCCGCTTTTGCCAGGTGCCATGCTTCGGAATCCTTCTCTTTTGCTTCCTTAAACACGCCTCCAATTTCGTGCTTTAATGCCAACAACACATCTCGTCCTTGGGTATGTGCCGTAAGGTCAGGAAAAGCTGCCAATACTCTGTCTTTCAATCTCGTAGCATTTATTTTTCCACACTCAATTCAAAGTTCTTGCTTTTTTGAGGAGAAAAATTTCACCAGATCAGAAAGCTTTAGCACTGCAAGCTCTTCAACTTCGAGACTTTCGTCGATGTAGGCAATGAGTTCTGCAAAAGCAAGTTCATCTGGGTCGATTGGTGAACTCATAGTGTGATTTGCAGGTTGGACCTTCAACTGCCTAGCTCGATTATACAGACTAACTAAACACTTTGCATGGTACTTTGCGTCAATCGCTATTAAGTCACCAGCAGATAACTTAGCAGTAAGTTTGCTATCTTTCAAAAGAAAGGCACAATCTCTAACTTTTCGGTCGACTTCGAGGGTGGAAGCGGCATGAAGATTTTCGGGTGTATCGAGTGTATCGCAAAAGAAACAGTTGTTCTCTGTGACCTGATGACAACTTGGAACACTAGATCGTCTGGCCTTAACGGGGCTGGAACTCCTTTCTTCCGTTACAATTTCATCACTTTTCTTCTTTTCATCATCAGCGAGTTTTCTTTTCTTGGCACGTTCAAGCTTTGTGTTGCTGTACAAGTCTCTACAGGACTTGTGCCATGACGCCTTTTTCTCTCGAAGGGTCTGTTCTATTCCCTGACCTTCATCCAAGTTGTTGACGTTTATAATTGTAGGTGTATTTCCAAGGCTCTGGAATTCCTCGAGGTTGCTTACAAATGAAGTGTAGCCAGCGCCAGCATCTTTTCTCTTTGAATTTGCAGGACACTGCAAATCCTCCTTTGTCCTTTCCTGGCAGATGAGGCACTGCTCCCAGTCCATGCTTTTGATGCAGTCCTTAATTGTAACTGAAATCAAGTTTCTTGGGATTATTAACACTTAACTTAAAGGATGCCCGAAATATGTTTGCGAGTTTGCGACGAACCAAAACAAAATCTAGTAGCAAATTGAAATTTCTACTAGTAAATGTTCTAATTACAACTTTGACCTAAAATTGAACAGAAAACCAGCAGTAGGTTTGATGGTGTAATTCATGCAAACATTTTCAGTAGAATCTTTATACAATCAGTACACTATTGAAGTTATGTGTTATGAGAGCTTTGCTAGTGAATAAAAACCTCACCAGCAAAATTAATATTTGCTAGTGGACTTAAACTGGATCGGTTTTTTGTACTGTTTGCAATGACTTATTCTATATCATCTCAAATTGACGCTTCATTGAGTATAGTTTCAGTTATACATGTAGCTTTACCACCTTGCAATTACAGAGTCCATTTAGAAAACAATTAATTATCATTCTAAATGAAAACTGTTTACTTGTATCTCGTAAATTAGTCCAAAAGTGTATGTGTTGTGTGTTGATTACAAAAGATACAAGCTTTTCTTAATGTTAACAGGAAAAAATATTCCTTACCAGCGATGACTGTAAGTTGACATGGTAGCTGCCATCTTGAAAGCCGTGCGAAACCTGGGCTCTAGTGTCCAGTCTGTAATAGCCTGCTACAAGCCATTGTCCATAGACACATTTGAAGAAGCATCCATGGTGGAAGAAATTCTTAATTATAAGGTCATACATAATATATATTTGTAATTTTCGGCTACTAAAGATAAAATTATTAGTTGCATACATTCGTTAAGGTAGCTGCTATTAAGCTTCGTTTTCATGCAGTGCTATAGAAGCGTGCCCAGATTATGGCCTGTGTTGAAACGTTCAGTTCTTAAAAGGTTCTAAGTAATCAAAAAGGGACCAATTTTGACTCTAAAAGTACAGAAAACGTGTTTCTTAAAAGTCTGGTCATAGAGATCCCACGTTTTACCTTGTCAGTTCCCAGGAAAAAGTCACGTGACTATGTTTAAAGTTTCATAGCAAAGCGAAAGACTCATTTATGAATATTAGAAAGTCTATTCACCAAAATTTCTTAAGAAAAGGCGTTTAAGCAGGGTATATATTGTCAGCCTCGTTTCCATGTTGGGTATTTTATGACATGCGCAGTACTCGGCGCCAGTAGTGAATTTGGTCTGGCTCCATATCAAAAAATGTTCCTCTTAGGGGTGTTAGTAATCTGGCAAAGTTTCATGCTTTTATCATTAAAGTGAACAATTCAGCATTTTTTTGGTCGATAGCAGCTGGACTACCAAAAGCTCTTGCGAGATAATTTCCGTCGATGAAAGCCGCTGCATTCAACACAGCTCCGCCAACCATAATCGCGATGCTTGCCATTTTTTTCTTATATTTATTTTTTCAAATGTTGGTCGAAAGGATTTTCAAATGTTGGGTGGAAGGATTTTCTGGTCCTCCAGATATTTTTTGAGCGCAAGGCTCCCCGCCATCACAACTGTGAACAATCCATAGTTTTCGAAGGAATTTGAAGGGTCCGCTGTAAAACTTTTCTTGAACGTTTTTTTGGCCACTCATCCAATGCCCGCAGAGAGGCCGACGATGGTTGCGGAATCCATGGCGATTTTGACGAGCTTGTTGTCAGACATGTTGGTTATAGAAAGAGAAAAAATATTTAATTGGAAATTTTCCAGACTTTCCCAAGTAACTCTGTCTTTTCTTCTTGACTGAGCTCTTTCACATTTTCCAATTTCCGAATTAGCTCTTCCTTTTCTTCCACACTTTGCATTTCCGCCTTTTTCACAAGGTTTTTAACGCTCTGCAAATTGCCTCTTCCACTTCTTCCACTTCTTCCACACTTGGCTCTTCCACAGTGGGATCAGGATTTTTGAGATCAGGATTTTTGACAAGCCAAACGACTGTCTGAAAGCAACACTTTGTGAAATACCACCAATATAGGCCGATGCCTGTTGCTGCTGAGGGTGCTATCGCGAACGGGGTGATTTTCGGCATTTTATATTCTGCAAAATATATTCAAATGGATTTTTTTTAATCCATATGGCGAAGACCTTTTTTGGGTTGCGGTGGAGATTCTTGAATCACCTGTGGCGCAGGTGCTGGCGGAGGTGCAGTTGGCCGAAAAAAGGCTTTGATGTCTTCACGCTTGACATAAGTCGTAACAATCAATGCGCCAATTCCAAAGATTGAGATCCATTGGGTTTTGCTGAACCAATTTCCGCCTTTGGAATCATCTGCAGCGGGCTCTGATGGCGCAGGCGCAGGCGCAGGAGGATCAGGTGCAGATTTTTTTCGTTGGCCATTTTCTCGAGAGCTTTTTTCTGCGCTTCGCGGGCCAACCGAGTTCTTTGAGCAACCAGTCTACCAGCGGCCACTCGCTTGGGATTTTTGGGTGTCTTTGTGGCAGCGCTCGGAATTTGTGAAGTTACTTGGCTTTCCATTGGAAGAGCGCTTGCTTTCGCGGACGTTTGTTCTTCAGCCATTGTTATATTTTGGAAAACAAATGTTCAAAAGAATTTTTTGTTTTGTTTATTCAGCGATTGCCGAGGAAAGCACAGCGGTTGCCGAGGAAAGCTCAGCGGTTGGTGAGGAAAGCTCGGCAGTTGGTGAGAAATCTTCCGCTTTTCCTTCACTTCCCAAATCAATGTATTTTGAAATGATCAGCGTCGCGTCGGCTGTTGAGAGAAAATGTCCGAACGTGAGTGCAACGCGGCCAGCAAGTTTGGTGAGATCTTTCTGGATGAAATAGGAGTTTCTGAGTTCTTTTTGACAAGCGTCGATGTCTTTGATTTTGACGACCAGTCCGACCGCTTTGGACACAAGAAAAACGAAGCCCTCGATCAATCTATCAGATGTCTTTGAGCCCTCAAAGGACTCCAAACGTTTGATGTATTTCTCAACATCTTTGTCAGAGAGGCGCTTGACCTGATCGTGCGACAGCTGCACGCCGAGGTTTTCTTTGGCTTTTCCTGCCGAAACCAGCACGGCCAGCTGCTCGCGAAGAGCGGGAATATCAGGCTGCAATGAAACATTGCCGGGCGCGGCGCTGGCTGGCTCAGCTTCAAGCAAGTTCAAAACCTCGGCCTTCACGACGTCGCCGTCGAAATCAACATCGGCCATGTGGACGTCTTCGCAAGCACTCATTTTTGTCTATAGTTTCTTTTTTTAATTGTGAACAAATTTTATTCCGAAAGGGTGCCAAAGCGCGAACACCAGGAAGGAACTTCTTTTTTTTCAACATCGAAACATATTCTTTCTTTTCATCTGGAGAAAGATCGCCGCCGAATTCTCCAAAAACCGTTTTTAAAGTCTTCTGTGAGGGCGTGTAGAAAAGCACAAGCGCAGCCACGTTTTCGCGGAAAGAAGCTGTGATGCTGGTCATCTTCTGCGTCAGCACCCACACGCTGATGGCCATGTGGCGGGCAGAAAAGGCGAGCTTGACCAGCGGGCCTGAGCGCTTTTTCACATCTTTCGTGTCTGCGCAGTCATCGAGGATCAACAGCGTGTTGGTGCCCTCGAAAAGCCTGGTCAACAGCTTCAACCAGGGCTCAACTTGGTCTTGTTCGCAAACTACAACCTCAAAACGCGGGTCCTTTTCGGCGAAACGTTGAAAAGTCTTGTTCCAGGCGAAGGTCGGGCAGACCAACACGATGTTGTCAAATTTGCCGCGGAAAGCCGCGGAAATTTGCCGTGGAGCTGGTCCACCAAAAACTTGGATTTGCCTGAATTTGTCGGGCCCACGATGAGCGCGTTGAACGGCACGTTGTTTGGATCCATTCTTCTTCTAGTATTTCACAGACTCAAATTGTTTCCGACGCTGAATTCAAAATGATCTCTGGTGAAATTCAGAAATATCGCGAATTAAAAGAGAGACTTCGGGAAAATTTCGCGGATAAACCGGTCGATTCTCCAGATGTTGAAACGTTAAAAAAACAGGTTCGCCTCGAACTTCGGAAAGAGTTTCTGAAAAAAATGTCGACGTCCAGCGCAAATTTGAACTGAACTTTGTTTCGAAAAAAAGAAAAATCTTTCTCTCTGTCTTGACCTCTGGTTGATCTGCGAAAAAAAAAGTTTCCAACGTTTTGGCACAGAACTTTGGAAAAGGCTTCTGCTTTTCCACACGCTTTTCTGCTTTTTCAAGGAACTTTCAACTCCCGTTTGGCAGAGCGTGGTCAGACGGCCCAACATGTTGTTGAGGCATTGTCGTGACGGGTTCTGTTCTTCTGCCTCCTGCGCTTTGAGCGGCTCTACTCCCGTTTCCAGAATATTTCACTGTTGAATACGTTGTCGCTCTCGAAATAAACTGGGTTGCCGAGGAAGTGCTTGTCTCCATTTTTTAAACAGGCGGCACATAAACCCGTTTTTCCGCAAACGCTGCATTTGCGACAAACTATTATTTTCGTTATTCGCCCTCGTCTTTCACAAAACGTGCACCTCGTCCCATCCCTTTTCTTTTCTCTGCTTCCGTTTTTCCTCGTGTCGCGGTTCGTTCATTTTGTTTTTGTTTCATATCTCTAACAGGCTGTGCTAATCGCAAAAGGCAAAACGTTTCAAGATATAATCACAATCTTCGTCATCACAATCTTCATCATCATTGAAATATTCACCGCCTAAATAATATTCCTCGCCGTTTTTATAACACGATAGACATTTTTTTTCCTACAATCACAAAGGAAACCCTGTTGCCGACACGGACAAACGATTACTTTGACGAACTGCTCGCATCTGTCACAAACAATGTTGAGAAAGTCGTTCTCTTTCAACTCTTTCAATTCTCTTTACACCGCTGCGAAGCCGAGATCGTATCGCTCTTTGACTTTTATTTCTCGCAATTCCCATCTGATTCGCTCTCGGAGCTCTGGTGGGAGGTTTTTTATTGCCTTGGATAGTTCGCAGTCGTTTTGCTTTTCTCTTGGGGCCGTCCCTTCACCTTGACGGCTCTTTCGGGCGGCCGCGATGGCTTCTTCAAATTCTTTTCCCGCAAAGTCCATTCCGAAGAGTTCTTCTAGTTCCTCTATTTCCTGCTTCGTCACCTCTGCCATTTTGCTTCTGTTGCTTTTCTCTAATTGGCCCACTTCTCTAAATGCTCGCACTTGCTCTCCCTTTTTTGGTTCTTTTCTCTTGGTCCACTTCTCTCTCTTTTTTGGCTCTCTCTGCTCTCTATTCTGGTTGTTGTTTCTTCGAGCTCTCGCATTACTTGTTCATATTCTTTCTTCGCTTTTTTCTCTTTCCGTTTCAGCCGCTTTTGCATCGCGTCCCCTCCGCAATTTACACATATCCTGTAGTCCGTCAATACTCCTTTTCCGCAGCTGCGACATGGCTTCGGTTTTTGTCTGTTCTTTTCTTGCCACTTGTGCTGATAACAATACTGTCCGGTGCACTTTTTACCGCAGTTCTTTTTTCTATTTCGTAGCAACCACTCGCAGTTGTTTTCTCCGCGTGCCATTTTGGTCTCCGCCTCTTCTTTCTAATTGGGCGTGCTCTTCTCGCAGTAGTATAAAAAGAATGAAACCAATACTACCAAGGAGTGCACCGTTGTCACAACATGGGTGAAGTGGAACCTTGCGAGCTTTGGCGAGCATGGTTCCACTTCACCCATGTTGTGACAATCGGTGCACGACGCAGGTGGTATTGGTTTCATTCTTTTTATACTACTAACCGCTTTCAGTTCGTAGCATTATTTGCTGATCTTCATCAGCCAATCCTTAAATAAAGTGTCAAATTCGCATCACATGCTCGTTTCCTGTCTGTAAGATCTTCCGGTACCGGTGCTTCCTCCAGGCGAATTTTTTCATGTTTATATTATTAATAAGAAATCATACGGTTTTTCCCCTTCGTCGAAGCGGCTCGTGCAATTTCAGCTTTTTGAAAAACTCACTCGTGCAAATTAATTCCAAATTGAACTCGAAACCGTATGATTACCTATACTAAATCACCAACTAAAAGGTGATCCAGTTCCTGAAAAAGGCATGCACCTCTTCGGAGTCTAATTATTTGAAGATTTTAATATTCGTTCAGTGAATAAAGATAAAGATTTTCTGACACAAACATGATCAAACTTGTTGCGAGAAACAATCGGTACGACTTTGGTGTTTGAATAGCGAGGAGAGGTGCCTGTATATATAATATACATGAAAAAATTACCCGATTTTGATTGGCTGAGAGCAGTGCACTTCAAATGTTACACCAGGGCAAATTACACATCGAAATTCTGGATTATGATTTCAGTTCATAGCGTTTCAGTTCGTAGCTTTCACTTGGTAGAATTATCAGCTAATCTTCCCTAGCCAATCAATAAATAAAGTGTCAAATCCACGTCAAATTCTCGTTTCCTGTTTGCAAAAAGATCTTTCCGGCTAATTTTTTTTAATAAACAGCGAGTACAATTTCAGCTGTTTGAAAAACTCACGAGTGCAAATTAATTCCAAATTGAACGAGAAAAACCGTATGATGACTTAAACTAACACCTACCTTGGGATTTCCCTAGCTGGATGGGGAAATTCCATCTGTAAAAATAAAAAGCTTCATATTATTTCATATTACTTGGCTGTAGTGGGGAAATTTAATTTCCTAACTAATACAATACAATACAATACAATAAAGTTTATTGTGAAAATACACTTAGCTACAGTAATGGCGTGCTTTCACAGACGGGACCGAAGTAGGGGTCTGTGAAAGCACACCAGCTAATTTACAGGTATTCCACAAACACAATAAAATTAAGAGTTAAAAATCTAAATATGGAACACACTATAATTAAAATTAAATAAAAAAGCGTCATAATTATAAAAATTGCACTAAGTCAACTTGTGTAATGGATCTCTCAAAAGACTTAAAATTCGTAATGTTTCTCAACTT
>OX393568.1:11462039-11484539 GCA_947652115.1 Blastomussa wellsi | reverse complement strand
ATTTAACCTTAACCGAAGCACTTATCAGCCATTTACAAAGCCAAACACTTCTCTACAATACGTTCACCGCGAGAGCAACCACCCGCCGATCACCACAAAGAACATTCCCGCCGGCATCAACAAACGTCTATCATCCCTATCATCCGACAAAGCATCCTTTGACCAGGCAGCCCCCCCATACCAGAAAGCACTCGACGAAAGCGGATACCGCTACACACTGCAGTACGAACCACCCAAAGCAAAGAAACGGAAAAACCGGCAACGCAATAACATCCTCTGGTACAACCCTCCTTTTAGCAAGAGCACCAGCACCAACATCGGACACAAATTCCTCGCACTAATAGACAAGCACTTTCCCAAAGATCACAAGCTCAGAAGAATCTTCAACCGAAACACCATCAAGATCAGCTACAGCTGCATGGACAACACCAAACAACTAATCGACAACCATAACAAACGCATCCTAAATGCATCTACACAGGCTGATAGCACCGCCGTTGCCACCGCCGCCGCCGCCGCTACCATTAACAATAACAAGACATGCAACTGCCGACAAAAGAACGCATGCCCGCTTGACGGAAACTGCCTACAATCTTCAGTAATCTACCAAGCCGCCATCACGCGCAAAGACACCAACACAACAGAAACGTACATCGGGCCCACAGAGAACGATACACTAGATTCCGTCACGCTAAACACAGAAACCCCACCGAACTCAGCAAGCACATCTGGACCCTCAAAGACAACAACATCGAACACTTTATTTCCTGGCGCACCCTTCACCACACCCGCCGTACAACAGCTCAAGTAAAAGATGTAACCTCTGCCTCAAAGAAAAATTCCTAATTATCTGCCGACCCGAACTATCATCACTAAACAAACGTAATGAACTCGTGTCTTCTTGCCGCCACAGAAACAAAGCCCTTCTACGCAACAATTAAACTGTAAAATCTCGCGCTGCATATATTATGTAAATGAAATTGTATATAAGCGATGGTAAAGAATATTCTCATTTAATCCCCTGATGAGTGGGCAACCACGAAACAGGCTTGTAGGGATCACCTGGTAGTTTATTTGATTTTTCTCCAACAACATATACTTCGCTCTGCTTCTATGTATTGAGCACTGTTTTACGAAGATCAAATTTTTTACGAAGTTAAATATTAATTTCCATTGTTGTAAAAAGTACAGAAAGTCTTTCGACAATTTTGAGATAAAAAAGTATTTTGTGTGTGTGTGTGTGTGTGTGTACGTTCCAGTGAACTATATAACTCTTATGACTTTACTGAGGTGGAAAAATATTAAGAATACCAAAATAAGATAGAGTTTGAAACAAAGAAATTATGCAGACACTTACGACACTTCCGGTTTTGATCGGCTTTTCTCACTACCAGAACACATAAACGCACAACACATCAGACAAAAAAAGTTCTCGAGGCCTTTACTTTTGTATTTAGATTTTTTACGGTTAACATTTTTTACGGCAAACGGTTAAATTTTTTTTATTTTTACGCCTAACGGCTAAATGTTTGGCCATTTTACGGCTAACGGTTAACCCCATTGAGACCCTCTTAGACGACACTGCATAACGTCGTTGCAATGCCTACATCGCATATATATTCAATCATCTTATCAACCAAGCGCGAGGCCCAGAGTTCTGGTAGAATATCGGCCCGAGGCCTTGGAAATACGGACCGAGAGCAGCTAGCGAGTGAAAAAGTTTTTTGTACATCTAAGCAGAACAGTAGCGGATCTAGGGGAGGGGCCCGGGGAAGCCGTCCTCTCACCCCACTGCCTTTAGGTAGGGACTTTATTATTTACAAATGTTAGGAAAGCCTGCAGGCCAATCAATATTTCCAAATTACTATTACTTTAAAACTGCAGTTGGACTAATTTTCTTCTTGCAGCATAGAAATCTGCATAAAGCATTTTGTTTTACTAATTGAGTTTCTAACATAGTCAGTACATGCAGTTGGTACCGATTGATTGCAATGCCGCCGGGAAAATGGCGGGAAAACCGTCTTAGCTCTCTCAGGCCTTGCCGTGGGCTAACCTGTTTAAATTTTGGTCGTTCTCAGCTTCATTTCTTCGGAACCAGGTGAGCTTTTTATACTTTATATCAAATTGAAAGTTTCCGTTTGAAACGCAAGCTTTGAACACAGTTACGGTGATTGTGTCGTTCAGGATAATCGTATTACGTGTAATAAAGTTTGAGGTTTGATTTTAAGGTGCCTACACACGAGGCGACATGAAGCAGGGACGTGCTTCGGAGACATGTAGCAGGGACTTAAACACAACACGTACACGCACATGAAAATGTAGCGGTGACGCACGTGATCGGTTGTGCCGACATGTCTCTGCAACAAAATTAAGCAATTACGACGGGTAAGGTAACGCGTAAAACAACATCTATAACACAATATTACATTTAATTCACTCATCGTGCTTATAGATGTAATAATAACGGTTCAAAAAACCGAAACAGCAAAAAAAGATTAACCACTGCAGGTCACGTTATCGAAAACTCGCGGAATTTAGTTGTTTAGTTAATCGTTTGTGGAGGATAACTAGAGATAGTTCTCACTAACATTGACCCCGCTTTGTATTGATCATGGTTTGTGTCTGATTGATCAATGCCTTTTTTCACTGGTGTATTTTTACAGACTATCGGCTTGTGTTGTCGTGAATAACTCTGTTTTGGCTAATTTGTTATCTTTTTTTTCTTTTCTTTGACTGTTATTGACTCGGCCTTAATGCTGATGGTTACTCTTTTTACATCCAAGATAGTAAACTATCATGTACAACATTTGATGTGAATACACATCGTCTACTAGATTTCACACATTTTACACATTCTCTTTCTTCTTGTACCTCCTTATTTAGTTTCTAACCCATCTTTGTATTGTTAGTATTGAAATAAGGGGTTTACCTTGGTGTAAGAACCTGCGACATTTCTCGAGCTTTTTTGTTTTTAGCTATTGTTTTTCTGTTTTATATCGTTTTGTCGTTCTATGTTCCCTTGATTGCTCTGTGAGTTTCAATTAGGTTCTTACATTGAAGATGAGCCTTAGTATTGAATCTTAGAGTGTTGTAACGTCGTTAAGGTGATTCCCTAGTTTTGCATTGTGCATCCATACTGTGCATAATTTCGTCCACGATCAGCGCGCGCCGCATTTATGTCTGAAACGCACCAGAGACGTTAATCGAGCATGGGGACACCCCAGTTTTGTTTAAAAATTTAAATTCTTACAGCACAAACAATCAATAGACATAGCTGTGAATGTAAGTATTTGTAATTATATTTGCAAAATGTTAAGATACATTGCGAGAACTTCTCACTTTTATAAACAGTATCTACAAAAATAGAGGGGGTAAGTTTCTAAAGAAACTGTGGTGCTGCGTCGGTGGGAAGTATAACAATATAATTTGGTTTTATCAACTGGGTTGATAATGTCAATTGGCCACCGTAAAGAGATTCAATAGCTGACGTTTCGAGCGTTAGCCCTTCGTCGGAGCGAGTCAAGGAATTGTGCGTCGTGTGTTTTTATATACAGAAGGATGGAGCTTCGCTATTGGCTGGTGCCTGGTAACGTGAAAACTTCGGAATAAATTAGTTGAATGAAAAGCGTTCGTTGATACCGTGAGGATTAAGAGTGCCGATTTGAAAAATAAATTTTTGTTCTAGAGTTTTACGGCTTTCCGTGTTTCCTTGGTGAAGGGAAAGGCCGCAGACTGCCATATGTTGCTTAGAATGATTTGGGAGATTGAAGTGTCTCGCGACCGGTTTCGATGCATTTTTGTCGTCTTTCTCTACGTCACGAAGGTGTTCTCGGAATCGGTCGCCAAGTCGTCCCCCTGTTTCGCCGATGTATAACTTTTTTGCAAAGAGTGCAAGTTATTCAGTAGATGGCATTGGCTGAGGTACAGGTGAAATGATCAGTGATTCTTTATATGTGTTCCTATATCCAAAAAACCGGACGAATTCTCAGTTAAGCAAGATGTTGAAAAATTCCTTCGCCGCGTTCAACTGACAGCCTTTTTCCATGACAAAGGGGATGATTCTAACACCTCGGACAAAGATACTTTCGAGACGCTTCAGACTCGAACATCTAAGTGGACTCCCCCAGAGGGCCAGTTTTCCTCTTTAGATTTTTTCATTAAAAAATGCCGTCACGACATCAACAAACTTAATTTCAATCGTAACACCAAATTTTCCAACCTTTCTTCGGAAGAGAGGACGGCTCTAAAAAACCTAAGTAAGCGCAAATACATAATTATCAAAGC
This sequence comes from Blastomussa wellsi, assembly GCA_947652115.1. Classification (NCBI taxonomy): domain Eukaryota; kingdom Metazoa; phylum Cnidaria; class Anthozoa; order Scleractinia; family Plerogyridae; genus Blastomussa; species Blastomussa wellsi. Next base: position 11,480,255 of record OX393568.1, on the reverse strand, counting down.
GGCCGACAAAGGCGGCGCTTTAGTTGTTTGGCGGGCCGACCTCTACCAAAAAGAAGCTTTGCGGCAACTTTCTGACACCTCTTTTCATGCTAAAGTCGATAAAGATCTCACCTCCACTAACCAACAAATTGTCAAGAGCACTATTAACGACCTTATAGTCAAACAAGAATTGCCGGCTACTGCTACCAATCTCATCATTACCACTCCCAGAACCTCGTGTATTTACTTTTTACCTAAAATTCACAAACCTAACAACCCAGGTCGACCTATCGTCTCTGCCTGTTTTTGCAAAGAGTGCAAGTTAAACAGTAGATGTCTGAAGCGTCTGGAAAGTATCTTTGTCCGGGGTGTTAGAATCATCCTCTTTGTCATGGAAAAAGGCTGTCAGTTGAACGCGGCGAAGGAATTTTTCAACATCTTGCTTAACTGAGAATTCGTCCGGTTTTTTGGATATAGGAACACATATATTGAAACCAGCAGAAATCAGTGACCAAGAGCTAGAAGACGCTGGACTAGGTTTGTACGTGGAACGGACAATAAACGCCAATGGAAGCCGTTGCCGGATCGTACAGCTAACTTTCCGACTGCTGCTGTCGAAGTCACCCTCCCTTTACCACGGTGAGAAAAGTGGAGCGCCATCGCATTGTGTACAGAAAGAAATACACGGCTGGACCCGTCTGATGGAGTTCAGGCAGGACAATTAAACAAGCGGCTTCTTTAGAAGCTACCAAATCAAATAAAGCAATAACCAATTGAAAAAAAAAATTGAAATTTGTTTACTCCATAGATTTTTTTTTTATGATTGGCTGAAAACAGCAAAGAGGCAAGATGCCTTATTGAAGTAAATCGAACACTGTTCTCGGACGGCTGTAAACCTCTCGCCACTTCCAAATAGCATCGCCGTTTATTTCAATATGAAACACTGGACTGTCCTCGTTAACAAAAGGAGGGGCCATGTGAATGAGCAATGGTTGATCGTTTCGAAGTGCCCCCCATCACTGACGTTTTCCATGCTCATTGCGCGATATAACCGGCAGTTCGACTAAATCAGATGGTGTATTGTGATCGGTTTTAAAATTCGCGGCGATTGTGAATTTTACCACTGAATGGTTTTTGTTAATGGGTATCGTGTTAGTCTCGGCAACCATTGTTATTCACTCGTGGAACAATAGCTTTCTTACTAACGAAGCGCCATTTTCGAACGCAACTCCAACCAGCAGTTTTCAAACTCAACACAATAGTGGATTTTGTCTATAAATTTTCAAAATTAAAACGGATTTTGTTAAAGAAAAGTGGTATCTTGCATTTGCCTTGCGAAGGTTTCATGGAAACAGTGTAAAATTTTCTTAAGATCACTTTCGAAAACGATCTCCATACTAAAATACCCTGTTTTTGCTGTATTTTCAAGTTCAAAACCATAGTCCTTCCACTTACTTAATGCTCCTCATTTTAGGCTTAAATTGAAGATACATCATTCTTCTTAAAAAAGCCGTGCGTATGTTTTAAGGTTTTGCCTTTATTAAGCATTAAAGCAAGTTTTATTACGGCTACTTGACCAATTTGTGAGCGCTCTCGAATTCAAATTTGCCGCTCCGCGTTTTATGAATAATTAATGATGTCCACGCATTCTGCCCCATTTTGTTTTTCAACCCATACAGGTTTTTTTTTTATCTCGTTCCTTTACGCAAGATATTTTTCTTACATTTTTGTTTTGCAGGATTTTTTTGTTTTTCGTCTCCATGCCCCTTAGTCACGAGAGAGACGTCAATACTGCACTAAATTGGGTTGGTACGCATATATGCACCAAAGTTAAAACGTTTTCTGCGATAAACCCGAGGCTATCTTTAAAACAGTGAATGGGGGAATGGGAAATGGGAATGGGCTGGGGAATCTTTAAAATGAGGAATATTTAAAAGCTGGAATCTTTAAAGTGGGTGTTGTGAACGCGGTTACATCGCTTGAGGTACTTAGCACGCTTTCGCAAATCCGGGGTCTCCAAATGATGATGTTCCAACTCTGGCAGTAGGTTTGGTTGTCCAAATAGCAGTGAATTTGGGGTAAGCACTGGTAATTGGGGGTCGCCCTCAACGTAGCTCAGCGGACGATTGTTGAGTGCTACTTCTATGTCTAACAGCACATCTTGTAACTCAACCCATGTCAACATCCCGGAACCAATTTCTTTGTACAGTGCTCTCTTGACCAGACCGATCAGTCGTTCGAACTGTCCTCCCCACCAGGGTGCTCTGCTTAGGTTAAACTGCCACTTGATCCCGTGCTGCGCCAGGTAGTCGTGAATCTTTTCGTCATCCATTATGATTTTGAGCAGGTTTGGCAGCACCAACGAAGGTTTTTCCGTTATCTGAGTAAATCTTTTCTGGTCTTCCACGGCGAGCGATGAACTTCTTCAAACTAGTCATGAATTCTGCAGTTTCCAGGGTTGGCAGCAGTTCTAAGTAGATCCCGCAAGTTAGGCTGCATGCATAGAGTACAATGTAGGCCTTGCATTCGTTCTTCTTCCGGCGAAATCGACACCGACCACTTGAAACGCAGCTCTTCCTTCCGTCCGATCCCTCCAGTCACCTACCTCATCTATTTGAGCGCCCTCTTCCAGTTCCACTTCTCTGGCCAGCGCTGCCAAGGCATCAACATGTCTCTCAATAGTAACAATGTTCCTCTTCTCCACAATGTCCTTTCCCTTGCTCTTTTTGAATTCCAGAAGTTGAAGTTTTGTCTCGATTTTACTTTGTTAGCTTCTCCAGACCATCTCCCGTCCAGTCGGAGGTGCCAGTTAATGTTGTGAACACGGTAACAACACTAGTCACTCACAGTCTCGTTTATCTTCTTTAATAATAATCGCTCTCTAAGTCTCGAGATCGTCTCGCGAAGTCCTCGCCAAGTGATCACTAAGAGATTACAAACCTAAAAAAAGCTCTATAAGTATATCGACGTTGCTAAGGCAACTCGATTGACGTCATTACTAAAGTCATCTTGCATGTAACGCTAACTTTAATTTCACGCTCTAATATTTCTAACAGTGGGGAATCTTTAAACGCGGCAATCTTTCAAACAAGGAATCTTTAAAAGCGAGAATCTTTGAAAGCGGGAATCTTTAAAATCGGGATTCTCCCTTTTAAAGAATCCCGATTTTAAAGATTTCTGCTTTTAAAGATTCTCGGCTCCCTTTTAAAGATTCCCGCTTTAAAAGATTCCCTGCTTTAAAGATTCCCGCTTTTAAACATTCCCCGTTTTAACTATTCCCGCTTTTAAACATTCCCCGTTTTAACGATTCCCCAGCCCATCCCCATTCTCTGTTTAAAAGATAGCCATAAAACCCGATGCGCGATGGTCATCACTCACGCAGTTAGAAAAACTTTTACAGTACACTTATTGAGTGGGAGGCGCAGTGGCCTAATGGTTATTGCGTTGCACTCCGGATCGGACGGTTCGGGTTCGAGCCTCTAGCCGGGGCACTGCGTTGTGTTCTTAGGCAAGACACTTTACTCTCACAGTGCCTCTCTTCACCCAGGTGTAAATGTAAATGGATACCGGCGAAATTACTGCTTGGGGGTAACCCTGTGATGGACTTGCATCCCATCCAGGGGGGAGTAGAAATACTCCCTGTCGCTTCATGCTACAGAAACTGGGATAAGCTCCGGCCTGATGGGCCCCTGGGCCCGAATGCAGACTTATCTTACATTTATTGATGTCTACGCCTCTACGAGTAATTCAATAAATCAAGGGCTTGATGAAGGCGAAGATATTTGTTTTGGTTGTAAATAGCGGCAGTTATAAAATTCGCGAGAAAAAGCAATAATGAACTAAAAAATCCTATCAACTCACGGCAAAATCGAGCCAAAAAATCAACGCACGGCAACTATAAGTTATTTTAAATTAAAAATCAACAAACGCGAATGACTCACCGCAAATGAAAATATATTTATGTATGGTAAACCTAAAATAAAAACTCAGGCAACCTAATGTAGGTTATCTCATGAAGGCGAACTCGTAAAGACGAAAGGCAATGCCATAAAGAAGCATAAAGATAGGCTTCGAAATTCGCTAAGACTGGTTTGTTTTTATACTAACACTTGGCTAAATCAAAATTTGGGTCGTCCGGTTCAGGCGGAGCTGTGCAAATATTTTTTTCTTGTTTTAATTCTTTTCTTCTTGTTTCTAATTCGTTTCAGTTAGTTTATGTATTTAATATTTTGTAATTAATTGTTATACTTTATTTTATTTTTGTATCTTTTACACACTCTGCACTCAGCGTTTTCGGAACAGCCGTTTTGACACAGAGACAAAAGGCATCTCGGAATTGGCCTATTGTATGGTGGCCGACTGTTCTCACAGAAAAATTGGGCCAGATTCTTAAATGTCCGAAGAAAAAGCGAAGAAAAAAAATTTGTTGACGTTGAATAATTATTTTAAATAATTATTAAAAAAATAAAAGGGATATATTACATATCTTTAAAAATGAATTTATTTTTGCTTTAAAAAAACGAAAGAAAAGCACAGTTTAGAAATGAACAAGCATGTTTCGGAAATGAAAAAAATAAATAAATAAATAAATAAACTAGAGTATATTTACAAAAAACAGTAAATAAAAAGAAACAATTTGGACAAATACGTTTGAATTTTAAAAATGCTGTGAGAACGACCGGCCATGAGAAGGCCGGTCGTTCTCATACAAAATTGTAATTGAAAACGAAATGTTTGATGATGGCCGAGTGTTCTCATAGCCACCTATATCCGTGATCAGCGGTCTTCTAATCAAAGATGGCGGAAAGGTCGATCCGAAGCAGTGACTGGGAGGACGAAGCAGATCTACGCTATGTTATGATAAATTTCAGACGACAGAAGATTCTGGACTTTAATTGTTCGTCCTGATTTTCTTGAACATGCTTAGAGTTTGGGAACTTTGAGCAGAAGACTATTTCAAAAAGGCTTTCCACATACCAGTGCAGTAAGACACGACTAAGAGGGTCTTCTGCTTTGTGTGGTGTTGTCAAACCAAGTTTACCGGGGGTGGGGGTGCTCCCATAAGAACAAAGGCGTACGAGGCAGGGGGTGCTGCAGCGCTCCCCAATTTCAAAAATTTTCGACATTTTTTGGGCAAGACGCATAGAATTCGAGCAGCAGTTTTTTGGGCAGTGTCGTGTCTTTTTCCCGCGAAGTTTAATTATGATAATTTATTTGTTTTTTTTTTTTGCATCACGTGATTAGAGTTTTGTCAGATGTTTATGACTTGATGAAGAGCTTGCACGAAGTTTTAAACTTCTTCTTCTCTTTCTCCTCGCGTCTTTCTGGATTAACGATTTATGATGTGAATGCACATATAGTGCGGTGCACGGTAAATTCGTTTTATGCCTGATGTATTACGCTGGTGCAGCGATGGATGGGCTGAATAAAGAGTGAGTAAAGAAAGCTGGAAATTCGTGTACTTATTCCACGTGTTCGCCGAGCGATTGATTCCCGGGAGCGGTTTCTCCCACATTTCCCTTAAAACTTCGTGAAGACGTCGAAGTTGGATTGTTTTGGATCGATTGATTGTGTGATTTGGCTGGACTGATATTATCCTGCGGAGCTAATCGTCGTTCAAGGTACATTTCAGCTGAAATTTGCATTGTTGTTGTCAGTGTGTTGTCGTCGTAATTCCTCGCAAGATGGTGGACGGTCAAAGTTATGTAATCTTAGAATATTGACACTCTGGACGCCACGAACGTATCGAAGTTAGAGTGATCTGGTTTAGCATTGGTTATCTATGTACGTGAGAGCGAACTGCAGTGGCAAGACTGTGGAGGGACTCGTCATTTTGAGGTACATTTTTATTGTTGTTGTTGTAAGCTTAATTCAATTCAAGATGGCGGAAGGCCAAAGGGATGCGATTTCCGAGACTGTCGAAACAGTAAGGAAAGGAACCTTGAATCCCTTCATTGATGAATCTGTGATTTCGGAGAGAATTTTAACGTTAAAACGATCTAAGGGTGGGCATCTTGGCGAAATTACGAAGATTTATCGTAAGATAGATGGCTACTTGAAAGATTACAAATTTTCAGTTGAAGTTGGAATCGAAGCCGACCGTTTAAATACTCAGTGGAAGCGATATTCACATGTCTACTATGAGTTGATCAAGTTGTTAGCGGCCGAAAGTGTTGAAAAGATGCATGAAGAGGATTGTTATGCTAAGAGCAGTGAAATTTATTATGATTACGTCAAATCAATTGATCAATACATGATTGGTGTAGAAGAACAGTTTACGAGTGTCGCCGATGGTAAAGGCCCTGGAGTAGATGATCCTATGGATCTCACCGAGATATTCTCACCTAATCTGCCACTATTCCAACGTGGGGAAGATGATCAAAGTATTTGCTCTAGCAGCTCGCGAGGTTCTAGTCTAGCACGTGAAGATGCAAAGTTGCAGAAGATTCTTTCTGAAAAGAAAGTAGAGCAGTTGAAAAGAGCTAAAGCTAGAAAATTAAAGGAGGAACAGTAAAAGTTGGAGTTAAAGTTGGATAATCAAATTGCAGAAGCAGAGGATGCTGCAGAGTTAGCTAATACGAAAGTTCAGTTTTATGAGGAGCTGGAAGATGCTGTGAGTGTTGTTGGTAGAGAGAGTAGTGCACATGACATCAGGGGTGAGGAGCAACCCGAGGACGTTAAACCTAAGCTCACTTTCGAAGACAATGAGGATCAGCCAAAAGGGCTAGACATTACGGAACGTAAACCTGAGTTTAAAGATGAAAGGTATCTCCTTTAGTACCATTACCTGAAAATTCAGTGCCTGCAGATATTCCATTATTCAGCTCTACTCCTGGTGGAGCAGCAGTATCAGAAGTTAATGTTAAAGAGTCAAATTTGAATCCAGTTGCTAACCCATTTGTACAAAGAACTTCACCACCAGGTGGTGATCGTCTGTCTGGTGATGCATCTCTTCTCAACATTACTACAGAGACTATGATGACCAAGCTTACAGCTAGCATAGACTCAATAGTAACTAAATCTAACCTCCCTCCTTTGGATGTAGTCACGTTCTCTGGTAACCCATGCGAATACTTCAGATTTAAGGCGCGTTTTGACGAAATGGTTGGTACTCAGAATATTTCAGAAACTCAGAAAATGTCACGTCTTTTGCAATTTCTTGATGGCCAAGCTAGAAGTGCTGTCGCAGGATTTGAAGGAGTACCTGGTGGATTGTCAAAGGCTCTTGAAATGTTGCAGCAACGTTTTGGGCAACCGCATATAGTGACAAAGGCATGTGTTGATGCTTTGATTGATGGGCCAAACATATCAAGCAATGATGGACCAGGATTGCGGAAGTTTGCTGACCACTCAAGGACTTTGTATGAGACCTTAACGTCAATGAATGCCCTCTCTGAAATGAACATGACAAATTGACCATGACCATGGCTACACAAGTTGGAACCAATGGGAGTAAAACTCCATCTGTCTCAAATAAGGATTCAAACGCTGCAGCGCAGAAAGGTGTTCAGGGAGGAAGATGTTATAGTTGCGAGTCTGCACACAGGATAGAACATTGCCCTGACTTTATGAGCAAATATGTAAGGCAGAGAGTAGTCTTTGCAAGGTATAAGGGACTTTGTTTAAACTGTCTGCGAAAGGGACATTTTGTTAGTCAGTGCCAGTCAACCTTTAGATGTAAGCACTGCCAGCAACCTCACCATTCCTTACTGCACAAGGCAGCAGAGGACAAAGAGGAAGCAGCTGCAAATTCCCCAGAAAACACAGGACCAAAGCAGCAAGCTAAGGTGAATGCCACAACTACAGAGCCTATTGAAGCATGTAGTCACATGTATTCTATGTCATTAAGGACCAAGGTTGCCTTGCAAGTTGTACCTGTTGAGGTGATGAACAAGGAAGGACACTCCGTTACTACTTATGCTCTGCTTGACACTGGGAGCGAAGAGACATTTCTTTCCAAAGCACTTTCTGATAAAATTGGGTTAGAAGTCAGCAACTGTGACACTTTGGCTGTGTGTACACTGTCAGGAGAGTCTTCAGTAAAGGTTGGCCAAGCCAATGTCCAAGTGAAGGCTGTCGACGCTTGCGAAGATCGTACTGTAACAATTAAGAACGCTAAGGTTGTAGACAATCTTAATGTCACAGCGACAAGAGTGACAGACTTGTCAAAATGGCCTCATTTAAGTGATCTAAAAATCCCTGAAGTTGATGACAAGCGAGTGACAATGTTAATTGGTGCAAATGTTCCTGAAGCTCAAGTGCATGAAGAATGCAGGAAAGGAAGGTCAGGAGAACCATATGCTGTTCGCACTGTACTGGGATGGGCTGTGCTCGGACCAGTGGATGGTGCAAGCGCCTCGTGTCTTCAGCCAGTGAATGTTAACTTTGTTAAGTATGGTGATGAGATGTTGGATCACCAAATGAAACAATTCTTGAGACTGGAGGACATTGACATGAACAGGAGCTCCAAGAAGGGCATGTCAGTTGAGGATCAAGAAGCACTGAAAGGAATGAAAGGCTCTGTTCGTGTTGTAGAAGGTCACTATGAAATTGGAATGTTGTGGAAAGGTGACAGCCCTTGGATGCCAGACAACAAACAGATGGCAGAAGCAAGATTGCAGTCTTTAAAGAGAAAGCTGAAACGTGACGAAGGATTTCACAGAAAATACAGAGAATTTATGAACAACCTCATTAGTAGAGGATATGCCAGGAAATTGACTGAGGAAGAAGCAGCGCGCCGAAGTAGACGGACATGGTATTTACCACATCATGGTGTATTTCATCCTCAGAAACAAGACAAAATCCGAGTTGTGTTTGATGCGGCTTCTATGCATAACGGAGTATCACTTAACAACCAATTGCACCAGGGTCCAGACTTAACCAACAGCTTGTTGGGTGTTCTGCTGAGGTTTAGACAGTACCCCATAGCACTTGTAGCTGACATAGAAGGTATGTTTAATCAAGTCAAGGTACCACCAGAAGATGCTGATGCATTGAGATTCCTTTGGTGGGAAGACAGTGACCTTGAGAGACCCTCAGAATTTCAGATGACAAGCCATATCTTTGGTGCTACCGACTCACCCAGTTGTGCAAACTTTTGCTTGAAGAGAGCTGCAGAGGATAGTCGAGGAAAATTCAGTGATGAGGCCGTAAATGCTGTCAACAAGGACTTTTATGTGGATGACTTTGTCAAGTCATTAAGGACAGTTAGCGAAGCAAGTTCGTTAGCAGAAGAAGTAACCTGTCTACTCAGTGACGTTGGATTCAGGCTGACTAAATGGATGAGCAATAACCGTGAGGTACTGTCAAAGATACCTGAGGAAGAGCGGGCAAGGCCAACCCTGGATTTGGATCTTGAGAACCTGCCAGTAGAAAGAACCTTAGGAGTTCAGTGGGATGTGGAGAAAGATGTCTTCCTGTTCAAGGTTCGTGAACCCCACCAGCCATCTACAAAGCGTGGAATTCTCTCGGCAGTAAGTTCGCTGTATGACCCCATGGGATTTGTTTGCCCAGTTGTCTTAGAAGCTAAGAAGATTTTACAGAAGTTGTGGAAGCTGAATCTGGGATGGGATGATGAAATACCCGAAGAATTGCATAGCCGTTGGAATAGGTGGAAGTGTGAGTTGTCTGCCTTGTCACAAATTCAAGTGCCGCGATGCCACCTGGTTGATGGCACAGCATGTGACGTATCCCTTCATCTATTCTCAGACGCTTCTGAAGATGGCTATGGCATGTGCGCCTATCTTAGATTTGTTTATGCCAGTGGAACTATAAGATGTTCGTTTTTGGTTGGAAAGTCCAAAAGTTCCCCAGTGAGACCAATTTCAATTCCAAGGCTTGAGTTGCAAGCAGCCACTTTGTCTGTAAAGATGTACCGAGTACTTATAGATGAACTGACGTATGAGATAATCAAGGTTACATTTTGGTCAGATTCACAGACAACACTGCAGTATATTAAGAATGAGACCAAGCGGTTTCAGACGTATGTTGCCAACCGTGTAACTGAAATACGCGAAGATACCTCACCTGATCAGTGGAGGCATTGCCCGGGGAAGAGCAATCCTGCCGATGACGCGTCGCGTGGTCTAACCCCACAGAAACTCTCCAGTCAGCAGCGCTGGTGGAGAGGGCCCAACTTTCTTTGGGAGACAGAAGAATGCTGGCCAAGTACAACACATGGAGAAGTCCCAGACAGCGACCCGGAGGTACGGACTTCAGCAAATGCTTACCCCACTACTGTAGAATCACATCCAGTTGAAAGCCATGTTAGTGAATGCAGTAAAACGGATTCAGCACAAAAGGGGGACCATGGAGGCTTAAAGAAACTTATAGAAAACTGCAGTTCATGGCGAATCTTGCAACGCCGAGTCGCGTGGTTAGTGCGATTTTGCCATTGGATCCAGAATAACCGGGTCGCCCGTTCTACCGGACCATTGACTTTAGAGGAGTTGAGTCAGTCAACTCAAGTCATTGTTCGCAGCATTCAGAGTGAATGCTTTCCAGAAGATATCAAAGAAGTGAAGAAGAGTAATGAAGTGAAGAATTCTAGTAATCTGAGAAACCTGAGACCAGTGTTGGTGGATGGAATCCTCCGAGTTGGAGGTCGATTGCAGAACGCTGTGGTGTTGTCGTGGGACGAGAAGCACCCAATGATTCTACCAAAGCGTCATCCTGTGAGCCATTTAATTGTTCGTCACTACCATGAGTCTGCTGCCCATAGTGGAAGAGAACAAACTTTGTGTGAGGTACGAAGGATGTTCTGGATTAGTGGTGGAAGAAGTCTAGTGAAGACGACTATTAGGAACTGCATCAAGTGCCGACGAATGAATGCTAAACCTATGGAGCAGCTTATGGGGTCCCTACCGAAAGCAAGGCTTGAGGCGTACCATCCTCCATTCACCTTTACTGGTGTTGATCTGTTTGGGCCACTAACGGTTAAGTGGGGCCGCGGAACTGCGAAAAGATGGGGATGCTTGTTTACTTGTCTCACAACTCGTGCTGTCCATCTGGAAGTAACACCATCACTTGAAACAGATGATTTCATTATGGTTCTCCGCCAGTTCATTAGTAGAAGGGGACCACCCAAAGAAATTTGGTCCGACAGAGGGACAAACATTGTGGGAGCAAACAGAGAATTGAAAGAGGCCATTGCGGGTTGGAATGAAGAGAAAATTGAACGACATTTGCAGCAGAAGGGGATAAAGTGGGTCTTCCAGCCACCTGCCGCACCCCATATGTCGGGAGTGTGGGAACGTCTTGTACAGATTACGAAGAAGCATTTGAAGAGTGCAGTTGGAGATGCACTTCTCACTGATGTTGAACTGAGGACACTGTTAGCTGAAGTGGAGTCTATTGTCAATAATCGTCCTATTACCGCTGTTTCAGATGATCCTGATGATTGTTTAGCCCTGACACCTAACCACTTCCTCTTGCAGAGGGCTACTCAACTCCCACCTGGATTATTTGTGAATGAGGATTTGTTCTCCAGAAGGCGTTGGAGAAAAGTGCAGTTTCTTGCAGACCACTATTGGAAGAGGTGGATTCGAGAGTACGTGCCAGCCCTCCAGAGTAGGCCAAAATGGTTCAAGTCAAAGAGAAATGTGCGGATTGGCGATCTAGTACTCCTAGCAGAGGATAAATTGGTGCGCAACCGATGGCCAATGGGGCGTGTGGTGGAAGTGTTTACCGGAGAAGACGAAGGAGTGCGGTCTGCTAAAGTCAAGACTGCAGGCGGCGTGTTTCACCGCCCCGTTACCAAAATATGCCTACTAGAGGAAACTACCAATGATAAGTGAACATTGAACTGTCGACTGATAGTAAGAGATAAGATTTCGTTGAGTTAAAAGAACACTTTGTTAAGTTTAGACAAACGAACTGCGTAATTCAGCCCGTTTGTGGGGCCGCTATGTCGTGTCTTTTTCCCGCGAAGTTTAATTATGATAATTTATTTGTTTTTTTTTTTGCATCACGTGATTAGAGTTTTGTCAGATGTTCATGACTTGATGAAGAGCTTGCACGAAGTTTTAAACTTCTTCTTCTCTTTCTCCTCGCGTCTTTCTGGATTAACGATTTATGATGTGAATGCACATATAGTGCGGTGCACGGTAAATTCGTTTTATGCCTGATGTATTACGCTGGTGCAGCGATGGATGGGCTGAATAAAGAGTGAGTAAAGAAAGCTGGAAATTCGTGTACTTATTCCACGTGTTCGCCGAGCGATTGATTCCCGGGAGCGGTTTCTCCCACAGGCAGTTTTATACCGGTTTGATGCTGACACATTCGGGAATTGTTTATTTGTTTTCGTGCAGGGGGTTTGAGCTCCCCTAAGTCCAAAGGTACATAGGCGTATGGGCAACTTCGGACTTTGGGGGGCTGCAACCTCCATGCCCGAAACAACACAACTTTCGAATGCGTTCGCATTAAACCATTTTGCCCAAAAGATGTCAGACATTTTCAAAACTGGGGGGGGGGGGAGGCAGCTCCCGCCATCCCCCCGGCTCGTACGAGTAATGCACGTACGCCTGTATTTTGAATATAACTCCTAAAGGAGACCGATCCTGGTGTAGCTCAAGCTTTTTCTACTCTAAAATACAACAAAAAAACTAAAGAAAGTTCCTAAAAGACAACAGAAAACTAAAAAAATATGTCTTTGCACTTCGTCACGTGCTAAATGAGACTTGCTAGAAGGCTAGCGTTTTACCCGAAACACCCCTTGGGAGATCATACATCCGAAAGGTACACTCCGTCCATGAATTTTAAGAAGGAGCAGTTCAATGACATACCTCGAAGTAGCCAGTTACTGTGAATTTAAATAGTAGAGAAAAATGATTTTCAGCTTTTTTTCGGAGTCACTGGAAAGTGAGCAGTAGTATTCGGATGTTACCCGACACTGTTCGGTTATTCAGATAGATAGCGTGCCAAGACACAATACATCAAAAGCCAATGAAAAGTTCCGAGATGTGTCAAAATTAACTAATAGCTGAGAAATGTTATTAAAATATTTTCTTGAACTATAAAGCGTTATACAGTATACACTTCTATTAAGGCGAAAGAGGGTCGTGTGGCAGCTCTCGTAAAGTTTTATCTCACGTGATGGCTCGCTATACCCCTCTAGTCGGGGGTAAACAATAGAACAAACAACAGGAGCAATAATGCAATGTCCCTGGCCCTCAAACCAATAGCAACTGCTACGCTAAAGAGCCACTACTCTGAGAATTACAAGCTTGCGAGAGCTGTTACACCTCTGACCAAAAAGATCAACCATCTCAGCTGACAGTCCGTCTTAACGTTTCTAAGCTATCAGTTAAAAAACTGCCATTTATCAGCTAAGTCACACTGCACAGCTAGACCGTGTTGCTTTCTCAGCTTTTTTTGTGGGTGCATTGCACATTAACCTAACAACTGATCTCCGGCGCTTCATTTCTTCGCGTAAAGCCGCTTTCCACTTCTTCGATCGATATAACCGAAAACTACTAGCCTTCAACTCAAAGTTCCCAAACTCCAAGCATATTCAGGAAAATCCCGACAAACAGATAAAGTCCAGAATCTTCTTTCGCCAGAGATTTTTCACAACATAGCGCAGTTATTCTGATTTAAAGCTGTTCATAGTCATCTTAGTTACTGCTTCCGCTTAGAAGACCGCTGAGCATGGATATAGTGGGCTATGAAAACACTCGGCGTCATCAAACATTTCGTTTTCAATTACAATTTTGTACGACCGGCCTTCTCATGACCGGTCGTTCTCGCAGCATTCTTAAAATAAAATGTATTTGGTATTGAAATAAAAACTCTGATTTTATTCTTTGTGTTTTTTTTATTGACTGCTTTTTTGTAAATATACAATAGTTTATTTCTGTTTTTTCATTTCCGAAAGATGTTTCTTCATATTTTTTCTTTTTTTTAAACCAAAATTAAATTTATTTTAAAACATTTGTAGTATATCCCTTTTATTTTTTATTTTTCAGAAAAAAATTTATTCAACGAAAAAGTCTCTTCGCTTTAACTTCGGATATTTAAGAACTTGGCCCAGTTTTTCTGTGAGAACCGTCGGCCACCATACTATTGAATAGATGGAAGATTGCAACCATTCTAGTAAAACTGACATTCCTTACAGGTGATGAGAAATAATAGCACATCGCCTGGGTAAATATTACATCTGCAACGCGTAGTAGTAATACATGAGGATGACAAATACCACCACGTCGTGCAACCGTTTTGCAATTACTGCTCCCAGGAGGAAAGAAGCTCGCTTTTTGCTCGCTTCTTTCTACTGGGAGCAGTAATCGCAAAACGGTTGCACGAGTGGTAGTATTTGTCATCCTCATGTATTACTACTTGGAAGAAGAGCACCCCAGTCAGGTTCAACCAATTAGAAAAAAAGCGGCGGAGTCCAAAAATGGTACACGGAGCAAACAACTGCGAGTGGTTGCTGCGAAATAGGCAAAAGAACTGCGGCAAAAAGTGTTATAGGAGCGGAAAAAATTATGGCAACCAAATTTCAGCTACCAAATTTTGCACAAGCAGCAGCCAGAAAACATTTTTTTTTCGCAAATTTTTCTCCCAATTGAACATATGTAGCCGAAAATATACAACAAACAGTACTACAGCAACAAATGGCAGTACAAAAAACATTCGAAAGCATGGGTCTCCGTTGCGAAAAAAACGTGGCCTCCCATCTTCTTCTCGAGAATGCGTACGATAGCAACCTCTTGCCGGACATCTCGAAAGTCGACTATCTAGCAGGAAACCTCGGCAAGACACACCTGCAACCTCTGCGAGGACTGCCCGCGTTTGTCGACGCTTTATTTGCACAACAGGTGAGGAAGGTTCTGCAAAACTCGTGGTCGCAAAAATCGGCCTCGCTGTGCAGCAGAGCCTGGGAACAGGACCGGACGGCAACAAAAGAAAGCACATGCAGACAAGCATCGTCCACACCCTCGCAAAAACAAAAGGAACAAGCGGAAGCACGATACGTGCAACAATAGCAGCGATAGAAGCCGACACGTTGCAACAGGCACAGTCCCACTGGCACAGGCTGTATCCAGAAGACGAGATAGCGGGCTACTTCGTGGCCAAGGTAGACGTTTCCGAAATATCTTTGGAAGATTTGCACGAAGCGCTGCCAGCTTTCGAACTTCAGGTGCACGCATTCGGTTTTGGAATCTACTCCATCGACTACACGCAAGATTTTTCCGGAGTGTTGGACCGCGAAGCCCTTGTTTCGCACCTAGAATTCGAAGGTTTTCGCCAGAAGGGCGACTTTTGTTCTGCAGTGGGTTCGGATGCACCAACGATTCTGCAGAACACCGACAGTGTGGGGAAGCACGTGTGCACTTGGATCTCGAAAAGAGAAGACCGCACGGTCCGGACAAAAGTATACAAGAAGATCGTTCCCAACTTCGAAGCGGGCGAGATTCGAAAACCAGTGGGTGGTCTTTTCGTGGTCCAACCACCAAACAAACAATGGGAAAACCAGGCTTCTTGCCTGGACCACTGCCTCATTTTGGCGGACCGCCAGCAAGGCCACATATTTGTCGGCTGGTTCGCGCACACACAAACAGGAAGAATATCGGGGGTACACGTGCAACCAACCAAAGCGAAGGAGGAAGACGACGCGAAATGGGAAAATTCGGTGGTGTGGGCGGCAGCCGACTTTGGTTTCCGCACATGCCCGATTTTTCGGGTAGATATTCCTTCCACACAGGAAGAAGGTGTGGAAATAGGGCCTCTGCGTTGCTACACAAAAGACGAGGAAACGAAAACAATATTGGCGGCAAGCAAAAGGCCATGCCAGCTGCACCCAGGCGCCCCAGACCCGTCTATACTTCTTTCATCAACAAAAACCGTTTCTTGGGAATGGCGGCAAACCAAATGCAGCGCTATTGGGCGAAATGTCTCCAAATTGCAGCTGCAAGAAGTGCCAGAAATCGAACAAGAGCGGCAAATTTCGACACTTTCCACCAGATCTCGCGAAAAATCGTTGCAAGAAATATAGGACGGGGCAAGCGCAGAAGAATGGCGAAGACGTTCTTGCGACAAACAAACGGCCGAGCAAGATGCGAAGCGAAAAATAGACGAAGAAGAGTACAATCGCCGCAAAGCAGAGCTGGAAAGGGTGGAAAAATTGTGCAATCGAAAAAGGTCTACGAACAAAAAAGCCAAGAGGTGCGGGGGATGATGGAACAATGTTTGCGAGAATCTGCAAACTTGCACGCGCGAAGTAGAAAATTGTTGGCGGCAGGCAAAGAAAGGACCCCAAGAGCAAATTTCGGGTTGTATTGGCAAACAAAGGGAAAATCGCCAATTTGTTTGCAACAAAAGCTCTGCAAACAATTGTTTCGGAATGCCTGGACATTTTCGAAACGTCCGAAACCGACTGGTACGGCAGAACGACTTTCTGGCTTCCTTCTTTCTGCAACCTTGAAAAGCTTGGAGGTTTGGAAATACAGATAGGGAAGCCGCAAAGTTTCTGCAACAACGAAGGGACAAATATTGTATGGAACCCAATACGTGTTGTTTCCGCCCCAGACCCGCAAAGAGCTGCAATTTTGCAAGCGATGGCAGAGGAGAGCGCAAAATACGATATTCTTCGAGAAAAGCTAGAAAAAGAAACGGAGTTCGAAAAAGTAGAGGCGCCGAAAAACAAGGACACAAAAAGATCGGTAGACTTGCAGCCCGGCGAATACAAGTGCAAGAAGTTTGCTTACAGAACTTTTCGAAACTCTCCGAGAACCATATTGTTTGTGTTTCCGGTTGGAGAGGACGGGCAGCCAACAACAGACGACGAAACCCCAATACAAGGCTATCTTCTGCAAAAAGAGGTGGAGAATCTTGGAGGCTTCGAGTTCCTCGAAAAAAGAACAACGCCATTGCTTTGCAGAATCGGACAAGAGAGAACCACACCACAAAAAAGAAAGACAGACTTGTTGCTCTGCCGTAGAAACCAAGACCATGTCTATGCAACAATTTGGCCGCCAGGAAGGCAGAAAAAAAATCTCCGTAGAACGCAACAACGAAAACTTCTCCACGATGCCAGGATTTCCATTTTTTCGCGTGTTCGGGGGCTATTTTGCCCACAATTGTGGCAACATTTTGGTTCTCCTTTGTTTCTGCATATTTGCAGAGAGAATCCCAATCTTCCCAATATTCCGTGTTCTACATTCTTCTACATTCTTCGAACTGGTCGCGTCGAAAGTGTGGTAGAACACCTTTGCCGTAGACCAATTCCTTTTGGAATATCTGTCGCATGTTTCCAATTGCGAGTACTATCTAGTCCATTGGACCAAATTCCTTTGTCCGCAGGATTCTGTGGATGGTTGGGCGCAGGCTGCTGTGGCGGGTTGGCCAACTGCTCCTGTTCGGGTGGCGTGGAGCTCTGCTGTTTCCACTCTTCGTATTTCGGTCGCAGTTTTGCATGTAGAAGAAGGAAGACAGAACCAATCCCGCAAACAATCCCAACAACCTGCACAACACCCCAGGCAGCAGACGTTGCGGCATTGGCGGCAGCCACTATTCTGTCTGTTTGCTCTCGAACAGCATTGCTGTTTTTTTCTATACTCTCTAAGATTCCTTCGCTATTTTGTTCCAATTCCTCTTCCAACCCCTGCAAATCTTCCACAATCTCCTCCACATCTTCGAAGTGGCTTTCTTGGGTCTCCAACAACAAATCCATATTTTTCTGCAGGTCCTGCACGGCGGCCAGGATCTGCGGCAGAAGAACATCCTGCCACTTTTTTTCTGCGGTTTCTGCAGGCTTTACTGACCTTGCAGCCGCGGTTTCTGCTGTTGCAGGCCTTGCAGCCGATATTTATGTTTCTGCTGTTTCGGTTGGTTTGGAGGTTTTTTCACCGAAAACGCCTGGTTCTCTCAATATTCTGTAGAGCCGTGTTGTGCCAATACCGAATTTCTTTTGTACCTCCTTGGGTGCTAGTGTTCCTCTTGCAGCGACAATTTCTCGAATTTCTTCGGGCGAAAGCGCTTTGGCAGAAGGTATTGCAGGTATTTTTTGCAAGTATATTCCTGCGGGCTCCATATCCAAATAGAAAAATTGGAATCCCTGGTATTGCTGTGTATTCTTGCTGGGTATTGTTGGCTGCCCGTCCTCTCCAACCGGACACAGAAACAATATGGTTCGCGGAGAGTTTCGAAAAGTTGTGTAAGCAAACTTCTTGCACTTGTATTCGCCGGGCTGCAAGTCTATTGATTTTTTTGTGTCCTTGCGCCTCTACTTTTTCGAAC
>OX393568.1:11385575-11461839 GCA_947652115.1 Blastomussa wellsi | reverse complement strand
TTCTATCGTTGTTTTCTCTATGTGACGTTTGTAGTGCTGACTGTCGATCAATTTGTTGGGCGCGATGATGGCCCGCTTGAACAACAGAAGCAGGATCTCATCATTACCACTCCCAGAACCAGGCTATGTAGTGTTTCGAGCTTGGTTCCTAAACACAGTGCGTAAATCAAAAAAAATGTTTGAGGGGTAGAAGACTTTCGCCATTTGGGATGACGTGTAAAGAGATGTAATATCCATGGTGAAATAAGTTTGTCTTCGCCCAGGAAATTAAAATGATGTGTGTGTGACTGTCTTTAATGTATGACGGTAAAGATCTGACAATAGGTGCCATAATTTTGTCTAAATAGCTGGAAATGATTTCGGTAGGGCAACTACAGGCAGAGATGATAGGTCGACCTGGGTTGTTAGGTTTGTGAATTTTAGGTAAAAAGTATATACACGAGGTTCTGGGAGTGGTTATGACGAGATCCTGCTTCTCTTGTTCAAACGGGCCATCATGGCGCCCAACAAATTGATCGACAGTCAGCTCTACAAACGTCAAAGAGAGAAAACAACGATAAAAATCCAATTCACCCTCACCTACAACCACGCAGTAAAATCCATCCTTCTTCAAAAACTTTAAATTACTTTAAATTCTCTACTTGCACAAATCCCATAATAAACCTCTTTTACCCCCCAAAATTTTGCATAATCATTATTTGCAATTTCTCCTGGGACATGAAGATGTCCAAACGGAAATCTAAAACAAAGCGTATGCAAATTTTTGGGGGGTAGAAGCGGTGTATTATGGGATTTTGCAAGTAGAGAATTACTTTAAATTACTTTAAATTACTACACTGGTAGAATCTTTTCGCAACCTCCATTAATTTCATTCAAACGCGACAAAAACATAGGTAACTTTTTAGTCAAAATTGCATTCCACACAAGTGATCAACCCGGAACTTTTAAATGCGCTCGCGCACGATGCAAAACATGCCCTTTCAGTCACAACGTTGATAAAATATCGGCACCCAAGCGATCTATCAAGATCACTGATCATTTCACCTGTACCTCAGCCAATGTCATCTACTGCATAATTTGCACTCTTTGCAAAAGGGTATACATCGGCGAAACAGGGAGACGACTAGGCGACCGATTCCGAGAACACCTTCGGGACGTAGAGAAAGACGACAAAAATGCATCGAAACCGTTTGCGAGACACGTCAATCTCCCAAGTCATTCTAAGAAACATATGGCAGTCTGCGGCCTTCCCCTTCACCAAGGAAGCACGGAAAGTCGCAAAACTCTAGAACAAAAATTATTTTTCAAATCGGCAATCTTAATCCTCACGGTATCAACGAACGCTTTTCATTCAACTAATTTATTCCGTTGTTTTCACGTTACCAGGCCCCAACCAATAGCGGAGCTCCATCTTTCTGTATATAAACAACACATGACTCACAATTCCTCGATTCGCTCCAACGAAGGGCTAACGCTCGAAACGTCAGCTCTCGAATCTCTTTACGCTGGCCAATTCGCATTATCAACCCAGTTGATAAAACCAAATTATATTGTTATTAATACTTCCCAGCGACGCAGCACAACAGTTTCTTTAAAAGCTTACCCCCTCTATTCTTGTCAATATATCCTTTCTCAAGCTGAAAAGTGAATTGTGAGAACATGGCAAACACAAAGCGCACAATGTGCAATAATGTTTTTTACGTTTTTTCGGTATTTCTGTCTTTTTTCGACCTCAAAAGACTCGTTTTTAGCGTGATTTTACACCATTGGCATTGCGGCTCAGAATGGGTGGGTTAGCAGTCTTTTTTGACGTATGATATGGCGAAAAAAAGTTCAAATCGCGCCAAATAGATAAAACTAATCGATCCTGCTTATAGCACACATGATGTCATTATCGATCTTTTCCTTCGCTCTACTATGGTTTACTGTTTTGCTGCTAGATGCTCGAATAATTCTCAGTGTTCCCCATATCATACGTCACAGCTTGCCACTCACATACATTTTGAGCCCCGCAATGCAATGGCCCAAAAAGCGGGAAAACTTTATCTTCCAACCTAATTTTCTCGAAAAAATGAAAAAACGGCCATTAATTACTACCCAAACTAAACTTTGCCTAAAAGTTTGCTAGACTTTCTAATTTAGAAACAATGATTTTTGTCTTAAGTTCCCCTGGAGAAAATCTTAAAAGAGGTCACTCCAAGAAAAGCGCCAATAAAAACGTTACATCAGGTTTAACGACTTATCGTACTTTCAGCCTCTATATTATAGATTTCCCTAATGAAATTCGTCTCCAAAGACGCCAAAAATTTGACATCGATGACAGGGCGATTGAGAAATTTGAGCGAAAGGCTGGGAGGAAAATTTCCGTGCACCATCCCAGGCTTTTCCATGGTAAGAATTTCCAGTTTGGATGATGGTTTCTATAGGCCGAGTAAGCCGTGGCCAGAAGAAAGTACACCGAAACGAACACAGTTGTGAGGCAAAATATAGTTGAAAAAAGGCTCGATGCCAATCCCAAAGCCGGTGACAATCTGTCATCCCCAAGTTTACCTGTTTTCCCGCAGTGGAGTATATAGACGTAAAGAGAAAGAGCATTGTGACGTACAATTTTGGCGCGCAAAGTGTCAGTGGCGCTCTCCTGCCAACAAGCCTATCTTGCAGCTCGGAATCTTTTTTGCCAGAAGACTGGCTGACATATTCACTAAGATGCTTGTGCCCGCCTGGTTGTTAGAAGGACATCATTAAGTCTGGAAACACGCAAGTCTATACCTTATCTCAAAGAACCGAGAAAAGTTGTTGCCCCGAGATCGCTGAGAGCGTTTATGACGCTGGCGGTTAAACTTAGTTATTGGGGGAAACACAGAGCCAGGCGCGAAGCTAAGTCTACAAGCAATTCTTAGCTAAAGCGTATATACTGGCGTGAGTTGTGGCCGACCTTCAAAAGATTGGCCTGTTGCAAGTTTGGAATTGAAGAATTGCTTGTAGACTTAGTATGAATATTGTAAATACTCGCTGTTGACCTCGCCGTGTTGAACTGACTCAGCGACATCCCATAATATTCTTTCATACTGAAACGGTTGCACCCGGTCATGAGACGATTGTTTCAGTGTTACGGCTGATTATGGTGTAAGTGCCAAATTGTAACACGCAAAATCAACTTGAAAATAAATTTAGGCTCAAGAAAGTGAAATATTCAGTTATTAAGGTAAATAAAGCAGCCCTTTCTCCCTTCTTTCGAAGACGAATTTGGCGCGCTATCGTAACTTGTCACAATTGCGTTACAGGGTGACTGCCACGTTATTCCGGGGATGGTTATTATGGACTATCTCCCGTTCAGTCCGGGAAAGGAGACATGGCGGACTTTGTTTGGGCAGCTGTTCATGTTTATCTCAGAGACCAACGATCTTTTTTTGCCAGAAGACTGGCTGACATATTCACTAAGATGCTTGTGCCCGCCTGGTTGTTAGAAGGACATCATTAAGTCTGGAAACACGCAAGTCTATACCTTATCTCAAAGAACCGAGAAAAGTTGTTGCCCCGAGATCGCTGAGAGCGTTTATGACGCTGGCGGTTAGACTTAGTGATTTGGGGAAACACAGAGCCAGGCGCGAAGCTAAGTCTACAAGCAATTCTTAGCTAAAGCGTATATACTGGCGTGAGTTGTGGCCGACCTTCCAAAGATTGGCCTGTTGGAAGTTTGGAATTGAAGAATTGCTTGTAGACTTAAGTATGAATATTGTAAATAGTCGCTGTTGACCTCGCCGTGTTGAACTGACTCAGCGACATCCCATAATTATTCTTTCATACTGAAACGGTTGCACCCGGTCATGAGACGATTGTTTCAGTGTTACGGCTGATTATGGTGTAAGTGCCAAATTGTAACACGCAAAATCAACTTGAAAATAAATTTAGGCTCAAGAAAGTGAAATATTCAGTTATTAAGGTAAATAAAGCAGCCCTTTCTCCCTTCTTTCGAAGACGAATTTGGCGCGCTATCGTAACTTGTCACAATTGCGTTACAGGGTGACTGCCACGTTATTCTGGGGATGGTTATTATGGACTATCTCCCGTTCAGTCCGGGAAAGGAGACATGGCGGACTTTGTTTGGGCAGCTGTTCATGTTTATCTCAGAGACCAACTAATCGAAATTGCAAGTTGTTGTTGTTACAGTGGTTTTACAATACAAATATTGTCGAGTAACGTAGACGCCTCTTTTAAAAGGTCTAACAGAGATTCAACTTTTGAAGTCCAATACTTGGTTGTCACGTGACGTCAGAAAAAACTAAAATCAAACATTTTGAGTTTTCAACTTCCTCAGGTAAAAGTCATTTTTAAACATTATCTGCTGGCCTGTTTTCAGCTCGGTAGACGGCTTTGTTTTGAAAATAGAACAGTTTGAATTTGAGATTTTTCACAATGGCTGACATCGGCATTGTTTCTGGGTAACATGTTACGTGCGCGAAAATATCGATTCGCCTTATCTTTTCGAGTTCTGAGTAGCCGATATATCGAGGGAAGTGTCTATGCGAATGTTTTCAAGTTTAACAACGAGAAGAAACGTTTTGAGAGAGCCAAAGTAAACTCCAAATGTTTCCACTGGTTTCCGGCCGCCATGTTGGAGTTCCTCAGAGGGGCGCAAACATGCATATGGCGTCTCCATACTAAGCACTATAATTTTCAGTTATACACTTTGCCGAATGACTCGAGTTCGGAATATCGTACATCCCCATATCGTACTTTGCCACGTTCTTTATTTATTACTCTTCCGTGATATTTCAATTTCTTGACTCAATTTATTGAATGGTAAGCGATTTTATTTCTTACGTGCGTGATACTTGCGTGACATGAAAACCACCAATTTTCGTTCTTATTATAATCATAGGCATTCTTTGTCGTCAATTGTTAAGCACGTGTATTTTTCAGTCCGATCGATCGAGTGATTACTGGATTTGTAAGACGAATTTTGTAAGCCAAAAATTCTGGATTTGTAAAGTGATTTTTTCAGCCACAAATTACTTTTTTTAAGACGATTTTAATAAGCCACAAATTACTGGATTTGTAAGACGATTCTTGTGAGCCACAAATTACTGGAGACGATTTTTGTAAGGTGTCCAATAACAAGGTTTGCGTGCTGCACATGCGCGCGCTTTTTCTTTGGTCCCTTAATACGAAAACCAATCAATCAATCAATCAATAAATAAATAAAATTAAAAAAATATTCAGAAAAAAACCCGACTCAGCGGTCGCAGTTTCAAGTCCAAACGGGGGGTTGGGCTACCCGGCCCCCAAGCCATATAAGGCTATCCCTGTGCAGGCAGATTTTAACACGCGAGTCGGAGATGACCATGCAGAATCAACGGTCCGCCAGCGATTTCGCTCGGCCATCTCTGAAATCCCTTGGGTTGCTAGCAAAAAATTAGGTTTTTTTATAGTTGGCAATAATTTATTTCCGCCGGAAGTCAACTGATCGAGTCGGATTGTGAGCTCAGTTAAAGTGCGCTTGGGATTGGAAATGCAGCATTTTTTCGCCGGCAGTGAAACCTATTTCAAGACTGTCAACTCCACTTTACTAAAGCCTCGAAGCTTAGCGTAGAGCGCAACATTTTTGTCCCGTTACGCCGGTAATGAGTGACTTCATATGATTTTGTGTTATGGACTATCCAGCAATGAGAAACACCCGTCAAGGATGATATATGGGACTGATTTATGCGTTGCTAATATTAATCAAACGATTTTCACTTTTTGAGATAGAAAACGTCATGGAAATTTCAGTGTTTATGCTTAATTTACGAGATGTTTTACTGCAAGAAACTTCGTCCAAATTTGAATACGCAAACTGATGAATACTTGCAAAAACGTTTTGTTCAACTTAGCAGTTCGTGCATTTTACAGGTCGATCTATTGTTCGTTTGGAGTCCTTTTGTAACTTGTAGTACACTCTCATTTGATATGCGATAACGTACTCAGCCAAAAGCGGCACTTTCGTTGTGGCCTTCAAATTGAAACAACAACTTAAGTCATCTAGTTCCAGGCATGCAAAGCTAGAATACATGGATAATAGACGTATTCCCCATGTAGAAATAGTTAAACGAATTTTTTAAAAGGTTCTTAAAAGTGTTTTAAAAGTAGTTTAATTATTTTAATTGCATTTACTTGAAAAGTGTAAAGATGATCTAGATGATTTTCTTTTTGAACGCCCTAACGCGGCGGCGCCCGTGATAAGCGTTAGCCATTGTTTCACTTCTGACTTCTTTACCTTGGACCAAAAGAGGCACCCATTCGATCGTACTGAGAATCTGAAGGAGGAAATCGTGCCTCCCACGAAACCCGGATCCGAGTTTGTCAGGGCGATTGAGAAATTTGAGCGAAAGGCTGGGAGGAAAATTTCCGTGCACCATCCCAGGCTTTTCCATGGTAAGAATTTCCAGTTTGGATGATGGTTTCTATAGGCCGAGTAAGCCGTGGCCAGAAGAAAGTACACCGAAACGAACACAGTTGTGAGGCAAAATATAGTTGAAAAAAGGAAGTTATGGGAAAGGGAAAAAAAAGAATGATTGAAGTGTTCTGAAACTGGTGGAACCAAAGCGCAAAACAGAAATTGGCGTGCAACCAGAAGGAGTTTTCCAATCCCAAAGCCGGTGACAATCTGTCATCCCCAAGTGTACCTGTTTTCCCGCAGTGGAGTATATAGACGTAAAGAGAAAGAGCATTGTGACTTACTATTTTGACGCGCAAAGTGTCAGTGGCGCTCTCCTGCCAACAAGCCTATCTTGCAGCTCGGAATCTTTTTTTGCCAGAAGACTGGCTGACATATTCACTAAGATGCTTGTGCCCGCCTGGTTGTTAGAAGGACATCATTAAGTCTGGAAACACGCAAGTCTATACCTTATCTCAAAGAACCGAGAAAAGTTGTTGCCCCGAGATCGCTGAGAGCGTTTATGACGCTGGCGGTTAAACTTAGTGATTTGGGGAAACACAGAGCCAGGGAGATGAATATCTTCAGGATAGCACGCGCTTCAGAGACTGAAACTTTGGTGAGTGGAAAAACCCAATGTTTGCTTGCTCTATATGGAGACAAAAATATAAGCTTTTTGGAGTGACCTTCTCTTTTAATAAATACAACACCAGTTTTATACAAGCTGGATTCAGCCAGTGACAGTGTCGCATGCAAAAGTACACAACATTATATTTACTTTACAACTCACCACTTCACCTTTACCAGCCATAGTTTTGACCATTGCCTGACGAAATTCATCCAAATCAAGTCCACCTCCACCGTCTTCATCTGCTTCCTACAAATAATGGTGAGCTGCCAATATGAATTTTGATTCAGCTAAATAAGTCTTGTTTATTTGGTATTCCTTGCTTGTTAAGTTGACTTTATAAGCATAACCTTTATAACACTGCGGCTTCTCGATATTTTCAAATCCGGGAAAACGCTGAAACTATACACAAGAACTACACGAAATAAACAAACCTCAAATATCTTCTGTAGCATTTCCAAATTTTCGTTATTCATCTGGTCTTCTAGCCTGACCATGGCGGGTTTAGGTGTCACATTGTCTGTCTGTAAAATCAGTAGGCAATCAAAGCTTGATTAACAGCTACTTACAGTTTGGAAACATGGGCAACATTTCAATAACTTTTCCCAATTCAAACGAAGACTTGTCAGTTCTTGTCAGTTCTCGTTTGGGTAGGGTAGCTAGGATACTCTTTTTTTATTTTTCTTAGACGATGTTGATAAGTTTACATTATTTTGCAAGTGTCAATCAAAGTTGATATTTAGCTTCTCGTCTTTGTCTTTGTTCTGCGTGGGATAATCATTGCAGGCATCCGTCAATCCCGGTGAATCATGGAGTTCAGCCCTGGGTGTTTGATAGAAGTGGAAACAGCGTCTTCTGTGACTAAGTAGACCCAGTGCGGGAATGGCAGTTACGGCTGCAGTGAGCACATGTGAACGCCGTGGCGGGGCGATGAACGCCGAACGCCGAATGTATTGTTTGCTTGCGGTTAGCTTCCTTAATGTTTGCTTGCGGTTAGTTTCAGTCATGTTTGCTTTTGATTAGCTTCTAAGTGTTGGAAAGGGCCAAATACAATGTAATGCTGGGAAGAAAACAGTTCATTCCGCGTTCGACGTTCTGCAAATTTCGTTTACACTGTGTGGGACTGTATGGAGAAGCAAATCAACCCAACAAATCATAGAAAGTAATCATGAGAAGTATGCATACAATATTAGCCTAACAAATAAGCACACAAACAAGAAAATATGTCTTTAACCAATTGACTCCCGGAGAGTTTTGAAAAAAGCGCTTTTTGGACATTTGTGGCATTTTTTGGTTAGTTTTGAGCTAAATCTGTCCCCATATACTCAAAACTGGAAACATGAAAAAAATCATTCCACGAGCGTCGTGTTTTATGACATGATTTTGGCTCGGGCATGCGCAAAAGGCACAATTTTTGGTTAAAAAGGGGACCTACGTCTTTAGGCTCTTCGTTTTTCCATTTTTTCGCTTTTCCTCGTTCTCCTTTTCTTATCGTTCTGCTGCAGTTGTTGGCCTTCTAATGGGCTTGCCCTCAGTCAAAAAATTCCCGAGAAAGCGTGATCCAAACAGAAACTTCTTGCCGTGGAGTATCCAAGGGTGGTTGAGGCAATTTTTTACTCAATTAAAAGATGATGACGTCAGAAGCGGAACAAAAGACAATGTTTGTCATGGCCGGTTTTTGCCGGCACTGGAGCCAATGGACGTTCTATTTCATTTCGATTCGAGCCACAATTTCCTATTATTAGGAGAGCGACTGCCCTTTCTGCATGCGTACTTACTCCATGGCTCGACACAACTTATTTAAACAAAGCCGAAGCCACGAAGCTGCAGAAAGAAAATTGAATGCCCCAGAAAGTTACTGGCTTCGTGATGGAACATGAAAAAAATGAAGAGCCCACAAGCGGGGATGTTTACAGCTGGATATTTTCAGCTGCTCTGAACCATCTTTGTTCCTGGTCAAATCCATTTTTTCGCCCAGTGACGGTTTTGGCGCGCCGTAAAATAGAGAAAAGAAATGTCTGAATTAATTCAAGTTATCTCCCGAACAACTTGGCAGGTGTGTTGCCAACTGAACTCGCTTTTTTGGCTTTTCGCTTAGGTTAGTACTTGGATCGGCGAACAACGGGATATAACCTATATGTTGTGGACTTTTTGAATTTTCAGGCCATTGCATTTCAATTTCTTTTAACTGGCTTCGCTGACTTCGGCTTTGGCCTTTTAATTGTTTTAAGGACATCCCAATACATTGTTTTGTTTCCCATCGCCCTCTCTCTTATGAAGGTGGGCCGGTCGGACAAAAACAAAGAGAATGAATACTTGAAGAGGCCTGCGTGCAAGAAAAAGCTTGGCCCCAAGAAAAATTGTTTACAAAGTCGGCTGTTTGTTGACAAAAGTTTGTCATTTCAAGAAGTATTCACCGATATGTATGTTTCGGAAATGGGACTGGTGCCTGTTGGATCCGGACCGAAAACGGTAACAGCAGCATGCAGTCGGAGAAAAGAAATCTTAAAGCAACTCTATGGTTAAACTAAACTTTCAATCGCTCCCATTATGAAATTGACACTGTCAAGCAAGAATGTTTGAAAATTAGTCGGATTAATGAAGAAAAAAAGTTATTTTCCCGGCAAGAAAACTGCACGACTTTGCATTCACTTTATGTTCCAGTTTACTTTTGCAGATTAAGTCCCGTCATAACAATTGGTTTTAAGAAGACAAGATTGCGTGGTTGTAAATTGAAGCAGTTGTTTCTCCGATAGTGAATCTGGATTATTTTTTCCTTTTCCAAACACATGCGTCGGTCGAAACGAAAACGAAATTCAGCATGCGAGAAGGGCAGTCGCACTCTTTCAATTGACGACATTCTCCCTGGAAATCCTATTAAATTCCAAATCGTGGCAAGAGATCAACCTCTGACAATTTTAAGAACATAGAGGTACACTTCATTTTACGGTATATATTTTAATACTATTTTTTCCTTGTCTGTTAGCTAGTATTTAAGGGTCAAATGTGTGAGTATAAATTGTCATTATTTATGATTATTTTTCTTGGGCTTGTCGGGGCTTATTTCCTTTTCCATAAGTCAACATATTTAGATATTAGTGGAACAAAATATCTTATCTCTCTGGCTCCTACCCATACAGTTCTCATCCTTTCATTTCGGCATTTCGCCATTTCGTGTTATAAACACGCCCGCTCTGTTTTCGGACTTGCCATCTGAGTCCTATCACTCCATGACCTGATTAATCTTGTTTTACTTAGCACGCCCACTAATTCCACTTGATCACTGACGCTTTTACCTTGCTTCCAGTCCTTGACAGTTTTATGCCATGTTGCTCGGCCGCCGTGTTGGACCACTCTTCACTATCTGAACTGGCACTTGAGTTATCTTGCTCACCGTCTTCTTCTGTTTCCTCAACGGCCGGGAAATTAATTGTCATGTTTTTCTTTTCTTCCTCCATTTTGGATCAGTTAACTGCGTGGAACCCTAAACTCAACTGATGTCACAAAGAGGAAATACGGAAGTATAAGTTTTTTCTCCAATAGAGCGCGCGCTTGAGAGCGCGCAAGAAAAATTGTAATCAGGAGCCATGGTCCTTTGGCACTTACCACTAATTCTCGACAGACACAACGCTTAAAACAACAAGGAAAGTTTTTTGTTGGATGGCAGCACGATGACTCATTAGCTAACTTGACTCATTTAAGAAAAACAATATGTTTCATTCGTGGCGTGGGTGATCAACAAGAAAGAAAGTTATCCAATTCCAATTATCCTTTAGAACGGTTTTCACAATTGACTGTCGAAAGTAAGTAGCGAACTGCTTTGGTTTTGCATTGCTACGCTTAGGGTATGATTGGTTTCAAAATCTCGTGCCACTTTTTCAACCAATCAGAGGTAATATATAGATTTAGCCAAGCCTAAAAGCGGAGCTCCAATGTTATTTCTTTGGTGGTTATTTCTTTAGTTCTTTTGAAATAGTTTGTGTGCTGTCATTGACGTTACTGCATTTTTACGCAACTACTTCATATGAGAGATTCCGAAGGTGAACCTTCTTTTCCAATGACAGAACTCGGCAATGATACTTTTCATGTCAACAACATTCCAGAAGAATTTCGACCACCACCGACCGAATCTGCAGTAGGATAAGTGTATTATGGTTGCTTTTTGCACATTTATATCATCCCTGATTTGCGTCTCAGTTGAAATTGCTGTTGCTGTTTTTCTTAGTACATTTATGAAATGCTTGGCTTCCCCTTTTCCAAATCGTTATGCGTTTCCTAGCCTAGCCGTGTTTTGATATGTCGTATATGTGTGATTGTGTTAGCTAATATATTTTTTCACGCTGTGATATTTACACTTCTAGCTACTTATTTACATTACCATTCGTCTTTACTTGGTGCTCAGTTAATGTCCACATATTTAATCTATGTGCTTAACTTTTCCAGTATAATTTGCTTGTCTGCCTTTCAAAACGGCGAATTACTGCAAACACTAGTCTCCTTCGAAGCCGTTTTTCGCGTTGCGTGACATCCCAAAAAACGGCTGCGAAGGAGACTAGGGCCTGATTACATGAGCCGGGCTGGCCCGGTTTGCCGGGATGGGTTTCTTTGTCGGCTAACCGGGCTGGCCCGGTTGTCAGGTAATCGCAAAGTTGATTTTTGTTGCGTTTAACAGACGTACCGAGATCTCGGTAAACTGAAACAAGCCCGGCTAACCGGGCCAGCCCGGTCCATGTAATCAGCCCTATGCAATCACTTTCTCTGTTTTTTTCTTGTTCTCGCATATTAAATATCTCGCACAAGTAAAATGGAAAGTATACTTCACCTTTCTGTTTTATACATCCCCAAACACTACATAGAACAAATTAACAAGATTACGTTCAATTTTATCTGGGACGGTAAACCTGCTAAAATCAAAAGAAAAACTTTAATTGGTGAAAAAAAGAATGGCGGGCTAAAATGTGCGATTTTTCTATTATGGAAAATGCTCTGAAAATTGCTTGGATTAACAGAGGATTAACAGAGTCCAAAATGAATCGTCTGCTTCGTGGAAACCTAGCATTCTTGTCAAATTGTAATTATGACACCAAAACGCTGAAGATGGGTTACCTTCCAGATTTCTACTGCTCATTTTTAGAATATTGGCAATACGTTAAAAAGTTATCAATTGATGAAACAGACATCAAACGTGAAATATTATGGAACAACTGTAATATTTTAATTGACAAAATGTCAGTATTTTATAGAAATTGGTTTACTCATAATATTATTCATTTATATGACTTATTGAACGAACACAGTAATTTCTACAAGTTTCATTAGTTCAAAGCCAAATATAACCTTGATGTGCCTTTCACTGTCTTCTATGGCCTTATTGACGCCATTCCTAATGCGTGGAAAGATAAAATTAAACGGAACAACCAAAGTTGTAATGTTAATCAAAATGATGATACGACTCTTAGCACAAGCTCAATTTATTCCGGATTCTTTGAAAACACAGCACATCGGAAAACATTGAACTATTTAATTATACTAGCGCAATACCACATTTTTTTGTACGAATGTTCATGAAATTGAAATATGCTTCCAAAGGTTTCTTCTGCGAGTGCAAGGGAAATTAATAATACTCAAGGGAATCGCAGTTGTAAAGAAAAGTTTCAACATACATGGTCGCCGTTTTTGTAAAACGGTAATGTAGTTAAATACTGTATTTGTAATCAATAAATGTAATGTAACTAGCGTATGGAGCTGTAAAAAAAATTTAAACTACAGCGAAGTATATTTTTAATCTGTGAATTTCGTATATTAAAAAGAAAGATCACAGTGCAGAAACTAGCTTGTGACTTTCTTAATAATGGTGGTTACCCTAAATTTTAATTTTGAAATCGTTTTCGGATATATCGGTCACCCAAAATTTTTAAGCACATGTTTAGCTACTTAGTATGAACACTGGTTTTTCTCCGAAAAGCGCCCAGGTTTATTTTTATGAGTAAATTACTTAAATCCGGCGAGCAACATAAAGCCATAATAATTCTACCGCTTTTAACGAAGTGATAGCGGAGCTCCAGCAGCCCGAAGGGCCGCAGAGCGGAGCCCCATACCTATTGAGACAGGAGAACCAAGCACGCATACAAAGTACAAACAGGAGAACCATGCCTTTAATTTTCAATGGTCAAAATGACCAGCGGCACGACTCGCAGGCGCGTGCAAAATACGTACGTACGTACGTCCTTTCGACGACGTCGCCCCAATTTGGCGGCCATAGTTCAGAGAGTTTGATCTGGTTAACATAGTCAATTGACAGCTGTCAAAAGAAGGTATCCGCTTACCAGTATAACATGACCGTATCGCGGGCTCAAGTTAGGGAGTTGACCGCTGACCAGGTATGGAATATTTTTGGATTGCGGGCTCAGGTTGGACTGGCATATCATTGGATCGCGGGCTCAAGTCCAAATTGTTTTCCTTGGGTTCACGTTCTGGTCGGATTTAAGACGGAATCCATCAGGAAGTTGAGTAATATGTATAAGCCAGTTCGGAGTTAAAAAACAACTTGCGCACGTCGGGATAAAATCAAGCATATATTAAAAATACAAAAGATTTTGAATTCAAATTCATGCAAGTATTTTGCATGACAAAAGAAGAAAATTATATGCCTCCCTTTTATCCCGACGCGCGCAAGTGTTCTTGAAACTCTGAATTGGCTTATTTAATAGAGGGGGTAAGTTTCTAAAGAAACTGTGGTGCTGCGTCGGTGGGAAGTATAACAATATAATTTGGTTTTATCAACAGGGTTGATAATGTCAATTGGCCACCGTAAAGAGATTAAAGAGCTGACGTTTCGAGCGTTAGCCCTTCGTCGGAGCGAATCAAGGAATTGTGCGTCGTGTGTTTTTATATACAGAAAGATGGAGCTTCGCTATTGGTAACCTGGTAACGTGAAAACTTCGGAATAAATTAGTTGAATGAAAAGCGTTCGTTGATACCGTGAGGATTAAGAGTGCCGATTTGAAAAATACATTTTTGTTCTAGAGTTTTACGGCTTTTCGTGTTTCCTTGCGCGAGGTGGGCTCTGATCGACAGTCTGCCAGTGCGAAGCTTGCACAAGAGAAGGCGTGGGCGGCTTTTTCTACCCGGTTTCCGAGGGCCGACAAAAGCAAATTTGAAGCACAGACATTTTTTGCGCCGGACCACACAGCAACAGCTGAAATATTTTACAAAGAGGGTTCCGGCAGTCTGCAAAGCGTCTTCGGTTCAGACCCCAAATATTGGAGTGCAGGCATGAAAAGCGCGCTGGGTTTGAATGACGTTGGCGGCTTCCCTTTCCAGCTATCGCCCAGCACAGAAAAAAGTTCGCTGCCGGTTCCAGCAGTTCTCTTTGAAGACGCGGCGCCAAGTTTGAAGAAAATATTCAACAAAACAGTGGATATTTATGTCTCCCCTGACCAGTATTTTACAACAAAGTTCAGAGAGATATTCCAAAAGGAACAACAGAAGTTCGAAACGTCAAAGCCCCCAAAAAATTGGCTAGCGGGTCTGATCTATCTTTCTGGGAACGGCAGCTGAACTTTGCAGTGTGGTGTGCGACGACAGGTTACGGAATATCTCGAGAAGTATTTGACAAAGATCACACAACGCTGAATCTGCCGCTGCAGGTGCGGGTTTTCTACATTTTCCACGTGTACTTCACAGTTCGGTGCATCCTGCATCAGCTCGGAGGCATCCAAAGCGTGAGCGCGTTGCCGAGCGACCCAACATTAAGTCAGATCAACAACAACCATGACGTGGCGTCTTACAAAAGATTGTGCGCAGAGTTCGGCGTTCCCCGTCAACAGATTTCCGCTTCACACGAGGTCCTTTCATACTGGACATGCCCTGTCCATCGGCAAAAGTAATATTCGACGACGAGGACCCAAAGGCGTCAGAAAAGTGAATTTCAGTATGCTTCATAAGAAACGATGCCGCGGAAGAGCAATTCAATTGGTTCGCGCCCAAAACCAAAACCGTTTGACCCAGGCGGGTTTGTTGCGAATAAACCAGTCGATAGAGGCCTTTGGGCACGCAAGTCAACGTCCGCAGCAGCATCCTGGGCGATGGGGGGGCGCGCAAAGGAGGCGCAGAGCGAGTTCCTCGTCTTGGTGGAAGACGCGATAAGGCAGCCTGACCTTGCAAAAAGCGTGCAGCGTTACCAACTTGCCGTAGACGAGGCAAAGGTACGGTTGAACCATGCTGTGTGCCCGGGGGCCTGGCTGATGCCCGCGCGGATGGTTTTAAACACAGAAAGCACGATTTGCTACAACAACCGGTTGAAACAAGCGATACCGGGTATGAAGCTGGGGGTCAACGACGGGGCAAACAAAAGCACAAAAAAAGCAGCGCTTCGGGTGATGGACGGCGGGAAAACGAAAATAAACCCGCCAAAAAGTCACCCTTCGAATCCAATTCACAAAGTGCCAAAAAAAGAGCCAGACCCTTCAACAGCTGCAAAGGAGGGAACCAACACCAACGGCTGGCTCCGACAGACATCTCGACAACAAAATAACTGTCGCTGTTGGCGCGGTTGCAATTGCGGGTTTGGCATTCTTGACATTGCCATTATATGGAAGTCTACCAGCGGCGCGAGAACCTGCGCTTTTTCGGAATCCAAGAAGCAGATACGGCAGAGGAAGACACGAGAAAGGTTTTGGTCAAGTTTATGAAAACAAAGCTCGATATGAAGAATGCCGATGAGCTGGAATTCCAAAGGTATATCGGATAGGAAAGCGGGACCCCTCTGATGGTAAACCTCGGCAGATAATAGCACGTTTCCTTAGATACCCTGATCGAGAGAAGGTTATGTCGAATGCCAGGAAATTAAAAGGCATGGGCTTTGGGATATCTGCGGATCTTCCAAAAGAAATTATTGAGCGTAGAAAATAGAAGATGGATCAGTTCAAAAGGGCCAAGGAGGACGGTAAGCATGTGTATTTTAGCAGAGCAGAACCTGATAAACTCTACATAGACGGCGTGCAAGTTTAGATAAACTGTTGTTGTTTTTTTTCTAACGATGGTCAAATAAACATTTTTCTTTTGAAGACTAAAACTTCGGTCATGCAAAGACTGCGTTCAAATTTAAATATGCTAATCTTCCAAACCGGAGTTTGTAATCGTATTGTTATGCGTGTTATGAGAAATGCAAGACCCTTTTTGTTAGTAGCTTTATACTTAACAGCTTTTGCTGGCTACTTTTTTAATGTTAAACTTGTGTGTAGTAGCTTTGTTATTTTCTCAACGTTACTATTTGATAATGTTAGTGTGTTAATTGCGTATTGTGTAATTTTGGGGGCGTGTGCGACACCTACTACTTCAGCTGCATGTGTGCGGGTGCTTTTCGAATATATTTATTGCTCCGCTGGTGCATTATCAAATTTTATGCTGGTTCTGTGCTTTTATGAAACGTAATTTAAACTTTAAAATGTTATCCTTAAATGTTCGAGGGATTCGTTCTCTAGATAAAAGAAAAGCATTGTTTAATTGGCTAGCGAAAGAGAAATCGGATATCGTTCTTTTACAAGAAACATACAGTACCCCAGGAGTTGTTAATTTGTGGAAGTCACAGTGGAGGGGTGATATTTTCTTCAGTCACGGGTCGAAACACAGCAAGGGAGTCATGATTCTTTTCAGAGAGAAATTTGATTATGAGATAAAATTTCATAGAGAAGATGAGCAGGGGAGATTTATTATTTTAAAGGGCCTTATTCAAAGCGAACCGTTTGTTTTGATCAATATTTATGCGCCTAATAAGATTAAAGACCAGTGCGTTTTCTTCGCTGAAATTCAAAAACAGATTGAAGAAATATAATTAGAGGAAAATTGCGAACTTATTATTGGAGGCGACTTTAATGTTATCCTTGATGCCCACTTGGATGGTTCCGGGGGTAAGCCACAAGTAAAAGAGTCTTGTAAACAGATTGAGGACTTGTGTTCAGCTTTTGATTTGATCGATATATGGAGGCTTAGAAATCCAGATGTCAGGCGCTTTACATGGAGACAGAAGAACCCAGTAGTACAGCGTCGTTTGGATTTCTGGTTAATTAGCAGCAATATCCAAGAAGAAGTAGAGAATGTTGATATTATTACAGCAATAAGAACAGATCATTCCGCTATCTCAATACATATAAATGGAATTGAAGAAACGGGAAGAGGACCGTCTTTTTGGAAGTTTAATTCCAGTCTTTTAGAGGACGAAGATTACATTAATTTAGTAAACGATAAATATAACGATTGGCTGGAAGAAGGAAAAGATATTCAAGATCCCAGGGTCCTTTTAAGGCGGCAGAACTGCCTCAGGACCTTGCAAATCGATGAGCCGTACAATGTAAACACAACTTTAGTTTAATTTACAGAAATTCTTGTACACGCTACCATTGATTCCTAGATTCCTTACAAACGATTCCTTGTGAACAATGCCTTGATAATGCAATCGGAACTTAATAGCGATGTAACTGATGCGACTAACAACAATGTGATATAATATAACTGATGTGATGTGATGCGATGCGATGGTGCGATGCGGTAAAGAAAACTAAAGGAAAAACAGAAAACCTAATATTACAAAGGCGAGCTCGATGCGATACGAAATTACAATACAATAAAGCGAAACAGTAACTCTGAAAACTTACATCTGTGTCCTTGTTCCGTTAATGACATAAACCTTATCCCTTAATCCGTTCCTTGATACTTTTTAGCCGTAGAAATGTTCAACTCAAAGGACTAACTCAGCGAAAACGTTCTGAAACGTTCAACTAGCGTGGTAATCCGGGACCGCTCGGTCCCAAGCCACCGCAACGTAAGTTTCTGTCATGTAACGCAGTGTCACGCGCAATGCGGCCGTGACATTCCCGGCCCCTAAACGTCCGGGGGGGCGTTTACTTCTCCTGATCTCCTTCCTGTTCCTCCTTGGGCAGGATCAGGACAAGCTTGTTGATTGGTCTTCTAAGCGTAGTTTCTCGCGTTTTGACGACAACAGATCTGACAAGGCCTTGGGCATCCGGCTCTGCTCGCACAACGAGGGCCATCGACCAGGCATTACGTGGGACATTCTCTTCTCGGATTATCACGACATCCCCTTCTACCAGGCTACGCTGGGGATGTCGCCATTTGCGCCTTTCCTGCATCACGACGAGGTACTCCTTCTTCCACCGAGTCCAAAATAGATTTGCCAAATATTGCACTCTTCGCCATCGACGACGCATGTATACATCGTTCTTCTGGAACTCCCCTGGGGGTGGCAGGATGACAGTTGACTTGGTCGTCAAGATATGATTGGGAGTAAGCGGTTCAAGATCGTCGGGTTCTCCAGACACTGTAGTCAAGCGCCTAGAGTTAATAACAGCCTCCACTTCACACAGGAGGGTGCGGAACGATTCTTCATCCAGGCAATGACCATACTCATCCATTAAGCCAGCAAGAATCTTCCTTGTAGACTTGATCTGACGCTCCCACACGCCGCCCATGTGGCTGGCAGCGGGTGGGTTAAAGATCCAATCAATGTTTTCTCTCTGTAACTTGGCTCTGATTTCTTCATGATCCATCTCTTGTATAGCTTGGAGCAGTTCATTTCGTGTGCCGACAAAATTTGAGCCGTTGTCGCTTCTCATTTCCCTCACTGGGCCACGTCGTGCAATGAAGCGCCGAAGTGCTTGAATAAATGAACTTGACTCGAGGGTACTTGCGACTTCAATATGGACTGCTCGGCTGACCAAGCATGTAAAGATGGCACCGTACCTCTTCACTTCTTTGCGTCCCTCTTTAATTAAGAAGGGACCAAAGTAGTCGACACCCGTGTATGTAAATGGCGGTGCTGGAGAGATGCGATCCTTGGGTAGATCAGCCATCTTTTGCTCACCTGGCTTGCCGTGGTTGCGGCGGCAGAAGACACACTTTGAGAGTACATGGCGCACTGCTGCATTAACTTTGATGATTCAATACCTCTCTCGAAGGTTTGCAATGACGTGGCTACGTCCAGCATGGCCCAACCGTTTATGAGCGTGACGGATGAGTAGAGTGGTAACATGACTCTTTCGCGGTAAAATTGCTGGGTGCTTCGTCTCGAGTGGCAAATCTGCACGTCTGAGTCGACCTCCAACTCTGAGGATGCCCTTGTCTAGGAAAGGGTCGAGGCGACGAATGGGACTGTCATTCTTTATACCTCCTTTCTTCTGCCCTCGCAGCTTATTCTTCTCGCCTTCCTTGAGCGCGTGGATTTCCTTGCTAAAGGCTGAAGCCTGAACAAACTTCAGAATAGCTAATTCAGCTGTCGTTAGATCTTGTACAGTAAGAGGTGAGTATGGCACTAATTCTTCGGCACTCTTAAACTTGACTTCCTCGGTCGTTGCAGGTGATCTCTGGTCTGCAGGGTTTCTGTCGCCACTTGTGGCTCCACTCTTGACATCTAAACGTTTGTTACGCCGCTTTCGCAATGTCTCTTTAACTCTCAGGAACACGGCTACGGCCCTTCGCAAACGATGCCAATCAGAAAAACTATTGATCAGCTTGATTGTGGCGTTATCCACCTGATTAACGCTGACTGCACTGCTTATCGTTACCTTCCTCACTTCTAGATCATCATCTGGGACTTGGCCCAACGTGAATGGTTGTTGCGGCCACTCGCTCTCGGGTTTCCATAAGAATTCTGGACCTTCTAACCAACGCTGCCCTTCTAAAAGAGCAAGTCCATTAAGGCCCCTTGAAGCATCATCTGCCGGATTCTCCTTACTGTATACATACTTCCACTGATTCGGGTGTGAATGGTCACGGATAAGCTGCACCCTGTTTGCAACAAACACATGAAACCGTTGCTGTTCATTAGCAATATAGCGCAACACAGTGGTGGAATCTGTATGGTACACAAACTCTGGGTTGCCATCCACCTCTCTTTTCAACATTTCTCCAACTCGGATGGATGTGGTAGCAGCTGTCAGCTCGAGACGCGGTATTGTGACTGACTTGATCGGTGCGAGACGTGCTTTCCCCATTAGGAATGTACAGTGAACGCGATTGCTGTCATCACACAGCCTTAGATAAGCAACAGTTCCATATCCCATAGAACTTGCATCAGAGAAGAGATGCACCTGCTGGGAGGTCACGGTTCCGAACTCTGGCGGCTTGACACATCTGTTTACCTTGAATCTCTCCAGCAGAGGAAGCTCACTTAGCCACTTGGCCCATCTAGTTTGGTACTGATCAGGAATGGTGTCATCCCATCCGATATCTTCACGACAAAGGTCCTGAAGTATCTTCTTGGCTGGAAGCGTGAATGGCGAGACAAAGCCCAATGGGTCATAAATTGACGAGATAACAGATAAGATGCCCCTTCTTGTTGGCGGCTTATCATTAACAACTATACGAAACTTGAAGACGTCAGATTCCACGCACCACTGCACACCAAGGGCACGTTCCACAGGCAGGCGGTCGTAACCCAGATCAAGGTCTCTAGCTTCCTTAGAACGCTTCTCCGTTGGGACAGATTCCAGAACAGCACGACTATTGCTTATAAACTTTGTCAAATTGAAACCTCCGTGCTCGCATGTTTGACGTAGACCTTGGATAAGCTCAATGGCCGTCTGTTCATCTTCAACTGAACGAAGACAATCATCTACATAGAAATTTCGGCGGATAGTATCCGCTGCAACTGGACCACTTTCATGTTCCATGTCCTTAGCAGTCTCCTTCAATGCAAAGTTGCAACAGCTTGGGGAGGAAGCTGCTCCAAAGAGGTGCACTGTCATCTGATATTCTTGGATGGGCAACTCCAAATTGCCATCGGGCCACCATAGGAACCTGAGGAAGTCACGCTGGTCATCGGGCACCTGAACCTGGTGAAACATCGCCTCTATATCCGCCATGAATGCCACGGGCTCTTGGCGAAAGCGTGTAAGAACTCCAACCAGAGAGTTGGTAAGATCAGGGCCTGACATTAGTTGGTCGTTCAAGGAAGTGTCTTCGTGTCTAGCGCTACAGTCGAAGACCACACGTATCTTCTGAGGCTTCCTAGGGTGGTAGATACCGTGGTGCGGTAGGTACCATACTTTGCCAGGGCTAGCTTCCAGACGGTCATCTGGCACTCGTTGTGCATAACCCTTTGCAATCATTTCATTCACAAAGTTGACATAGTCATTTCGGTAGCTCTCATCACGTAACATCTTCTTTCTCTGCCAAGTTGCTCGTTTCAGCGCTTGTACCCGGTTGTTTGGCATTGTCACCTGAGGGTCTCTGAATGGAAGTGGTATTACATAATGGCCGTCGCGATGGTGGACATTTTCCTTTATCCTGCTGATGAACTTCTTGTCCTCTTGGGAGTAGCCGTATTCATCAGGGCTAGACTTGTGATCATTGAAATCTAGTTCAAACATTTGCTGTATGGTTTGGGGTGATATCACCTCTTTGACTGACTCCACTTCCCGTACCGTGATTCTGTGGCAAGTAACATTGCCAGGACCTGAAATGTTCTCTACATACAAAGGCCCAGACAGAGTCCAGCCATGGCGCAATCGCATTGCATATGGTCCCTTGTCACCACTTGGCACAACCTCTAGAGGTTCCATAGCTGCAGGACAATTACTGCCGATTAATAGGCCAATCTCCAAGTTTGGTATGAACTCAGGCATCTTCTCGGCAACACTGCGAAGATGCTCCCACCGTTTGACTTCCTCAGGGGTAGGAATCTGCTGTTCGGTCACTGGTATTTCGAATGTCGTGTAAGACTGTGGTAGCTTAACTGGATTCTTGCCTTCCATGTCCGTCACCACCAAGTCGGAGACGACAGTGGTAGTAATCAACCTTTGGCCATGCATGGTGCCCAGCTGTAACTGTGTCCTTTCGCCACCAACGCCCATCTTCTCTCTAAGACTCTCAGTTAGAAAGCAACCACTGCTGCCATTGTCATAGAAGGCATACGTGGTGATAGTCTTATTGCTGCCTTTCTTCTTTACACATACTGGTAGAATGGCGTGAAGCACAACTGATTCTGCAGGTCTAGCGGTATTACAGGAGGTTGATTGAAGGTTGGTGCAGGCATTGCCTACTGCCTTGTCATTCTCTCGTTTACTATTGTCCCTTGGTGGAATTTGGAACCCACTAATGTGAAGGGCTGAGGGATGCAGTCGTCCACAGTATTTACATTTCCGTCTGTTTGGGCAGTTCCTTGAGATGTGGTTCGTTCCGTAGCATCCAAAACACATGTTTCTTTCTCTCAAGAAGGCTCTCTTAAGTTCTGGTGTCTTCTTGTTGAATAAATCACAGTCATCCAAATCATGAGTATGGCGGCAAAGGTGACATGGGGGGTGACCATAGTAAATTGGAGGCCCGGCCCCGTATACAGCTGGGGGCTTAACGGCTCCGAGTGGTGTCGTCACAAAACTGGTTTCCTTTTGTCTCCATGGAACTACTGGTTTCCTTGGTGGCCTTTTTCCCTTACTGGGCGGTTCCTTTTCTTTGGGTTTAACATCTTCCTTACTCTTGCTCAGGGCTTCTTTGCCGAACACTGGGTCATTGGCAGACTCTGACGCATACTCCACGAATTCAGCAAGATCTGCAAAACATGATACACCATCTTCCCTTCTCTTCTTCTTTAACACCTGATCTCTCCATTTAGCTTGCAAGTTGGCTGGGAGCTTGGAGACTACCGACTGCATATTTGGTGCATGATCGAGCACACGCATGTATGAAATACTCTTCATAGCAATGTTACACTTTGTCAAGAATATTGACAGTCGCTTCAAGCCTTGGTTGTCATCATATCTAACAGGAGCCCAGTGGATGATTTTGTTGAGGTAAGCAGTGGAAATCTTGTACGGGTCCCCGTATTCTTTCTGAAGCAGTCGTCTGGCTTCCGTGTAACCTGCTTCTGGGGCCATGTGTAAACATCCTTGAATAAGGTCCGCCGGTTCACCTTCAAGATGCTGATTTAGATAATACAAGAGATCAGAACTGGTGGTTGCCTTGGAGCGGATACGTGTATCAAAGGCCATAACAAAGGTCTTGTACTCGATTGGGTCACCTGTGAACTTAGTTATTGTTGGTTGAGGCAGTGTCATAGCAGCCGTTAACTGTTGGTGCGTCGCAATAATTGTCTCATTTTGTTTCTGCTGTAACTCGATAACATTCTGAAAGGTACGTTCTGCTAGCTGAGGGGACTGAGCTTCAGAGACTCCATGACTGCTTTCCCTAGAAGCTTCCCTGAGACCATTACCAGTCAACGGTGTTGATGAAATTCCATCCGCGAACATGCCAGGGGCGAAATCTGTGGCTTTGGGATCCTTGGGAGAGCTGCTAACCTCCGTATTTATAGCTGGCGACATCTCAGTGGTGGCAGAGGAGCCAAGCGGGTTGCGACTCGCGGCAACGTTGTCGGGTGACGATTTTGCTGTAGACTTTAATGCAATAGGTGTAAATGAGGCAGCCACTGAGGGTGGACCTGAGTCAAGTGGAGGTGGGGGAGCCTCGTGTTCCTTACCAATTTCACTCAATGCCTTCTCCCTTGCTTCGGTCTTTGCTATTTCCATCTCCAGTTCCAAGTCTTCTCCTGCAGCACGAAGAGCCTGTTTTCGCTTAAGCATTGATCTTTCAGCCTTTAACTCTGCTAGACGGACTCTCTCTCGGTCTCTTGCGGACAACTTCGAACTTGCCTTGGACGGTCGTTCAGATCCTTTGCTACTTCTTGCATCTAGCTGATCCGTCAAGCGGGCCTCGGCCTGTAATATCCAAGCGTGTAATGGTTGCAAATATGCCGTCATGTCTTCGACCTTGTCCTCGTAATGGACACGTTCATAGTTTTTATCCTCTTCATCGGTTAACACTTCGAAGTAAGATGAAAAGGCTTCCCTGTACTGTTCAATAAGGTCATTCAATTTTGATGTTTCATTCTTTACGAGGTGCAAGTTGTTGACGTCGACCATTAGCTGGGACACCTCAGTTCTTTTTCGGGATACGGACCGCAGAGCATTTGTGTATCGCTGTTTTAGTCTGTTACGCTTTTCTTCTAGACCCTTTTCTGTCAAATTGCGGCTTCGGGGGCCTAGAGAATCTTGTAGTTCGCCAGTGTTCGAGGATTGACTAGGAAGTTGTTCCTCCGATTTCCTTTCGGTGTTTTCTTCTTCGAAATCCTCAAAGTTGCCTGGAACATTGAAGCCGTCCGTGTGAAACTGGGAACTAGTTTCGGCCATACATGAAGTTAATCAGCCCGCCACAATTCTATCACAAATCCAATAAAATCCAAAGAAAGTCGACGTAAATAAAGCAAATAACTCCTTCGAAACACGCAGAATGCTGATGTGTAGATTTTTCTTTACGAATAAGGCGGCAGAACTGCCTCAGGACCTTGCAAATCGATGAGCCGTACAATGTAAACACAACTTTAGTTTAATTTACAGAAATTCTTGTACACGCTACCATTGATTCCTAGATTCCTTACAAACGATTCCTTGTGAACAATGCCTTGATAATGCAATCGGAACTTAATAGCGATGTAACTGATGCGACTAACAACAATGTGATATAATATAACTGATGTGATGTGATGCGATGCGATGGTGCGATGCGGTAAAGAAAACTAAAGGAAAAACAGAAAACCTAATATTACAAAGGCGAGCTCGATGCGATACGAAATTACAATACAATAAAGCGAAACAGTAACTCTGAAAACTTACATCTGTGTCCTTGTTCCGTTAATGACATAAACCTTATCCCTTAATCCGTTCCTTGATACTTTTTAGCCGTAGAAATGTTCAACTCAAAGGACTAACTCAGCGAAAACGTTCTGAAACGTTCAACTAGCGTGGTAATCCGGGACCGCTCGGTCCCAAGCCACCGCAACGTAAGTTTCTGTCATGTAACGCAGTGTCACGCGCAATGCGGCCGTGACACCTTTGGGACTTCATCAAGTACAAAATCCGCTATGTAACAATTTCATACAGTAAGCAGAAGGCCAAAAAGCGAAGAAAAATTGTCAGTGTTAGAAAAAGAAATTAAAGAATGCCAAGTAAAATGTGATGAAAATGCTACCCCAGAAAACTTAAACGACCTGGAAATCCTTCAAACTGAATAGCTCAAGGGGCAATTATTCGATCAAGAGTAAATTAGTACGAACATGGAGAAAACAGTAATAAATATTTCCTGAATTTACAAAATTATAAAAAGAAAAAAAGTTGTATTAGAAAGCTACAGGGATAAAACGATGAATGCATACCTGATCCGAAACAAATAATGACGGAAATAAATAATTTTTATGCAAATCTCTACGATTCAACTGACGGTGATGATGCATCGACTGACCGATTTCTGAGAAATATAAATATTAAAATGTTGACGGACGAGCAGCGGGAGTTTTTGGAAAACAAAATTACAACTAACGAATATTTGGAAGCATTAAAATCCTTTCAGAAAAATAAAACTCCTGGAAACGATGGTCTGACTGTGGAATTTTATCTTGGCTCCTGGCACCTCACATGGAGGTGTCTTGTCGACGCATTAAATTTCGCTCACGAACAGGGACAACTATCAAACTCCCAGAAACAGGCTATGATTACTTTGCTAGAAAAGAAAGACAAAGATAGACGATTTATCAAAAACTGGAGACCGATATCTTTGATTAACGTGGATGTCAAAATTGCATCTAAAGCAATTGCAAGAAGATTAGAACAAATTCTACCTAATCTGATTCATCATAACCAGAATGGTTTTATTAAGGGGAGATCAATAGCGGACGGAGTTCGGACGATTGAAGATGTACTTGATTTTGCTCAGTTTACAAATTGTGCAGGAGTGCTCATGGCAGTCGATTTTGCAAACGCTTTCGACTCTTTAAATCATACCTTCCTTTTTAAAGTCTTAAAAAAATTCAACTTTGGAACACATTTTTTAAAGTGGATCAAGACGTTCTATACTAATATAACCAGTTGTGTTTTAAATAATGGCTTTACTTCTGACTTATTCCCAGTTCGGTGTGGGGTTAGACAAGGCGATCCTTTGTCACCTTTATTATTCATCTTAACCCTTGAAGTTCTAGCGTGCCAAATTCGAGAAGATAGTGAAATTTAAGGTATATTAGTTAAGGAAGAAGAAATTAAAGTAACACTTTTTGCCGACGATATGACTTGCTTCCTGAGAGATAATGCGTCATATCACCGTTTAGTTTAGATTCTGGAGTTGTTTTCTAGATTCTCTAATCTCAAGGTAAACAAAGATAAAACAGAAATCTTTGCCATTGGCAATCATCGTCTTGGTCAAACTCATTATCCGAACATCAATTAAAATTCTGAGAATAGTTTTCGATTATAATGTGTCGTTAAGGATGAAAGCAAATTGTGAGTCAATTATCAAGTCTATTAAAGACATATTGAATATGTGGAAATGGAGAGGACTTACATTACTAGGAAGGATACAAATTGCTAAAGCGTTCACTATTCCCAAAGTTTTGAGTAAAGCTTCGCT
Source organism: Blastomussa wellsi (assembly GCA_947652115.1). Lineage (NCBI taxonomy): Eukaryota > Metazoa > Cnidaria > Anthozoa > Scleractinia > Plerogyridae > Blastomussa > Blastomussa wellsi. The sequence continues at coordinate 11,435,332 of OX393568.1, read as the reverse complement.
GATTACAGTGACAGAAGACTTTGTCAAAGAGATCAACAGTCTGATTTACCGTTTTAATTGGAAAGGTAACGACGAAATTAAACGTGTCGCTCTTATCAATAGGGACCTTAAGATACTGGACGCGGCGGACTTTAAGAACGCGGTCACGTCCGAGAGGGCATGGGTCGCGACCGCCATGCGCGGGAAATACGAGCCTTAAGATTTACGTTGTGCAAGCGGTCGCCGAAACACATAACAACAAACGGATTCAATCAAAGAATCACTGGAATCAGACGGTTTTGCTGTTATGACGTCGTTTAAGAAGACCCGAGAGCTTCTAGCAGGATCTTATTTGGCTGACATCATTTCTGACGAAGAATTCGTGGTCCTCTATGACTGCAGCTTTTCGAAAAACTTAGAGTTACCGTATGAAGAGTACGAAAGATTTGACCTCGAAGAAATGGCAGATTCGGAGTGTAGAGCAGAGTTCCGTGTTAATAAACGCGATCTACCGCATTTAGCAGAGCGTTTACAAATACCTGATGCTTTTGTATGTAACCAGGGCTCCGTTTGTGAGGGTATGGAAGCTACCTGTATGCTACTTCGAAGGCTTTCATACCCTTGCAGGCAACAAAACCTCCCGAGCGAGAGCAATGTCGTGGTTGTTTGACCGTTCCATTGCCATACTAAAGGAAGAGAAAGTAGAATTTCAATCAAATCTTTTGCGCCACTTTTATCAAAACAATCGTATTAAAAACACGAGTCGAAGAAAAATGACGCAAACAGGCAAAATTATATAAATAATGCAAAATCAGTTACTAAAGCGGTCCTAAACTGCCACTGATTAATTTTACACGACAAAAATCAAGGTTCAAATTAGAAATAAAGCAATACGCAGCAAGGAAATTTTACCCAAATTTACCTGCTTCTCGGATTCCTTCTGAAGACTTGACGCTCTCACAATAACCCTCTATATGCTCGGTAAGACTGAATTTTGAAAACAAAAATGAACCAGACAGTTTAGGAATCTATTTTCTTATAATAATGTTTGCAAATTTTGGGCAAGACTTGTTAATTCAATGGAAAATTTCGGAAAAATAACTCACCTTTCTGAGAGGCCGCCAAAATAAACTTCGTCGCCGCCACAACTGAGGTGGAGGCCGTCAAGTGGCGTGACATTTATGCAAATTAAAACTAAGACCTTGCGGATTTACTTCCGGTTGCCGTCGTCCTAGGCCGCGTCCAGGGTATCTTAAGGTCCCTAATGATATTGAAGACGGTGGTCTTAGGATGTTGAATATTCAGTCGATGATCCGTGCACAGAGGGTAATGGTATTAAAAAGATTTGCGGATAAGAATAACTCTAGCTCTTGGAAAATAACACTGAATTATTTTCTCTCTCAGATAGACGGCGAATTTATTCTTAAGTGTAACTTTGATACAAAAAAGTTACCTATTTACCTTCCAACCTTTTATAAAGAATGTCTTGACGCCTGGTCCTTCTTAAACCAGACTTCGATACAATCGTACGGGGATGTTATCCATCAGGTTATATGGAATAATTAGAATATTACTACTCAAAAGTTCTCGTTTTTTGAAAAACATTGTTTTACTAAGAGTGTCACTGTTGGTGATCTTATTTCGGACACTGGAATTTTCCTAAAGGGTGTGAAGGTGTTATATGCAAATCTGTCGCCAGTAGAGCTTTTTAAATTAATGAGCATCGTCGACGCAATCCCTTGTGAATGGAGACAGATCATTAGACAAAGCACGCAACACCTCCCTTCTTATATCGACAACATAATTTATTTAAGAATGGAAGATTTTGAGGTGGCTTTATCAAATGTTTCGTCCAAATGGCTTTACAATGAATTTAAAAGTAAGAAGTAAGTCCCTCCAACTGCTCAAAAAAAGTTTAAAGAAAAGTTCCCACAGTTTGACTTTGACTGGAAGAAAATATAGTCCTTGCCTTTCACAGTCACGATTGAAGCTAAGATTAGAGAATTCAAGTACAAGATATTAAATAACATAGTATTTACCAATGAAAAATTGTTTAGGTTAAAAATGACGGACTCGCCCTTGTGTACATTTTGTCAACACGAGATTGAATCCTTCGAACATCTATTTTTCAACTGCAATGTGACAAGAACGTTTTGGGAAGCTTTCTGTTCTTGGCTTGGTGAATGTAACATTAAGCATCAATCCTTTACATTAACAGATATCTGTTTTGGAGTTTTTAATGTAGAGGAGGACTTTATTATTCTAAATCATATGATATTAATAGCTAAGTTTTATATTTATAAATGTAAATTGAAATCTGTGAATCCGTCTTTACGGGTTTATAAGGCCAAGATCAGAGAGATATTCTATGCTGAAAAAAAGATAGCAGCAAGGCGGAAAAATAAGCTACACATTTCAAAAAATGGGAGAAGCTTTTTCCACATGTTAGCTCATAGTATAGGAGTAGTATAGTAGTTGACAGTTCGAGCACAAAATTTCAGCAGTCAAATTCAGCATAATTTTTTGACTGAAATTTTTCAATAATTTTTTCAGCAGAATTTTTTGACTGAATTTTTCTGCTGAAATTTTTGACTGAATTTTTTGACTAAATTATCAAACTAAAATCTAATATTGAAATCCAATATTGAATCTCAGTATTTGTATCCGCGGAATTATTAGAATCAGTGGAATTATGAAAATTATTGGAATTATTGTTTTATATTATAATGTCCATAAGCATAACTTATAACACCATCTTCTAATATGTATCTTTTATCATCAAAACAGCTGAGCGATACTTTATTGATTTCATAACTACCAAGTTCATGGTTTTGACTTCTGATTGTTTTCATCTTATGATACATCTGTTTATTATTGAATAGTGTTTCTTTATAGTTTTCATGTTGAATGTCTTTTTTGATTACATTCTTTTTTATTCCTTTAGCAGTCTTACAACCTTTGTTATCATCTTTGATATAGCTGTACATTTTTGATCGTAGACCAACAAATTCATAAATAGGGACACCAGCTGCTTCATCTTTAAACTTTCCAATTACTTTTTTATTTGACTTATCAAAGTAAGGTGAATTCTCTGCATAGTCGCTATTATCGAATTTATCTTTATCAACCCAAAATTCTTTATAAACATCTTCAGCCTCTATTTCATAAGTTAAACTATCAGTATCTGTGAATAATAGTTTGGCTTTATCACCATACTTCTTTTTAATATAATTATAATGAAAATCATACATGAGAGTTTTACTTAGATCTAATATGCACATGCCTACATAAGCAGGTCTGTTTAATGTAAGTGTTTCTTTTATCTTATGAACAGCTACTAGATTTTCATTGAATATTTTACTACTAACATAAGTTGGTTTACTAGCTAACTTTAATAGTTTCTTTTCATTAGTTACAAGTCTTACATCAACTCTCTTTCTAAGGTTTTCCATAGTTTTACCAAATACACTGTTATTCATTAATTTGAAGAAATCTTTTTCAAATGAATTTTTTGCATTCTTTCTTTTTTCTGTATTGTAATCAATATATTGTTTTAACCAAGGAGATTGATTAAATTGTAAAACACGATGTACTTTAGTCAGTTTTAAACCTAGATCTAAATATAATTTTAAGTTTCTGTAATGTAATACATATTTATCTTTTTTGCTTAATGTAGGTATTAATTTATGTACTAATCCAGTTGATATATTATATTTATCAGCAATAGTTTTACAGTAATAAGATAACATATCTTTTTCAACAGTTATTTTTTCAGCAGCAGCTGGGTAGTCATTATGCAAATCATGAAGTTTTTCTGGATAATCTAAATCAACTTCTAATATATATCCTTTTTCACTATCATCTCTGATATTATTAACATTAAACTTATCAATCTGTATTTCTGTAAGCCATCTAAATTTTCCAGTTGGAAGATATTGACTCATTGCCCATCCATATAAATTATTAGCATCAAGATACATAATATATTTAGATGGTTCATTTTTATTATAATTTTTCATATATTTATTATTAGCTTTTCCATAACGATTAGCAATATAACTGATTTCCCCTCTCATTCCTTTTTCAATGAATAAAAACATATCAATATCAGTTATTAATTCTAATTTAATATCAGTCATTTTTAACATAGCATCCCATGATAACCCTGGAGATGAGAAATAATGACAAGGATCTAGCTTATAATATTGTAAACATGTTTTTCTAAAGTTTTCAAATACATCAGCTAATAGTGATACGTCTGATTTAATGTATAAATTATGATAATCTCCCATATTTTTCAAATTAAATGTATTCCAAACATTTTGAGCATGTTTATAGTCTTCATCTGATATATGTTCATCATTTAATATGCTGTAAAACTCTTCTTTTGTTGGTAGCTTTTTATTGAAGTTATCAAAGCTGTCCATATAATCATAAGGATAAACACCTTTCCTAGCCATTAAATCAAGCTTTTTACCTTTAAAAATTTCTGAGGTATATTTCAATGCTTCTTTTGGTATATTACTTACAAGTTTTTCTAAGCTTGAACTCATAAATTGGAAACTGTCAATAAAGGTAAGATGATTACCAAACATGAAAGCCATATACTTTTCCATATTATTTGGAATTGCATTGATATTCATCTGTTTCTCCTCTCCTTTCTTATTTTTGTATGTATGTTTTTTAACGATTTCACCTATCTCTTGCATTATAAAATGTGAATCATACCCACGTAGATTATGAAAGATAACAGGAATTTTTATCTCTTCTGGATTTACTCTTAGTTTTAGATTACATTCTTGATGGGCTGAGCCTCTGTATTTACCGGTAATATGACAATGATCTTTAACTCTTATGTCTTTCTCAGTATATTTTTTATCACAAATATGGCATTTATCCGCTTTTCGGAATTTATCATCATCATCTTTTGTCATTCTCAATGGTTTGTTAAAATGCTTATTGATGATGCTTTTACAATATTTAACTTCATCAAGCATTTTCTCCATAAATTTATAAACAGCCTTTTCACCTCTGTATATTGTTACAGGTTTGCTATATTTATCATCATAACAACAAACTATCTTATAACCATATCCACAGTCTGTATGCTTCTGGAAGGCTTTAGTATATGATTTATCATTATTTTGTGAACAACCTAATATCTTTTCTGTTATAGCCTCAAAATCAGCATAAATCACAAATGGCACTTGTTGTTGTCGATGAAAGTTGTTGAATTTCAGTATATTATTATTTATATCAGGTAATTTTACTGCTTGTATTCCATTAATTTTTATACATATCTTTTTATGATCAGTCAATACTCTTTCAGAGCTGAAACATTGTAGACAATGCATACAAAAGTGTTTTCTTCCATCATGTTTTGTTTTTGAATGCATGAATCTATTAAAATCTTTAATCAGAACATAATGTTTGTTCTCATTTTCTGTTATCAATAGTAAATTTAATTCATTATTATTTTTTTCTTTTGATATATAAATAGGATATACCTGTTTATTTTCATATCCAAATACATTAATATTAATATTATTTTGTTTTTCAATTTTATTATATTGTTTAATAGTCACTGGAAATTCAATTTCGGAATAATCTAACTTATTAATATATTTTATATCTGATTTTTTAATTCTCTGTGGATTTTTATCTTGTGGGTTTAAATACCGAATATGGCACCATCTAAAACATTCATTATCCTCATTCTTAATATTAATCAATCCTTTTTTACTATTGCTAAGTTCTGATGGTAGTTGAATATAAGAGGATCCCTTCATAGGTTGATAGGTTACAATATTGAGATAATGATTGTCAACAGATTTAATAGTCCAACCAGAACCTTCAGATACCCATTTAGCAACTTTATTTAATATTTGTTGTTTTGATAAATTGAATGATTCTTTTATTTCAGTTTCATTTATAATAGTTTGTGGTGTACTAATAAAATAAGCAGCTTTATTAACATAAGCAGCTTTATTAATTTTTCCATCATTTGCTAATTTTTCAAATGTTACCTTCAATGTTTCAACAAATTTTAATCCTTTTTCAGATTTTAATATTTCTATGATATGATATGCAAGTGCTTGTCTTGTTGACTTTAATTGTATAAGTGGGTCTTTATCATTTTTAATACCAATTTCAAAAGACTTAGTATAACCCTTCAATGCTTGATTCAATTGCTCTATCTTAGTTTTTGGTTTATATTGTTTCATTATTCTCTTATGCTCTTTTTTGATTTTTTCTAATTGTTCCAAGTATTTTTTATTTTTGATTTTATCTTGCTTATGTTTCTTAATCATTTGTTGTAATTCAACATTATTAATTACATTTTGTCTGTGTAGTGTCCCGTATGTTAACTGTCATTATTAGGGGATTCTGGGATGTAAGTAGGAAAGCGAGCATGTGGTGATTAAAGCATGTTGTTGTTGTTATTGTAAAACGGAGTCTGATCTATTACTACAAAGACACCACATTTGGCGACGAGGAAAACGGATATTTAACTCGCCGAACGGCTGCTGAAGTGGAAACGAGTTTAAACAGTGCACAAAACTCGCACAGATGGCCGTAAGTTTGAGCGGATTACCTGGATTGCCTGCGTTCGACGCTGTCGGTGAGCCAGCTACACTTGCACAACGATGGTTAACTTGGAAAGACGAATTTGAGCTTTACGTTACTGCCTCTGGAATCAGCGACCCTACACAAAAAAGAGCGCTACTGCTTCACCTCGCTGGACCCAAAGTCCGAGATGTTTTCAATAATTCGATTCCTGCCGAAGCACGAGGCGAAGCGAAAGATTACAAGAAAGCTATGGACTGCCTCTCAGAGCACTTCAAGCTCAAAAAGAATGCTCCGATGGCCCGACAAACATTTTTGGCGGCTACTCCATTAGCCGGTGAAACCATCAACAACTTTATTACTCGCCTGCAGAAACTAGCGGAACATTGTGACTACGAGGGCGAAAGGGACAACCAGGTGAGAGATCGTGCCATTTCTTTCCTGAAGGACAAAAATCTCAAGTCAAAATTGTACCGTGAGGAAACACTGACTCTCAGCAAACTCATGGAAATTGTTAGTCAGTACCATGACAAAGAAGCGCTTATTCTTATCCCCGAAAGCCAAGTAAACAGTTTGTCCAGCCATTCAAAACAAGGGGGGAAATGTTGGAAGTGCGATAAAGTTGGTCACTTCGCGAAAGATTGCCGTCGCTCACGTGACCACAAGTGCGGAAAGTGCGGGCACATGGGTCATTTCGAAGTGTGTTGTCACTCCAAGGAGAATAAACGACGGGACTCTAGCCGCAGTACAAGTCGTGGTCGTGGAAACTCACGAGCAAAACCCAACCGTGGACGAAGGGGAGGAAATTCAAAGGATCAACGTGATGTTCACAACGTGACCGGAGACACGAGCGCCGAGACCCACAAAAGCGATGATGATTTTTACGTGTTCAACGCTGGGAGCGCTGATGGACAGAACACTATGGAACTCATGATTGAAGATAAGCTTGTAAACATTGTTATAGACTCTGGTGCTAGTTGTAATTTAATGTCAGAAGAAATGTTTAATTTTGTAACAGGGGGAAATGCTAGATTGTTGGAGTGTAATAAGAGAGTTTATGCTTATGCTTCTGTAGAGCCACTCCAACTTAAGGGGAAGTATAGTCTTAATGTGCAGGTACCGCAGACCCACAAATCCCTGTATACTGAGTTTTATGTAATGTGCGGTAAGGCAGTCACCCTACTAGGCCGCAAAGCCTCCGAGTTGCTGGGCGTGCTGAGGGTCGGCGTGTCCATTAACAGCTGTGATGTTAAATGCAATGAGTTGCAAAACCCTGCAAACCAAATTGACAGAAAGGCCCTACTAAAGACCAAATTCCCAAAAGTATTTCAAGGTCTTGGCAAGCTTAAAGGGTATCAGCTAAAACTCCACATTGATGAGAATGTTCAACCAGTCACTCAGCCAGTACGCCGAATTCCCTTTAGTAGAAGAGCTAAAGTCACTGAAAAGCTAGAAGAATTGCTGAAACTTGATGTCATTGAAAAGGTAGAGGGACCAACCAGCTGGGTTAATCCCTTAGTTGTAGTGGAGAAGCCTAATGGTGACATCAGAATATGTCTTGACATGAGGCAAGCAAATCAGGCCATTGTACGGGAGAAACACCCTGTCCCAACAGTTGAAGAGACACTTCAAGAGGTCTCCTATGCCAAAGTTTTCTCCAAGCTAGATCTAAATATGGCCTTCCACCAAATTGAGTTACATCCAGACTCTCGGGATATCACGACATTTGCTGCGCCTGATGGCTTATACAGGTACAAACGCTTACTCTTTGGCGTGAACATGGCTACGGAAAAATTCCAGCAAATCGTGTGGCAAGTAATTAAAGGCTGTCCAGGTGCATACAACCTGCATGATGACCTGCGAGTCGTTGGGGCAGACGACAAAGAACATGATGAGAACTTAGACAGGGTCATGCGCAAACTAGAGGAATCTGGCCTCACCCTGAACTATGATAAGTGTGACGTTGGTGTTAGCAGCATGGTTTACATGGGTGATGTACTCTCTGGTGAGGGATTGAAAGTCTCCAGTGAGCGAGTGAAGGCTATCGTTGAAGCACCAACGCCCCAAAACCAGTCTGAAGTAAGAAGTTTTCTCGGGTCGGTTCAATTTTGTGCGAAGTTCATTCCAAACTTTGCAACCATATCAAGTCCATTGTGGGACCTGACCAGCAAAGATGTTAAGTGGCAGTGGGGTGCAAAAGAGAGCAAAGCATTTCAAGAAATCAAAGACCTGCTAACCAGAGCACCAGTGATGGCCTACCACAGACAAGGTGCCAAAACACGGCTCACAACCGATGCCTCTCCTGTTGGAGTTGGAGCGATCCTGGAGCAAGAACAAGAAGACGGGACTTACAGGCTATATTACGCCAGCCGAAAGCTTAGCAAAGTTGAAGCGAGGTACTCTCAGTTTGAAAGAGAAGCTCTGGCTGTCAGATGGGCTTGCGAGAAGTTTTACCTGTACCTATACGGAATTAAATTCGAGATCCGCACTGACCACAAGCCGCTAGTCACAGTACTCAGTGCAAAGTCCAAGCCTCCATCTGCCCGGATAGAAAGGTGGCTCCTGTACTTGCAGCAGTTCCAGTACATGTTGACTCACATACCTGGCAAAGATAACGCAGCAGACGTCCTCAGCCGCCTGCCTGTTGGCTCAACTCAAGACGAGGACACTCGGGAAACTGAAGATTTTGCATACAGTGTGGCAAGTGCAGCCGTGCCAGCCGCTTTACTGCCAAAGCAAGTCGAGACTGCCACAGCAAATGATCCAACCTTACAGACTGTGCGCAAAGCTGTGACGACCGGTGACTGGACCCAGTTGTCAGGCACCACCTACAAAGCAGTTAAAGAGGAACTGTGGGTAGTAGGACAAGTAGTGATGAGAGGAACTCGTATCGTGATGCCTCAGAGCCTTTGGAAACAAACCATCATGTTAGCACACGAAGGTCATCAGGGCATGGTCCGTACTAAAGCCAGGTTGCGAGAGAAAGTGTGGTGGCCACAAATGGACAAACAGGTGGAGGATGCCATACGTTCATGCCATCCCTGTCAACTTGTAGGACCAAGAGCAAAACCAGAGCCTGTGAGGTCAAGCAGTCTGCCTGATGGACCCTGGCAGGAGATCTCAGTTGATCTTCTTGAGGTCTCAAACGGTGAACACCTCTTAGTGGTGGTCGACTATTATTCTCGTTGGCTAGAAGCCATTCTCCTGAAGAAGACGGATGCTCAACACGTGATAAAGAGTATGGAAGCTATTTTCAGAACACATGGGTTACCAGAAGCTCTGCGCAGTGACAATGGGCCACCATTTGCTTCAAAGGAATTTGAGGGATTCTTGGAATACCTAGGGATCAGCCATAAGAAGGGCGTACCCTATTGGCCACAGAGCAATGGAGAAGTGGAACGTGGCAATGAAACAATTCTGAAGATAGTGCGCATCGCTCGCCTTGAAGGGAAAGATTGGAGAAAAGCACTCGAGAACTTTCTCTTCCAGTATAGAGTTACCCCACATACTGTCACTGGAGTGTCACCTGCAGAACTATTGATGGGGAGGAAACTGCGTGACAAGCTTCCTAGGGTTGAATTCTCCAAAGACCGTACAACAGAACCACATTGGCAACAGCTGTTGAGAGAGAGGGAGAATCGTGTGAAACTTCGCCAGAAGGAATATGCAGACAGAACACGAGGAGCCAAACACAGCAATATTGAGGAGGGTGACAAAGTGTTGTTAAAGCAGACACGTGAAAACAAGCTCTCACCAAACTATGAGCCAGAACCTTACATCGTTGCTCGCAAACAAGGAAATGCTGTCATCTTACAAGACACAAATGGGAACAATAAGATGCGCAACATTGCTCACATGAAGAAGTTTGTGGATCCTGAAACTGCTGACAAAGGGCAAATAGATCCGCAGCCGCTCCTACCCGAGCAGCCAGTGCAGCCTGAAAAGGATCGACAGGACCAGCCGAATCCCACCCCGAGTCCACCAGCAGCGGATACACCAGAAGCTTCCTCTAACCCCTTACCTCCAGTTGTTTCGCGCCCTGTGCGTGCCAGGCAAGCGCCCGCCTGGATGAAAGATTATGTATGCGCATAGTTTAGATTATTCAGAAGAGAATAAGAGACTCTGAACTTTCTTTTTTGAACACTTTATTAGTCACTTCGAGTTGGTTGTCTCTATCTCTACAGATTTACTCGTTTATTTTTGTAATAATTTGGGGGGAGATGTAGTGTCCCGTATGTTAACTGTCATTATTAGGGGATTCTGGGATGTAAGTAGGAAAGCGAGCATGTGGTGATTAAAGCATGTTGTTGTTGTTATTGTAAAACGGAGTCTGATCTATTACTACAAAGACACCACAGTCTGGTTGTTTTTCTAACTAGATCTAACCATTTATAACCTAATTTTTTAGCGGTTTTGTAGTATCGAGTTGAGAGTAGCTGGAAAAGAGACATTCTATATTATATATTTATATAAAAAATATTTCTTCAAGTGCGTTTATTTTTGGATATCAGCTAGCTAGCTAATTTGGTTTAGTATTAAATTTAATACTAAATCAAATTCAGAACTGAATATAATTTAATACTTATTTTTAGCTTGAGTGTTAGCATTTTTCTTATGCTTCTTTGTTTTTAAATGACTGAATTTACCAGCCATAGTATAATTTCTATTTCCACAGTCGATACATCTCCATTCTGTAGTTAACATGTATTTAGTAAAGTATGGTCTGTTTGCTGTCTTTCTTTCTTCTTCAGTGAAATATTTTCTTGGTCTTCCAGGGCCTCTCTTTACAGTCTGATTTTCCATTCTATATATATATTATATATTTTTTATATTTTTAATTGCGTTTAAAATGATATCATCTCTTTTTTCTACATTTTAAATATTTATAACTTTCTTCCAAATGTTTCATTATTTCAAATATAACATCATCATAAGAATTGCTGATAAAGTATTTGCATTTGTTTTTAATATACATATCCTTCATTTCCAACTGTTTTTTACTCACTTGATATGAACCAGTAGGGCTTTTAAATTCTAAACAAAGAGCATTATATTTACTTGTTGGATTCATTATCATGAGATCACATTGTCCTGGCATGTATCCTTTCTTCCAAGATGCTATTCTCATACTTGATGTTATTTGATGTTCTCCAAGACCAGCAATCATAAGAGTTTGTGGGTATTTTTTTCTTATAAAATTAACAACTTTATAATGTAAATCATTTTCATTCTCAATTACTAATTTATTGCTGTTAATTTTATAATAACCTTTTTTTCTAATTGATGGTAATACTTTACTTGTTATCCAGTGTTTGAATTCTTTTGCTTGTGGTTTTTTAGAAGAAAGCATTAATGAGTACAAACCGGATTCATTTATAAAATAACATTTTCGGGTTGTTTCTTGGGGGGATTTCAAGTCCCCTGAAGGATTTGATAATTTATTGTCCTCCATTCTGCTGTCAGCTTGGGGTCTATTGTTTAGACCTGAAGGATTTTGTAATATTTCAGCTTGGGGGGATTTCAGGTCCCCTGAAGGATTTTGCCATATTTTGAAATCAATTAATTTTTTATCCTCAATATGTACATTTTTTTTAATTGCTTTTTTCGTATCAGCGTAATCCAATATCTGAGCTATCTCCTTACCCCGAAACCATAACTCATTTTTCTTATCAATATAACAATTGATTTCAACATTTAATTTTTCATTTTTGTACAATGTTTTTTGGAGTTCCATTCTATATATATGTATTATATATTTTTTATATTTATATGGTGTGTTTAAAATGATACCATTATACATTTACTAAATCCCTCATTGGAATCCAAGTATTGAAATCATCACTATATCCCTTCCACTTCACTAAAGCTTGTTTCTTTTTATAATCTCTACGAATGACTTTATCAATACGAAAAACATCCTGCTTAGCTTTCAACAACTCAAACTCATAGAAACTTCCCTGAATATCTTCACCTCTGAGATCTTTTACCTTATAAGTTATTGGATTTGTGTATTGAATCTTATCAACTGTAAACACTTCTTCTGTCCAATTTGGTGTATAACCCTTATCAAATACCTTTCTTTTATACTTAGACATTCGCACCTTATCACCTATTTTAAATTTAGGTTTTTGTTTTGATGTTTCCATATCACCATATAGATTAAAGTAAACAGTTCCTTCATTCTTTTTCTTTGATGCCTCAACTGGAGTCATTTTTATGCTTGAATGTTTTGTGTTGTTGTATTGATTTACTAATTTTGGTAACATATCTAGATATTGTGTATTACCTTGAACAGTGAACTGTTTCCACATTTTGGATTTAATTGTTCTATTCCATCTTTCAACCACTGAGGACTTCTCTTCATTCTCAGTTGAGTACATATGTATCCCATTTTTCTCTAATAAATCTTTCACATGTTTGTTATAGAACTCTTTACCCTTATCAACCCAAAGATATTGTGGTTTTCTACCTCCTTTGAATATTGATTTAAATGCTTCAGTGACAGATTCACCTTTCTTATCCTTCAATGGAATAATCCAACCATATTTACTGAATACATCAATAACCATTAGAAGATATCGATAGCCTTTATTCCATTTACTAAACTGCTGCATTTCAACCAAATCACTTGCCCATATTTCATTGATATGATTTGTAATCACACGCCGCCGAGTAAATTTACGATGTATTGGTGTATGTAATTCATCTGCTAACTTTACTTGCCAGTTTTCTTCACTCGACGGCTGTTGACGTTTTTTTTAACTCCCATACCAAATTGTTTCCCATGTTGTAAATCCCACATGAATCTATTCCATTTCCAATGATCCTCATATGGTCCACCCACATACCAGTCAGGTCCATGATCTCGTGCCATAATATTGAATACTTCTTGCTGACTCTTTTTCTCAACTGGTGCATATCCTTGCTTCCTCATCTTTTCTTTTTGTATTTTTCCCTGTTGTCCAGTAATTCCAGCCCAAGCACGTTTGATAGTGTCTCCACTTGCAAAATCATCAAATGATTCTTTTGCCCCTTCTTCTTTTATCAATTTTGGTATGACTGAAGAAAGAGTTTTATTTGCTGCAGAATAACCAGGAAGCGCATTTAATGCATCCATTACTCCCATGCCTAATTTTGACTTAGCTGCTATAGTATTTCTAGCAATTGCATGTCCCCATTGTCTGTCTTTCCATGGAATAACATCCAAAGCTTTTACCATCTTTCTATCCGCCTCATTCTTACATTTAACTTGATCACTTTTTTTCTTATTTCCACATACAGAATAATCAACATCATGTTGCATACTTACAGCATCTGTTTTACCAGTAGGTTGTTGATATATCTCAAGTATTTGACCAGTGTTTGGATCATATCTCAGCTGCTGCTCTAAAGGATTACCAGGACCTGTATATCTATGTCCAGGCATAACAAAACCTTTCTTTGGCGCTACTTTTAATATAGCCTTGTGTATATCTTTTGAACCACCTTTTATTTTTTTACTCAAGTCATTTGTAAAGCTGTCAAGGACTTGATCTAAATATTTATTTGCAACATTTTTTATTTTCTTCTTTGCATAATCTGATTTTATAGCCTTTGCAGCACCCTGTCGAGCAAGCAAAGCCCCAGAATTAGCCAAACCTTTTAAAGCAATCTCACCAATAGAATGACTATCATAAATGTCAAACAAATTGCCCCCAGCTTGTGAGGGCTCAATTAGTTTTTTTTCTTTGATTTCCTTTTTTTTTTTTTAGTTAATTTTCTAAGTATTTCGATTTCAGATGTTGGTATGGAATTTAATCCATAATATCTTATTTGACCCTTATCAAAGCATTCTGACATAGTTCCAAGTTTTTTGTTTTTAGGAACCTTATTAATTCCACAATACGGTTTGGTTAATGCTATTGCTTTTTCAATTGATTCTGCCATTTTTTCTTGTTTTGTTGAAGCTTGTCCGGTATCGCTGCTTTTTGTGAATGTTGATTTTGTGATACCACAACTGGCACAAGTGCATTTCATCATAGTTCGGCCATTTTTGGTTTTAACATATCGTTCACTACCTGGAACACATTCAGTTTGTTTTTTTTCTTTTACGCAATATGATTTTACCATGTATACATATATGTTAGATATTTTTGAAATAATGTTTGATAAATTTCTCATTTTTCATTGTATTATGAATGTCAAACACTTTTAATAAATCATGATATGAATTACCCTTATTCATTTCATTTAAAAAGTATAAACAGAAGTAGCCGCATGTGGTTGTTTTTATGTTCTGAATATGATTATTTTGGTGAAGCAAAGTCAAATTCTTTCTTTTCGCATGATTTACAAGCTCTTGAAAAGGAGGCATACCAAAACTGTCGAAATAATTGATAATGTTGTCTTTTACAAAAGTTGCTACCCAATGGCTTCCACTCATATATGATGGTTCAAGATTGTAAATGAATAATGCTTGGCTATGATTATGTGGAACTCTTTCATCCCTTGATAGAACATTATTGATTGGGATGTTTAGATATCTGCACCATTTTATTAAATCATGATTGCTCATCGGAATGTCTTTTTCAAATTTAGGTTTTACAATATTGCCCCTACGAGTGGGATTGAATTGAACGGGCTGTTTGGTCCTAATAGTAGACCTTTTCCCTTTATCTTTTTTTTTGTTGGTTTTTTTTTCCCATACCAGCTTGTGTCTTAGGCCATGATCCAATGAATGGTGGTGGTTGCCATGCACCCATTCTTGGTGCACCTTTTCCTCCTTGTGGTGGGTAAGGTGGAGGTCCAATCTGAGGAGCACCACTTCCAGTCAAAGCTTTCAATACCAGGGGAATTCCAATACTGGCGAGTAAAGTACCAAGGAAACCACCATATTGTTTTTTAGTTGGCTTCACAACAACACCTGAACCTGATTGAAGAGCATATAATATGTCTTTCTTTTGTTTTGAAGACAATAGGTGTTTGTTTGCAATTAGTGTGTCAATTTTGTTTTGTGGAATTAAGAAACCTCCTGTTTGTCCTTTGCCAGATATCTTTTTAACAATTTGACTTGCACCTTCACTAGCCAATCCTGCCAAAGCTGACAATCCTAATGTTTTTCCAATAGTAGGTAAAGCTGCCCGTGCAAGGGCTAGAGCAGAAGTTAGTATACTTCCTCCAACTTGTTTTCTGATATTTGTCTTTGACAGCTTGATATCCATACCTTTATTATCTTTACGATTTTTTTCTAATCTCTTTTTTACTGTTGCTGGGACGTACAAAGTGTCATTTCCGCTGAGAGAGTTATTTGTTAGCCTTATAACAATCGTTTCCCTTTTATGGTAAGCGGCACTCAGATTCTTCTTCTGATTTTCAGATAGTTTTACTTTTATTTCAAAAAGTTGAGTCATTTCTTGTATATAATATATGTTATACAATTTTTGATTATATAACATATACAAAATAAGGAATATCTGATTACTGTCAATACTTTTTACACTATGACTAATTCATTTCCAACCTTGTCGATGACAACTTCTTCCTCATATAGGACAATAGCGTGCACGTTGAAAGGAGCTGCACTATTTGCGTTAAGTTTATACCTAAAGATCAACTGTTTTGGATCTCTTGTTACTTTCTCTGTTTGATATGACAGATCAAAATATATGATGGAATAAAGAGAGTTGTAATTAGCCAGGTTGAGTTGTGTGCCGGTGTTGTAATCATTCTTTCTCATGGCATAGGACATCAAATCATTGAAGATCCTTACTTTTGACTCTGAGTCGTATTCGGTTTCTGGATAAAATACTCCATTCCCATATTCCAATCTGCAATTTGTAAGACTAGAATTATTATTAGCTGCATTTAGTTTAAAAGTGTCAAATATGTATGGATTCTCATTTGCATCGTCTGTTTTAGCTCTTTGTAGATACACTAAGATAGTCTTAACATTGTCAATACTGGAGGAAATCTGGAAAAATCCACTACTTTGTGCTGATCCGGAAACTTGATACATTTCTCTGTTATACTTCCAAGTTTTTTTTGTTAAAAATGAGTTGACGAACTTATCATATAAGCTGTCCTTCGGTATCATTTTTGGGACCCATAGTAAAAATCTATTGATGACCACTCGACTTGCAGCGCCAGCAGCTGCTTTAAAAATTAATTCATTATCATTCTGCAACTCTATATCAAACTGAAGTTGCATTGGAACCAACATTCGACCTTCTAACTCTTCGAAGAAACTGTAACGATTGAGTGGTATTAATACATTAACATCTTTGGCTGTTTCTGTTAAAAGACGTCTAGCTTCAAACCCTTTATTAGTATCGGCTGTAGTGATATCAGTATCCAAATACCATAGACTATTTTTACCAACACTACGACTGAAATCATCACTATATTCAAGGAGGTTCTTGACAAAAGTAACTTTATGGAGATTATTAGTATCATACACAATCTTACCAGCACTCTTTATCATAATATGATTAATCAATGAATGGGATCCGTTGATAATTGTTGTACGTGCATCATTTGGAATTCCAGCTCCATCAGCTAAGACTTGCAACTGAAATTGCACCTCGAAATAAGCATTATACCAATCATAGAATGAAGATCTGTCATTAATTGTAAACTTATATCCACTTTTTTGTTGGTGTTGACCATCATCTGGAGCCCGAATGACATCATCTAGTTGAAATCGAACTAACTCATATCTTTGTAAATATTCACTTGTTCTGAAAGACATTATACTATTATGTTAGATAATTTTGTAATTATTTACACCTTCTTTTTACACCATTACCTGATATCAATCTATTGATGAACATATTAGTACTTTCATTTTGCTGTTTTTGTTTAATGGGTGGGGTAATTGAATACATATTTCTAAGCTTTTTCATTATCAAATCTCCTGACTTCGCTGGTGTCTTTTTACCAACATTTTTCTTAGCCAACGTTTTTGCAGCAGACGATATAATACTCTTTATCAGTTTGAAAATATTATCAATGATAATCCCAGACCCTTTATGCGCATATACAAATTTACCAAGCTTTGGATGATAAAACCTCTTAAATTCATATGGTTTCATTTTATACTATTATGTTACATTATTCTACCCTTTTCAGAATCAGTGAAAAAGCTGTATCTGCTCCATTTAGGTTGATTAATCTCCTTTTTCCATCTGTGATATGTATCCTGATACTACTTATACTAATTTTATTGACGGGATTAAATGTGACTCTTCGCGGTTCGATGGTAAAGGAGTAACTTGGTCGAAGCACGCTGGTTGAGAAGGAATAAATAATGTCTGTATCTTGACCGTCTACAAGTGAATCGTTGATAAGGTCACAATGAATATTGAGTACGTCAGTATCTTGACTGAGATTAGGCACTTTTGGTCCTACATTCAATTCATCTTTCAACAATACCTTTTCAAACCCAATCAGTTCATTGAAATTGCTTGCTGTTAAATCAAGTTGGTAATTTTCAGCTAATGTGACTGTGACTCTGAATGTTGTATTGCTGAATTCAAGAGTGATGGGATAATCAACAGTATTTGGACCATTTGGTACAACTTTTTCAATCTTAGTCATGTCCTTGATGTACGTATCGAAATCTGTATAATTCCAAACTCCTGCTGGGAAAGTAATTTCATGAAATGTTGAGCCGTTATCAGAGCTATACTTTATTAATTGATTATTATATGAGGAATTTACATTAAACCATGTGAACGACATGTTAATGATTCGGTTAAGGCCTACCACATATTCAGAATGTTTACTCAATATTATGGGATGTGTGAATTTAGTTTTAAAATTCTGAGGAGTGTTGTTTCCTTGATTTTTGACACTATATGATGACAATACAATCTCTCGATCCATGTGTATATAATACATTTACATAAATTATACTTTGAAATACTTATTATACAATTTATTATACTGCGATCTATTAATTGTTGCCATTTTCAATAATGTGTCCAATATATTAACTCCTGTATTTCTCATCTGAATTGATGTGTTACCTGCAATAACTTCACCAATGATTAATTCTAATTTCTTGAGAAGCTGCTTTACATCATTGAAAAACATAATATTACCACCTCTCTGTCTTCTTCGGCCTTTGATCCCGGAACCTTTCATTTTAATTTTATAATGTTTTATGTATTCATTTAAAACCATTCTTGCATTGTCTATTCTTTTATTTTGCTCCTGCCTATCAGCTTCTGTGATAACGCCTTTTTTGTATTGATTTGTAACATTTGTTTTATAACCCTTCAATTGATCCCTTTTATAGATTGCATCCTTTATTATTTTTTGGATATAATTGTTGGTTTTTTGAGCAGTCATTTCTGGCATATTAAGAACCTTTTCAACATTTTCATAATCTGTAAGACCAATATCATTTAAAATAAATTTGGTTTTATCCTCATCATCTATTGCATAATCAACTTCTTCATCATCATATTCAGGTGGCAGCTCCTGAGGATCTTGGGGCAAATATTGGGGATCGACATAAATCTCCTTCTTTCCTTCCATAATATCTTGTAAAGATTCTTCATATGTTGGTGGTTTTGGTACTATTTGTTTTTCTTGCTGTGGTGGCACATAATCACCATAATCAATCAGACCTTCTACATCCATGTCTTCATATGGATCTTCCTCAATACCATAATCCGGAACTTCCCCTTTCTTCAGTGGTTGTTTTCTCTTTCGAAGCATATTTGAAACTAAATTAGTTTTAATTACATCATCTAATTTACTTGTCACTGGTTTGAATACCTTCTGTAATGACTCTTGGCTTGTCTGCTGACCAATATTATGTTTTGTAATTGTATCATGGACATAATTGATTTTATTCCCTAATTCAGATTTACTTTTTGCGAGTTCTTTCCATCTAAGTAAACTCATTTGTTGTTATATTATTATGTTACATAAAAAATGAAAATCGTATATAAAAAATAACGTTAAACATAATGTTGAACACCGTGTTGAACACAACGTTGAACATTATGTTGAACACTATGTTGAACACCACATTATATTGAATTAATATACCAATATAGTATAATGAAAATACCAAATTTTGATGTTAAAGATGATGTAGCCTCAAACTTCAGACAACTATACAATTTCATGCCTCGTCAATGTTTTCGGATGCTGATTTGTGGTCCAAGTGGTTCAGGAAAAACAAACACACTGATACATATGATCTACAATCTACTATATTTTGATAAAATTTATCTCTACGCGAAAAACTTAGAACAGTCTAAGTACCAGAATCTTATGAACGTCTTCCAACCTATCAGTAATGAAGTTGGTTATGATGTTATTGAAGCAAGTAATGATGATATTATTCCAGTTCAAGAGCTTGATAGTGACTCACAGAAAATTGTTATCTTTGATGATTTTGTATGTGAGAAGAACCAAAAACCACTGGTTGACTATTTTATACGAGGACGACATAAAAATTGCAGTGTGATTTATCTGAGTCAAAGTTATTATAAGACGCCAAAAGACATAAGATTGAACTGTTCACACTTCTCCATTTATGAATTCCCAAGTGCTAATGAGAAGAGTTTAATTTGCCGTGAAAACAGTATTCTAAAAGAATCATATGAGAAAGCAACGGAAGAACCATACAGCTTCATATACATTGATAAACCAAGAAAATTTACAGCTAAAAATTTCAATGAAAAAATATAATATAATTATATAATGAGTTATTCAAATGGACTTTTACCAACATCATCAACAACAACAACAATGATGAGTTCACAACGAGGATTGCCTGGTATTGGTTTTAAATTGACAGATGATGGAAATTATGATATGAATCATAAATTGATTAGGAATCTTGAATGCCCTCCAGATGTCGCTGAGGATGATAGTTATGATCACTACGTAACAGATCTGAAGTCGGGTGTTAATAAAGAATACCTCAATAGTAAATTCCTCAAAAAAGACAAAAATGGTAATTATTTTGATTTAAATCAACATGTTATTAGAAACACAGAACCATATCATGATGGGCTTTTTGGAGACAATGATTTGGTGAGCAAAAAATATGTCGACCTGACTAGTAATAGTTTATTACCTCTTGATGGATCAAAACAAATGACTGGTGATCTTGACATGAACAACAAACACATAAACAACGTCAGTACTCCTTCCACAAAGTTACAAGCAGCAAATAAAGCGTATGTTGATTTTATCTCATTGTCAGTTCTTGGTGAGAATAAGATGCTTGCAGATCTTGACATGAACCAAAAAAAGATAATAAACCTAAAAGATCCCATTGATGATCAAGACGCTGCTACTAAAAAATGGATAAACACTCAACTAAATACAAAGGTAAGCAAATCAGGTGATTCCATCAATGGCACTCTTGATATTTTTGGGGTATTAGACATGAACAATAATAAAGTTGTTGGAATGGCTAATCCTTCTTATGCACGTCATGGTGCTAATAAATCATATGTTGATAATCAAGTTGCAGTAAAACTCAACCTCTCAGGTGGAAATATGACTGGTAATATAAACTTTAATAATACTCACAAAATAATCAATTCAGCAAATCCAACAAATGATAATGATTTAACCACTAAAAAGTATATGGAAGAGCATGTGAGTCAATCACATGTAACCGCTTCCAACAGATTAAATGTTTTCAAATATATTATGGATAATCCTGGTGGACAATTAACTGAAGAAGATGATGTTGAATTTGGAGATATGGTGATTGTGCAATCAAGCCCTCATTCAATAAATAAAAATACTGTTGACACAAAACTACTTTTGGACTCGAATAAAGGATATTATAGTTCGAGAATAGCGGTTAATCTATATGTTTTACCTAATAGTGATTACACAATGGCTTTTGAACTTATTTGGACTGATAACAATATCGCTCGCGATACTATATCTATCAACGGTGTTAGTTCCATTGAAACGATTCATATTGTTTTGAAAAAGGTCTTTGATAATTATGTTAGATTGATTGTTCAGTTCACTAAAACACAAAATATTGGAAACAACTATTTATATATCGATGTTATTATGAAAATGAAAACTGGGGAATCATATCCTGCAAAACTTCAGACATACATACTATTTTATGGTGTTAAAGGTATTCAATCAAATGTAGAACCAAGTATTTATGATGCTTTATGGGCTGTTGGTGATGGTAAGATTGTAATGAATGAAGTCATTGATATGGGTAGTAAAGAAATTATTGGGATAAAAGAAGATACTATCGATTCTGGTGCTGTTAATTATAAACAACTTGCTGCATACTGTTTGAGTCTTGAAACAAAATTGAATGATTTAATCAATGAAAAACAGAATCAAAGCTATTATCGTGAAATATTTGAGTATTATTATGACCTTCTGGACCCAAATACATTTGATATGAAGAACAGTTATGGATCGGTTATAAAGTCGATTGGTGGTAAATTGATTTTAAAAAATACAATTGATCTGGATAATTATGATATCAAACAAGGCTTGAGTATTGAGAGATCATATATACCATTAGATGACATATCAGATAACACCAACACCTTCACATTATTCGTAAGTTTTATTCACAACAGCAGCTTCAAAGGTCAAACTTACACCATCGGTTGGTTAAATCATGTCATTTCAATACCATTTGTCATTATAAGAAATGATAAATTTTTATTAATTAGGGAAAAAAGAGAAGAAAGAAAAATATCTATATCAGAATATGAAGAAGAAATACTACCAAATTATCGGGATAAACATCTCATGTTGTGGTTTTGTAAACAAGACACCACATATAAGGTCATAATATGTCAAGGTGGACATATCAACGAGACAATAGAACCAACTCCATTTCCACATCCACAAGGACTAATACCAAATCAAATACCAAATCAAATTATAATCAATATACCTTATAAAATACAACGAATTGGATTCTCCAAAAATTTTTACAATATTTATGATGAAGAATTTCATAAAGTCAGCTTTTTGGAAAAAGCAAATGGTGTATATTTCATATAAGCATCAATCATGATCTGATTATAATATAAACAATCTATATGAAAACTGAAAAGATAAGAATTTGGTTGAAGAAAGTAAAAGACTTCATTCTTTGCTGCAGAAAAACAATGGATGAAGTTGAGGATGTTATTGAACAAATAGATGGAAGTATAGATAATATATAATATGATGGAATATTATATTATATATGAAAGATCAACGTAAAAGCATATTTAACTGGAATCACATATCAAACAAACTGACAGAAGATCAGATAAAGGAATTATCTTTATCTCTTTATCACCAATCAATGATATAATCTTTGCCCAATATTTTTCATAATATTTAAATGTTCTCTTGGATTTAGTTATTTTTATAGATTCATAAGGAAGCTCAAGCATTATAAATAATTTCATTATGATAAAATTTATGCTTATTATTCTTTTTCTTGATGGATCGATTTTATGAACAATCTTATTAATCTCTGTAAATATTTCTTTAATCTTATTTTTATTTTTAATAGTTAATTGAATATTATTATTTTTTGATATCATCCATAAAATATTATCAACATGATATTTTATACAATATACTGATTTTCTTTTGATTTTAAATATATTTTCATAAAAGTTAAAGTAATCTATTATACCCTCAGTATTATGAACTGAACCACAATTTAAACATGTTAAAAAATTATTTAGATTTTGTATATTTTGTTTACTACAACATTTTTCAAATCTCTTTTCATTTGGTTCACTGCAACATTTTATAACTTCATCTAATATAAGTTTTTCACAAAAAGGACAATAATCTTCTTTTAAATCTCTTAATTCATTATGTAGTATATTATTACAAGTTATGACATAAGTAGGAACATCTGATTTTAATATTGGGGCTTTATTATCAATTACTTTTTTTAAAAAATCCATTTTATTAATTCTTTTTGTTAAAACATTTAGGTTATAATTACAGTTTATGATTTCATCACCAATTATTAGATCATCATAATATTTATCATAACAACTAAGTCTATCAGTATAATTCATCTTATATATTATTATATAATAAAATATATAGAATATATAATGGAAAAAACTGTTGAATATTGGACATGTGAAATTTGTAATAAAGATTATAAATTAAATAGTAAAAAAAGTCATTTAAATACACAAAAACATATAGATAATGAAATAAAAAAAGATGAATTATGGAAAGACCTTTTAGATACATTTATTTGTGATAGAATTTCAAAGATACATAAATATAATGATTATTATGGAATAGATGAAAGTGATGATGACATCAGAAATAGATCAATAAAAGATGTACAAAGAGAAGTAAGACAATCTTATCTAAGATATAATAAGACATTCAATCTTATGTTAGAACAAATGATATAAACATATAATTCCGCGGATACAAATACTGAGATTCAATATTGGATTTCAATATTAGATTTTAGTTTGATAATTTAGTCAAAAAATTCAGTCAAAAATTTCAGCAGAAAAATTCAGTCAAAAAATTCTGCTGAAAAAATTATTGAAAAATTTCAGTCAAAAAATTATGCTGAATTTTACTGCTGAAATTTTGTGCTCGAACTGTCAACTACTATACTACTTATAGGTGTCATATAGAATTTTTTTTTTGGAAGTTAAGTGTAAGTTAAGTGATAATGTGTAATGTAAGTAACTTTGTGTATATATCTTGTACGTAACGCATTGTAAGTAGTGTTAAGTGTTGAAAAAAAAAGAAAACAAATTACAAAAAAAAAATTTTGACATTGCTGCTTCTCGACCAGAACGCCACAACAGCCAAAATCAGAAGCCAGGTAGTAGTTATAATAATGAGGGCACGGGCACACTCACACCATTTGTCATTAAAATCGTGTATATTACGTCATAGATCGAAAGATGAAATTGATATATTTGACACCTTTTTATAACGTACAGAAAAAAGAAGCGAATAATAAAATGTGTCTGCCAAGATTTGGTGCATTGCAAAAAGAGTCATCTTTTAATAGCCCGCATATTCACACCGTGCGTTAATTAAAATCGTGTATATTACGCCATAGAACGAAAGATTGTTCTGATAAGGTTGACACTTTTTTATAACGTACTGAAAAAAGAAGTGAATAATAAAATGTGTCTGACGGGGCTTGGTGCATTGCAAAAAGAGTCATCTTTTACTAGCCCTCATTATTATAACTACTAACTTTTATAAATAAAATTATAAATAGAAAAATATTTCTATTTATAAATAAAATTAAAAATAGAAAAATATATCTATTTATAAAAGAGTGAAGATTAAATGATATTGTGGAAATTTGGGATTTGCAGAAAGAAATAATTACCCCTGAAAATAACCATATGCCAAAGTATTAATTCCATCATGTAATATATACCTCTTATCGTCAAATGAGTTCAAAGACAATTTATCTAATTGAATAGAAAGCATTTGATGACATTTAACCTTTAACATGTTTATGTGATGTGATAATTGTTTCCCTTCTATTAATACATCCCTGAAATTACCACAACTAATTTCATTCTCAACAACACCTTTATTAATGCCCTTAGCTTTCTTAACTTCAACATCATTAGAAAGAAGAAAGGAATACATTTTTGATTTTAATCCGATAAATTCCTTAATAGGAATTCCACCAGTTTCATCCTTAAATTTACCAATAACATTTTTATTAGATTCATCATAAAAAACAAAACCTTTATTATAATTAGAAAAATCAAATAATTTATTACCCTTTAATTCTGTACAAATATCAGAAGAGATAATTTCATACATTAAAGAATATGTATCTGTGAATAATTAAACATTAAAAATTTACTTAATTCTAGAATGGTCATTCCAACATAATAAGGTTTGTTCAAAAATAAATTCTTTTTCTTTCTATGAACAGCAACTAAATTCTCAGAGAATATCTTTGTAGAAATGAAATCATGTTTTGAAACAAACTTCATTAGTTTCTTATCATCACGAACTAATTTAACATTCATTCTTTTTCTTAAATTCTCAATTGTTTTACCATAAATAGAATTATTCATTAATTTGAAAAATTCCTTACCAAAAGACGAAGTTGATTCCCTTCTCTTCTCAGTATTAAAGAGAATATAATCTTTCAAAAATGCTTTTTCTTTAAATTCTAAAATTCTATGCACCTTTTCTAATTTCATCCCTAATTTAAGATAAAGGAGTAAATTCTTATAATGTAAAACATATTTCCTTTTAGAAAAGAAAGAAGAGATTAATTTTGTAGATCCATGAAATTTCTCACCGAATTTATTAAGGAGTTGATTATTGTACCTTGATAACATTTCTCTTGTAATTTCAAATTTCTCAGGTGCTAAAGGATAATCATTATGTAATTTATGAAGTTTTCTAGGATAAACCAAATCAATTTCCAAAAAATATCCTTTCCCATCTTTTTTAAACAATTCATCAAAATTTGAATTTGGATTCATCCATTTAAATTTACCAACAGGCAAATCTTGAGACATTGCCCAACCATAAAGATTATTTTCATCTAAATAAAGAATAAACTTTGATTCTTTGCCCTGGAATACCTCTTAGATATATGAAAAATTCCCCCCTTATCCCTTTTTCAACAAATTCAAACATTTGAGGAGATGACATCAATTCTAACTTGACTCCTGTCATTCTCAACATAGCAGACCAAGAAAGAGAAGGAAGAGAGAGAAAATGTAATGGATCCAATTTATAATACTCCAAAGACATTCTTCTGAAATTCTAAAAAATATCAGCCAAAAAAAGAATATCAGATTCTAAATACAAATCATGATATTCTCCTAAATTTCTAATTTCAAATTCATTCCATAATTTTTGTGCAAATTCATATTCTTCTTCTGTGACATTTTCATTTTTTAAAGAAGAAAAGAAATGTTGTTTTTCTGGTAAACATGTGTCATTAAACATTTCGGCATTATCCATGTATTCATATGGATATATTCCTTTCTTTTTCATCAAATCTAACTTATCATTGTATCTTTCAGAAGAAAAGATAAATTTTTCTGTAGGAGTAATATCAACCAATTTCCCCAAAGACATTTTTAAGAATTGATAAGAATCTAAAAATATAATTGTCTCATCAAAAGTGAAAGAAATATATTTCTCCATAGATTGAGGAATAATTTTAACATCTTTCCTGAATTTACCAATTTTTTGTATTATGAAATGTGAATCATAGTTTTTTAAGTTGTGGAAAATTACAGGAATCTTATTAGAAATTCTGTAATTTAAATTACATTTTCTGTGAGCTGATCCTCTATACTTACCTGTGATATGATCGTGATCTCTAACCTTAATTTATCCTTCATTACATTTCAATCCACATAAATGACATTTCCTGCTATTTATAAAGGAAGAAAATTCTTCAACAGAAATTTGCATACTTTTAGAGAAATGTTGCTTAATCATCTTCTGGATATATTCCTTTTCTTTAAGAACAGACTTGAGCAAATTCTCAACAGGATTTTCTCCTCTGAAAATCTTAACATCCTTAGAAAGAGAAGAATCATAGAAACACACCAATTCTGTTTTTTATTAAAGCTTCAAAATCAGCATATATGCAGAATGGAATGGGTAATTCTTTCTCTTTCTCTTTGAATTGTACGATTGAACCTTTTTTCGGCATAATGATGCGACTTTCTTCATTCTTGATAAAACTGTCATGAGAATCTAATGATTCTTGTTTATAAAAACATTCCAGACAAAAATTGCAGAAATACTTCTTGTTTCTATGAAGTGTGTGATTGTAAAAAAGTGCATTGATGTTTTTGATGTAAACATAATGATTTTTCTCTCCATCAGAAATTAGGAGTAAATTCATTCTGTCTTTATAAGTTTCATTCTTGTTAATATACAAGGGATAAAATTCTGCATCAGAATAACCATAAATAAAGATGTTAATGTCATTATTTCTTTCTATAAGAGGAATATATTTTAATTCTACAGGAAAAGTTATATTTTCACAATTTAATGTATTCATAAGATTTTTATATTTTCTGGGATCTTGTGGATTGTTTTCAAATTTATGAATGTGGTAAAGGTGACAATAAAGGAAACATTTGTTATCTTCATTTTTTATATTGATTAATCCTTTCTTTGTATTCCTAAGATTTACAGGGAGAGGAATAAAAGAAGAAGTCCGAATTGGTTTAGATTTAACGACATTGAGAAGTTGTGACAATATATCTTTAATTACCCAATTACTTCCATCAGAAATCCAGTTGGATATTTGATTGCTGAGATAATGGTTAACTTTGCCAATTTCTACATCAATATCTTTTGAATTCATAATAAGTTTAGTTTTGGAATTGAAATAAGCATCTCTTTCTTCTGTTTCATAAGTTCCATTAGAAAATTTGGGTTTTTCAAAAAGAATATGGAGTGTTATTGAGAATTTTACATTCTTGAAATTTTCCAACTCTTTTAGAAGTTGTTTTTTTTATAAGGGGTAAGGTTTGATTTAGTCTTTCAAGGGCGAAATTGTTATTCCTGCCATAATATTCTATTTCATAAGTCTTCACGTATCCTTTAATGGCTTTTTCTCTCAAAATAACTTCATCTTTTTTTCTCTTAGAATGAGAAGGAATATCTTTTTTAATGATATTGTCTTCATAATCTTGAATCATAGATTTGACACTTTTCTTTGGTGACTCTCTATTCCTCAATTCTCTCTCACATTCCATAATTCTCTTAATCAATTCATTACGGCTAAGTTTATTTAATGTATTCATGTTAATAGAACAGAAAAAAGAAAAGTCCTAGTTTCTCGGAGAAAATGGATAATAATTCTATCCGAAAAACTAGGACTTTTTTGGAGAAATTAAAGATATAGTTGTTTATGACCATTAAAGTATTAATCTAGGAACTCTGAAATAAAAGGTTTAAATTTTGAATATGCAACAACTTGATAATATCATAATTGATTTAGCTCCTTCAGTTAAAAAGTTCCAAAATTAACGAAATAGCCCTAGAATGATATAATTACATCATTAACAAGTCATATCTTTAATTTTCTTAAAAAAGTCCTAGTTTCTCGGATTGAATTATTATCATTTACTTCATTTTATATTTAATTTTAAGACTTTATAAAAAAAAAAGAAATATATATAATAGAATAATTTATAAATTACATAATAAAATGAAGTAAAGGATAATAATTCAATCCAAAAAACTAGGACTTTTTTAAGAAAATTAAAGATATGACTTGTTAATGATGTAATTATATCATTCTAGGGCTATTTCGTTAATTTTGGAACTTTTTAACTGAAGGAGCTAAATCAATTATGATATTATCAAGTTGTTGCATATTCAAAATTTAAACCTGTCTTGTGAATTCTCCAGTTCTGAGATATGTCTTTATTTCACCCAATAAATGTTGATAAGTCTGATATGCATATTTACATATGTCAATTTTTTCTTCTAGTTTATTGTGCTTCTTTAGCATTTGAAGAATGAGAGCAACTCCGGAAATGCCAACTAATGCAATTCCAGAAGTAGCAATAGAAGATACCAATCCACCTCCAGCAAATAAAACTGATGATATATCCAACATCAACTTTTTCCTCCTATAAGATTGGAATGCCTTGAAATAACACCAACTTTTCTTATGATAAGCCTTGTAATAGGAAATCAAAGACAACATCTAATATTAATATTCCACTTTGGTATTAATTCAAAACAAAGTGTATATTCCTTTTTTTCAAATGAACTTAAATCAAGACTTAATCTCCCCAAATACCAATAAAATTTACCATCACTTCCACTCTTTACTTCACTCTGAATTTCAAATTCTATTACCTTCAAATTATACCTATGAATTCCCAAATCCTTCTCGTCAAATTTCAAATTTCTAATTTTTCTATCCCCATTCCAAAATTTCAAATCATCCATTTGATCAGCAAATATATTAACCTTATTGGTAGATAGATTTATTAAATTAAAATCAACATATTTTTACTAGCGGCGTCATCATCATCACAAGGTAAACCGAGATTCACAATTTTATTTTTCCCCATATTCAAATTATTTTCCATAGAATTTCTCCCATCTTTTAAAATAGCACTTTCTTGATACAGTACCACTATTTTTTCAAATTTGAATCTAATATTGTTAATTGTGGTGAATTTAAAATTTTATTTCTGTTCATATCCAAATCACCAGTCATTTTATTTCTCCCATCAGTGAAAATGACATTGGTATTTCTATAAGCTAATATATCACCTGATGTTGTTAATTGTGGTGAATTTAAAATATTATTTCCGTTCATATCCAAATTACCAGTCATCTTATTACTTCCATCAACATTCAGGTAATCATTAGAATTAAAATTCTGAATTTTAGAATCAACATATTCTTTTGTTGCAGAATCAGATTGATTTTTTGGATCTTTTAAATTAGTAATTCTATTCTGATTCATATCCAAGTCTCTATAAAACAGTATATTCCCATTATTAGTACGGAAGTGAAATAAATGGTCATAAATAACTGGATTTACTACAGAAGTGTATCCTTTCACTCCATAAATGATGAGAAAGTTGTCATCCAGCCATTGAGAAGAAGAATGTGGATTGGTATCAAACATGACATGGAGTTCTATCTTGCCCTCATTACTTCTCAACTTCTCAAATCTGAAAAGTAATCTTCTCATTGAACCATATGTGTTTTCTTCTTGATGAGCAATATTGATAATTCTAGGATTTGCAATTACATCTGTATCTGTATTTAAGTAATGTTTTGGAATGAATTCAGCAATGGCTGTGTATTTGCCCATAGGTAATGTCTTTACATCTATTTCTATTTCTCCTTTGTATCTACCAGGATATTCACTGTCTTTTTCTATCTCAAATTCAACAACTTTATGATTAATTCTATGAATTCCAATGTCTTGATCTACTAAAGCAAAATTCCTTGTATTTGCAGCATTAGAAAAAAAGATGAGGATTTGATTGATTCATTAAAAAAGAGAGAATATTATCCTTGTCATTAGAATTAGTAATATCATCAATTACCTCATTGAGGTATTTTTTAGAGATAGCATCAGAAATATCAATTGGATCTTTCAAATTGGTAATTCTGAAAGAACTCGTATCTAAATCCTTCCCTTTCTCTAAAAAAGTTGATTCAACAAATCCTTTGGTAGCTGGTTGAGAAGGTCCTGTTGGAATAGGTAAATTAATTATTCTGCCTTGTGCCATATTCAGATTGCCATTGGATAATTTGGCAAAGTTGTCATCAACATATTTCTTTGTTGTGGCATCTTCAGGATCCAATGGGTCAGATAAATCAAATATTCTGTTATTTCCCATGTTGAATGAATTAAGAGCAACTTTACTTCCATCAACTCTGAAAAAATTCACAGCTCTATCATTGAGGTATTCTTTAGTAATTAAATCTTTAGCTCCAACATTATCTGCTGAATCAAAGTGAAGATTGACATTGGTTATTTTTTTGCCTTGCATATCAATATTTTCTCCTTTCTTATAAAAGTCAAAAGTCATAGAGTCAAGTTGGTGTTTTGTCACAGCTTCATCATTGTCACTGGCTTCTTTTAAATTTACTAGCTTCTTACCTTTGATATTGTAATTACCATTAGCGTCTAAGGGCCGAATCACACTAGAGCCAGACAAATCAAAAATTGTTTATTTTATGTCAAAAACCTGTCAACGCTTGACTTGTCCTAATGCGATCGCGTATTTTCGAGTTTGCCAAACATTCCTAAGAACAGCCAAACTTCAAAGGCTGCGATGTCCTGCTCCGAGGCAGGACAAATGGATCAAACAACCGAGAATACAATAGCTGGTGTTTGTTTTTTTAATTAAAACGTCAAAAATGATGAGTACAACGTGATCTTTGGTTTTCGCGCGTTCTTCAGTTTGCAAGATGTCGGACCAAAAACAGCCCGCAAAACAGCTTTCCCTTTTGCTATCCTCCGGGTTATTTCTTTCAAAACTTTTATGAGTCGTATCCATATCGGAATTCCACAACCCCGATGCCCCAAGCTACTACCAGTAGTTCTCCGCCAGGACAGAGGAGTAGCAGTCCTCAGTCGAGAAGTAGTGCTTCTGGAACAAGCACTCCGACATGCGAGATTGCCGGCACTTCCACTGAAGGAAACACGAAGCAGGACAAGAGACAGGGCAAGACGACACAAGACCGATGGACAGAGGACCAGGTGAAATACCTCGTGGATCTGTGGGAGGCGAATATATCAAGACTGGAGAGCCAACAGTCGAGGAAAGTGTGGGGTGAAATCGCCACTAAAATAAACGAGCAATTCAACCTAGCGCGCCTTCCAAGTCAGTGCGAGAGAAAAATTAAGCACTTAAAAAAGAAGTACAAAGAGGCCAAGGACTGGAATCGATCGCAGACGGGGGGAAATAATGAAACCTGCGAACATTTCGATGTCTTTGACCGCGTGCTCGGAGGCAGGGATGTTGTTACTCTGAAGCACGTGCGGGAAACTGCAAATGCAGCCGCGAAAAATAAGGAGAAATTGCCTGACTCGCCTGCTGGTGACGAGGAGGAGGGATATACCTCGGATCAGGCAGAGGACGCCCTTCAAGCAATGGGAATGAAAGTCAAAAGCAGGAGCGAGAGGAAGAAGGGAAAAGGAAAGGGAAAAGGGCGCAAGAGAAGCCTGGAGAACGACGATTCTGAGGATTTTGCTAGATTTACCGAGAGAGTGGAGCGCCAGGGTGATAGATTGGCAAATGCTGTAGAGCAAATGCAAGAAATGCAACGACAGCAAACTCAGGCCATGACTGGTTTCCTCGGTGCTCTGACCAAGGCCATAGAAAAAAATTAAAGGCAACAATTTTGGTTTATCCTTATTCATTTATCCTGATTTTTAAACAATTACTCTGAAACTGCAAAGAGATAGTAGCTTGCGGTCTGGACCACCTCTTTTTATGTATCAAGTTGTAGTTCCAAGCCTCCAGGTGAAGCTGGCCAAGGCCATTTTTTTCTGTTTATATTGAACACTTTGTTGTTTTTATAGAACATTTCTTGTGAAGAGCTGCGAGAGGATCGTTTGCTATATTGATAGTCTAACTAAATATCAAGTAGCAGTTCAAAGCAATGCTATATTCTAGATGAGCGTTTATAAGCTTTCGTTCCAGTTTTTTTTACAAAGTTTATATGATCAAGAAAACAAGAACAAAACGAAAATAGGTCAAAGCAATATGTTATTGTTAAGAGATAAATGATAAATGAAAACACATGGCAATGTACTCTTTTAGTAGTTCTCTGATATCGTCGCCATCCCTCAAAACGTTTGCATCATTATCATTTCCGCCGTCGTCGTCACCATCATCCCATTCCATTAATCGCCCGCGTTAATGCAGAAATTGTGTAAAACAGCACATGAGTAGTAAGGGGCTATGCTTTGACAACGGACCAATCAGAATCGAGTATTTTTTGAATGGACCAATCACAGAGCCGTATATCGAACACGTGACTTTTCTAAACTGCAAATTGCGCCATCAACAACGTCACAAGCCCATGAACCAATCAGGAGACAGTATTTGAATTCAAATTTTAATGGTTACACAAAAAATACATGTCACGCAAAAAACCTGGTAACGAGTTCAATAACGAGTCAAAGTTTACACAAAAAATACATGTCACGCAAAAAAACCTGGTAACGAGTTCAATAACGAGTAACGAGTTCAATGTCACGCAAAAAAAATGGTAACGAGTTCAATGTCACGCAAAAAACTGGTAACGAGTTCAATGTCACGCAAAAAACTGGTAACGATTTCAATGTCACGCAAAAAACTGATTCAATGTCACGCTGTGACAATTCTTCTTCTTGATGAATTTGAATGGTACTTTTTTTACCATTTTTTCCCAGAATTTCTCACAAGCGAGTGCGGGATGATTTTTCACTTGCGTTTTCCATACTCTCCATCCGCTCGGAACGCTTGGCCGAAGTTGTGCAAATTCATCGGGATGTTGCCGATGCTGGGATCTTCCATGCACTTTTGGATGACGAACTTTGACACGGTTTCCCTGTACATCAACAATTCCCTTGTGATTATTACGAACTCTTGATCCATCACGAATTTGGTGTTTAATCTGATGATCATTTTGACTGGATCGTTTTCGTCATTGTCCACTGTGTTTGCAGCCTCTGCCCTCATTTTTTCAGCTGCGTTGTCTTCTGTTTTTTTGTTGTCTGTCTCCTCCATTTCGTCTTCCGATTCCGATTCTGGAACAGTTTCGTTTGCCTCCAGCTGCTCTTTTTCTTCGTCGTCTGAATCAGGCAATATGGTTTTGACCCAGGCCTCCAGTTTTTTCTCTTCTTGTTTTTGTTTGTCGTAAACGTTCTTTACTTTTTGTATCAGCTCCTGCACTTCTTGGTATCTTTGGTCATCTCCAATCTCGCCTTGATCCAGTGTTTGTTTCAGCTCTTCGGTCAAGGTATCTGTCTTCTTCCTCAGTCTCAACTGAGATTTGACTTTTTCTACTCCCTGCATCAACAAGACAGCATTTTTACTGCATACTTTGTTGCATGCGCTCTCCTCGTGATCTGTGTGTTCCATGTCGCTTACGTCTGTCATGGAATCTGCGTTGGTGAGCAACGAATTGGCATCGCTTGCCGTTGACTCTGCATCGTCTTCTTCCCATGCGGGCACCAACACCAGCTGTCCTTCTTTTTCGTTTTCTTTCACCCAGTCTTCCCCTGATGTTGTTACTTTTGCCCACTTGTCTGACATGTTTCTCTCTGCTCGCTTTGAGTTGATTTATCCCCTCTGCTTGCGTTCTTTATATAGTTATTGCGATGACGTATTTTGTCACGTGGACGGTGACTGAGGGTGGGGGTGGGGGGTATCCCCCCTTTTCATTGACCAATCAGGAACCAGCTCCTGGCCTATATAAGTGGAGACCTGACTTTGTTTGTTTGTTTGTTTGCGATGGCGTTGCCTAGGAGTCGACGATTGGCAGGACTTGGCCCTGAGAAAGAGATTTATAGGGACATTTGTTTTATTTGTTTGTTGCCCCTCGATGTCGGTTCGTTGTCTAGTTGCACGGCGTGGGACTGTTGCGGTAAATTCCTTCATAAGAGATGTTATGAGAATTTTAGTGCTCGTCCTCGCGTGTCTTGTGGGCATTGTCGGAAACCGATTCTTTGTGCGTCTGATGAATCGCCGGAAGACCCTGAGCAACATGCAGAGATGGCCCTGCGACGCATCGAACTTTATCGTCGGGAACGACTGTATCGTTCATTCCATGCACCTGGAACTGTGTCATACACCATGGTTAGTATTTGTTTTGTCGTTGTGGGCGAGCGCAAAGAGTAGTGGGATCGATTGTTTTGTGTTTTTTTTTTTGCAGATACCTTATCCATTTGACGAGGATGTTTGGCTTAAGCTGTTGGAGATAGCTGAACAGATTGTTAACAATAGACATCACCGCATTGTTATCAGAGGAGAAGTGTACTCATATCATGAACTTGATGCTACAGACGAGCTAAACATCGAGGAAATTTTACGTAGGTTTTTCACTTTTATTTTTCACCCGTGATTTATTCGTCGGTATGGGTTTATTCGCACCGTGTGTTTTCATTTGAATTATTACTTGTTGGAGAGTGCTGCGTTTTGTAGTAACATGAGTTGGTATCATTTTAGTTCGGATCATATGTGGTGGTGATGATTTTCGTTTGTTGTTTTTTTAGGTAATTTTATAGCTGAAGAATTGTTAATGCCAGAGAGATATTGCACTGATTTTGTTTTTGAATGTGATTATTCGAGTTGTTTTGATTTTGACTTTTACGAGTGTGATTCTGTTATTTTTTTTTAATCGTTAAAAAAAAAATTATATTAATCGTTTTTAATATCGGAGATTGTAACCAGACGTTGTCTCTCGTTTTCCTAGGTGGTTTTGTGCGTCACATATGTTTTGATAGATTTCGTACTGCGTCTATTGTGATTGACTTTGTTTGGCATAGAGAGTTTATACCGTGGTTGACTGATGAAACACGACATGAATATGTGATTGAAATGTGTGATTTGCGTGTTCGTGTCGTTCCCGAAGATGACGTGTGGGTGTATGAACGCACTCTTTGATCAAAGTGTCTTTTTTTTAGGTGATTTTGTGCAAATGGTTTGCGATAGGAGATTTTCGCTCGATTACATTGATTTTCAATTTACATGGATTGATGGAATGGATGGAATGTTTTTTCCTACCGATTGTCTTTTTTTCCTTTCTCTGCGACATATTTGGCGTATGAGAGCAGTTAGATTGTGAGAGGCAATGTGAGAATTTAGTTTGTTTTTTTTTTTCGTTGTAGGTCATTTTATGAACGCTGTGTTGTTTGGAAGATTGCAGTCTTTCAATGTTGTATTTGACATTCAATACTATGATCGATTTCGTTATATCAATTTCATTTTATTATGCTCGCATAACTTGGTACGAATGGATGCGAAGACAAGACACGCAATAGTAGTAGTTTAATTGTAGTTTTTTAATGAAATTGTGTAAAAAAAAGTTACAACAAAGTGAAGATTAAAGATGAAGTTTCAACTTGACTTGCATGATTTTTTTGACAATCCTTTCTGTTATAGTCTTGCGTCCGTGTAACTTATTGATTGCTTTTATCATCTTTTTGTCTGCTTTCCATTTGTCTTTTAAAGTCTTTGCATGATTGTAATCGATGTCGTGTTGTTTGGCAATTCTGTCCAGTCGATTGATTCCCTTGTCACCTCGTTTCAATCTCTTGGCTAAATGAGTACCGGGTCCCATGAACTGATAACCAGGCCAGTGAAATTCTATTCCGATCTTGCCTAATAAACTTTGAATGTCAAATCCTCCTCTTTTTTTCTTTGCGTTAGTCCTCGTCATCATCGTCGTCATCGTCGTCGTAGTCTAAGGGTCTGCGTAGTTTTTTTCCTTTGGCCCAATCTTGCCAACCAGGTCCAGGTTTTAACTTTTCTGCGTCCGTTTTTTTTTTTTCTTCTTCTTTTTGGCGGCTCTTCATCCTCCTCATCATCTTCGTCATCATCCTCGTCGTC
The DNA here is from genome assembly GCA_947652115.1 of Blastomussa wellsi. Taxonomy (NCBI): domain Eukaryota; kingdom Metazoa; phylum Cnidaria; class Anthozoa; order Scleractinia; family Plerogyridae; genus Blastomussa; species Blastomussa wellsi. The sequence continues at coordinate 11,398,748 of OX393568.1, read as the reverse complement.
GTATGCGGTAGCTGCCTTTGTACTTAGTTTTTCTTTAATCTCTTCGAATCTTTTTTTCAATTCTTTTGCTTTTTTTGTTATTGCAGGCACGGGAGTGGAAGGTTCCATTTTTGGTTCCTTTTTTGGTTCCTTTTTGGTTGCTTGTACAGCAGGTGTTTTCTTTGTGCTTTTGATGACTTGTTTCAGTAGGTTTTCTAAGGGGGTGTATAACAAGGCGTCTTCGTCGTCGTCATCATCTTCCCCTGTGGCTGATGCGGGTTCCGCCCGCAAAGGACCTTGTCTGATTTTTTTGGTTAACCGTCCTATTTCTCTTGCCATTGGTTTGATTTTTTTGACGGCTATACCTGGAGGAATGCTTTTGGATTGAGAGATGAGTTGTTTTTCTGTAGACATGCGAGCCGCTTTTTTTAACAGAGCACTCTCTGTCAATTTGCCTTTGTAATGATCCGTCAGTTTATCCATCTCGTTGGCAGGCACCATTATTACTTCTTCCGTCATTTTCGAAGTGTTGCTTTAATAAGTTCTCGTAACAGGTTTGCCAGTAGATTGCTTCTTCCTCCAAGTCTTTGATTTCTTTCTTCCAATTTCGTCTTGCTTCGTTGCACTCGTTGCACAAAGTTACCGTTTTTCCTGGTGGTGTGGTGACTCTTATCTCTTGACAGGTCAGGCACGTCCTTTCGTCGTTGTATTTGTATGCCAAATGCTCTTGCAAGAGTTTGTCGTGGGTTTTATGGCAATGGTAGATCGTTTCTTGCAATTCCATGTTCCTGTCATTGGCTTCTTTCAATAATTTGACGAGCATGCTGTTGGTTTCGTGTAACGCGTTTATCCTTTTTTGCATCGACATGCCTCTTAAACCTGACCAAAATCCTTCTCCCTTTTGACTTAGCAGATGTTCTCTTCGTCGCTTCACCGAGTTTTTGCGTTTCCCTATTTCTCGCAACTTTGTTTTATGTCTTCCCAGTTTCTTGACCAGTGAGGGTGACACGGGAATGTTCTTTTTTAGAAGATTCAAGACCATTTCGTTGACAGCGTTGATTTGATCAGAATTGGCGTGCGTTAACATATCTTGCCGTTTGTATCGATTGCTTTCGTTTAGTATGCTTTCCAAGAAAGGTCTTTGACGTATTATCCTCTTCATACTTCCCACGGTGCTGCACGTCGATTATAACTGCAAGTTACGCCTATTGCTCCCATCCTCTTATACCTTTTATGTTTTCCTAATTTGTATCCCATTTCGGCTGCGCCTGCGAGTATGGATGGTAGTCCTCCTCCACGCTGCTTTTTCTTCCTTTTTGTGCTCCTTCTTTTTGGTTTTATTTTTCGTTTTTTTGCTCTCTTCATCGCCGTCGTCTTGGTCGTTTTCGTTTACTGGTTTGAGATGTCAATCCTCGTCTCACACCGTGATCCACTGCACCTTGCAAGGCACCTAACGCTGCTGATTTTGCTAATGATTTGCCTCCACTGATCAAAACTGGAAGAAGTGATGCTAGTGATGATGCACCTCCTCGTTGACTTATTCTTCGTCTTCTTCTTCTTCGCACTATCCGTCTGGCCATCGTTACATGAACTGATCCTCGTGTTGTTGTGGGCATGCTTTTATGCTCTCTCGGAAGTTGCGACGTTCGTACCCTCTCACGCATTTGTCTGACACGGGTGGAGCGAAATCCGTAATCGTGTCGTCTAGGGTTTGCATCTTGATCAAGAATCCGTCCATCTATCTTGAGACCGCGTGCGTAGGTTCTCAATTCGATCAACGTTTTGTCGTAGGTGGTGTAAGCAAAACGACTCATGTCGACTTTGAAAGAAAACTTTTTGAAATCATTCCATCCTTTGATTATGGTGCCTACCGCCGACAAACACGCGGTCACGATGGTGTTTTGCAATACGGATCCGACTATTATCCCTGCTGCCACTACGAGCAAAGCCAATCCGTTCAAACATCCGTGATACCATTTGAAATGATAAAACATTTGTCGATGACACCACCACTGCTTGTGGTAAAAAGCAAATAATTCATTCAACTTGCGCGATGCTTCCATGTTTTCAATTGCTCACTCTCGTCGAAGTGCGACGTACGGCAGGTCTACCGCCGTCTTTGTATGTCGTTGTTATGGTATTGGTGGTTGTGATACCCGCGATTCTTCTTCCAGAAGCAGTTTGTTGTTGATCGTTTAGTAAAATCTGCAATTGTCTTTGTAAATCGTCTTGTTGCATTCTTGTTACTCTGCGTGGAGCATCTGGTGAAGCAAGTGACGAAGGCGGTGTACTGCTGACGTCACTACCTCTTCTGTCGCGTGGTGTTTTACCAATGCTTCTCAAATATCGTCTGCTGGGTGGAGGTTGTGATGGGCGTCTTGGAGTTGTTGTTTTGTAAGCTGCGGTTGTTGCAGCAGTTCTTCTGCCAGTGGGAGTTCGTGGAGCCGGCGAGGTGCTGCTTCCTACACCCACTGAAGTTCTTGACACATCGGACGATCGGGGTGTGGATGTACCTACACCTGGTGCTGCTGGTGCAGCTGGTGCTGGTGATAGTACGGGTGTAGGTGGCGGTCGTCCGATTGCTTCGGTAAGCGATCGATTGAAAGGTGAGAGCTCCAAGATGACATCCATTTCTGAAGAATCCAAGATTTGTTGCGGATCGAGTTGAAATTGCTGCAGAATTCCCGAATCGCTACCAAGGGGTGATGCTTACATCATGGCCTGTTGAATGATATCGGGTGAACTTCCTACTCGGATGTTGCTGGCCATGATTCAATTTTTTTACCGTTGGCTTTCTTGTTCGATTTCCTGTCGTCCACGGGTGACGATATCGTTTGGCTCTCTCTTCCAACGTTTGAATTAATTCTCTGAAGTACGTCTCGTTATATGCAGTTACAATATCCCACACTTGTTCCCGCGTTTTACAGTTTTCTACTATTCGTTTCATGGTGTCGTGATCTTCTTGTATCAATTTTTCTGTGATAAATTCGTCATTGGCCATCTTTTGTAATTCTTTTCGGCACAAGTACCGAAATCTATCCCATTCACGAGTCATTGTTGAACTGATAACATCGCATGTATCCTTCTTCTTTTAACAAGTGACTCATGATGCGACAATCGTCTGGGCTGGCAGGATGTAAATCTAACATCATGTATCCAAACGGTCGATCTGTCACGCGTCTGAATCGTTCTTGTACCTCTTTCCAGCGTGTAGGAAAAGATTGAAGTAATAGATTCCGGAACCCTAATTGATCACGAGGATTTTTGAAAGCCACGATGTAATGTACATTGCGTGAAATGCTCTTTGCGTATTTTCCAGGAGGGAACATGTCTTGACATAAGTATATTACCGTGATGTTTCGATGATGGGAATGTTTTGTGAACAAGTCCAATACGCGTTTGTCGTTTCCTCCTTCTTCCATCAAATCGTCCATCACGAGTACACCTCCTTTTGGAAACCATTTTCGTAAATCCTCCGAATCGGGTATTCCTTCGTGAAACGCAATTCCTTGTTTTTTTTTATCTTGTTGAATCCGTCTTGCCACGCACCGTAACAATAATGAATCTTGTCTGGTGATTTTTCGAACAGGTTTCGATTGTTTGTCAGAAGTTTGCTGGTGAACGCTGTTTTTCCACATCCTGAAGGTCCGACGATCAATATGCTGGAAGGGGTGCGAAATCTAAATGCTTCTCGTTGTTCCATCGTCTCACAATGAAAAAGTGTAAAAACGCGTTTGTGTTAATATATATTTGATTTCACAACAAATCTCTTACACCGCTTCCGCGGGAGCTGATGCCATTTTGTTTAAGGGGTCTTTTGCAGACTTCGTGCCATTTCAGTTGTTTGACAATCAAAGCTTTTAACATTTGGCCCACTTTGTGATCGTTGGCGACGTAATCGTGTTTCGAAAATTGATTCACAAATTCTTGCATGGTTTTTCCCCTGGCTTTGGGGACTGTAAACTTTGTTTATTGTTTAGCACGTATTTCCAATGTTTTTCTAACCATGCTTGTATAGGATGTGTCGTGCGATAACTGTTCAATGGTAAAGCGTAACTGTCCATCACTTCGCACACGTTTCCTTTGGTCCATATACTTATCCAATGTCGACCTGGTTTGTCCTGCGGATCTGTGTTGACGATGTAACCTTGTGAAATGTCTTTGCGTGGTTTCTTGGGTAAGAGATCGCAAGCTACTGTCCCGTGGAAGTAGGGTTTGAGGATGGGATCGGTTTCGGCCAAATGATCCAATTGAACGTTGTTCAAAGTGACCCTTTCCATCAACGTTGATACACGTTATACAATACTGCTTTATTGTCGTCGATCTCCAACAGCTCCTCAAATTCTCCGTAGAGAATGATAGTGATGTTGTCTGCGAGTGGGGTTCCGAAATTCAGGATCACTTGTACATCACCGCTCTGCTTGGGATTCAACACTGGACTGTCCAAACATCCGTTGGCCGTGTTATCAAATACAAACAACGTGCAGTTTTTGTCCTGTCCCCATTCTGCTTCCCTCGCCATATTTCCTTTCTGTTTGCACCTCTCAAATCGCGGGTGCTGTTGTTGTGAATCAATTCCAAGGTCTCGTAGGGATATTCTTCTCCTCTCACCAATTGACGAATGTTACTCAATGCAAACTTTTGCATAGGTGCCAGTGAATGCAGTTGACAATACCATTACCACGATGTGTCGGTTGGGCACCCTGTTCTGGAACAGATCGATGCATTCATAGTGTTGCTGACCTGCTTGCACGTTGAAGGTCCTTATTTCTCCTCGTACTGAGGGGTAAGTCACGGGTCTCCTGGTCTGTCTTTGTTTTTGCTCCAATTCCAGGTACACGGATGGATTGAGTCTCATTTGACAAAGGTACAGTCTCACTTTGACATCATCGCTGTTGAGTAGTTTAATAGTCATATTTTTACATTTTTACGTAATTATATTTATATGTAGTTACCTTTAGAGGACCCTTCTGTAAACCACTCTTTTTGTGATGTTGGCATCCTCAATAAAGATTAACTATTATTATTATTATTAGTCGTACATTCACACCTACTCCGTTCATGAACACCGTGGGAGAATTGAAATACAACTGGATCTGCATTTGCACTCCCGACACCAATGCTTTGCTCATGTGAAATATTTCGATGTTAGGTGTGAAGCGTAACACGTGTGTTTTACCTCCTGCATATTTGACCAGTTCGGCTTTCATGGCTAACACTGCTTCTTTCTGGGTGGCAGACAGAGCTGTGTAATTGGCATGGGGTGCATCGCTGTCCAGGTTGTTGGCCGTCAGGGTAGCAGCACAATCAATGGCATTGTACCACCCTTGGGGTTTAAAGATCGTTTCTCCGTCATCTCTGTCATAATTCAACAAGGTTTCAAGTAAGCCTTGTAATGATACGTGTCGGTCTGAGGACTGATCAAAGTTGAATTGAGTTTCATGTTGATCTGCTTGAACAGAGTATGGGTTACCTTCTCCTCTTCTTTGATAGTTCACTTCACGCAACAGATCTGTCACTTGATTTCCCACCACGGAACTCTGCGCCACATCCGAGTAGACAAACAGCGTTTTCATTGACGTTCCTGCCACATTTTAATACGCCTTGTTCAAATTGATGAATCGCCAATTGCAATGAACAGACAAAAAAGAAACCTGCCATCGTTTCTTTTATGTACGTCGCGTATGTCTTCTATGTCGTCCTTCACAACCCAGAATCTCATGTCTCTGGTGTCTGGTTTACCGGGTGCAGGGATGTAATTTGTGAAAACATCCCAACGGAGAACATCAACAGGATAAGTAGGAATCTTGTCTTCTGTGAATTCCATCAAAAGATTAGGTCCAAGTTGTTGTTCATCTTCACTCAACCATCCCATTTTCTTGGCCAGTGTAGCGTTGACTTTGAATGTCACGCCACGATGTTTTTTTGTGGTTCCCATGTTTTTTACGATCAATTCGTCACCATCCCATTTGAATTTGACAAATGTTCGTCCTTTGTCTATTGGACTGATGAAAGAAGCTCCCCATTCTGGATTGTAAACCGGAGCGCCATTGCCACCGGTTTTGTATCTTTTTTGATCATAGAAATTCACCACGCTTTTCATGAATTCCACACCATTCAGTCTGGAGAATACATTGTTCAAATCGCTGATGTTCAATCGGCTAGTGTAGTAGTGATTGTCATTCTCGCCATGAAACCATTCGTACTTGAACAGGATGGTATTTGGATCATCCGTGACAGAAGGAATAGCTAGTTGGTTGTCAGGCAACGATATACTACTCAATCCCACTTTCCATCCTTCACCCAATCGAATGGGAGTTGGTAATCGCACTTTGAAACTGTTGTTTGTATTGTTTGGAAATTCTTTGCGACTGCTGTCATTGGGTAACGTCAAGTAGAACTCTTCAGTCGTCATACTTGAAATGTAATGTCACGATCGTACTTCCTTCTTCGAAGTGTACTTCTCTTCCGTCTTCCTCTTTCACGTCGATTTCGATAATGTCAATGACTTCGTCTCGCACCGGTATATATTGCACGTTTTGCATCTCGTATCCACTTTGAGACAACGTGTAGGGAATGTCTCTCAACAAATTAGTGATCTGTACTCCCACCGTGCTGCTCTGGACGACAGTAGAGTGAACGAATAGAGGTCTTTGCTGATGACCGAATGCCCGTTCGTAACTTTCGTCCAAGTACGAAAACACCCAATTGCAAAAAGAACTCAACTGAAGTGCGTCTTTGTCGATTTTGTAAAATTCGTCATTTCCTTCTACGATGTCAGTAGCGCCTGGCACCTTGTCTGTAGGAAATTCTTTGCGTAAGTTATCTCCCAACTCGTAAACGGGATCACCGTCACCATCTGTTTCTTCTTTGACCCATCCCATGTCTTTCGCCAATTGATATCCCACGAACACTTTTGGGTAATTGTTCGAGTTGCTTCCGAAATACGTGTCGATATTATCCAATACGAATTGGTCTTTGTCAGCATACATTTGCTTGTAAAACCTCTTGAATTTCACGATGTCCTCACCATCATCGTCTTGGCCTTCTGTCACATCTTGTCCCAATTGAGCATCAGCAATACCGATGTTTTCTAGTTTCCAATAGTACAATCTATTTATGGCTGTCATTAATTGCGTGCCGTTGGTAATGTTGGAATTGAACTTGTTCAATACATCTTCAGTGATGAGGAGTCAACATCTTCCAACAAGTCCGAAACAAGAAGGGATCCTTAATGAGGACACGGGGTGGTGCTTTTGGTACGTGAATACTGGTCATACCCACTTTCCATCCAGATTCCTTGAAACGCAACGGGTAAGGTAAACGATTCTTGAAGTGATGGGGTTGATTGTCGGGAACTCCACGCGGTTCGATCGACTGGTGAGTCTCAGATAAAATTCCCTCATAGCGATTCCAGAGCTGAACGTTCGATCCAACTATTATACTTCTCTGGCCATCCTTTTCCATTCAACCAACACTTTAGTACCTCAATGAAGGCGAAAAAAACACTAAATATTTTCTAAACCTTGAGAAAAGACATTTCAAACTGAGTACAATAAGCCAGCTTAAAATCACCGATCAAAAATTTATCACATCTGATAAGGAAATTCTTGCTGAATGCGAAACCTTTTACAAAGAGCTCTACACTTCCCAGGAAAATGTGATACCAACAGACAGCGTCTTTTTTCAACCTGAAAACGAAACGTTTCTGGACGACAACGAGGCAACGAGTTGCGAAGGATATTTAACCGAACAAGAATGTCTTAAAGCTTTAAAAAGCATGGATCGAGACAAAACCCCTGGAACTGATGGACTCCCTGCTGAGTTCTACAAAATTTTCTGGAAAGACTTATCTCCTCTTTTAATAAGTGCACTCAACTATTCATATGATAAAGGAGCCCTTTCTATAACACAGAGACGCGGAATCATTAAACTCATACACAAAAAAGACGCAGAACCGCACTTCATTAAAAACTGGCGGCCCCTTACTCTCCTTAACTGCGACTACAAAATAGCCGCGAAAGCTATTGCAAACCGAATAAAATCTGTTATCCCAAAACTTATCAATAATGATCAGACCGGTTTCCTAAAAGAAAGATTTATTGGAGAAAACATTAGATTGATAGATAACATTATAAACTACGCTTCTCAACAAAATATCCCTGGGTTATTGCTCTTTGTAGATTTTGAAAAAGCCTTTGATTCGCTTGAATGGTCTTTTATTGAGCACACGCTCCAGCACTTTGGTTTCGGTTCTTCTTTGATAACCTGGGTACAAACATTTTACAAGAACATCGAAAGCTGTGTCCTAAACAATGGCTGGACGAGTTTTTTTTTTTCAACCACAAAGAGGTGTTAGGCAAGGTTGCCCTCTTTCGCCGTACCTATTCATACTATCTGCTGAAGTTTTAGCTAAACCAACCAGATCGAACAAGAGCATTAAAGGAATATCTGTAAACAACTCAGAAATTAAAATTAGCCAGTACGCAGATGACACAACTTTCATTCTTAACGGTACTAGAGATTCATTATCCGCCACACTTAAGATGGTCGAGACTTTTAGCAGTATGTCTGGTCTCGGACTCAACAGCAAAAAGACTGAAGCTCTATGGATTGGATCAATGGCAGGAAATAAGGAAAAACTTCTTCCCGAGAAGAATTTTAAATGGCCAGAAAACAAAGTTAAAGTCCTTGGCGTTTGGCTTTCTACCGATCCTGATATCACATTAAGCTTAAACTATAGGGAAAAAGCGGACAAAATTAAAAACATACTAAGCAATTGGAAATATCGGCGGCTAACGTTACTCGGCAAAATTCAAGTTATAAAAAGCTTAGCGGCATCTCAGCTTACGTATATTTTAGCTCCGCTGCCGACAAATCATAAAAGTATCAAAGAAATAAACGATCTTTTCTTCAGCTTTCTTTGGAACAATAAGTGCGATAAGATTAAGCGAAGTGTCATGACAAACGACTATAACAATGGAGGGTAAAAAATGATTGACATCGCTTCATTTACCAAATCGCTCAAGACTGTTTGGATCAAAAAATACCTTGACGACTATTTCATATATCTTTCTGCACTGTTTATTATTAATTAATTATTAATCATCTTATTAATCATCTAATTATACATACATATGATTTATTGCTAATATTGTCAATCTTATTTCACGTAGTTATTGCTAAAAACCGTTTTAGGTAGAGGAGTCGCCTTTTTTTTCTTTCTTTCTTTTCATTTATTTATTGTCTTTAATAGTCCTTTTGTTTGTTGTAAACTAGTTTTAGGTATTTTAATGTAAGTAAGTAGTAAACAAGTAAGTTGTAAAGCTGTAACGTAAGTTAAATTAAAAAAAAAACACTTTAGTACCTTTTCGTTTCAGTATTCTTTCGATTCGAAACAGATCCTCGTCGTCTTGCAGGACTTTTTGCAATTCTTCCTTATAAAATGTTCCTTTGACCGGCGTTCCGTCGTATTCGTTGATCTTGTAGGTGGTGACGGGTGGACCTGGTCTGACATCACTCACGACGAAAATTTCTTCGGTCCAGCCTGGTAAATAACTTTTCTTGAACGTATGGAATTTTTTGTTGAGTCGTACCTTATCACCCACTTTCAACAAAGTACGTCGTTTGGGTTTTTTGCCTTGAAATTTCTTGGCATACAAATTCATCCACACTTCGTGTTCGCTTTTCTTGTTGACTTGGTTTGGGGCCATGCCGATACTTCTATGAAACGACGCATTGTATCCCTTCACCAAAGCGGGAAGTGCAGACATGTCATTCAATGTGTTTTTGACGGTAAAATAACGATACATGCGTTCCTTGAAGGTACGATTGAATCGTTCCGCAATACTGGCTTTCGTGTCACCTGCCGTCGAAAAATGATTGATCTTCTTTCGTTTCATCAATTCAGCAAAGATCTTGTTATAAAATTCCTTTCCATCGTCGGTTTGTAAATTCTGAGGTGTACGTCCTTTGGCGCAGGTAACGGTTGCCTTTGTTTTGTTTGGCCAAGGTTTGCACTTCCACCAAATCAGCTACCCATTGTTGATCGATATTAAACACCAAGACGGGAGAAGTAGTGTATCGTCTACTTCTGGGTTTATGAAGCGTGTATCCCAATTCTCTTTCCAAGAGTTTCTTGACTCTGTTGACAGGTAATTTCTGAGCCTTGGCAAATCGTTCAATACCTCCCAAACTACCAGGTTCGGTGGGATCGCGGTAATCTTTCAAGATGCTTTGATCATTTTTCTTCTTCTTCCTTTTACCTTTCAGTGGCATTGTCGACGGCTTCACGCAGTGCGAAGAAACTGCGTCTCACGATCGACAGTCGCATTCTATATATGATGTCGTACCATTCCGTTGCATGTTTCTGTTTTTTCAACCACATCACAAAGGGAACTAATCGAAATGCATTGCATGCCACGTCAACCCGGTCAAACAGGTCTAAGGGATCACATTCTATTTCATAGGGTAACTCGATGTTTTCGTCGAATCTCGACCACACTTTATCACACAAATCACACACGGTCGTCCACCTAATCTTTTCTTCCATCACGTACAGAGTAAAGTTTCGATCCTGTGCGCTGCTCCACTGCACTACTCTGTCTTCATCTGATCATTTATATATGATGTTTTGGGTGCGCATCACCCCCGATTTTTTGCCTTATATGGAGTGTTCGCTCTGTACAAAAGTCGATTCACAGCACCGTATAAGGAGTAGTTGACGCATCTGTAAAGTCCAAAGATCATCGCGCCACTTTGACGTGATTGGTTTTAACGGGTTTCAGTAACTGGTTTTAACGGGTTTTAACTGGTTTCAGTAACAGGTTTGAACTTCAAGAATGGAGCAAGCAGAGATGCCGGAGATCAAGAAAGAAGAAGAAGAAGATCTGACTGACTGACCAAATAAAGTTTTTGCAAAGTGAACAAGGTAACTACATTCATTATCAACCCGGTGACTCATCGCCAATTTTGACTTAAAAAAAAAGTCAAACCGCGGTAAAAAGAAGAAGAAAAATGATGAATCTCCCACACATTACATGTTGCCTAAAGATTTCCCACCGGCTTCCAACAAGAAGAAGAAGAAGAAAAAGACAAACAAAGAACAAACAGAAGTGATGGAAGAGGGTGAAATACCGTCGTACGATGAAGCCATTGATTTTTTCAACAAGTTCTTTCCACAAGCAGAAGTGAATTGTCCGATTCACAACAATGTTCCACTTCAAGAAAAAACAGCAAGCAATGGATGGAAGTACCTGGTTTGCGGTGTGGGAAGAGATGATCGTAAAGATCATTGTTTTGTCTTGGTGGACAAAAACGAAGCCAAAACGTATATCGACATCGTTCGAAATACGAACACTGTGATGACTTACTACTCAAACAACCTGGATAAATTTTTGTGTTACTGCGACGAACCAACCATTCTAAGTATCTCCAATTCGACGAAGAATCCAGATCGCCCTTACTTCCGCTGCAGACGAAACATGTGCAAATTCTTTCAATGAAGTGATTTGCTACCGAGAGGAAAAGTCTTGGCTTGGATAGCGACACCCATTGGTCCAGAGATGAACAAGGTTACCCATTGAGAGGACAAGATTCTCCTTGGTATCACAAACCCACCTACACAGATATCAATTCCATTCCTTTTGACCAGTCGTTGTGGCTGGAGTGTCAAAAAGTAAACATCACGTTCTTGGAACAGAATCAAGAGGTGATAAGTCCTCCAGAAATAAGGGGATGTCACTATACCGAAGAGAATGAACCTGCGTTAAAGAATCAGATTTGCATCAGACGTCTGATGAAGAAGCATGGACTGACAGGATGAAAGAGAAAGTGTGTATGATATTGGACTTGAGGGATTTTTCGTCAACAAGAAATTTCAAGTGCGGGAACTGGGATATTACGCTTGGACAGGAGATCACGGACGATACGCATTTTACGCACAAGTACCTTGGTACAATTTATCCATAGAAGACAAAAGAACTGTTGCTGTGAAAACTTTAATCCGGTACTCTTTACAGGCTAAGTGCCTTACGCGAAAACAACGTACAGTTCTCAAACACAACGACACTAGAACGCAACGAAACTAAGCGCGAACCGCCATAAGCACGTTTTTTTTTCTCTACGCCGGGGGGGGGGGTCCCGTACCCCAAGGATACATGGGAAAAATCTCCGACACTCCCCCCGTTGACCAGTTTCGCGAATGGTCAACCAAACCTAAAGTCTAAGTGGCACTGTTCACCACTCCTAAGGTAACAAATGTCCACTGTTCTCAAAGTTCAATGTTCTTATGAGTTCACTGTTCTCAGAACTTAAGAATCATTCAATGTCCCTAAGTGTTCTATGTCCTTAGAACTTAAGAATCAATGTTCCTAAAGCAGCTGATTGTCCATCAGTGCTCTCCTTTCTCTGTCTGCTCTGCGTGCTGCTTCTCGTCTGGGGCGCTCTTCTGCATCCTCAGCTCCACTAAGCACGTTTGCGTCGTCTGCTCCGTATGCCGCTCCCTGTCTGGGCCGTACCTCTGCATCGGTTCCTGTAGACACAACTGGTATGTCTACTGTCGAATTCTCTTGTGAGTGAGACCCAAGTTCTAATGGATACAACCTTTGTAGTGGACGTCTCAACCTTGTCGGTTTCCCTTTCTTGGGTGTGGTCGACTTGACAACTGCCCCACGGACAAGCCCATCCTTGCCTTTGACGAGGCTTTCTACTCGGCCTAGCTTCCAAAGTCCTCGATGCAGGCCATCTTCATGAATAATAACGTCCCCGACAGCAACCGTTTGACCTTCTGCATCTTTCATTTTGAGCCGGTGTGAATTTCTTAGTTCAAGAAGGTATTCGTTTTTCCACCGAATCCAAAAGTGATCCTTCAGTCTTTCGAGTAGGGCTACTCTCCCTCTGGCTTCTTCGCCGGTCAGTTGGCTGATTTCAATTTCTTCTTGATCTGGCATGCCCAATAAACGTCTCCCGCACAATAAATGGTAAGGGGTCAGGGGCTCATCGATTTCTCCACTGGGTACAAACGTGAGGGGCCTGGAATTAAGTGTTGCCTCTATTTCAACTAGCACTGTTTGAAGTTCCTCACTGGTGACCTTTGCATTCTTTAGAATCTTCTTCAGGCACCTCTTCATGCTCTGTACTAATCGTTCAAAGTAGCCACCCCACCATGGGGCCCTTATGATGAGTGAAGTGACA
>OX393568.1:11228075-11380575 GCA_947652115.1 Blastomussa wellsi | reverse complement strand
CTTTTTTTCAAACAACATTGTTTTAATTACAATTCTCCTATCATACATCTCTTCATTTCTATCGTTTACAAATTTACAAACGTGGCAATGATTCGCTTACAAAATAAAAGTATTCACTAATTTTATATGAGCGAGTGCTACATCAAGTAGAATAAAATCACAGATATTTTTTTTCAAACATTGTTTTAATTACACTTCTCCTATCATGCATCTAACGTTTACAAATCAAAAAAAAATTCAAAACGTGAAAATGATTCTGCAAAATAATTTTATACGAGCGAGTGCTTCTTCAAGATTCTCACCTAAAAACACGGTTGTAAAGTTCCATCCCTCAATGTCATAATACTCTCCATAATTGGAACCGCAACAAGTCAAGAAAACGCGACCACCCAACTTGGCTGTTATCTTGCCCCATTTTATTTCCTTAACGAACTTCTCATGATGAGCGTTGTGCACCCTGTGAAGAGGTTGTGTACACGTGGGAGGTTCCTGGCCACAGACTACACAGCATGAAGGCAAATTTCTACAAGACATGACTGATAAAATAAAACAAAAATCAAAATGGTAACGAAATAAAATGTTCCATCAAGGGTCCATAAAATGTTCATAAAATATTCCATGAAATGTTCCATCAAATGGTGACGCCATAAAATTCGGAAATATTCGTTTTCCCATACAGCACAAAGTCTGCCTTGCGTATGGCGTCACGCAGCTGCCACAAGTGGTTATGGTGTTGTTCACCACCTCTGGTAACGCGTGCAATTCCACGAATGGTTCTCATCAGCCTGCGTAAAACTTTAACGAGCTTCCTGTATCGCCTTGTATGCACGTTTTCTTTTTTCTTCTATCGGCATTCTTTCACAGTCGACAAGTCTGATTTTACATTCGCGAAAAACATCTATTGGTTCCATGACTCACCTCAACTCACTTTCAAGACTAAAAGGGTAACTGGTGGTGTGGGATGGAAAGCCTTATATACAATCAAAACAGGTCACGTGATAGCAATTGTATGGGGATAGGGGGGTATCCCCCCCTCATGAGAGGTTCACCACAATATATAAGGAACTCACTTGCAGCGTTTGCTTCATTCTCAAGTTTGACACAAGATGGCAAGCAATGATGACGGAGAGAAGTTATGGAGGAAGAAAGGGCCAATGCAATGAGAGTTTCTTGGAGAAGAAAAAGAAACAGAAGAAGAGGTAAGAAGTCATTGGGATGTATTGCCAGAAGAAATCAAAGAAAAGATACAATGGGCAAGTGTAGAAATGCATGTACGGGAACGATTGAACACTCGTTGCGAGATTAAGAAGCTAGAAGTAAATGAAGATCGTCATTATCTTCATCTACCTGTGACTTTGGACCTTCTACACTACACATGCATGAAAACTGTTATGTTAAACAAGAGCAAAACAGAATTTGGAACTTGGGAATTAATACAATTATACTTGGATCCTTGCGAAAGTTGCGATTTATTCCTCTCTCGTTACGCAGAAAAAACAAATGAAACGGGACAAATTGTAAATCAAGAAACATTGTATGGTGATTCGGATCGAATTCCTTTCATGAAAACGGATGTATAATGCATAATCTTGCTAACAACCATGGATATTGTTGCCTGTGTGCAACACATTTCGATCCGGCAGTGTGTGATGACTTTCGTCACTTCTTCTTTTATCCCAGAGATGAAAACTATACGATGAAATCAAAAAGTTACCGTTTTGCGATGAAGACAAATTGGTTGTTCATTTTCTTGTTTGAAATTCCTTTTCATCGCAGATAATCAGTCATTGGGATATTCTTCCCGTCGAAATACAACAAAAGATACAATGGAATGCGGATAGTTTGATGATTGAGACAAAACGCAATCGCAAATTGAAATATTGGTTCAACTTGAAAGTTGTATTGGATCAATGTTGTCATTGCGGATTCTTCATAGACATGAGACATCGCATGGATGAAGAAGGAAATTTCAAGAGTAACAGATTCGTATTTCGAAAAAGTTACAATGACTTTGGTCGTTACAAATATTTAAATCACATTTGGAACACTGATCGTTTACCTTCTCGCATGATTGAGCGGAGTGGGGAAAAAATAACATTGTGGAAACAATGCATTCGTACCGTGACCGAGGGAGAATGCGTAACATTTTGCGACGAAGGATTATGGATACACCCAGATTGCATTATACCCTATCACATTTCTATTCGCAGGGAATGGGAGTCAACCCATGGGATCGATTACCAGACGAACTGAAACGAATCATACAGCGACAAGCTCATCAAATCATGATCAACATCATTCACCATTTACCATATTGGTCTGCTTTGTTCAATTCCTTGGACCCTTGTATTTATTGCCATAGTTTCATACACTATCATTCAATGGAAAAACCTCCGTCGTGTCTATGGCTAAAATCGCGTTTACCTTGGCACTATTACACAACGGAGGGAAGATATGTATCTGCATTTTACGTTGACAGAATTGAAAACAAAAACAGAATTAAACCAGAACCAAAATGGATACATTGCTATTGCATCGGAAATCACTTTCTATGCTCAAACTTTTCACCGTGATCACTTTTCTGTTCGTTTTAACAGATGAGTCTGTGGGATTTTCTACCGGAAGAAATAAAACTAAAGATTTTGTGGATGGCAGATAAAATGGAACGCAAATTGGAACACAGAAGATTCAGGCACTATTTAAGAAACTATACAAAACCATGTGCCACATGCGGTTTGTTCTTGGACATGAATCAACGAATAAACAAAAGGGGAGACATCTACGGTTTTCCGCGCAATATCCTTGATTTCGATCGCATGCCTAACATAAAGAATGAATTCGGTCAAGAAGATTGGCATCACTACGAATGCGTAAAAGATCGTTTTCATCCCATGGTGCAACATTACTTCAAACGTTATCAACATTATCATTACAAACAAAAGCAAAACATAAGAAGAAGGAAACTCATAATCACTTCGTCTTTCGCTGATTAATTGACTTTTTTTCGGTCTTTTCACAGAGTCATTGGAATTTTCTGCCAGAAGAAATGAAACGAAAAATTCAATGGCTTTCGGACAAATCGCATGTGGAAGACAAACTCAAATACAACCATAGATTTTGGTACAAGTTTCACTTACGATTATCTCCTTGTCGACTTTGCGGTCACTTCGTGGACACGAGAGAGAGAATAGAACCGTCAGGCAACTTTAAACAAGAGGATGTATACCCAGTCATGTGTAAGATAGCTCATCAGACATTAGAGAATCCGTATATAGGTCAATGGGAATATTGGCATGGACAAACTGATGAGGTTACCTTTTTTATCAATAATGAGACCTCCCTTTGAACACACATGTTTTGATTGCAGATAAAAAGTCACTGGGACACATTACCGGAAGAAATGAAAAGAAACATTCAATGGAAGGCAGACATAATGCATGTCAAAGACAAACTCGTTTACAACAATCAGTTTTGGAGTTCATTTCATTTTTGGTTTATGGGTCGATGTATATATTGTGATTGTTACCTGGACATGAAAAACAAAATAGACACAGAAGGCAATTACAAGTGCGAATCAGAAAAAATATGGAAAAAAGGACGATGGACAGCAGTGTTTTGTGCAAATGACGATCCTCCCTACACAAAATATCACTTTCAACATGATAATTGTGCATTGATTTCTCATTTACCGCACAGATAAAGAGTCGCTGGGATGCATTACCGGAAGAATTGAAAAGATACATTCAATGGCAGGCAGATCTCATGCACGTAAAAGAGAAAAAGAAAATGTGGTCAAAAACATTGAACACTTTCAGTTATTGTCGACGTTGTAATTTTTTTCTGGAAATGAGACACAGGCTTTGGAAAAATGGAGACATACGAGGAAACCCCACATTTATAGACAACACATGGCGAATACCAACCATGTGTCATATCAATCCCAGTCAATCAGATTGGCATCACAATTATTGTTGTCTTGACACGATTGCAGATTGATGACGACACCATGATCGAGGCGGCAGGTCAATGGGGACGCGGATTTGATTTCATTTTAGCTCCACACGTGGACAGACGATTGAGACGATTTGATTTACATCACAGAAGTTACACGGCGCGATTGGCACAGCACGGTGGTGCATTGGTCAACTTGGACAGAGCCGTCTTGCCGGGAGAAATCGAGGAAGCCTTGCAACGCAGCATAAACGAACAAATATTAGAAGACTCAGAAGTACGGCCCGACGATCATTTGCTGATCAACATCAACTCGAACAGACTGAGAAACGCTTATCATTCAAGACGAGTGCGAGTGCGTGATTGGAGAAACAATGCGTTGATCGCTCGCACCGTTTTGGAAGAATTAAGCAGACGAGTGCGTGATTGGAGAAACAATGCGTTGATCGCTCGCACCGTTTTGGAAGAATTAAGCAGACTGTTAAACTCCAACGAGAATTTCAGAATGGATGATACGTTCAACTTGAACATTTCTCACATAAAAGCCACAGGGACGGGAAGCGGACGAAAAAAACTGGGAACGGAGCACATTGAAAAACTCTTAAACGACAAAAAGTCAGTAGGGAGCTTAAGCAATGACGACGGCGACGGCTAGGACGACGTCTGCTTAAAAATGAATTTATATTTTACGCACGAATTTCGCAATTGTCTTGATGTATTTGGTGCATTTATCGCTTTCAAACATAGTTCTTGTAGAAAATATAAGGACGGCGTTTATTTTCAAACAGAAAACCGAAAATTTAGCCGTCGAGGTTCACGTTCTCCAAAGTACTCAGAAATTGGTCATTTCACGTTGTTGTTTTGCAGAGGACGGCAAAGAAATGTACATAGAATTATAACGCACGTGCCGAGCTATTGTACTGCTCATTAAATCTTTTGTTTAGCGACGTTCTCGTTGACGTTGCCGTCGTGGTTTGCTTAAGCTCCCTAGTGATCAAAATCAAAAACACGGACGAACTGTGTTGTGCCAGAGCTTTGGTCACAATCAAAGCTTACCGCGACCTTGGTAGTAGACACAGCACTTACAAGAGTTTACACATGGGCAAATCCACACAAGAATGACAAGCCAAAGAATTACACGCTTCGGCCAAAGTACCCGAAGGACCCTGCGGCTTGACTGAAATTCAACAATTTCAGACTTACCTGAAAGAGTACCAGATCGTGGTGGTTTCCGTGGATCACGGTTACCAAATAATTTTCAAAGGGTCGGACCAACCCGAAGATAAACTCCTTGTCTTGATCAAAGTGGGAGAACATTACCATGCGTGCAACTCGCTGAAAGGATTCTTTGGCAAAGCTCATTTCTGTCTAGCGTGCGAAAAATCCTTCGAGCGTGACAGATGGAGAAATCACAGTTGCAAAGGAAAACGATGTCATGCCTGTAACCAATTGAATTGCCCAGATTTCACCAAAGTCGACAAAGGTACCAAAGCCATGGTTCCTTGCAACGATTGTGACCGCTCGTTTTTCGGAGACGCGTGTTTTGCTCTGCACAAGAAGCAACAAGAAGAAAGCGGGAAAAAAGTGGAAAAAAACACCAAGAACAGTGTTTGTCACATGCATAAGAAATGTAAGAATTGTAGCAAGACACTGACCCGATACGAAATCGAAATGGGTAAACACGTGTGCGGCCACAGTGAATGCCCTTCCTGCAAACGATACTTGAACTTGTATCAACACACGTTTCATTCAGAACCCAAACGAAATGGAAGAAAAAAGAAAAAAGAGAAAGAGAAAAGCGTGACTTGGGATGCCGAAGCCATGCAAGAAAGAGGAATTCACGTACCCAATTTGATTTGCGCCATGACCTCGAACAGCAACTTGCAACACAAGTTCGAGGGTTCGACATGTGTGACAGACTTTCTCAACTGGTTACGAGAAATAGCCATCGACAATAAAGTCATTGCCATTGCTCACAATTTTAAAGGGTACGATTCCTACTTCATTTTGAACGAACTATACCGTCAAGGTATCTGTCCGGATCAATTGGTAAACGGAAGCAAGATTTTGTCGATGAAAGTTCACGACATTGAATTCAAGGACTCTATGTGTTTTCTTCAGATGCCGCTTTCTGCCTTCCCAAAATCATTTGGACTGACGGAACAAAAAAAAGGGTTTTTCCCTCATTTCTTCAATATTCCAGACAACCAATCGTACGTGGGTCCCATTCCGGCACGCGATTATTACGACCCGGGAGGTATGAAACCAGAAAGAAAAACAGAATTTGACGAATGGCACAAAAAAATGAAAGAGGAGAATTACCTGTTTGATTTCCAGGCGGAACTGTTGGCCTATTGTCAATCGGAAATTGTTACACGACGGATGTAAGGTGTTTCGACAACAATTTAAACAAGTGGCCGGATTTGATCCCATGGAAAAATGTTTGACCATTGCCTCGGCTTGCAACCTTTACTATCGCACAACATGCATGCCCAACAACTGTTTGGCTTCGGAACCAGTGCGAGGTTGGCACGGAAAAGGAAAACCTCACTCCCAGGCTTCCATCGAATGGTTACATTACTTAAACCGCAATGCTTCATCGACCGTGTGACGCATGCCAGAAACGGTGGAGAACACGTGATCCGTGTGGGTAACAGACGAGTGCACGTAGACGGGTACGCGGCGTCCACCAATACCGTGTACGAATTCTACGGTTGCTTCTATCACGGTTGCCCCACTTGTTTTCAAAACAGATACCAGAAACACACCAAACTGGACGAACGTAGCATGCACGACGTGCACGAAAACACGCAACGTCGAGCCGATCAGATCCGACACGCAGGTTACAATCTCATGGAAATCTGGGAATGTCAATGGGACAATCTCAAAAAACAAGACACGGACATTCAAACCTACCTGAAAT
The DNA here is from genome assembly GCA_947652115.1 of Blastomussa wellsi. Lineage (NCBI taxonomy): Eukaryota > Metazoa > Cnidaria > Anthozoa > Scleractinia > Plerogyridae > Blastomussa > Blastomussa wellsi. The sequence continues at coordinate 11,373,701 of OX393568.1, read as the reverse complement.
CTTTAAACTTGACGGAACGACTAGAACCCAGAGATGCCTTTTTCGGGGGCAGAACCAATGCGGTCAAACTTCATCACAAGACGCAAGAGGGTGAAAAGATCCATTACGTGGATTTCACGTCACTCTATCCCTACGTAAACAAAAACTGCGTTTACCCCATAGGACATCCCGTCATCGTGCTAGAACCAGGGCACACAGATCTATCCGAGCTTTTCGGGCTTGCCAAATGCACTGTGTCACCACCCTACGGGTTATACCACGCCGTCTTACCCTATCGCAGCGGCGGAAAACTGACCTTCCCGTTATGCCGCACCTGCGTAGAAACGGAACAATCCAAACCCTTAACAGAACGCAGCGCAAGTTGCAGCCACACGCTCAAAGAAAGGGAACTAACCGGTACTTTTTTTTTTTTTATTTTAATGATATTTATTGATTTTCCGATTTATAACATACAGTTTAAACATACACTATAACTTAACTTAGTACAGAGAAAGAAAGGAAAAAAAAATTATAATAATAATTAATTTACACACAGACAAACATATACACACAAACCCCTTCATAACCATCTTTTCACATTGTTTAGATATTAACATATGTACAGTAGCGGTACACGATCGCACCTTATTTTGAGTTATATTTGCCCCATTTTATATTGTGAGCTGTCAGTTTATTATTTGATTTGGCAATTATTGTCTCAAGTTGATAAGTCATTTCAATTTTGGAATTAAAAACTCTAATTGAAGGTAAAGAACTACTTTGTCTACAATAATATATGTATTGTTTGGCAACTAGCAAAACGTGATTTACAAATAATTCATCATCACACCTTGCAATGCCAAACATTATATCCTTTTCAGAAAGATTAGCGATTTTAATCCCTTGTTTGTCAAACCATTTTATAACTTCAGCCCAAAAATTCTTAGAATAGCGACAAGATGTAATAAGGTGCTCAAGGGATTCATCCATTTCTCCACAAAAGGAACATGCCGGAGATTGTACGACTCCAACTTTATATAAAAAAGCATTTGTTACAAGACATCTGTTAAGCAATTTATACTGAAATTCACGCGACTTTGTGTCTAAGGTAACACGAAAAGGCAAGCTGTAAAACTCTTTCCATTCTAAGACATCGCCACCAAATCTGGCGTTAAAATTCGACTGAGCAGTCGGTGGGGTGATGATTTTATTTCGAAGTTCCTTATAGACAGTCTTAGAAACCGCTGTTTTTATTAGAACAGTTTGCTTATTTAAGTTTAATTTGATCTCCTCGTGTATATTAAAAGGCTCATTCTCCATGTAGGAGCTTGCTCTTAAAGCTTCACGCCATTCAACTGGTAAAGCATCAATTAAAGTCAGAAGTCTAAATGCATCAAGCGGCGAAATCCTTAGCTCCCTCAATATGCGGTTGTTTTTAATAATAAACTCATTGTTATCGGATATTAAATGCCTAATTCTAATTATTCCTTTCTCTGAGAGATTTTTAAAAAACACAGACTTGCCTCCAATACAAACAAATTTATTATTCCAAAGAATCATATTTCCAAGATCGTTTCCATTAAGATCCTCTACACTCCCCCAACTTGCCGCGGAGCACTTTGCAAAACTTTTAAAGCAATCTTCATAGAATTTTGGCAGCTTTATCGGCAATTTCTGCAATTCATAGTTGCAACATAAGATCAATTTCCCTCCAACAGGTTTGAGATAATGCAGAAGAATTGTTTTCCAACTGCTCGGCAGATCACTTGCCAATTTCTTGCAGCAAAGTACTCTTTGCGCTTCAACAATAGACTCTAGATGTGGGGCTTTTAGTCCTCCATCTTCAATTTCACTAACAAGAGCCGAGCGTTTAATTTTATCCTTTCCCTTCCAGATAAAATCGAAAATAATTTTATTTACTTGTTTCACAAAATCTTTATCCATTGGTATCAAACTCACCCGATATAAGAATATAGGGATAATAAAAGTTTTCACAATTTGGATTCTTCCGATAATAGTCAAATCCCTCCACATCCAGATTCGTATTTTTTGTTGAATAGAGCTAATTAATTCATCGGCATTTAGCTTATTTCTGGCTTGAATATCATAAGAGAAGTTCACTCCCAATATTTTAACAGATTTCTTGACTTTTATATTCTGAAATTTGTCTGGTACGGCGTTTCCTTCCTGTAAAATATAAGCGGGATTGCCTAATAACAATATTTCTGATTTCTCATGGTTAATTTCGAGGCCCGAGCAACTTCCATAATCTTCTATAACCTTGAGAAAATGTTCAACAGAGAGGTTATCTTCCAGAAAGCCAGTCAGATCATCAGCAAAAAGGCCTAATTTAATTTCTTCTTTCTCCACTAACAAGCCATGGATGTCCTTGTTGTTGCGTATGCTAATGCATAAAATCTCTAAAACTATAATAAACAAATAAGCGGAGAGGGGGTCACCCTGTCTTACTCCTCTTTCAACTGCGAAGGGCGGAGTAGAAAATCCGTTGTTGAGGACACAACTTGAGATATTGTTATAAAACGTGTAGATCCATTGCATAAACGATGGTCCAAAACCATAAGCAGCCAGTGTACGAAATAAAAAATCCCTGCTTACAGTGTCGAAGGCTTTTTTAAAATCTATACAGATCATTTTTCCTTCAATGTTGTATCTTTTAGTAAATTCCATAACATCTTCAATCGTTCTAACTGCATCGAAAGTGGTCCTCCCTTTGACATAAGCACATTGGTTGTAATGTATAATATTAGGTAACACAATCTCTAATCTCTTTGCGATAGCTTTTGAACCTATTTTAACATCTACATTGATAAGAGAAATCGGTCTCCAGTTTGACAAGAGCCTTTTGTCTTTATCTTTTTTCTCGATTAAGGTAATTATAGCTTCTTTTTGGGAATTTGATAATTCGCCACAGTCGTAAGAATAGTTTTTAAAAGCTTTCAACCATAACACCACCTAAAATGTGCCAAAACGCTCTGTAGAACTCGACTGTTAAACCGTCGTTTCCAGGTGACTTGTTACCTTCAAACAGCTGGAGACTCTTATAACGCTCATCGACTGTTAGCTTTCCATCACATATTCTTGTGTCATTATTGGAAAGCTTTGGTATTTTAGGATTTTTTAAGAACGAATTTAATATATCCTCGGATGGACTGAGGGGATCCTGTTTGCAGAGATTAGAATAGAAATCATGAGTTTCTTGTAAAATCTTTTTAGGATCTGTAATAAGAACTCCTTCTTTATTGAAAACTTTACGAACAGAGCTTTTAGCTTTTTTATGAGTTTCAAGGTTTAGAAAATATTTGTTACTTTTTTCACCTTTCTCGTACCAAGTAGCTTTTGATCGAATTATGGCGCCTTTTGCTATTTGTTCATAAATTGAGTCGTATTCCATTTTCAGCATTTCAAGCTCCTCTTGGTTCTCAGCTGTTGGTGACTCGTTGCATCTTTCCTCGCATATCCTTAGTGAAGTCTCGATATCAGAAATCTTTTTTCTTCTTTCACGTGCCCTTTCTTTACTGTATTTTATTGTGACTTGCCTAATCCTGTACTTAATTAAGTCCCACAACAATTTTTTTATCAGTAACACTATTAAACTCATTTAACCATTTAGGTATACTTTCATTTATCAATGTGACGAAGTTTTCGTCGTCCACCAGGCTAGCATTAAACTTCCAAAAGGAGGGACCATGTTCTGATTTGTCTATACTGTTAAAATGAAGCAAGATTGCTGAGTGATCGGAATTGATCGACGGAATGATATCAGACTTTTCAATCTCATCTTGGCAAACGTCGCTGATTAACCAATAATCAAGTCTTCTCTGAATAAAAGGGGTTTTTTGTCTCCATGTAAAACGTCTCGTTTCCGGGTTTCGTATGCGCCAAATGTCTACTAAGTCAAAATCCAAGCACAGATCTTGTATATTTTTGACAGAGTCTTTTTTGAATGGTCTGCCGCCAAAACAATCAAGGTCAGAGTCAAGTGTGACATTGAAATCTCCCCCGAGAATTATCCTATGCTCTGTGCTAACAACATGGTCATCAATGTTCTTATTTAATTTTTCAAAGAAACGATATTGCTCTTGAGTCTTATTTGGGGCGTAAATATTAACAAACAAGAAAAGCGAGCCTTGTACTTCAGCTTTCATTATAATTAAACGGCCTTCGTCGTCGGAGTTTATAGATATTAGGTTAAAATCAAGGTCATTCCGCACTAAAACCATCACCCCACAACTATGATTAGAGCCATGAGAGAAATGAAGCTTACCTTTCCATTGCGCTTTCCAAATGTGTTCCACATCCGCAGTACTGTAGGTCTCTTGAAGGAAGATTATGTCGTATTTTCGCTCATTTAGCCAGGTGAACAGAGCTTTCCTCTTTGTAGAGGAACGAATCCCTCGAACGTTAAGAGAAACTAACTTAAAGTTTAGATATTCCTTTTCGAATAGGACTTAAAAAGTTGAAAAACATAAGAGAGCTGATAAAAAACCAGTTTCGCAAACTGTACATATATTAACTGAGGACCCAAGGGGCATTTACACACACACACACTAAAGACAATAAACATGAAAACAATGAACAACAGAAAACACATGAAATCATTAAGAAAAGCAGCAGATATTCTATATCTATGTGCTACCTTTGGGATTTAAGGACCAGACTTGTTCCTCTACGATATGCAAAGTTCGCATTCTACGCCCGTAAACAAAATAGACCGTGTAGCAAGGATTTTAAACACTCAAAACACCATCAATATAAAGCTTATCTGGTTCTCGCTTATCAAAATATGCTACTTTGCCTTCCTCTCTTGCTTTCTTCATTTTTGGCCACAATTTCTTCCTCCTGTCTCGTATTTCTTTCGGAAAATCAGAATACACTTTCACATCCGAGTCATTCCCTAGATCTCTCACATTTTTAAAAACAAGTTCGCGTTCCGGGAACCTAAGAAAGCGTACAATTATCGGCCTTGACTGCCCTGACTTCTTTTTCCCGAGTCTGTGGACCCGCTGAAACTCTATGTTCCTTGCATCTTCTAATTCTAATTCATTCTCCAGAAACCTGTACACAACTTCACTTGTATTCTCTATACCCTGAGCTTCTTCGGGGAGACCGAAGAGGCGTAAATTCTCTCTCCTGCTGTAGACATCCTGATAAGAAATTTTATCTTCCAAGCCCTTAATTCTGTCTTCAGTTTGTTGCTCTCTTATCTTCATTTCCTCAATATCTGCATTGGTAGACATCAATCCCGCTTCTATCTCCTGTATCGTCTCCCCCATTTTCTTAGCTTTTTCATCAAAGGATGCCATACTCGCTTGAATCTTGTTTACCGCATTCTCCAGGCTAGAAATCTTAGCGGGAGCTCCTTCAAAAGTTTGTAATTTCGTCTCCATACGTTCAAGTCTGTCTAAGATTTGTTGAAGCTGTTGACCAATCTTGTCAGTCATCGTTAAAGCTTTCAGAACTTGATCGTCACTGTCGTTGAGCGATCCCACGCTTATATCATTCTCCGAAAGCGTCGTATTAAAACTTGAGACGAAGAGCCTTTTACCGTCTGGCGAACACGTTTCACTATCTGAATTAGAACTCTTACTTGTTCTTGTTCGCTTAGGCGTTTTCACGCTCGCCTTGGCCATAAAACAAAGGAATAACTAACTGAAAAGTTTGAAATTTACGGGAGCAGAAAAAACCGGTACTTGGTGCACCCCTGAATTGGAAGAAGCAGTGCGTCAAGGCTACGTGATCCAACACGTGCACGAAGTTTGGCATTTTCAAAACACGTCCGACACGTTGTTCAAATCGTACGTGAACACTTTCCTGAAAATCAAGCAAGAAGCCAGCGGGTGGCCAAAACGGGTCGGGAACGACACCGACAAACGCGTGAAATACATCACGGACTATGAGAAAAAGGAAGGAATCAAATTAGAACCCGACAAGATAGAAGAAAATCCAGGAAAACGATCTCTAGCCAAAATGATGCTAAACTCTTTCTGGGGAAAGTACGGACAACAAAGCAACAAGATCCAAGTTCAAACGTACACTAGTCCAGTCCTATTCCATAACTTGTTGGAAGACGACAGCAAGGAAATAAACGACATCCGCATCGTCAATGAGGAAATGATCGAAGTCGTACACAAGTATCAAAGCGAATGTGACCCCATTCAAGTGAACATAAACATTTTCGTGGCTTGCTTCACCACTTGCTGGGCAAGACTACGATTGTATCAAGAAGGTCTCTCAAAACTGAATCCTCTACAGACTTTGTACTTTGACACCGACTCCATCATTTATTCCCACAAAGGAAATGAACCCAGTTTACCATTGGGTGATTTCCTGGGAGAATACACAGACGAATTGAAAGACCCGGATGATCACATTGTAGAATTCGCTGCTGCAGGACCCAAGAATTACGGGTACCGAACCATGAAGGGAAAAGTAGAATGTAAGGTGCGTGGCTTCTCGCTGAACACACGCGGACAAGAACAGTTAAACTTTGAAATCCTAAAAGAAAATGTCATGGATGAAGTGACAAAACCTTTGGAGGAAAAACAACGGCAGATTCCCGTCTTCAATCCATTCAAGATCACAGGAGACAATAAAACAAAACATTTAGAAACAATGACCGAAATAAAACGTTACCAAATCGTTTTTGACAAACGAGTAGTGGATCCCATCACGTTTCACTCTTACCCATATGGCTATTACGAAGAATTCGAATGGAATGAACAAGATGAACTCAATTTGCAAAGAGTATTGCTTTTTTAAGACTTCGGCGATGTTTACTTTGAATTCACTTCTTTGCGAAATACCACTGTTCATCAAGAAGAACAAGTCTTGACATTGAACTCGTCATTGAATTCGTTACTCGTTATTGAACTCGTTACTAGTTTTTTTGCGTGACATGTATTTTTTGTGTAAACTTTGACTCGTTATTGAACTCGTTACCAGGTTTTTTGCGTGACATGTACTTTTTGTGTGACCATTAAAATTTGAATTCAAATACTGTCTCCTGATTGGTTCATGGGCTTGTGACGTTTTTGATGACTTTGGGGTCTGTGCTTATCCGACTATTCATATCGCCAGCGAAGTGGAAACAACTACAACCGAACGGTCTAAGAGAAAGGTGAGAATTTTTTAGTGAGAAACTGTGACTATTCGCGTCTTTCAGTTTAGTTTGACATTGATTTATTTCACAGCCGATGGTAGACAGTCTGATTAATACATGTCTCACTCTATGCTTATAGATTATCAAAGATTTGCTGAAGAATCGTCCACTTCGACATGCTCGCCTTCGCCTTCAACAAGCTCCCACGTGGCCGGGAAAGAACACACGGGAGATGGAAGTGATGAAAGCTTGATCCAGCAGGAAACTTCCGCTGTTGAAACAGAAGTCGTTGAATGTATGGAGGTTGACGAGACCATGGAATTGGAAAGTGTGACTACCGGTGAACCACTGGAGCTGCCTCGGACAGTAAATAGTAATCTGCAAGGAACTAAAGAAGAATTGAATGCTGCTGTCATCAAACTGAAAGAGATGACCCCTGCTCCAATGAATTCAATGGTGGAGAAACAACCTAGGGAGGAGGCCATTGCAAAGAGGGCAAGTGGAAGATGACAGTGGAAGATGTTCCCCCCACCAGCACACCAGGTAAATAATTTCTTCACATGTCTTGAATAGACAACATCTTGTTTTACTGAAAGCTAACTTTAAAATTTATAAAAGCATCCCTGATGTGGGCCCTGTACATGTACATTTCTTTTTAGCATTTTATTTTTTAGCATACGTCTAGAACAATTTGCTTTTCAGTGCACATATAAATCAACTTACCAATTAAAGAAAACAATTTTGACTCTGTACCATGTCAACCTCAATTTTTTTTCAGTACCTGATCCAAGTACCACCACTAGGGTGAATGAAGAGGGAACTACTAAAGCAAGGCGTCAACCTAAATGTCCTGTTTTTAAACATCCTATGAAGGGACACAAAAATGTTGAATGTACAAAGAACCGAAAATAGTACTGTGTGTGTGATTTTTATGTGAAAACCAGGAAATGATTAAACTGACACATTTCAGCCTTTGAATTTGTATGTTGGTAAATAATGTAAATGTATCCGATGGATCCAAAAGGAAGTGAAAATAGTAGTAAGGGTGTAGACTAATGCACAGAAATTAAAAACAGGGACATTTCAGTAGTCCAGTTTGGTTCTTCTTGCTCCAAGTTATTGCATGGCTATCTATCTTTCCATGTATCGGTATGAACATTATATAGTTCTCTAACTCAGTAGAACTTCTATGATTATTATTGTAACAATCAGTTTGAATTTGGAGAAGGGGAAAACCATATAATAGATGACTGCACTTTTAACATTGTATATCTGAGCGGATTCGCAAGAACAAGGCTCCTGGCTTACATGGAGGGGGGCTTTCTGTCAACACTTGTTTGCTTAGGTGGCCCAGGAACTGAGCTATCCACTGGTATGTGTCTGGCCTTCAGCCATCAATCCCTAGCCAGGGGGGAGGGGGTTGCTGTAGGTGTCTCAGGTTGTTGGGTCCATGTTATGGCAAATCTCCTTAAGCCTGGTTCACACTAGCGACATAGTGACATGGACATAACGAAATTGGCTTAATGTCGTAATGTTCCTACTATGTCGTTATGTTGTTCACATTGGTGACATAAAACATAAGTGTAAGGACTTTCTTGCATTTGCATGACCTTGTCGTTATGTCGGCCTTACGTCACTAGTGTGAACCAGGCTTAAGATATACAAGTTTAATAAATTGTTTGGCTGACAAATGTTTGTTTCTTTTTCAAATAGTTATATTGTTGTAATAAGTAAGTCCAGTTCTGGTAATAAAACTACTTCAGTAAATGTATTGTGTCTAGTCCAAAATACTGTTTCCCTATAAAAACCCATACAAATTTACAAATATTTAGTTCTAAAAAAGTTTTGATTGAATTGTAATTATCAAGAAAATTACACAACTATTCATTCGTCCTCATCTAGATCAAATCCTGTAAAAGATTCATCATTTTGAACTGGAAATTCTTTCCTTATTGCTGTGTACGCACAGGCTGACAGTGGTATCCGTCTGTTCCCAAGAAATCCATAAACAAGTCGGGAAAACTGTCTGTAGGCAATGCTTCGCAAGTAACTACAGAAAAATAAAATAGAAAAAACATGTCACATACTGTAACCTTTCAACAGGATGTTACTAACCAATATTTTCTATACTCGATAAAAATTGATAAAAATCAATTTGATAGTAAATATTTTTTGCATTTGATCTTGGATCCTCTTTTTCAAGTTTTTACTAATGATCGATCAAAATTGATAATCCAATCCCAAATCGTGTGATTATCAATTATTTTAACTAATCGATTGATTGGTATTTAAAGAAAATTAATATTGATTTATCGACTAGCTTTTTGATGATCTATTTTGATCGATTTTTCACTTGGGTGTGTTTGTTGTCCCATTACAGACCATGTGACATTTCCTAGAGAATTGCCCTTTTACCACCCAAAAGTAATTTATCTAATTACACGCAAGTATTTGAAAATTTGAAAGCATTCTTGAGGAGTATCATCACATGGTCTGTTATGGAGCAGCAAACCGCCCAAGTGATAAAAGTCCATCATTCAAGATTTCCATTTGGAGGTAAATGCAATTTTAAAAATAAAGTCAAATCACAGAAATGTATAATTACTCTATTTGCTGCCTAAGATGCGCCCTTACATGCTAACATGAAGTTTGTCAGCTTTTTGTTTACAGTGATCAAAACACGTGTAGTTTCACATTCCTCACCTTTCTTCAGTACCCGTTTGCTGGTATCTTTGCTTTGTTTTGATCCGATACTTATCAGCTGCCATTCTCAGGCTCCACTTTTCAAGACAGACAGGTTTGAATCCGGGGTGATCTGTGATGCATTTGATTGTTTTCTCCTCAGGAAGATCTTGGATCACCCACTCGCTGCTCATGGCTTCCTTGCACTTGTCTAATTCACTGCAACAGTAGCACTCATGGCAAGATTTCCGCACAACCCCATACATTTATTATGCATGCAGTTCTTTGTTTATTGAAAACAATAGCCGGAACAATAGAGACCCTTTGGGGCTTACGCTCTTTGTTTGAGTCATTTCTTTGTTCGGCTAACTTTTCATTTTTTTTCTAAGTCCAAAATAGTTTTAAACTTCTGGAATCGCGTGAAAAATAGGTTACATAAATTTAGACTTAAAATTTAGCTTCTAAAATACGGAAAATCAAAAGGAAATGTTAAATTTTTGGGCGATTTCACGATGTTTTAAAATTAAATATGCGTGCAGAAATGGTTTAAAATAGTGATTTAGGCCTTGGGGCCTAAATGTTGTTTGGGTCATCAAGTATTTTATTTAATGATACAAAATAAAGAATAAATGTTTTGCTTACCTTTCTCGTTGTCTTTTGTCGTTGTTTTCCGTTGTTTTGATTACGTGAGTTGAGAAAACAGGTCTAATTCCTGTACGTATTCGTAGTCGGAGCTCTCAGCGAAATAAATCCATCCACCATCAATCAATCAATCAATCAACCATTAATCAATCAATCAGTCAGTCAGTCAGTCAGCAGATCACGAACGATGCATACAGTAGTACTTTCAACTCTTATGCGTCCTTGCGGACTTCATAAAGATCGGCGATATGCTTGATTATGTTACCAAAAGGATCCTCTTCATAGTGCTTACGCCACAAGCACTCCTTTAGGTAGCTTTCGAAGAGATCTTTATTCCCCACCATGTATTTTCAATGCACTGTGTGTGCGCACCTTTGTCTGGGTCTATGAAGTTAAGGCTGTGGTCAACTATGAGGCCACTATAGCCCTCGTCATTGAAGCAATCGTAAGCTTTACACATGTCGGTCATCACGCGTGTTCCAGGCAATATTTGAGCGCGAATGGTGGGCAAGAGAGTATCTTTATCCCTGCTCTCTACGAAATAGTATTATTTCAGGCTTCTTGTGGACAACGCGAGCAGGTTGTGTTCCTTGTACCACTGTATGCACCAGCCGTGTTCTGAGATTATGTAGAACAACTTGAACAGATTTATGGACGTCAACGACATAACAGTACACAGGAAACGGGAAACGACGACAAATTGACGAAGAATGGACGCAACAAGAAAACAGAAAATAACGTAGACAAATGAAGCAAAATATAGGTTGGTTGATAATTTGTGATTGCACTACTAGTATATTCGAGAAAATGATCGAGAGGGTGAGAAATGCAAACACTTCCATTTATTTGGTAAGGGAGCCAATGGAAATGTAATATTCTGCATGTTTTCATGCTGGAATTATCAAATAAGAGAATAAAGGATTGTAATGCAAATTTCTCTTTGTCTACAAAAGTAACGAAGAAATAAAATTTAATTTTAAACCTCCATTTTCCAACTGAACCTTGTGGTGTAGTGGTATAGATGATGGACTGGTAATCCAACAACAGTATTGAAGGTAGGTGAAGGCCGGGGGTTCGAGGCTTGCTGTGGTCAAAAAAAAAAGAAAAAAGAAGAAATATTCGAGGGGAATCTGGACAGAGAAATGCGGAGTAGAGGAGAAGGACATAAGAAGAAGAAAAAGGGAGAAGGGGGAAGTGAAAGAGAGAGCAGAGAAGACCATTTTTATTCAAACTGTAAGTAGCAATTAACGATGTATGTATTCAAATCCTTAGGGGATATCTATTGTTTAAAAAGACAATAAAGCGCATGCATAATTAAGCATTCAGCATGCATAATAAATGTATGGGGCTGTGCGGAAATTTTTCCGCACTCACTAAGGTTTTGAAGGGCAACTCGGCTGCAGTTCACACAGGAACACCTAAAATAAAGGCAAAACAATTCAATTCTATTTCATATAGCTGTTTTTTTAGGCGGACGCAAATTCTTTGAAAGTTACAGCGACATCAGTTTTGTGCCATGACAACCACAACATGGAAACTACAACTCACCAAGAGTCAACATGTTCACTGCCGTCCAATCGTTTTTGGAGCATTCGCTCTAGATCTTCTGATTTTTTAACTTCATCGTTGTAATTTTTCAACCACTCTTCGTCTGCCAAAGGTTCGTCGGCATAAGCCATTCCTTCTAGACTCTCTGTACTCGAAGTGTCACCTAGCGACTCGATCTCATCTTCCACCTCGATGTTGTAATCACGAATAAAAAAGACCTCAGAATCCTCTGAATCATAGTGACATTCGGAACTTGTGTCACTAGAAGACATTTCTTTGCGGGAGAATCAAACTTTGGGAATTGAAGATGTTCAAAAAAGGAAGAACTAGTACGAAGTTTACACACGTGCAAAAGCTAAATAGAAGCTTCTTCTTATGCCGTTCCCGCCGTTACGTCATCAAAGATCTTAGACCCAGGTCTCCATTTACGCGGTCGCGGGACACGAAGGTCCGACTTCAAACGCCCATAGAAGCGAGAGGATTTTATCGATTGCGAAAATTTTTTCGCAGACATGCTCAGTACAACAAGGGAATTTATTTACGGGAACAAACAAATTTGGGGTTAGTTGCACTAAATCATATTTAAACTAGACTTTTTTTACAGAAAAATGCTATTATTTAAAACAGAATAGATATAATTTCAATTTTTCACAAAAATCAACAGAATGAATATAATTTAAGCTCTAAGCATAACTTTACCAGAAGAGGTATTAATTTCCGATTCCTCTTCATGGAGAATCAGAGCATAAAAGTTAACATCAGCATTGGGATTACCACTGAGAGTATATCTAAATGCCAACTTTGTCACTCCACTCTTTAATTCACTCTCTTGATTCCTCAAATCATAATAGAGAAGGCCATAAAGTGACAAGAAATTGGTCATATCCAATGATCCACCTGTAAAATAGTCATTGAATGATTTATGATATTCTAAAAGTGTTCGGAAAGTTTTAGCTTTTTCTGTTGTTGGATTCAAAATTTCTTGTGGATAGAAGATTCCATTGGATAATTCCAATTGGGCTTGTGTAAAGGTTCTACCATTAGCCATATTGTAAGTATTAAAGATCAATGGATTTTGTGTTTGATCAGCTATTTTTGCAGTATTCAAAGCCGAAATAAAGACAAGCCTGGGTTTTCTAATTGCAGCTGTTATCTTAAATACTCCACTTCTTTGACGTGAAGTCATCATTTCTATTCTCTCTTTCAAATAAGTCCATTTTTGAGGTTGGAGGTATTTAGAGAGATATAATTGTTCCCCGGAGCCATTGAATTTAATCTTAGGAACCCATAGGACCATCTTTTCAATGACATACCTTCCTGGTTCATCACCAGCTCTATAAACAAAATTGTCTGCTGTTTCTAGAGTTATATCTAATGTCACTTTTCCACTGGGGCATATTTTATGCTGGAATGCTCCAAAGAAGCCATATCTGTTTAGAGGAATAATTACATTATTTGAAACATTGGCTTCAATAGCTACCTCTTAGAAAAGCCGGCATTGTATTCAGCTTGAGCCGCTCTATCCTCTGCATGTCCATTCTTTGTATCTAGATAATAGAAGAATGTTGGTCCAATCTTCTCAACATATTCATCAGAGAAGTCCAGGAGATTTTTTACATGAATAGCTAAATTGATATTTGGACTGTCATTGACATTGACTCCATTAAAGTCACCTTTAAGTTGTCCTATCAAAGAATGTGCCCCATTAATTGTTCCTACTCTTTGGGCACCATCATAAGCTGCTCCATCAGCTGTTTTATTGACTTTAAAATCAATTTCTATGTAGGCATTATACCAATCCATTGGAGAAGATTCTCCAGAGGAATCTACAACAAATCTATATCCTGTGGTTTTTTGCTGTTGTGTATTAACTGGAGGTACTATTGGAGTTTGAAGGTCAAAAGAGACATATTCATATCTCTCAACATAAGCAGAAGATCTAAAGTTTTCCATATATCATTGGATTAGAGAATTATATATTTGTGATATCATCAAATTCTCTAGAAAGATTAGATTTGGGTTTCTCTGTGGAACTTGTTGGAGACAATAACTTCATAATATCTTCACCTCCATCTTCTTTTGTATTAACTGGTGTAATTTTGCTGTCTTCTTCTTCTTTCTTCTTAAAGAACTTCTCATCACCAATTTCTACTAACTTTTCTGCACCTTTCTTAAGAGCAGCTTCTCCAGCCTTTTTGGCTAACTTTTTTGCAGCTCTTTTGGTAAATTTACTTGCTACATTTTTTGCAGCTCCAGAAAGAGAAGAGAATATTCCTTCACCTTCAATTAAGAGATCAATGCTGTAATATTCTATTTCTCCATCATCATTTCTTCTTCTTCTTCTATATTCCATAAAATTAGATGAGATTATTCTTTAGGAATTTCTTTTAGGAGGAGATTCATAGAAACAGTTAGTCCATTCAAATCTACAGGTCTTCCTAGAACATCAGTTATATACATTCTGATATATTTGATGACATTAGAATTAATCTTGGAATAAACAGCTCTCTTAGGTTCTATGTGAAATGGGTAAGAGAGAGGAAGATTGTCAACAGAGAATTGGTAAAGAACATCAGAATTTTTTCCTGATACCAATGACTCAGAAAGAAGAGAACATCTCAACATAAACTGTCAACTGAATTGGTTATATCAGGCATTTTGGTGGAATAAGCTGTTCTTTCTATTTTCCCAGCATTAAATCCAATAAGATTGCCAAAATTAGAATTGGATATATCAAGTTGGTAATTATTGGCTAATTCAACATAGACTTTAAAGACAGAAGAAGTGAAGGAAATATTGATGCCATAAATATCATCAGTCTTTCCCACCACTTTCTCTGAAACCATGTCTTTATTGGTCTTTATAGTTCTTTGAATGAATTCATTGATATCTCTATGAGAATAATTGCCGGGAGGAAAATTGATATTCTTCCAATTTTTGCCTCCATCTTTGGAATATTTGATCTTGTTGTTATTATAGGCTGGAGATATATTGTACCATGAATAAGACATGTTTAATGTTTTCAGAGCAAGATAATAGTTTTTATTTGGATTAAGATCTATTGCAGAATCAAATTGAATTGTAAAATCATGACTAACAGAATGCTTAGTTCCATCTAACGAGTTAAGAATTATTGGTATTTCCATAGAATAGAATCAGACAATGTTGGGATAGAGGAATAATTTTCCAGAAAATTATGATTTTTTCTTTTTTAATAAAAAAACGAATTTATATAAAAAATGAATTAATATACTTTTAATTTTTTAAAAATTATTATTTTTTATAAATTATTATTTTTTATAAAAAAAAGAAAAAGTCCTAGTTTCTCGGAGAAAATGGATAATAATTCTATCCGAAAAACTAAGACTTTTTTGGAGAAATTAAAGATATAGCTGTTTATGACCATTAAAGTATTAATCTAGGAACTCTGAAATAAAAATTCCTAGTTTCTCGGATTGAATTATTATCATTTACTTCATTTTATATTTAATTTTAAGACTTTATAAAAAAAATATATATATATATAATATAATAATTTATAAATTACATAATAAAATGAAGTAAATGATAATAATTCCATCCGAAAACTAGAACTTTTTTTAAGAAAATTTAAGATATGACTTGTTAATGATGTAATTATATCAATCTAGGGCTATTTCTTTAATTTTGGTCATTTTATAATGAAGTAAATGCTAATAATTACATCCGAGAAACTAGGACTTTATTCCTATTAAGAAAGATGTCTTTGGACATAAGAATCATATTGACTTTTAGAGATGATATCTTTCTTTAAGAGTTCATCAATGATTTGCCAAGCTTCATTCCTAAGATCAAAATTGGTATTCCCTGCTCTTCTTGTTTCTGAAATCAATCTTAATCTCTTCATTAGATCTTCTGGAGAATTATAAAGAGTAATATTGCCACCTAGCAATTTAGATTTACCAGAAGATCTATGCATTGGCATATTTGTGAGAAGATTCAAATCATTAAATACTCTTTGGGCTAAAGAGGAATATCTTTTCTTTGGATTAAACTTTTTCGTTAGAAGATCAACCAAAGAAGTATCAGCTGGACTTGTGTATACATTTTTTCCATCTTTAATGACATTGAGAATTCTCTCACTCAACAATTTGGGCATATCAATCATAAAGCCGCCATATTGGCTGTTTTGAATTTTATAGGCATTCCTCTTGGGTTGTTTATAGTGTCTAATTCCACTTCCTGTTATACTTTTAGAATCAATGGCTCCATCCAATGACTTGTTGTATTTCTGTAGAGTCTTAATGAATTTAGTATAAGCTTTTACCTTTTCCTCTTCTTCTTCTGTTAATTCTCTGGACTTGATTTTGGTAATACCATTCTTCTTCCCATTATAAGATTGAATCTTTTTGCCATTCTCATACCTCAAATCTTCTAATTCTTTTTCATCTAAACCCAATAGATCATTAGGTCTTCTTAACTTCAATTCTTTGAGAGTATGCAGATCTTCTGTTGTATATTCATTCTCAAAGTCATAAGTCAAAGGTTCTTGACTGACACTTTTCTTCATCATTTCAGCAATGTCTTCTAATCCTGCTTGGCTTTTTTTTCATTTCCATTGCCGCACGCTTTATTGGATCCATTTCGATAGCTTGTTGGGGATAAAAGGGAAGTTCTTTTTGATCTATAAGACGCTGTTTGGCTTCTAACATTTTTCTCATATCAACCTGGTTCTCTCTAAGAACTAATTGATTCTCCTGGAGTTTACCAATTAATGCATCTTGGAGTTCATCTTTCCCTTTCTTCTGAGATGAGATTATTGGAGTGAATAATCTCTTGGCTTCTTCTTGGAATTGTGATCTTACATTCCTAACATTGCTGATTGTTGCAGCAACTTCATTCTTCATTTTCTGGGCTTTTGCACGAATTGCTACATTCTTCTGTATCGTTGATAAATCCATAAGATAAGTTCAGATTAACATTTATTTGTTGAGATAAATGAAAAAATAAACATAATTTCTTTCTCTGTTGGTATATTATGAAGTTGATCAATTTTGATTCTAAAGAAGAAGCTAAAGATAAGAGAAGAGTAAATTTCATTCCTGAAGACTTTAGAATGATTATTGTTGGAAAAAGTAATTGTGGAAAAACTAATACATTACGTGATGACGCGACGCAGGTAGGACGCATGAGTTCGAGCTCTCCACTTTGAAGTTTGGTCAATTTTATTTTCTCGACGAATGAAGACCTTCTAAGCTCGATAATCGTTCTATATGAGTGTGAGAACCAGATCTAAAACCTTGCAAATGTCTAGTACCGACTCAACCTCAAACAAGCTGGACGCCGTTCTTGCCAAAATGGACGACTTACTCAGGTCAAGAGACTTACAAGAAGTAAAGTTGAACAGTATCCTTGAGGAATTATCTAGCTTAGAGAGTTCACAGAAAAAAACCGCCGCCGACGTTGATGCTCTGAAAGACAGCTACCGCTCACTGGACGCCCAAATTATAGATTTAAATAATGAGCTGTCTCTCAAAGCGAGCCGTGAAGAATTAGCGTCAGTTTACAAGAAGATGGAGGACCTGGAAAATAGGTCAAAGAGAAATAATATCGTCATTTGGGGTCTCAAGGAAGGCGCAGAAGCGGCACACAATTCTTTAGAAGATTTCCTGAGGGTTGAATTCTTCGAGAAACACATGCAACTTCAAAATATTGAGGTGATGAGGGCCCATCGAACGAATGTCAACCAACGAGCCACGGAGGCAAACACCTCTACGGTTAGGCCGATTCATATCTATCTTTTGAGGTATATCGACAAAGTTCAAATTCTTAAAGCTGCCGCAAATGCTTTGAAGGACAATCCCTTTCTGGACAGTCAGATTTTTATTTCTGATGATGTCTCAAAGAGCGTTCGCAAAGACCGAGCAAAGCTTCGAAAAGACTATCTCAGGGGGATTAAAGAAAGAAGTGATGTCGAATTTGCATTTATACCTTGGTCGGTACCGGCACAAATTTTGTTTAAGGATCGAAACTGCTCAAAACTAAAATCCTTCAAGCTTCCGGATAAATAAATACGTTGAACTTACTTTTTAGTGAAATTAATTTACTGACGGAGGAACTACGAACATGTTTACGCTTTTGACGTTTGTAAATATCTAACTTAAATATCTTCGATTGTTTTCATCATCATTGTAAGAATATTGATCTAGTTTATCTCGCTCGTACTACTGCAATGTATGTCAAGTTTTAAGAGCTAGAATATTATTTTGGCTTTATTATAATGTCGTCTTTTAAGTATAAAACTGAGTACAAGTAAGCTAGTTGATTAATTCGAGTGATAACTACTTTTATGTGGAGATCCCGACGGGAGTGCATTGCAACCACAGGATGGTAAGTGCGCTTTCGTTTATATGTATGTGTGTTTTTGTAATTGTGTATGTACTGGTTTTTGTTCTTGCTTACACTGCGCGGAAAACTTTACTGTTGGACGCAATAATTTTTACTTTTAAACTGATATCATGCATATTGAAAAAATTATCTCTTACATATTCGTATTTAAAAAAGCGGCAGTTACTCCCTGCAATGAAACGACCTAATGTATATAGTTAAAATGCTGAGTAAACAAAACTCGAAGCCTGATACAATTAGATTATTATCCTTTAACGTGAGAGGCCTAAGTAATTTTAAAAAAAGAAGAGCAATATTTTCCTGGTGCAGAAAGCAAAAAGCCGACTTGATATTTTTACAAGAAACGCACTCAAGCAAAGAACGTGAGGCTCAGTGGAAAAAAGAATGGGGTGCAGAGATATTATTTTCTCACGGGAGTACAAACGCCAGGGGTGTCGCGGTGCTTATAAAGAAAGGCTTTGATATTGATATAAAGTTGACTCAGACAGATTCGAGTGGAAGGCTTTTATTGTTCAAAGCTCTGATTAGAGAGGAAAATTATACAATTGCAAATATTTATGGGCCCAACAAAGATGCGGAAGCTGTTCAATTTTATCATAAACTATCAAATCAACTAAGAACAAATGATTTCGGAAATGAGGAAAACATAATAATGGGAGGGGATTTTAATTGTCCTTTGAATATCAATTTGGATAAAAAAGGTGGAATTCAAATTCCCCGAAGGCACGTCGTAAAATGTATTGAAGAAATTCAAGATGAATTTAGTCTGCATGACATTTGGCGCATAAAATATCCAAATCAAAAAAGTTTCACCTGGGCTCGTTGTTCTGCCTTTATATTTTGTAGATTAGATTACTGGTTGATCTCGGATAAACTGCACGATTTAGTTACAAATGTGGATATTTTGCCCTCGATCAAATCAGACCATTCTGCAATACTGTTAGAACTTGAAGAAATTAAGGAAAATAACAGAGGTCCTGGCTATTGGAAATTGAATACGGCACTACTGGCGAATAAGGAATATAAAAAGATGATCCATGATAAATTGCCTATTTGGCTTGAGGAAGCAAAAGATCTTAAAGACCGAAGATCAATTTGGGATTGGATAAAATTTAATATTAGAACCGACTCTATTATTTTCTCAAAACGTTTATCGCAAATTCGACAACAGCGTGAAAGAGAATTAACTGACAAATATCAAGAATCATTAGCTGCCTTTCAAGATGATCCCTGTGAAAATACGCGAATTACGATGGAAAGATATAAAAGTGAACTTGAATTGATGTATGACAAAAAAGTTGAAGGGTTAATTATACGGGCAAGGGCACGATGGCACGAACACGGAGAAAAAAACAGTAAATACTTTTTAAAGTTGGAGAAACGTAACCATATCAAGAAACATATTAGAAAATTACACATTAGTGGAGTTATCTCTACCGATCCACTCTCGATAATGGATGCACAGAAGCAATTCTATACTAAGCTGTATAGCAGTACCAAAACAAAGTTAGACACTCCAGATGCAGCAATCTTCTTTGAAAATCCAAATCTATCAAAGTTATCAAGTGAAGCAAGTGAGAAATGCGAAGGGAAAATAACAATGGAAGAATGCCACAACATTATCAAAACATTCCAACTAGGTAAGACTCCTGGAAATGATGGTCTGCCAATTGAATTCTATAATACATTCTGGCCATCAATTGGTGAAATGGTGCTCGCAAGCTTTAATGAGGCTTATGAAGTGGGAGAAATGTCTAACTCACAAAGGCAAGGTGTCATCACACTTATCGAAAAAACAGGTAAAGACAGAACCCATCTTGAGAACTGGAGACCGATTTCGCTCACCAATGTTGACACCAAAATAGCATCCAAAGTAATAGCAACACGAATTATTAAAATTTTACCAGAGATAACTCACAGCAATCAGACTGGATATATTTCAGGTCGATACATAGGGGAAGCAGCTAGATCAATCATAGATGTCATGGAGTACACCAAAACATTCCGGGTATATCATTATTTATAGATTTTGAAAAGGCTTTCGACAGCCTTGAATGGAATTTTATGTTTAAATGTTTAAAAATTTTCGGCTTTGGGCACAGTCTTGTAAGAGGGGTAGAAACATTTTATAGTAAGGTATCCAGTTGCATTATAAACAATGGATCTTTTTCTGCTAATTTTGAGTTAAGAAGAGGTGTTAGGCAAGGAGATCTTCTGTCGCCATATTTATTTGTGATCGCAATTGAGACTTTAGCTGCTGCTATCCGAACTAGTACCGATATTAAAGGAATTAAATTAGACTTGGAGGAATGGAAAATTGTCCAATATGCAGATGACCTCACCGCCTTTTTAAATGATTTAGCATCCGTACAAAATCTCTTTAAATTACTTGATCTTTTTGGAAAATTATCAGGTTTAAAAGTTAATTATACTAAAACAGAGGCAATGTGGATTGGGTCGTGTCGTGACAGTCCCGAGACGCCCTTATCCCTAAAATGGTGCAAAAGCGTAAAAGCTCTTGGGGTACACTTCAGTTATAACAGAGAGGTGTCTTTTCAGAAAAATTTTTACGACAAGATCACTAAAATTAAAAAGCAAATACATCAGTGGAGCTGGAGAGGTCTCTCTTTATTTGGTAAAGTATCGATTATTAAAAGTCTTCTTCTCCCTAAATTGGTATATATATTTTCTATTCTATCACCTCCCTCGGAATTCATTTCGCTAATTCAAACCATAATATATAAATTCTTGTGGAAAGGGCCCGATAAAATAGCCAGGAGAGCTACAATTAATAGTTCTGACTATGGGGGGTTAAATATCACTGATCTGGAGACTTCTATTAAGTCTCTTAGATTGGCATGGATTTCGAAAATTTTTAATCCTGAACCATCTCCATGAAAAGTTACCTCAGACATTTGCTTAAACCTTATGGAGGTCTCTTCTTTTTTCACTGCAACTATAATATTAATGATTATCATATCAATTCGACTTTTTATTCAGAAATGCTGCAGTGGTGGTCTGAATTTCGCTCAAATGTTTCAACGGATTCTAAAGCTTATGACTCTATAATTTGGAATAATTGCAATATAAAGATAGACGGCAAACCAATCTGTTATCATAATTATATGAATGCTGGGGTAATTTTTATCAGCGATTTAATGTATTCTCGAAACAACGTTGAATCCTTTAACATAGCAAAGGACAAGGGGTTAATGGGTTCAAATTACTTGACGTGGACTGCTGTTCGTTGCGCTGTGCCAAAGTATTTAAGGAATCTCACCGTCGAAAGAAACGTTTTAAATACACTTGAATTAAAGTGTGGTAACAAAGATTTTGATCCTCTCACGAGCAAGAGTAAAAACTTTTATGCTTCTCTCATAAAAGAAAAAGCCAAACATTCAAGAGGTTTCACTAAACTAATGTCAGATTTTAACTTAAGTGAAGAAGAGACCCGAAAAGCGTTTGTACTGGGAAAATCTGTTGCTCTTGAAACATTTGTACAATGTTTTCAGTTTAAAATTTTAAATGACATCTTGTTTTTGAATACCTTATTACAAAAGATCGGAAGGATTCAAAGTGATCTCTGTACATTTTGCCAGACTTTTCCAGAAACATTAGAACATTTCTTTTATCGATGCTCCTTCTCAACAGAATTTTGGAATAAATTTGAAAACTTTTGGTTAACAGTTACAACGAAGCAAATAAAACTGGATTATATTAATATTATATTAGGAATATTAGATCAGAGATCTGACCTGCTTAACTACTTTATCATTTTAGGTAAACTTTATTTATGGAATTGCCGCAAAAATAAACAAGTCCCTTTGTTTTTGTCTTTCGAAGATGTAGTCAAGAGAAAATATGAAATTGAAAAGCTTTTAGCCTCTCAAAGCATCTTAAACTTAAAATATTTTCAGGCAAAATGGAACCTCGTTTTAAATAACAATTCCAATTTTATTGTAAGGGAGTAGGTGCTGATTTATTTAAATCATAAAAATGATATGTATATTAAGGACATATTAAATACCTGTATTAAAATTTTATATAAGGTATCAAATTAACACAAAAAGTAATTGTATAAGTAAAGTAAAATGCAGAGTAAGATTTGTATTATCAGTAGGCAAGGTATCTGTAATTGTAGTGCTCGTAATCGTAGTGTAAGTAACGATTGTCTTTTTAGTAATGTTAGTAGTGACGTAAGCATTGTAAGTAATGTTAGTATTGTAAGTAGTGTTAGTATTGTAAGTAGTGTTAGTAGTGTATGTAGTGTAAGTAATAGTGCTGTTAGTAGTGTACGTAATAAAAAAAAATACATTACTCAATATGTTAATGAGATTTTTGTATTATGATAAAATTTATCTTTATGCCAATAATCAAGAACAACATAACTATAAAGAATTAAAAAAACAATGGATAAAATATCAGTGAAAGTAAAATATCCTGTGATGGAAATATTACCATCAGAAAAAATAATGGATACTTCAGAATATCCAAAGAACAATAGAAAAATTGTTATTTTTGATGATCTCATAAATTATTCAAAACAACATAAAATTGCAAATCATTTTTCTGATGGAAGACATCAAAATATTTCAACTTGTTATTTTTCTCAGAGTTATCATAATTTAGATCCAAAACTTAGAAATAATTGTTCTCATATGATTTTATTTGAACCACATTCAAAAACACATCTTAATTTAATTTACAAAGAAGAAGATGGGATTAGGACAAAAAAACTGAAGAAGCCGCCGAGTTGGTAGAAACAATTAGCCGAAGAATTACATAAGCCAGTCAAGAAGAAGTTTACTCGGCGGCGTGTAATTGTTAATTCTATTGATGAGATATGGGCTGCAGATTTAGTTGAGATGCAGCAGTTTTCCAAGTGGAATAAAGGAGTAAGGTATTTGTTAATGGTAATTGATATCTTTAGTAAATATGGTTGGATTAAGTATCTCAAGGATAAAAGAGGAGAAAGTGTTGCAAAAGCATTCAAAGATATATTCTCTGAGGGAAGAAAGCCAAAATTCCTGTGGACTGATAAAGGTAAGGAATTTTATAATCAAGACATGAAGAAATTACTTGATTCTGAAAATATCCAATTGTATTCTACAGAGAATGAAGAAAAGAGTAGTGTTGTTGAAAGATGGAATAGAACTATCAAAGAGAAGATGTGGAAACAATTTTCAACACAGAATCATACAAAATATCTGGAAATTCTGCCAGAAATGTTGAAAGTGTATAATAACTCAATTCATTCATCAACTAGATTGAAACCTGTGGAAGCTTCAAAGAAAGAGAATGAAGGCATTGTTTATTTCAATCTTTTTAGAGACATGAATAGAATGAACATATCGCCGAAGCTAATTTCCGTTTCGTAAACGGTCGGTGCCATTTTTAACGGTCGATGCCATAATTGGTAACCAAGCTTTTCGGAATGGACGATGCTATATCTGCTCCAGTTTAGGTCCACAAGAGCTCAAAACTGGTTATAATTTGGTGATAGACTAATACACACTTACCAAATGCCTAATTGTTCAATTTCACACTGGTTTGCTTGCGGTTAGCTTTATTTGTTGGGTGGGGCAATACTATAAGTAAAATAGACTAAGAAAATCATCTTTTATAACGAAATTTTGTGAGGATTTGGCGGATTGGCCTGGTGGTGTTGTGGTAGTGTAGTGGTGAAGTAGGGATGTTGGCATGTCAGAGGTTCAGGGTTCGATTCTTGTCATTGACTAACAATTTTTCTTTTTTTGTGGGTAAAAAAATTCGATGATAGCCCAAAAAAAATTCTAAGTGTCGAAAAAATGGCATCGACCGTTTACGAAACGGAAACGTGCATCGCCGAAATTCAAATTGGGTGATAAAGTTAGAATTAGTAAATTCAAGAGGAAATTCTTTGACAAAGGATATACACCAAATTGGAGTGAAGAAGTATTTACAATTGATGGTATCAATCAAACTAATCCTTTGACGTATAAATTAAGAGATTTGAATTCTGAAGAAATCAAAGGTTCCTTTTATGAAGAAGAATTACAGAAGACTAGTCAAGATGTCTTTAGAATTGATAAGGTCATTAGAAGAGATAAGAAAAAGAAGAAAGCTTTGGTATCATGGTCTGGATATCCCAAAGAATTTAATTCATGGATTTCTCTAAGAGATATTCAATTACTAGAACATAATTAGGACTTTATTCTTCTAGAAAGAATGATATCATTAGCCAGCCACTCTAAAAAGTCCTGGTTTCTCGGATAACATTATTATCATTTACTTCATTAAAAAAATGATCAAACTTAAAGAAATAGTCTTAGATTGATATAATTTTATAATTAACAAGTCATATCTTTAATTTTCCTGAAAAAGTCCTAGTTTCACGGAGAAAAAGGATAATAATTCTATCTGAGAAACTAGGACTTTTTACTAAAAATATAAAAAGGTATATAAATACATTTTTTACTAAAAATTAAAAAGTCCTAGTTTTCTGGATAACATTATTATCATTTACTTCATTATAAAAATGACCAAAATTAAAGAAATAGTCTTAGATTGATATCATTTTATAATTAACAAGTCATATCTTTAATTTTCCTGAAAAAGTCCTAGTTTCTCGGATTGAATTATTATCATTTACTTCATTTTATTATGTAATTTATAAATTATTCTATTATATATATTTCTTTTTTTTATAAAGTCTTAAAATTAAATATAAAATGAAGTAAATGATAATAATTCTATCCGAAAAACTAGGACTTTTATTTCAGAGTTCCTGGATTAATACTTTAATGGTCTTAAACAGCTATATCTTTAATTACCCCCCAAAAAAGTCCTAGTTTCTCGGAGAAAAAGTCCTAGTTTCTCGGAGAATTTTATTTTATCCTATCATTTGACCTTGACCTTTAAAAATACGCCATTTTTCCCAAGGTCAAGGTCATCCCATACATTCTTTGTAATTTTAATAAAAAAACAGTTTTTTTCACTTTTTCATTTTTTTAATTTTTTTAATTTTTAATTTATGAACACTTTAAATGAATTAAGGACAAAAATGTCAAAAGTAGTGAAAAATGCTGACGTAAGTATATTTGGCCTAAAGGTTTTTTCACCTATACTATTATGAGAGTTTGTATGGGAAAAGACGACAGTACCACTAACCAGTTAAAACCGGTTATAACCTGTGAAACTTGTAAAAGCACATTTAGAACAGACACAAGGTCAAAACATCTTAAAAGTAAAAAACATATTTCTCTTTGTGGTGAAATAAATGAAGAAATAAAAATTGGAAGACCAACAAAATATTCTTCTGATGAAGAAAAGAGAAATGTTGATAAAGAAAGAAAAAGAGTTATTTATAGTAAACTTGAAAAAAGAAAGTTAGGAAGACCATTTCTCTATACTTCTGATGAAGAAAGAGAAGATGCAAAGAATGAAGCCAAAAAAAAGTATAGAAGAACCTATGAAACTCAAATAAAACAATCCATGGATAAATACTTAAAAAGTAATTCTAATTTCTTTTGTGAATTATGTAAAGAAGAAATTAATGATTATGCTTTTGATCATAATAAGAAATATCATTCTGAAAAATTAAAATTACTTAAAGAAAAAGAAACCAATAAATTATACAAAACATTTTTATATGCATTTCAAGACTTATGTCAAGAAGCTGTTATAAAATCTCCTGAGTTCTTTAGAAAATTAAATGATGAAAAAGATGAACTTAGAGAAACTTTTATAAAAACAACTAAAAGAAATCTCAATAAAAATTTGGATTATGGTAAATTATCAATTTCTGATTATAAAAAAAAATATTTATGATTCTGCTATTTCTTCTATTCAATCTTTAAAACAAAAATATCCTAAGCATTTCTAAGGGTATACCTGTGACTTGAATAATTGGTGTTATTTAGTTTATATTTGGTGTAAGCTGTAATTCTTCTTTTATAAATGCTGCAATATTCTTCTATTGGATATTGTGGCATGGAGCCAGAAAAAGAGAAATTGGAAAAGGTGAGAGAGCAGCCTATCAATTTGACTCTCATAAAAGAAGAGGATTCAGAATATTCTCATACTACCAATTATGGTACTTTCTATTTCATAAAATCTGATAAACCCCCACGACATATATATAATGCAATATTTCTTCTTTTTTATAAATGCCAAAATGCCTTTGTTTGGGTATTTTGGCATGGAGCCAGAAATTGAGAAAACGGAGAAGGTTAGAGGTCGACCTAGATTAGACCTCAAAGAAAGGAAAAAAATATTATCTCATACAAATAGCAATACTGCTAAGAACGGATATAAAGAAGAAGTTATGGTATGTAAAGATTTAAATGAAAACATTACTTTAAAAGATAAATTTGCACCTATTTAGGAGTTGAATATGATGAATGTTCCCAAATTGGGGGTAATCACAAATGTGATATAAAATCTAATAATAAAAAATTAAATGGTCAAGTAAAAAAATATAAAAATGGTCTGTTTCAACAATTAGATAGACTTTGGATTGGTGATATGATTATAAATATACCTGAATTAAAAGAAATTTCTTATATATTAATTAATTTATGTGAATATCCACTTTTACCCAATGGAACACATATTGATAAAAGCAAGTCAATAAAAAAATTATGTGCATTGAATTATTCTGATTCTATTTTAGAGAACTTATTTAATTTGTTGAATAAAAATAAAAAGAAAATTTTAAATTATGCTTTTTTTGGAACCAATGAAGAAATACAACCAGAATATTTATTTGGTGTTGAATATAAAAATAATAAAAGAAAAAATAGTGTTATTTAAAATAAAAGAAGTTATTGATTATTTGGTAACATTAGATTTTAAAATATCAAAGAGAAAAACCGGAATTATACTCGGTGATGACAGAATTATATCTTTACAGAGAAAAGGTGGAGACGGAGGGAAGAAAAGTAGTAATCAATTACAAATTAAGATAATACTAAGTAAATTAATTGATAAAGTTGCAAATCTAAAGCATAATTTCATTTAATGAAATAATACTTTTTCTTTTTTTCTATAAATCATTCTTTTTTAAAAAAGCTCATAAACATAACATTCTTATCTTTATGGGCAATGTGAAATATGACATGCTCTATGACACTCTTATCAAGTTGTATCATTCCTCAGAAAATAACACAACTCCCCAAAATTACAAATGTTGCTCAGAAATGGATATTTGTAATGATGAAGACACATATGTCTGTCAATCTTGTGGCCAAATTAGCCATTATGACTATGTACATGAATTTGAAGATGAAGTTAGAATCCTGACTAAGAGAAAGAAGAAATCCAAATATTATAGAAGACAATATCTCAGAACTACGTTCATCAATACATTACAACAAAATTATTTGGATTTACCTCAACCTATTTTCGATCAGTTTTTTCAACTTCTAAATTTAGTTGAGTATAATTTCAATTCCTATTTCCCAGAAAGAAAGAGATTCATAAAGGCTCACTTTGTTTTTTTATAATATCCTTAAATATCTCAAAAGAAAGAAAAGAACTTATTTCCCTTTTATTTTAACAAGGAAGTTAAAAAAGAATTATAAATTCATATGGGCTAAAATATTTCCCTATTGATATACATCAAATTCATTTTTCCCTTTTAATTCCCTAATAAAACAATAGACTTTTATGGCTTATTCATTTAAACAACTTGGCTGTGACATTTTTCATTCATAAAAATCAGCAACTTTCTTGTGTTCATCATTTCTTTCTTTTCACAAATTAATTCAGATTGTATTTTTGATAAATACCTTATTTCATCCCATGACATTTTCAAATGTTTATAAATATATTGAAATACGTTATCATAAGGTTTATTTAATTCAATTTCTTCTTCTTTATCAGAATCAAAGAAGTCTTCTGAAAATGTAACAATCTTTTTCATACAATTAGGTTATACAATTTGAACATTCATTTATTTTATCACAACTAAATAAGTTATTTCTTTCTGCAAATCCCAAATTTCCACAATATCATTTAATCTTCACTCTTTTATAAATAGATATATTTTTCTATTTTTAATTTTATTTATAAATAGGAATATTTTTCTATTTATAATTTTATTTATAAATTATGAATTATAAAAGTAGTGATAATTATGAGGGCTAGTAAAAGATGACTCTTTTAGTGATTAATCAAGTCCCGTCAGACACATTTTATTATTCACTTCTTTTTTCTGTACGTTATTAAAAAGTGTCAAATATAACAATTTGATATTTCGTTCTATGGCGTAATATACACGGTTTTAATTTTGACTAGTAGTTGTGATTATGCGGGCTATAAAAAGATGACTCTTTTAATGATTAAACAAGCCTTGTCAGACACATTTTATTATTCACTTCTTTTTTCTGTACGTTATAAAAAAGTGTCAAATATAACGATTTCATCTTTCGTTCTATGGCGTAATATACACGATTTTAATTTAGGCCCGTATCACCTAATGGCAAATGGTGTGAATGTGCCCGTGCCCTCATAATTATCACTACTCCAGGTGTGCTCTGCCAGAAAAGAGACGACCTCCCCTGCAGCTTTGAATAAGTAGTAGGTTCGGGGTTAAACGAATACCACCTGCGTCATGCACCGATGTCACAACATAGCCGAAGTGGAACAATGCTCGCCAAATGCTCGCATGGTTCCACTTTTTTCGGCTATGTTGTGACATCGGTGCACTCTTCGGTGAGTATTCGTTTAACCCCGAACCTACTACTTAAAAAAAGTGGAACCAATCAATTAGAAAGAAGAGGTGGAGAACAAAATGGAACAAAAACGAGGAGAAAAAACTTGCGGGTGGTTGCTAAGAAGCCGGACAAAGAACTGCGTCAAAAAGTGCAGCGGACAATTTTGCTATCAGCATAAGTGGCAAATAAAAAAGGGATGCAACAACCGTTGCCGTGCCGCGTTTGCGGAAAAGGAGTTTTGACCGAACACCGGATATGCGTCCAATGCGGAGGGCACTTGAAACAACAGCGGTTAAAACGAAAAGAGAAAAAAGCGAAGAAAAAATATTGGGAGAGCGCATTTTTTTTTCGGTAACCAGATTTTCGGCAACTTTTTGACACAAACGCGCGTGCATGCACACAAGAGCAGCGAAACAGCGCATGTTTTGTTCCCGGCAACCAAATTTTCGGCAACAAAACATGCGCACAAACGCGCCCAGGAGAGCGAATGTTTTTTTTTTCGGCAACCAAATTTTCTTCCACTTTCCCATACCAAGCGCGAAAAAGGGGCAAACAAAGGCGCCAGCACAAAAACAACTACAGCAGGTTGCCAAAATCCACCAATTGGACAAATACGTTGCCGGAAGTATACAAAAAATGTCTACGCAACCGAAAGTAGATTTCCACAACGAAACAGTGGTTCTGCAACCAATTGGGGCTTTGTTTTTCTCCAGAGCCAAAAACGACGAAGTTGCAGCGACGAACGACGCGGACAAACAAGCAACACCCGCTGCAAACGACGAAGAAGAAAAAGTTGCCGCAAACGACGAAGAAGTTGCTGCAAACTACGAAGAAGAAGAAGTTGCCGCAAACGACGAAGAAGAAGAAGTTGCCGCAAACGACGAAGAAGTTGCGGCAACACCCGCGGCAAACAACGACGCGACAAGAAAAACCTTCGAAAGCATGGGACTGCGGTGCGAGAAATCAGTTTCGGCGCATCTTCTTCTGGAAAACGCCTGGGACAGCAATCTTCTGTCCGACATCGCCAAGGTCGACTATCTGGCAGGGAACCTCGGTCGCACAAATCTGCGGCCATTGGCAGGTCTTCCGCCTTTCGTCGACGACATCTTCGTGTTTGGCTATCTTTCCAGAGAGGAATGCGTCTAAAAAAGAGGAAGAATCACCTGCACCGAGGGCCCAGAAGGCGCGGCAAAAACAGTCGTGGCAAACATCGCAATAGCTTTGGAAAATAGCCTGCAGAAACGCCCCACAACAAGCATCGTCCACACGGTGGGGCAAGGGAAAGCGAAAACAGCGCAATCCGCGCCACCGTCGAGAGAATCGAGAAAAACACCGGGCACAGGGCAAAAAACAGCTGGATTAGGCTGCACCCCGAGAAAAAGATCGTCGGCAATTTCGTGGCGAAATGCGACGTTTCCGAAGTCCCAATGGAAGAGTTGCACCAGGCGCTGCCGGTTTTCGCAAATCGTCTGATCGGTGGCTTCGGCTACGATATCTACTCCATCGACTACACACAAGACTTTTCGGGCACTTTGGATCGCAAAGCACTTGTGGCCCACCTTGGGTTCGAAACGGCAGGGAGTTTGGCCGCCGCAATGGGAGAAAACATCCCCGTGCTCCTGGACAACACCGACAGCGTCGGGGAGCACTGCTGCACCTGGCTCGAGACCACAGAAGAAAACACAACCACCCGAAACAAGCTCTACAACAAACCCATTTCGAATTTCGAGGCAGGAGAAATCCGCGAGCCAGTTGGCGGGCACCTGGCAGAATACGCCGACTGCCCCAACCAGCGGCTCCGCCAAACATTCTTCCACCCAGACGTGCAAGCCCGAGGATGTACACGAATCGAAACTTCTCTCTTGTGGCCTCCCACTCGACGAACTATCGGCCGAAAAAGCTGGATTAGGCTGCACCCCGAGAAAAAGATCGTCGGCAATTTCTCTGCAATGCACACAATCACCAGGGATACGCCAGGGATGCCAGGGATGCCAGAAAAACACCAATTTGGAGGCGGTGTCCCCAAAAAATATCTGCAAAAAATATATGCAATGCCGCCTGCAAAAGTTCTTTCGCCCGAAGAAATTCGAGAAATTGTCGCGGCAAGAGGCGAGTCGCCCAGAGAGGTCCAAAAAAAATCGGCATTGGCACAGCAAGGCTCTACAGAATATGGAGAGAAGTAGGCGTTCTCGATAGAAAAACCGAAATCGCGGCTGCCGCGGCAGAAACCGAGGATGCAACGCAGAAACCGCGGATGCAACGACAGAAACCGCGGCTGTGAATTCCAAAAAGATGCAGGATGTTCTTCTGCAGATCCAAGCCGGCGTGCAGGATCTGCAGAAAGACATGGAATTCTTGTTTGAGTCCCAAGAAAGCCACTTCGAAGATGTAGAGGATCTCGGGGACGGTTTGCAAGAATTGGAAGAAATGGACGAAGGAATCCTGGAGAGCATAGAAAAGAACAGCAACTTTGTTCGAGAACAAACAGACCGGGTGGTGCGCGCCGCCAATGCCGCAACGTCTGTTGCTTGCGGTGTTGTGGAGGTTGTTGGGATTGTTGGCGGGATTGCAACTGTCCTCTTTTTTCTGCACGCAACACTTCGGCCGAAATTCGAAGAGTGGAAACAGCAGAGAGCCGCGCCACCCGAAAATGTGCAGCCCGCGCACAATCCACCACAGCAGCCTGCGCACAAAGGAATTCGCCGAATGGACTAGAGTCCCCGCAATTAGATAGCCGCAATGGATTGGAAAATGGAGCTTGTGGTTCTGTCCCCTGGTTGTGTGCCGCATTTTCCTTTCCGCTAATTCTGCGCCCGAAAGAAAGAATGGGAGCAACAAGAAGACAAAGTCCGCTGGAAGGATTGGAGAGCTCTTCGCGAGTTCTGCGCCTCGATGGAAGACAATCCGGCCAACATTGTCGGACGTGTCGATGCAGAGACTGCAGAAAAATGGTTGGACTGGGGATTGGGAGAGCTTTTTGTTGTTGCTTGCCAGGGGAGTTTTGTTTTCTGCACCGAAGGTGGATTGGTTGTCGCGATCTAGGCCAAGGCAACGCGGCGGCTTTTTTTCTTGCTCGGTGTCGTTTTCTCCTCCCCAAGCCGGAAATGCAATGGTGTTTTTCTTCTTTCTAGCGCTTGGAGGCCTCCCATTGCCTCGATCTCTTTTTCCAGAAAGAATCCGTGCGTTGGGATTTCTTCGTCTGTTTTCGGTTCCCCGTCTTCGCCGACCGGGAGCAGGAAGAGAATGGTCCGCGGAGAGTTCCGGTAGATTATCGGTGCGAAACGCTTGGCTATGTACTCTCCCGCCAGCAGGTCTGTTGTTTTTTTCGTGTCTTTGTTTGCTGGCGCAGAAACTTTTCGGAAACTGGTTTTGGTTTTGGCGAGATCTGCGCAAAGTTTGTCGTATTCTTCGCATTTCGCCCCAAGAGCCCGCAAGAGTGGGAGTTGCCCAGGGACTGGGGCTTCGAGAACTTCCACTGGGTTCCACACAATTGTTTGGCCCTCGTTGGACACGAAGGTTTTCGGGGGTTGGATTTGCAACTCCAACCATCCAAGCGTGCCGCGCCCGTCGAAAGCCACAAGCCAGAAAAGTTTCCGACCACAATTGTCTTCCTCCATGCGGAAGAAGGCCTCGCATCCGTGGAAGATTTTTCGCAGACCTTTCGTCGCCCAAACAGACGATTTCAATCTCAATTTCAAAGATTTCAATCTCGTGCTGCTAGGGTTCTTACCGGTGCCAATTATGATATTCGTTCCTCTGAAATAATCCAGACCCTCTCTTGGGACACACTTAATGTGAGGCGGCTTCGTGCCAAATCAACATTGATGCATAAAATATTAAATGACGACACCGCGCCCAACCTTAGGAACTCTTTTGTTAGAAGGAATGTTGACCAGACTGATTACCATCTCAGGAATAGTGCTACAGATCTAACACTTCCTAAACCGAAGAGAGAGTTTCTAAAAAGAAGTTTTAAATATAGCGGTGCAATGCTTTGGAACCAACTCCCAAATGAAGCAAAACTAGCGGAATCGATACATTCATTTAACAAATGTATCTAAACGTAATTGTGTCATGTCATGCCTCATGTGTTGATTTTCTACTTTTTTGTACTTAGTTTATAATATGAACTTAGTTTAGTGTTATAGTTGAATATTTGTAATTAATAATATACTTAGTTTGTAATATATACTTAGTTTATAGTAGTTGAATTTTTATGATCTACGATATTATTAATCTTATATTATTAGTTTTAGTCTCTTTTTATGTCTGTACAAACACGCCCTCCATGGAAACCAGCTGAGTGTTGTTGGGGCTAGCGTGTTTCTTTTAATTAAATAAAGTATACCTACCTACCTAAACAGTCCGACGAACTTGTTTCCTGCAAGACAACCCGATATTGCTCTTCGTTCACGCGGAAACCAAGAACTTTCCACTTTTTGTTTGTGGACAGCTCCGAAACTTTTTTTGTGCCCTCCGCAAGAGCGTCCAAGATTTTTGCGCGGATCCCTCGGCTTTTTCTTTCTATTGTTTTCTTTGTCTCGGCATAGACGTGAAGGGTCTCTATTTCCGCTTGGCGAATCCTTGTGTTTTCTTCCTCTTTTTTGCGCCGCTTTTCTTCTCTTTTCCAGTGGGCTCGTTTCCACTCCTCGGCTGTGCGGGCATGGCGAAGCTCTGCGAGAACTTTGATCCGGTTTCTTGCCGAAAGCGCAGATATTTGCCGCTGTTTGGCAATTTCTGGTACTTCTTGGAGCTCCCACTTCGAAGAATCGTTGCCGATGGCGTGGCATTTTTTGGTCCGCCATTTCCACTCGATCTTGTCTGTTGGCGGCCGAAGTGTTGGCAGGTGGCCTCCGTTCGGGTGGAGCTGCGTCGGTTTTTTGCTCGCTGCGAGGATGGTGCGGGCGTTTTCGTCTTTCCGAAAACAGCGGAGCGGTGCGAGCTCCACCCCTTCGTCGTCGGCGGCCAGAATTTCGACCCGGAAAATCGAGCAACACCGGAAGCTGAATTCCTCTGCCGCCCACTGCACTGCTTTTTCCCACTTGGCTGGGTCTTGGACGTTCGCTTGGTTGGGGCGCACGTGGACTCCAAAGATCCGGCCTGTTGTTGTGTGGCCGCCCCACGCGACGAAGATGTGGCCTTGCGGTCTGTCCGCGAGAACAAGGCACCTGTCGAGGGTCGCGGCGAGGTTTTGCCACTGCTTGCTGGGCGGTTGGACAACGAAGAGACCTTCTTCGTCGTCGACAGAAACCTGCGCCAAGACTTTCTCGATGCAGTTGGAAGCCTTTTCGGCCGATAGTTCGTCGAGTGGGAGGCCATAGAGAGAAGTTTCGATTCGTGTACATCCTCGGGCTTGCACGTCTGGGTGGAAGAATGTTTGGCGGAGCCGCTGGTTGGGGCAGTCGGCGTATTCTGGCAGGTGCCCGCCAACTGGCTCGCGGATTTCTCCTGCCTCGAAATTCGAAACGGGTTTGTTGTAGAGCTTGTTTCGGGTGGTTGTGTTTTCTTCTGTGGTCTCGAGCCAGGTGCAGCAGTGCTCCCCGACGCTGTCGGTGTTGTCCAGGAGCACGGGGATGTTTTCTCCCATTGCGGCGGCCAAACTCCCTGCCGTTTCGAACCCAAGGTGGGCCACAAGTGCTTTGCGATCCAAAGTGCCCGAAAAGTCTTGTGTGTAGTCGATGGAGTAGATATCGTAGCCGAAGCCACCGATCAGACGATTTGCGAAAACCGGCAGCGCCTGGTGCAACTCTTCCATTGGGACTTCGGAAACGTCGCATTTCGCCACGAAATTGCCGACGATCTTTTTCTCGGGGTGCAGCCTAATCCAGCTGTTTTTTGCCCTGTGCCCGGTGTTTTTCTCGATTCTCTCGACGGTGGCGCGGATTGCGCTGTTTTCGCTTTCCCTTGCCCCACCGTGTGGACGATGCTTGTTGTGGGGCGTTTCTGCAGGCTATTTTCCAAAGCTATTGCGATGTTTGCCACGACTTTTTTTGCCGCGCCTTCTGGGTCCTCGGTGCAGGTGATTCTTCCTCTTTTTTAGACGCATTCCTCTCTGGTTTTTCTTGTCGCGTCGTTGTTTGCCGCGGGTGTTGCCGCAACTTCTTCGTCGTTTGCGGCAACTTCTTCGTCGTTTGCGGCAACTTCTTCTTCTTCGTCGTTTGCGGCAACTTCTTCGTCATTTGCGGCAACTTCTTCTTCTTCGTAGTTTGCAGCAACTTCTTCGTCGTTTGCACCGGACGTTGCTTGTTTGTCCGCGTCGTTCGTCGCTGCAACTTCGTCGTTTTGGCTCTGGAGAAAAACAAAGCCCCAATTGGTTGCAGAACCACTGTTTCGTTGTCGAAATCTATGTTCGGTTGCGTAGACATTTTTTGTATACTTCCGGCAACGTATTTGTCCAATTGGTGGATTTTCGCAACCTGCTGTAGTTGTTTTTGTGCTGGCGCCTTTGTTTGCCCCTTTTTCGCGCTTGCTGGCAAAGTGGTATGGGAAAGTGGAAGAAAATTTGGATGCCGAAAAAAAAAAATTCGCTCTCCTGGGCGCTTTTGTGCGCATGTTTTGTTGCCGAAAATTTGGTTGCCGGGAACAAAACATGCGCTGTTCCGCTGTTCTTGTGTGCATACACGCGCGTTTGTGGCAAAAAGTTGCCGAAAATTTGGTTGCCGAAAAAAAAAATGCGCTCTCCCAATTTGCCACTTATGCTGATAGCAAAATTGTCCGCTGCACTTTTTGCCGCAGTTCTTTGTCCGGCTTCTTAGCAACCACCCGCAAGTTTTTTCTCCTCGTTTTTGTTCCATTTTGTTCTCCACCTCTTCTTTCTAATTGATTGGTTCCACTTTTTCTTAAGTAGTAGGTTCGGGGTTAAACGAATACTCACCGAGGAGTGCACCGATGTCACAACATAGCCGAAAAAAGTGGAACCATGGGAGCATTTGGCGAGCATGGTTCCACTTCGGCTATGTTGTGACATCGGTGCACGACGCAGGTGGTATTCGTTCAACCCCGAACCTACTACTGAATAGGAAAGAAACAATCGAGCCAATCAAAACGGGAAGAATTCCAGCAAGTTTTTTGCCAATCTCTTTCAATCCATTCCAATCCCATTCCCATTCCCATTCCCATCCATTCCCAATCCATCCCAACGCTTTGCCGTGGCTCCCAGAGATGAGTTAATAGCCCCAACGACAGCACCAATCGTGGCACCAGCAGCAAGCAAGATTGCTGTAACCGTCACACCATATTTTTTGAAGATCTCTTTGACCCTCTCACGAAGTGGAAGCGCTCTTTCTCTTTCCTCAATCTGCGTTTGCAGACGCGCAAGCTCCTCGGTTCTTTCCGCAACTCTTTCTTCCTCGGCTTATTTGTCAGAGGGTGAGGCGTTCTCATCGTTGATGATTTTCTGATCTTCATCATTTTGTCGTTGAAGGTCGGTTTCTTGCTCACGCAGTTCATTAAACGTTCTCGTGTCGTGTTGAAGACAAGGTCTGCTCTGATTTTATCAACATTTTTTGTTTTTCTTCTCGTTCTCGTTCTTTTGTTTTATTTTTTGCAAGTTTTCGGAGTGAAGCCTCCTCTTTCTTTGCGTTTTCGAGATCAGTTTGAAGATTTTTTTCCAGTCGCTCAAGTCTGCGCAGTTCTGTCTCACTTTCAACATTTGAACCATATTCATCATGAAGTGCATCAATCCTTGCTCGAGTTTGCGCAAGTCTGTTTCTCAGATTTTGAACCTGTCTTGTTTCTTTTTCCCTTCCTGCAGCAATTTTTTCAGCCTCTTTTAATTATTGTTCGGCCTCTCTCAATCTCCGACGTTCTTCTCTTATGCTCTCATTGTCTTGAGCGATAATATCTTTAGCTTCTGGACCCAGAGAGTCTGAACTTATCTATATTTTTTTTGAGAAAACCACTACCATCTTTTCTGAAAATTTCAGTCTCACCGCCTTTTGAACCAAATGATACAAATGTTGTTTCATTTCCACTTTTTTGCTGAAACCAAGTGGGCCCAATTTTCTGAAGTCCACTTTTGGGAAACGCTTTTTGATAAAGTATTTTGCTTTTTCAAGCCTTGCTTGTTTGTCACCATCCACAGACATCCCGCTCTGTTCGTGCTGCATTGTTTGCATTTCAAATTGTTCGCCATAGGGTGTCGATGCGGTGCCCGGCACAAAAGGACCGGTTGTGTTTTGACGGTTTATCTCTTGTTCATCGTCATCGGCATCGTCATCGTGGTCAAGTGTATGGTCAAGTGCAGGGTCATCGTATCCAAAGTCTCTACCACCTTCCGCCATTGTATATTTAAACAAAAATATATTTCTGTTTAAATATGGCGGTGCAAGCAAACATTCGTCTAACACACAAAGAGAAAAATCTCATCGCGATGAAAGCCGAGCGCGCGGTAAGACGTATCACCTTTGATCGTAGCGACGCCAACCCCAGCGAGACCTTGAATGTTTATGTGCCCAAGGTGTGTGAGGACGAGGTCCTCGTGCCCGGCTCGCTCGCACTGCTTTTCAACATCGACTTGTCTGGATGGGACCCCAACAACTTCCTCGTTCTAAACGTCGGGCGCGCTCTTGTCGACAAACTGGTTGTGAAGTACGCGGGCACCGTGTTGCAGGACACGGTGGGGTATGACATCTTCAAGATCTGGGAGGACCTTTTCCTCTTGCAGGAGGAGCGGGACAACATGCTTTTCGATGGAATTCAGAGCGAGGACCTCTGCAAGATCCGCTCAAACACTGTAGATAAGAAAACCGAGAGCGTCGACACGGAAAACGCGCTGAACAAGGTTTTCGGCTCAAAATACCGAATCAGAGTGGACCACCAGATCCTGACCGACCATGGAGTCTTTTACCCCCAAGCTCTTTACCACGACCTCTTGTTTGAGCTGACCCTTGCGCCGGCCTCCCAGGTTGTCAAAAGCTCTGACCTAGCAAAACTCAAATACAAAGTGACAAACATCTAGCTTGAGTATGAAATGATCAGAAACAAGACTCCGGCGGAAGACGCGGACAGTGTTTATGCCGCTGGCAAGGAGTTTATGTACGACCACGTACAGCTTGATCAGATGATCACCTTCGCAAAAGCTAAGGAAAGGATTAACCTCAGAGTCAACCCCCAGAGAAGGTCCCTGAAAGGAATCCTTCTCCTGTTCATCGAGCCTTACGCTCCAGGAGCCAGAGATACAGAAAAGTACTTCAACCCTGGCCTCTCGAAAGTCCGCGTCACGGTGAACGGTTCGCCAAACATGCTGTACAACAACGGCATCTTATACAGGGACATGTGGGAGACGGTCGTCGCTTCTTTCCCCAGACAAAAACTCCACACATGAATCTGAAAAAGTTCTACAGCGATGACAAGTTCGGTCTTTTGATTGATCTGCGCTCCATGGCAGATCAGTCGCTGCACGGCAGTGCCACGTGTCTCGTAAATACCCAAGACGGGGTACAGCTTGAGCTCGAGAGGAATGCGAGAGGAATGCGAGCGGAGGAGGCAATGTGAACTGCTACATCTTTGTTATCAGTGACTCGCAGATGAACATTTTGAGGCAGCAATTGGAATCTGTGCAATACTGATATAGAAATGAACCACAACATCCCGCGTTCAACGCGTTGATTGTGGGTCCGACGAATTCAGGCAAATCGCAGTTTGTGGTGGACCAGATCTACGGCCCTTGTCGTGGCAAGTTCGACAACATCGTGTAGATCTGCCCGACATTCGCGCACAAAAAAACCTACCACCAAATTGGTGAAGATGATCCACGATTGTTTGTGATAATATGCGCGAAACACGGGGTGGAAATTTGGTTGAAGCTCGTCTCCTGGCACCAACACTCTCATAATCCTCGATGACTGTGCAGCCTCGAAAGATGTGAAAGGGCGCACAGGCCAGCTGGTAAATCTTGCCTTTTCTGCTCGACATATTGGCATCAGCGTTTGGGTGCTGACACAGAAGATGACCAGCATAACAGCCTCCTTCCGGGAGAACGTGGCGGCGGTCGTTCTCTTTTACACCCCGCGGCCAAGACTACGAAAGCCATCTTTGATGATTACGCCGGGGAACTCTCCCAGGATGAGTACAAAGGTCTTATTTCTAAAGCTTAAAGCTCGAAAGTTCGCTCATCTCGTGTTCTCGCTTCGGCACCCCTACGGAGTTGAATTGAAAATATGAAAGTTCGCTTCGGCACCCCTTCGGAGTTATTTTGAATTTAAAAAATGTATATAGCAGAACATGGCAGAAATGGCAGAACCATGAGGCAAAAATGGCAGAAGAGCTTGCGATCGCGGAAGTTATGAACCTGCTGGAAGCCGAGCCGTCGAGCGGGCCAGCTATTGTTGTGGCAGGCTCTGGGCCTGATATTCCTGCTCTTCGTGAGCAGCTGGCCGTGCTGGTGTCGACAGGAAAAGCCAAAGAGGCCATTGGGGTGCAGTTAACGCACGAGCAGGTGAAGCGCCTCCGACAAAGATGTTGAGAAATGCACCAAACGGTACCAGACCTACGTGGGCTCAAAGACAACTGACAGCTTCATCGACAGCCTCATTTTTCTTGTATCCAAAGGGGTCGGAATGCTTATCAAAAAGAACTCCGAAACGACTACATCACCAACAAAGAGCTCTCCAACCTGGCGGGCAACATGGTTTTAAAGTGCGGCCGTTTTCTTGCTGAGTTCAACGCGGCGCTGATCACCGCAAAACACCTTTTGAAGAACAAAGAAGCGAAAGCTGTGCAAAACTCACCAACAATTGAATAATTACTTTGCATTATTAAATAATTTCACAGAAATAGTTGGCAATTCCTCACAAAAATTATTTTTCTCAACTATCTCTGAAGAACAGCAACCGACCGCTGTCTCACAGATGTCTGAAGAACGGTAACCGACCGCTCTAGTCTCACAGGCAACTTCACAAACTCCGGCAACAAGGCCTGCCAAAAATCCCAAGCGGTTAGCTGCTGGCAAAATGGTTGCTGAAAGCACACGGTTTGCCCGCGAAGCGCAGAAAAAAGCCGTAGCCGAGGCTTCTGTTATAATTGCAAACGAAAATAATCTGCACCTGCTCCGCCGGTTCCAGAGACCGCACCGCCCGCTGCAGATTCCAGAAGTTTTTCAAATGTTCTCAGCACAAACCAATGGATCTCTATCCTTGGAATTGGCGCTACACTTGAAACGACGTATGTCAAGCGTGAAGACATCCGAGCCTTTTTTAAGGCACGGGCACCGGCACCTGCACCGGCAGCACCGGCGCCACTTCCGGTGTAAGCATCTCCCAAAGGCATTCGCCCAATGGATTAAACATTGGCGAAAAAAAATTGTTTGAATATATAACCAACAAAAAACTTCGCAGCAATGGGGGACTACCAACGGTTAAAATAACATCGCAGCAGTTACAGGTATTGGTTTTGGTTTGGGGTTGGTGACGTATGAGTGCCTTAAAACTGGCAGTTGTTTAGCCAAAAAGCCTGTCGCAGACGAGGAAAAAAGCATGAAGAGGAGCAATTTCGTAATTTAAAAGATGTAGAAAAGTCGTTGAAAACAATAATAAAAAGGGAAGACGAGTCTACAAAAGAAGAACTAAAACAGATAGTAAAAGAAATATTGGCGAGTTCATTTCGATTTAAATATTTTTCTCTTCTATACAAACATGTCCGACAACAAGCTCGTCAAAACCATCATGGATGCCGCCACCCTTACCGGCCTCGCTGCTGGCATAGGCTGGGTTGCCAAGAAAACGTTCAAGAAAAGTTTTACAGGTGACCCTTCTAAATCTTTCGAAAACTATGCAATGTTCACAGCTGTAATGGCGGGGAGTGTTGCGCTAAAAATGTACCTGGAGGCCCAGAAAATCCTTCCCACCAACCCAAAATGGCAAGTGTCGCGTATCGGCGGTAATTATCTCGCGAGGGCTTTTGGGGACGGTGACAAAGCAGCGCTAGAAGAAAAAGGTCGGCATGATAAAGCTCTCGAGGCGTACCAAGCTGCGTACGCAAAATACGCACGTGACCGCACCAAACGTCTCGACTGGATTGCGACAAACGCGCAAATAAAGGAGGAGGCCAAGCAGAACTTCACCAACACTGACCACGCCTTCAAACTCTACAACAGGGTGCACCCTGAAGAACGGATGGCACCTCCCAAAGAGCTCAAGTTCTCTGATTTCTATCAGCCAAGCGAGCAGGAGAAAAGGGGTGAACTCGCGTTCGTGGGCACCGGGGCGCTCGCTCTGGGCTACGTAGCCTTCCGGTTCCTTTAAACTTTTTTCTCGTGATGGATGCCAAACTCGCAAAGATATACTACGGCCCGGGGGGATATTGGAAAGGCCTTGCCGCCGTTAAAAAATTATCCGAGGCCGCCAAGGTTTCAGAAGACACTGCAAAAAAGTGGCTGGTAAGCCAAGCCCTCTGGCAGATATACCTGCCCGCTACTAGGCACTTTCCTCGACCAAAATTCGATTTGTCCCCACCCAACGCGGTCCACCACGCGGACCTTCTTTTCCTGCCACACGATAAACTGCCCCGCGCGTGCAAAGTTTTCAAATACGCGCTTATCTTTGTCGACGTGGCCAGCCGCTACAAAGAGGACGAACCCTTGTCTTCGAAAAATTCTGATGAGGTCGCCCAGGCCTTTCAGAAGATTTACAAGCGCTCGCCCCTCCAATGGCCTCAACTGTTCCAGGTTGACCCCGGGCGCGAATTCATGGGCGCCGTAAAAGACATCATGGAAAAGCACAAAACCAATATCCGGCGCGGGCGCGTTGACATTCACCGCGAACAGGCCATTGTTGAACGTTTCAACCGCACCCTTGCCGAACGGTTGTTCGGGTACCAGTACGCCGTGGAAATGCGACTCCCCCCTGGCGAACAGTCCACTGCGTGAGTGAAAAGACTTCCTGCAGTTGTTGCCGCTTTGAACAACGAAAAAACCCGGCTGACGGGGAAAAAACCTGCGGGAGCAATGAAAGAAAACACTGTTTCTGCGCAGCCCGCCACAACTCCTAGAAGGCCTGTTGGAAAGGCCGAAAAAATCCTCCCCTCTCTTGCCCAAGTTCGCTATCTCTACCAACCCGGTGAGCTTGAAGGAGGCGCAAGAAGGGCCACAGATCCGATCTGGTCGTTGTAAGTTTACAACATTGAAAAGGTTTTTATCAAACCAAAACAACCCGTTCTCTACTATTTGCACGACGGGCCGCGCCGCTTTGTGCGTGAAGAGCGCCTGGTTGTCCCACCAAACACCACTCTTCCTCCGGCAAACGTCTCCTGTGAAATTCAGTTGGTT
The DNA here is from genome assembly GCA_947652115.1 of Blastomussa wellsi. NCBI lineage: Eukaryota > Metazoa > Cnidaria > Anthozoa > Scleractinia > Plerogyridae > Blastomussa > Blastomussa wellsi. The sequence goes on along the minus strand of OX393568.1, from coordinate 11,331,382 downwards.
CAGTGTGTATCCCGTCGGGCAGCACCCACCTTTTATCGTAATAAGCGCCCAGCCCCAGTTTCCGCTGCTCGTAAGTGACCATCCGGCCGTCCCGCATCCTGAAACCTCTGTTGGTTGCCATGTCCTTGCTACCTTCCAAAGCTGTCTTGAAACGCTGCCAGGTTATCTCGTTTTGCCTCTTCGACATCCTTTTCGTGCTGAACGCCCGGTTCGTCGACGAAATAACACTTTGAGCAGAGCGCGATCATCCGGCTGCCCTCGCACTCGAGTTTGAAGAGCCCGGGCGTGCGGCCGCTTAATTTGTCCCAAGCCAGCCACTGCTTCTTCTGCGTCTCGAATTCCGCTTGCAGCTCCGGCCTGACAAGGGCCTCGAGCCGGTGACCGGATATGGCCATGTAGTTGCTGTCTGTGTCCATCTGGATCAGCTCAAAATCTCTTCTGTCGAAATAAACGTCGAGGAAGTCGTAGTAGAATTCATGCATCCGCAGCTTTGCCAGCTGATAGACAGCGATTCCAACCTGAAACGGTTGCCTGATTGTGATCCTTGGCTTGCGGCTTTCCAGCTCATACGCCTGCCCGATCTCATCTAGATCGGAGAAATACGCGATTCGCAAGGCTCTGTCGACCACATTCTCATCTTTGGTGTAAATAATGTATGTCTGCCACTCCAAGGCTACGATGAGCTTCCCGTACCCGCTGTTCCCTAGCAGCTTGAACACCTCCCCCAGCAGCGCCTTGCTTTTTTCCACGTCTCCTGTCCGCCGCGCCCCGGTGACCTCCTCCACGAACCAGGGAAAGATCTTGCCCCGTTGGCAGTTGATTGACCGATGGACAGGTGTGATCACTGCCCCGTGGTCCACATACCAATGCAGCAGAGGGGCGTAAAGCAACAGTCTCTCTGCGGACAGGGCGCCCACGAGTTTTTTCCCGTCTCGGCGCGTTCTGCCTGTTTGGCGCAAGTATTCGAGCATATGCTCCGGGACAACTTCGTTCGGCACCTTTTTGTTGTAGAAGAACGGGCACATTTCCTCGAACTGTGGGCGCAAGTGCTCCGGCATTTCTATATCGACTTCGGCAAATCCGAACAATTTGCCTTCTTTGAGCCTGCGCGTTAGCTCTGGCACCACCGCCTCCTTTTGGGACTCGTCGTCTTCGGCGTAGTGGACGACCCTTTCCTTCCCGCAAGGCATTTCTCTCAACATGGTTGAAAGATAGAGGCCATTGGCGTCGTACCCCAAGATCTTTTTGCATAGACGGGCGTCTTCGTATTGGTGCGATCTTGGGCCCGGATGTTTTTTCCGCGCCTCTCCAGCTCTTCCATAAACTTGCGTACCAGCTCTGCGGGGTCTCTTTCGCAGATGTGGGTGGGCTCTCTCTCGAGTGTGTCGCCGATGCTCACCGAGATTGGCACGTGCGCGTTCTCGATCGTGAGCATGGACGTAGGCTCCTTCCGCTCTCGATTGTCGCCGTATGCCTCGAAATCGTACAGGATCGCGTGCGGGTAGCTTTTTGTTTCGGTCTGCGGGGGTTCGGCGTCGATTTCCCCAACTTCACACGCCCAAACCTCGATTACGCGGTAGCCGGCCTCCCGGAGCGTTTTTGTACGCCGCTGCGTGACCAAAAACCTGTCTTCGCGTGTTTGACCGAAATGGGCTATTATTTTGTCGCGATCGTGCGCGTTACATTTTCGGCACCCGTGCCAGTGGCATCCGTGGTATTGAAATACGGTCTTTGTTTCATGGTTGTAACCGTCGACAGGTGTCCGTTCAACCCACCTCTCACCTACGTGTCCACACATTGCGTGGTGGATGTGAATTTTCCGCCGCTTGGCTTCTAGGTCTAGCCACCGAAGCGATTCTGGGGAAGCATGATTGTTTGGATAAAAAACCTTCTCGAAAGCTGTCTGCGGGGCTTCGACTTTCGGGCAATAGATTCGGCTTCGCCAGGGCAATAGATTTTAGTATTCCCTTGGGCACATGTTTGGGCATGCCGTTGTAGATTGTTAGTTTGTGTTAATCTCGCGCGGCAATCCACACATGCATACGTTTTCGCAAGCTTTTCTATGTCTTTTATGACAAAGGCATGCCCCTTGTAAATGCCGATTGTCAGAATGTTTGTCAGCTTGGCCGGCGAGCCTCTTCTAAGATGCCAAACCACTTCGTCGTCTTCTCCCCGCTAAGGCTTATAAACCTTGATGCCGAGCCAATCTGAAAAACCGACCCCTTTGTTGAGATGTTTTCAACCTTATCTAATTCATCAATAGATGTTTTTGGACAGTCGATTGACATAGTTTTGAGTTTGAAGAAACTCTTTGCAAGCTCACGTGCTGCTGCTGTACTTCGATCAGGCCGGGCTCCTCTGTGCACAGCAATGCAGCGCCAGAGACACAAATTATCGTGGTAGGTGTCCAGTGCCACCATTGACCTGCTACGTGCAAGTTTGCGCAGCCAGTCTGGCAAGGGGCCTGTGCCCAACAAAGGCTGGCGGTCAAGCACAACCTTCACAAAGACATCAGAATAGCCCCAGAACGCCCACTTTGTTTCCGGTCTTTCGATGTTATCAACTTGCAGACGCGCCTCCTCCTTTTCATTCAACCATTTTTCCGCTTCAGACAGTTGGTTTATCCAAGGCGACCCCCCGGAGCTTTTATAAAACAACATCTGCGACCCATCCTCGACGTGTTGAACCCAATAAGAATAGTTGTGCCTCACATACCTGGATGTGTTAACTCTCTCTCTAATCTTTTTCATGAAAAAATCTGTGAGGTTTTTGTCATGTCCTTGGACCGACCAACTTCGTTCTTCCCTCAGCCTCTGGTTTTGTAAAGAACCATTCAATGGATTGCCGGTAGTTCTCCTTCGATTTGACTTTCTGGGCAGGGACTGGATCAAACGTTTTTAGGATGCTTTCCATTTTTCTTGCCCCTCTTTTTGCCTTGGGGGCGCTCTTGGTTGGTATGGTTTTGGAAGAAGAGGTTTGGGCAGACGCTCTTGGTCTTCCGGGGGGATGCGATGATCAAACACATTCTGATCATCAAACACATTCTGAATTTCTGCTTCTATTTGTTCCATCATTTTTTCAAAATCAATTTCCTTAAGTTCTAGTTCTTGCATTTTTTCAAAATCAATTTCCGCTAGTTCTTGTTCTAACGTTTCACCCTACGACAACACATTCCGAATTTCTGCTTTTATTTGTTCTATCCTTTTTTCAAATTTTTCTAAATCAATTTCCGGTAGTTCTAAATTCCGCCACGGTTCTGTTCCAATTTCCTTCGCAGCCATCGACGACTTTGTGCGAGAAAATAATTGATAACAAGTATGCAAATCTCTAACTGCGTGCTTTCGACAAGTATGCAAATCTAATTGACTTGCTTTTAATAACAAGTATGCAAATCTCTAACTGGTTGACATCAGCTCGTGCAAAACACGTTCAAAATTTTTCTTAGCGTTTTTTTGTTTGCGAATAAGCCGCTGTCTAAGCTTGTTCCCGCCGCGAGCAAGATATAAACGGTAATTACACAAAACGCAGCTGCGGCATGGTGGGGGCCTTTGCATTCCTCTTCGCTGAAAGTTGTGCTGCCCGCAATATACTCCGACACACTTTTTTCCGCAATTCTCTTTCCGATTCCGCATCAACCACACGCAGTTGTTTGCTCCGCGCACCATTGTATACATGGTGTCGCTTCTGTCTAATTGTTCGAACTGCCAACGGCCAGGGGTTTTCCTTCTTCCGTAAGTAGTATATCCTGAATAAAACAAATACAAACCTGGTGTGCGAAGCGAGTTTCGTGCGCCAGGGGGTTTCGAAATAGGAAACTAACGGTGATGATCAGGTGGTATTTGTTTTATTCAGAATATACTACTCTCCCTGTTTCGCCGATGCATAAGGTTTAGCAAAGAGTGCAAGTTATACAGTAGATGGCATTGGCTGAGGTACAGGTGAAATGATCAGTGATTTTGATAGTCCCGATATTTTGTCAACGTTGTGAATGAAAGGGCATGTTTTGCATCGTGCGCGAGCGCATTTAAAAGTTCCGGGTTGATCTGACAAAAAAATTACCTATGTTTTTGTCGCGTTTGAATGAAATTAATGGAGGTTGCGAAAAGATTCTACCAGTGTCGGGATCATTTTGAAGTAATTAAAAGTTTTTGAGAATGATGGATTTAACTGCGTGGTTGTGAGGGTGAATGGAATTCTATCGTTGTTTTCTCTCTGTGACCTTTGTAGTGCTGACTGTCGATCAATTTGTTGGGCGCGATGATGGCCCGCTTGAACAACAGAAGCGGGATAGCAGCGTTTGTCGAAGAAATTGCACATTTCCTCTGATGTTAAGGAAAAATCAGAGTCGTCACTACAAAGACTGAGGATAAAGAATGGATGTGATGGATGTGAAGATGAATACAACAAATAGCTATGAGAATCTGTGGGTTTGTAGTGCACACTGGTGCATAAACCGTTGCCTTCGATAGAAACTTTGATATCCAGGAATTCTAAGGAAGTATCGAAAATTTCCCAGGTATATTTAAGGGCAGGATGAAACGAATTAACAGCGGTTATAAATTGATTGAGATTCTTCTCTCTGGTAGAAGAGGTAGCGCCGATACAGTCGTCAATGTAGCGACGATAGAGTTCAGGTTTTGGGCCGTTGTATTGATTGAAAAATTGCTGTTTAATGTAGCCTACGAAAAGATTGGCGTAGCTGGGTCCCATTTTGGTACCGATGGCCACGCCATTTATTTGTTTGTAATAATTGTTGCCGCAAAGCTTCTTTTTGGTAGAGGTCGGCCCGCCAAACAACTAAAGCGCCGCCTTTGTCGGCCGCTTTGATAATTATGTCTTTGCGCTTACTAAGGTTTTTTAGCGCCGTCCTCTCTTCCGAAGAAAGGTTGTAAAATTTGGTGTTACGATTGAAATTAAGTTTGTTGATGTCGTGACGGCATGCCATCTACTGTATAACTTGCACTCTTTGCAAAAAATTATACATCGGCGAAACAGGGAGACGACTTGGCGACCGATTCCGAGAACATCTTCGTGACATAGAGAAAGACGACAAAAATGCATCGAAACCGGTCGCGAGACACTTCAATCTCCCAAGTCATTCTAAGCAACATATGGCAGTCTGCGGCCTTTCCCTTCACCAAGGAAACACGGAAAGCCGTAAAAGTCTAGAACAAAAATTTATTTTTCAAATCGGCACTCTTAATCCTCACGGTATCAACGAACGCTTTTCATTCAACTAATTTATTCCGTTGTTTTCACGTTATCAGGCACCAGCCAATAGCGAAGCTCCATCTTTCTGTATATAAAACACACGACGCACAATTCCTTGATTCGCTCCAACGAAGGGCTAACGCTCGAAACGTCAGCTCTTGAATCTCTTTACGGTGGCCAATTGACATTATCAACCCTGTTGATAAAACCAAATAATATTTATTTAAGTTGGACAAAAATCGAGTACCAGAAATTCCTCATTAATAATCCGAAATAGCATTTCACAGCTTCTCCATAAGTGAGATGGAAAAGTCTGGACACAGCTTTTTATGCCTGATGAAGCATTTTTATTCTTCCAAATTCTACTAAAAATGTGCTTACCAATTTGTAGTTGAAATCTGTTGTTGCAATGTTTACAATGTGGTCACTGAAGAAATCAATTACCAGTTCATGCAATTATTATTCCAGAATTTTTCCCAGATCAACTCCTGGACAACCAAAATCAGTGTAATGACAGATGTAATACCCTATCCTGCATAGCAATAATAATAATAATAATAAATTATTATTGTGTCTATTTTTCATCTGTTTTGATAGGACATACATGTAAATCAAATGAGCAGCTGGTATCTTCTGTGCACTCCCATTGCCTTTTATAGCTGGAATGTAGTCCTGATTGTATTTGATAGTCCTGCAAGTAACTATTTAACTATTATAATTGTACTGTATTTTAGTTTTGCAGGTCCTGCAGTTGGCCAAATGGTATCAGACTGAAACCAACACATGCCATAAAGTGAAAAATAAAATAAATTTGAAATCCAATTTATCCTTGTTTATTTTGTATTGTCTTCAAGTTACTGAGTTGTCTTAATCTCATCCGAAACCTTCGAACAGCTTATCGTGGAAAGTTGAGTGTGTAGTATTGCAGGATAATTTCTGTCAAGTTTTGATCTGGTTAATCTGTAAATTAATTCAAAGTTCTGTGTGACTGAAAAATATAACTATCATTCAATTCATTTTTCCCTCCTTTTCATTGGTCCGGATCCTACCACATGGCCTACAAATAACTGTCTATGAAAAATGGTCTGCTCATGTGCATTAGCATCCAACAGTGATTTTGCTACGAATTTGCTGCTCATGTGTGGTTGTGGTCGATTCCAAGAAAAATGTCAGCTTGTTTTCGAGACTTGTGGGAGAACTTGTACTGTCTAGTAGATTATAAACAGCGGAAATACAAAGAAGAAATCGAAAATTTCTCTTCGGCATTATATTGCTTACTCAGGTTTTATCAACTGGGTTGATAATGTCAATTACTTCAGGCTCAAGCTATGTTTCTCAACAGAATTCTGTTGTTGAATAGAAGGTTAACCTATGGAATCTCTCATATTAGTAGTTGCGTAAAAAGGCAGAAACTTCATTGACAGCAATTTTTGTGAGGGTATTTTCACAAACTATTTAAAAGAACCTTCACACCAAAGAAATGATGTTGGAGCTCCCCTTTTAGGCTTGGCTAAATCTATATATTAGGATGTTGATGTCTTCAAAAATGGTGATATAAAAATTGAGAGGACTTCTACCAGTATGCTTGCCGTAACTGCAGAAAACACTTTGCCTGTTGTGTATTTTTGCGGGGTGTTTAGATAGATGGATAAATCGATCATTTGACCAATACACAGATAAAAAAATACATAAATAGAAACAAAGCCAATGTAAATTTTGAGCCTAAATATGGTGATCATGTTTCCACTGGTTTCCGGCCGCCATGTTGGAGTTCCTCAGAGGGGCACAAACATGCATATGGCGTCTCCATACTAAACACTATAATTTTCAGTGATACACTTTGCCGAATGACTCGAGTTCGGAATATCGTACATCCCCTAAACTTTGCCACGTTCTTTATTTATTACTCTTCCGTGATATTTCAATTTCTTGACTCAATTTATTGAATGGTAAGCGATTTTATTTCTTACGTGCGTGATACTTGCGTGACATGAAAACCACCAATTGTCGTTCTTATTATAATCATAGGCATTCTTTGTCGTCAATTGTTAAGCACGTGTATTTTTCAGTCCGATCGATCGAGTGATTACTGGATTTGTAAGACGAATTTTGTAAGCCACAAAATACTGGATTTGTGAAGTGATTTTTTCAGCCACAAATTACCTTTTTTAAGACGATTTTAATAAGCCACAAATTACTGGATTTGTAAGACGATTTTTGTGAGCCGCAAATTACTGGAGACGATTTTTGTAAGGTGTCCAATAACAAGGTTTGCGTGCTGCACATGCGCGCGCTTTTTCTTTGGTCCCTTAATACGAAAACCAATCAATCAATCAATCAATCAATCAATAAATAAAATTAAAACAAAATTCAGAAAAAAAACCCGACTCAGGGGTCGCAGTTTTAAATCCAAACAGGGGTTGGGCTACCCGGCCCCCAAGCCATATAAGGCTACCCCTGTGCAGGCAGATTTCAACCCGCGACTCGAAGATGACCATGCAGAATCAACGGTGCGCCAGCGATTTCGCTCGGCCATCTCTGAAATCCCTTGGGTTGCTAGCAAAAAATTAGGTTTTTTATAGTTGGCAATAATTTATTTCCACCGGAAGTCAACTGATCGAGTCGGATTGTGAGCTCAGTTAAATTGCGCTTGGGATTGGAAATGCAGCATTTTTTCGCCGACAGTGAAACCTATTTCAAGACTGTCAACTCCACTTTACTGAAGCCTCGAAGCTTAGCGTAGAGCGCAACATTTTTGTCCCGTTACGCCGGTAATGAGTGACTTCATATGATTTTGTGTTATGGACTATCCAGCAATGAGAAACACCCGTCAAGGATGATATATGGGACTGATTTATGCGTTGCTAATATTAATCAAACGATTTTCACTTTTTGAGATAGAAAACGTCATGGAAATTTCAGTGTTTATGCTTAATTTACGAGATGTTTTACTGCAAGAAACTTCGTCCAAATTTGAATACGCAAACTGATGAATACTTGCAAAAACGTTTTGTTCAACTTAACAGTTCGTGCATTTTACAGGTCGATCTATTGTTCGTTTGGAGTCCTTTTGTAACTTGTAGTACACTCTCATTTGATATGCGATAACGTACTCAGCCAAAAGCGGCACTTTTGTTGTGGCCTTCAAATTGAAACAACAACTTAAGTCATCTAGTTCCAGGCATGCAAAGCTAGAATACATGGATAATAGACGTATTCCCCATGTAGAAATAGTTAAACGAATTTTTTAAAAGGTTCTTAAAAGTGTTTTAAAAGTAGTTTAATTTTTTTTAATTGCATTTACTTGAAAAGTGTAAAGATGATCTGGTAATTTAGTTTTTATTTTCTTTTTGAACGCCCTAACGCGGCGGCGCCCGTGATAAGCGTTAGCCATTGTTTCACTTCTGACTTCTTTACCTTGGACCAAAAGAGGCACCCATTCGATCGTACTGAGAATCTGAAGGAGGAAATCGTGCCTCCCACGAAACCCGGATCCGAGTTTATCAGGGCGATTGAGAAATTTGAGCGAAAGGCTGGGAGGAAAATTTCCGTGCACCATCCCAGGCTTTTCCATGGTAAGAATTTCCAGTTTGGATGATGGTTTTTATAGGCCGAGTAAGCCGTGGCCAGAAGAAAGTACACCGAAACGAACACAGTTGTGAGGCAAAATATAGTTGAAAAAAGGAAAAAAAAAGAATGATTGAAGTGTTCGGAAACTGGTGGAACCAAAGCGCAAAACAGAAATTGGCGTGCAACCAGAAGGAGTTTTCCAATCCCAAAGCCGGTGACAATCTGTCATCCCCAAGTGTACCTGTTTTCCCGCAGTGGAGTATATAGACGTAAAGAGAAAGAGCATTGTGACTTACTATTTTGACGCGCAAAGTGTCAGTGGCGCTCTCCTGCCAACAAGCCTATCTTGCAGCTCGGAATCTTTTTTTGCCAGAAGACTGGCTGACATATTCACTAAGATGCTTGTGCCCGCCTGGTTGTTAGAAGGACATCATTAAGTCTGGAAACACGCAAGTCTATACCTTATCTCAAAGAACCGAGAAAAGTTGTTGCCCCGAGATCGCTGAGAGCGTTTATGACGCTGGCGGTTAAACTTAGTGATTTGGGGAAACACAGAGCCAGGCGCGAAGCTAAGTCTACAAGCAATTCTTAGCTAAAGCGTATATACTGGCGTGAGTTGTGGCCGACCTTCCAAAGATTGGCCTGTTGGAAGTTTGGAATTGAAGAATTGCTTGTAGACTTAGTATGAATATTGTAAATAAGCGCTGTTGACCTCGCCGTGTTGAACTGACTCAGCGACATCCCATAATATTCTTTCATACTGAAACGGTTGCACCCGGTCATGAGACGATTGTTTCAGTGTTACGGCTGATTATGGTGTAAGTGCCAAATTGTAACACGCAAAATCAACTTGAAAATAAATTTAGGCTCAAGAAAGTGAAATATTCAGTTATTAAGGTAAATAAAGCAGCCCTTTCTCCCTTCTTTCGAAGACGAATTTGGCGCGCTATCGTAACTTGTCACAATTGCGTTACAGGGTGACTACCACGTTCTTCTGGGGATGGTTATTATGGACTATCTCCCGTTCAGTCCGGGAAAGGAGACATGGCGGACTTTGTTTGGGCAGCTGTTCATGTTTATCTCAGAGACCAACTAATCGCAATTGCAAGTTGTTGTTGTTACAGTGTTGTTACAATACAAATATTGTCGAGTAACGTAGTCGCCTCTTTTAACAGGTCTAACAGAGATTCAACTTTTGAAGTCCAATTCTTGGTTTTCACGTGACGTCAGAAAAAACTAAAATCAAACATTTTGAGTTTTCAACTTCCTCAGGTAAAAGTCATTTTTAAACATTATCTGCTGGCCTGTTTTCAGCTCGGTAGACGGCTTTGTTTTGAAAATAGAACAGTTTGAATTTGAGATTTTTCACAATGGCTGACATCGGCATTGTTTCTGGGTAACATGTTACGTGCGCGAAAATATCGATTCGCCTTATCTTTTCGAGTTCTGAGTAGCCGATATATCGAGGGAAGTGTCTATGCGAATGTTTTCAAGTTTAACAACGAGAAGAAACGTTTTGAGAGAGCCAAAGTAAACTCCAAATGTTTCCACTGGTTTCCGGCCGCCATGTTGGAGTTCCTCAGAGGGGCACAAACATGCATATGGCGTCTCCATACTAAGCACTATAATTTTCAGTTATACACTTTGCCGAATGACTCGAGTTCGGAATATCGTACATCCCCTAAACTTTGCCACGTTCTTTATTTATTACTCTTCCGTGATATTTCAATTTCTTGACTCAATTTATTGAATGGTAAGCGATTTTATTTCTTACGTGCGTGATACTTGCGTGACATGAAAACCACCAATTTTCGTTCTTATTATAATCATAGGCATTCTTTCGTCAATTGTTAAGCACGTGTATTTTTCAGTCCGATCGATCGAGTGATTACTGGATTTGTAAGACGAATTTTGTAAGCCAAAAATTCTGGATTTGTAAAGTGATTTTTTCAGCCACAAATTACTTTTTTTAAGACGATTTTAATAAGCCACAAATTACTGGATTTGTAAGACGATTTTTGTGAGCCACAAATTACTGGAGACGATTTTTGTAAGGTGTCCAATAACAAGGTTTGCGTGCTGCACATGCGCACGCTTTTTCTTTGGTCCATTAATACGAAAACCAATCAATCAATCAATCAATAAATAAATAAAATTAAAAAAAAATTCAGAAAAAAAAAACCCGACTCAGCGGTCGCAGTTTCAAGTCCAAACGGGGGGTTGGGCTACCCGGCCCCCAAGCCATATAAGGCTATCCCTGTGCAGGCAGATTTTAACACGCGAGTCGGAGATGACCATGCAGAATCAACGGTCCGCCAGCGATTTCGCTCGGCCATCTCTGAAATCCCTTGGGTTGCTAGCAAAAAATTAGGTTTTTTTATAGTTGGCAATAATTTATTTCCGCCGGAAGTCAACTGATCGAGTCGGATTGTGAGCTCAGTTAAAGTGCGCTTGGGATTGGAAATGCAGCATTTTTTCGCCGACAGTGAAACCTATTTCAAGACTGTCAACTCCACTTTACTAAAGCCTCGAAGCTTAGCGTAGAGCGCAACATTTTTGTCCCGTTACGCCGGTAATGAGTGACTTCATATGATTTTGTGTTATGGACCATCCAGCAATGAGAAACACCCGTCAAGGATGATATATGGGACTGATTTATGCGTTGCTAATATTAATCAAACGATTTTCACTTGTTGAGATAGAAAACGTCATAGAAATTTCAGTGTTTATGCTTAATTTACGAGATGTTTTACTGCAAGAAACTTCGTCCAAATTTGAATACGCAAACTGATGAATACTTGCAAAAACGTTTTGTTCAACTTAACAGTTCGTGCATTTTACAGGTCGATCTATTGTTCGTTTGGAGTCCTTTTGTAACTTGTAGTACACTCTCATTTGATATGCGATAACGTACTCAGCCAAAAGCGGCACTTTTGTTGTGGCCTTCAAATTGAAACAACAACTTAAGTCATCTAGTTCCAGGCATGCAAAGCTAGAATACATGGATAATAGACGTATTCCCCATGTAGAAATAGTTAAACGAATTTTTTAAAAGGTTCTTAAAAGTGTTTTAAAAGTAGTTTAATTTTTTTTAATTGCATTTACTTGAAAAGTGTAAAGATGATCTGGTAATTTAGTTTTTATTTTCTTTTTGAACGCCCTAACGCGGCGGCGCCCGTGATAAGCGTTAGCCATTGTTTCACTTCTGACTTCTTTACCTTGGACCAAAAGAGGCACCCATTCGATCGTACTGAGAATCTGAAGGAGGAAATCGTGCCTCCCACGAAACCCGGATCCGAGTTTGTCAGGGCGATTGAGAAATTTGAGCGAAAGGCTGGGAGGAAAATTTCCGTGCACCATCCCAGGCTTTTCCATGGTAAGAATTTCCAGTTTGGATGATGGTTTTTATAGGCCGAGTAAGCCGTGGCCAGAAGAAAGTCCACCGAAACGAACACAGTTGTGAGGCAAAATATAGTTGAAAAAAGGAAGTTATGGGAAAGGAAAAAAAAAGAATGATTGAAGTGTTCGGAAACTGGTGGAACCAAAGCGCAAAACAGAAATTGGCGTGCAACCAGAAGGAGTTTTCCAATCCCAAAGCCGGTGACAATCTGTCATCCCCAAGTGTACCTGTTTTCCCGCAGTGGAGTATATAGACGTAAAGAGAAAGAGCATTGTGACTTACTATTTTGACGCGCAAAGTGTCAGTGGCGCTCTCCTGCCAACAAGCCTATCTTGCAGCTCGGAATCTTTTTTTGCCAGAAGACTGGCTGACATATTCACTAAGATGCTTGTGCCCGCCTGGTTGTTAGAAGGACATCATTAAGTCTGGAAACACGCAAGTCTATACCTTATCTCAAAGAACCGAGAAAAGTTGTTGCCCCGAGATCGCTGAGAGCGTTTATGACGCTGGCGGTTAAACTTAGTGATTTGGGGAAACACAGAGCCAGGCGCGAAGCTAAGTCTACAAGCAATTCTTAGCTAAAGCGTATATACTGGCGTGAGTTGTGGCCGACCTTCCAAAGATTGGCCTGTTGGAAGTTTGGAATTGAAGAATTGCTTGTAGACTTAGTATGAATATTGTAAATAAGCGCTGTTGACCTCGCCGTGTTGAACTGACTCAGCGACATCCCATAATATTCTTTCATACTGAAACGGTTGCACCCGGTCATGAGACGATTGTTTCAGTGTTACGGCTGATTATGGTGTAAGTGCCAAATTGTAACACGCAAAATCAACTTGAAAATAAATTTAGGCTCAAGAAAGTGAAATATTCAGTTATTAAGGTAAATAAAGCAGCCCTTTCTCCCTTCTTTCGAAGACGAATTTGGCGCGCTATCGTAACTTGTCACAATTGCGTTACAGGGTGACTACCACGTTCTTCTGGGGATGGTTATTATGGACTATCTCCCGTTCAGTCCGGGAAAGGAGACATGGCGGACTTTGTTTGGGCAGCTGTTCATGTTTATCTCAGAGACCAACTAATCGCAATTGCAAGTTGTTGTTGTTACAGTGTTGTTACAATACAAATATTGTCGAGTAACGTAGTCGCCTCTTTTAAAAGGTCTAACAGAGATTCAACTTTTGAAGTCCAATTCTTGGTTTTCACGTGACGTCAGAAAAAACTAAAATCAAACATTTTGAGTTTTCAACTTCCTCAGGTAAAAGTCATTTTTAAACATTATCTGCTGGCCTGTTTTCAGCTCGGTAGACGGCTTTGTTTTGAAAATAGAACAGTTTGAATTTGAGATTTTTCACAATGGCTGACATCGGCATTGTTTCTGGGTAACATGTTACGTGCGCGAAAATATCGATTCGCCTTATCTTTTCGAGTTCTGAGTAGCCGATATATCGAGGGAAGTGTCTATGCGAATGTTTTCAAGTTTAACAACGAGAAGAAACGTTTTGAGAGAGCCAAAGTAAACTCCAAATGTTTCCACTGGTTTCCGGCCGCCATGTTGGAGTTCCTCAGAGGGGCACAAACATGCATATGGCGTCTCCATACTAAGCACTATAATTTTCAGTTATACACTTTGCCGAATGACTCGAGTTCGGAATATCGTACATCCCCTAAACTTTGCCACGTTCTTTATTTATTACTCTTCCGTGATATTTCAATTTCTTGACTCAATTTATTGAATGGTAAGCGATTTTATTTCTTACGTGCGTGATACTTGCGTGACATGAAAACCACCAATTTTCGTTCTTATTATAATCATAGGCATTCTTTCGTCAATTGTTAAGCACGTGTATTTTTCAGTCCGATCGATCGAGTGATTACTGGATTTGTAAGACGAATTTTGTAAGCCAAAAATTCTGGATTTGTAAAGTGATTTTTTCAGCCACAAATTACTTTTTTTAAGACGATTTTAATAAGCCACAAATTACTGGATTTGTCGATTTTTGTGAGCCACAAATTACTGGAGACGATTTTTGTAAGGTGTCCAATAACAAGGTTTGCGTGCTGCACATGCGCACGCTTTTTCTTTGGTCCATTAATACGAAAACCAATCAATCAATCAATCAATAAATAAATAAAATTAAAAAAAAATTCAGAAAAAAAAAACCCGACTCAGCGGTCGCAGTTTCAAGTCCAAACGGGGGGTTGGGCTACCCGGCCCCCAAGCCATATAAGGCTATCCCTGTGCAGGCAGATTTTAACACGCGAGTCGGAGATGACCATGCAGAATCAACGGTCCGCCAGCGATTTCGCTCGGCCATCTCTGAAATCCCTTGGGTTGCTAGCAAAAAATTAGGTTTTTTTATAGTTGGCAATAATTTATTTCCGCCGGAAGTCAACTGATCGAGTCGGATTGTGAGCTCAGTTAAAGTGCGCTTGGGATTGGAAATGCAGCATTTTTTCGCCGACAGTGAAACCTATTTCAAGACTGTCAACTCCACTTTACTAAAGCCTCGAAGCTTAGCGTAGAGCGCAACATTTTTGTCCCGTTACGCCGGTAATGAGTGACTTCATATGATTTTGTGTTATGGACTATCCAGCAATGAGAAACACCCGTCAAGGATGATATATGGGACTGATTTATGCGTTGCTAATATTAATCAAACGATTTTCACTTGTTGAGATAGAAAACGTCATGGAAATTTCAGTGTTTATGCTTAATTTACGAGATGTTTTACTGCAAGAAACTTCGTCCAAATTTGAATACGCAAACTGATGAATACTTGCAAAAACGTTTTGTTCAACTTAACAGTTCGTGCATTTTACAGGTCGATCTATTGTTCGTTTGGAGTCCTTTTGTAACTTGTAGTACACTCTCATTTGATATGCGATAACGTACTCAGCCAAAAGCGGCACTTTTGTTGTGGCCTTCAAATTGAAACAACAACTTAAGTCATCTAGTTCCAGGCATGCAAAGCTAGAATACATGGATAATAGACGTATTCCCCATGTAGAAATAGTTAAACGAATTTTTTAAAAGGTTCTTAAAAGTGTTTTAAAAGTAGTTTAATTTTTTTTAATTGCATTTACTTGAAAAGTGTAAAGATGATCTGGTAATTTAGTTTTTATTTTCTTTTTGAACGCCCTAACGCGGCGGCGCCCGTGATAAGCGTTAGCCATTGTTTCACTTCTGACTTCTTTACCTTGGACCAAAAGAGGCACCCATTCGATCGTACTGAGAATCTGAAGGAGGAAATCGTGCCTCCCACGAAACCCGGATCCGAGTTTGTCAGGGCGATTGAGAAATTTGAGCGAAAGGCTGGGAGGAAAATTTCCGTGCACCATCCCAGGCTTTTCCATGGTAAGAATTTCCAGTTTGGATGATGGTTTTTATAGGCCGAGTAAGCCGTGGCCAGAAGAAAGTCCACCGAAACGAACACAGTTGTGAGGCAAAATATAGTTGAAAAAAGGAAGTTATGGGAAAGGAAAAAAAAAGAATGATTGAAGTGTTCGGAAACTGGTGGAACCAAAGCGCAAAACAGAAATTGGCGTGCAACCAGAAGGAGTTTTCCAATCCCAAAGCCGGTGACAATCTGTCATCCCCAAGTGTACCTGTTTTCCCGCAGTGGAGTATATAGACGTAAAGAGAAAGAGCATTGTGACTTACTATTTTGACGCGCAAAGTGTCAGTGGCGCTCTCCTGCCAACAAGCCTATCTTGCAGCTCGGAATCTTTTTTTGCCAGAAGACTGGCTGACATATTCACTAAGATGCTTGTGCCCGCCTGGTTGTTAGAAGGACATCATTAAGTCTGGAAACACGCAAGTCTATACCTTATCTCAAAGAACCGAGAAAAGTTGTTGCCCCGAGATCGCTGAGAGCGTTTATGACGCTGGCGGTTAAACTTAGTGATTTGGGGAAACACAGAGCCAGGCGCGAAGCTAAGTCTACAAGCAATTCTTAGCTAAAGCGTATATACTGGCGTGAGTTGTGGCCGACCTTCCAAAGATTGGCCTGTTGGAAGTTTGGAATTGAAGAATTGCTTGTAGACTTAGTATGAATATTGTAAATAAGCGCTGTTGACCTCGCCGTGTTGAACTGACTCAGCGACATCCCATAATATTCTTTCATACTGAAACGGTTGCACCCGGTCATGAGACGATTGTTTCAGTGTTACGGCTGATTATGGTGTAAGTGCCAAATTGTAACACGCAAAATCAACTTGAAAATAAATTTAGGCTCAAGAAAGTGAAATATTCAGTTATTAAGGTAAATAAAGCAGCCCTTTCTCCCTTCTTTCGAAGACGAATTTGGCGCGCTATCGTAACTTGTCACAATTGCGTTACAGGGTGACTACCACGTTCTTCTGGGGATGGTTATTATGGACTATCTCCCGTTCAGTCCGGGAAAGGAGACATGGCGGACTTTGTTTGGGCAGCTGTTCATGTTTATCTCAGAGACCAACTAATCGCAATTGCAAGTTGTTGTTGTTACAGTGTTGTTACAATACAAATATTGTCGAGTAACGTAGTCGCCTCTTTTAACAGGTCTAACAGAGATTCAACTTTTGAAGTCCAATTCTTGGTTTTCACGTGACGTCAGAAAAAACTAAAATCAAACATTTTGAGTTTTCAACTTCCTCAGGTAAAAGTCATTTTTAAACATTATCTGCTGGCCTGTTTTCAGCTCGGTAGACGGCTTTGTTTTGAAAATAGAACAGTTTGAATTTGAGATTTTTCACAATGGCTGACATCGGCATTGTTTCTGGGTAACATGTTACGTGCGCGAAAATATCGATTCGCCTTATCTTTTCGAGTTCTGAGTAGCCGATATATCGAGGGAAGTGTCTATGCGAATGTTTTCAAGTTTAACAACGAGAAGAAACGTTTTGAGAGAGCCAAAGTAAACTCCAAATGTTTCCACTGGTTTCCGGCCGCCATGTTGGAGTTCCTCAGAGGGGCACAAACATGCATATGGCGTCTCCATACTAAGCACTATAATTTTCAGTTATACACTTTGCCGAATGACTCGAGTTCGGAATATCGTACATCCCCTAAACTTTGCCACGTTCTTTATTTATTACTCTTCCGTGATATTTCAATTTCTTGACTCAATTTATTGAATGGTAAGCGATTTTATTTCTTACGTGCGTGATACTTGCGTGACATGAAAACCACCAATTTTCGTTCTTATTATAATCATAGGCATTCTTTCGTCAATTGTTAAGCACGTGTATTTTTCAGTCCGATCGATCGAGTGATTACTGGATTTGTAAGACGAATTTTGTAAGCCAAAAATTCTGGATTTGTAAAGTGATTTTTTCAGCCACAAATTACTTTTTTTAAGACGATTTTAATAAGCCACAAATTACTGGATTTGTCGATTTTTGTGAGCCACAAATTACTGGAGACGATTTTTGTAAGGTGTCCAATAACAAGGTTTGCGTGCTGCACATGCGCACGCTTTTTCTTTGGTCCATTAATACGAAAACCAATCAATCAATCAATCAATAAATAAATAAAATTAAAAAAAAATTCAGAAAAAAAAAAACCCGACTCAGCGGTCGCAGTTTCAAGTCCAAACGGGGGGTTGGGCTACCCGGCCCCCAAGCCATATAAGGCTATCCCTGTGCAGGCAGATTTTAACACGCGAGTCGGAGATGACCATGCAGAATCAACGGTCCGCCAGCGATTTCGCTCGGCCATCTCTGAAATCCCTTGGGTTGCTAGCAAAAAATTAGGTTTTTTTATAGTTGGCAATAATTTATTTCCGCCGGAAGTCAACTGATCGAGTCGGATTGTGAGCTCAGTTAAAGTGCGCTTGGGATTGGAAATGCAGCATTTTTTCGCCGACAGTGAAACCTATTTCAAGACTGTCAACTCCACTTTACTAAAGCCTCGAAGCTTAGCGTAGAGCGCAACATTTTTGTCCCGTTACGCCGGTAATGAGTGACTTCATATGATTTTGTGTTATGGACTATCCAGCAATGAGAAACACCCGTCAAGGATGATATATGGGACTGATTTATGCGTTGCTAATATTAATCAAACGATTTTCACTTGTTGAGATAGAAAACGTCATGGAAATTTCAGTGTTTATGCTTAATTTACGAGATGTTTTACTGCAAGAAACTTCGTCCAAATTTGAATACGCAAACTGATGAATACTTGCAAAAACGTTTTGTTCAACTTAACAGTTCGTGCATTTTACAGGTCGATCTATTGTTCGTTTGGAGTCCTTTTGTAACTTGTAGTACACTCTCATTTGATATGCGATAACGTACTCAGCCAAAAGCGGCACTTTTGTTGTGGCCTTCAAATTGAAACAACAACTTAAGTCATCTAGTTCCAGGCATGCAAAGCTAGAATACATGGATAATAGACGTATTCCCCATGTAGAAATAGTTAAACGAATTTTTTAAAAGGTTCTTAAAAGTGTTTTAAAAGTAGTTTAATTTTTTTTAATTGCATTTACTTGAAAAGTGTAAAGATGATCTGGTAATTTAGTTTTTATTTTCTTTTTGAACGCCCTAACGCGGCGGCGCCCGTGATAAGCGTTAGCCATTGTTTCACTTCTGACTTCTTTACCTTGGACCAAAAGAGGCACCCATTCGATCGTACTGAGAATCTGAAGGAGGAAATCGTGCCTCCCACGAAACCCGGATCCGAGTTTGTCAGGGCGATTGAGAAATTTGAGCGAAAGGCTGGGAGGAAAATTTCCGTGCACCATCCCAGGCTTTTCCATGGTAAGAATTTCCAGTTTGGATGATGGTTTTTATAGGCCGAGTAAGCCGTGGCCAGAAGAAAGTCCACCGAAACGAACACAGTTGTGAGGCAAAATATAGTTGAAAAAAGGAAGTTATGGGAAAGGAAAAAAAAAGAATGATTGAAGTGTTCGGAAACTGGTGGAACCAAAGCGCAAAACAGAAATTGGCGTGCAACCAGAAGGAGTTTTCCAATCCCAAAGCCGGTGACAATCTGTCATCCCCAAGTGTACCTGTTTTCCCGCAGTGGAGTATATAGACGTAAAGAGAAAGAGCATTGTGACTTACTATTTTGACGCGCAAAGTGTCAGTGGCGCTCTCCTGCCAACAAGCCTATCTTGCAGCTCGGAATCTTTTTTTGCCAGAAGACTGGCTGACATATTCACTAAGATGCTTGTGCCCGCCTGGTTGTTAGAAGGACATCATTAAGTCTGGAAACACGCAAGTCTATACCTTATCTCAAAGAACCGAGAAAAGTTGTTGCCCCGAGATCGCTGAGAGCGTTTATGACGCTGGCGGTTAAACTTAGTGATTTGGGGAAACACAGAGCCAGGCGCGAAGCTAAGTCTACAAGCAATTCTTAGCTAAAGCGTATATACTGGCGTGAGTTGTGGCCGACCTTCCAAAGATTGGCCTGTTGGAAGTTTGGAATTGAAGAATTGCTTGTAGACTTAGTATGAATATTGTAAATAAGCGCTGTTGACCTCGCCGTGTTGAACTGACTCAGCGACATCCCATAATATTCTTTCATACTGAAACGGTTGCACCCGGTCATGAGACGATTGTTTCAGTGTTACGGCTGATTATGGTGTAAGTGCCAAATTGTAACACGCAAAATCAACTTGAAAATAAATTTAGGCTCAAGAAAGTGAAATATTCAGTTATTAAGGTAAATAAAGCAGCCCTTTCTCCCTTCTTTCGAAGACGAATTTGGCGCGCTATCGTAACTTGTCACAATTGCGTTACAGGGTGACTACCACGTTCTTCTGGGGATGGTTATTATGGACTATCTCCCGTTCAGTCCGGGAAAGGAGACATGGCGGACTTTGTTTGGGCAGCTGTTCATGTTTATCTCAGAGACCAACTAATCGCAATTGCAAGTTGTTGTTGTTACAGTGTTGTTACAATACAAATATTGTCGAGTAACGTAGTCGCCTCTTTTAACAGGTCTAACAGAGATTCAACTTTTGAAGTCCAATTCTTGGTTTTCACGTGACGTCAGAAAAAACTAAAATCAAACATTTTGAGTTTTCAACTTCCTCAGGTAAAAGTCATTTTTAAACATTATCTGCTGGCCTGTTTTCAGCTCGGTAGACGGCTTTGTTTTGAAAATAGAACAGTTTGAATTTGAGATTTTTCACAATGGCTGACATCGGCATTGTTTCTGGGTAACATGTTACGTGCGCGAAAATATCGATTCGCCTTATCTTTTCGAGTTCTGAGTAGCCGATATATCGAGGGAAGTGTCTATGCGAATGTTTTCAAGTTTAACAACGAGAAGAAACGTTTTGAGAGAGCCAAAGTAAACTCCAAATGTTTCCACTGGTTTCCGGCCGCCATGTTGGAGTTCCTCAGAGGGGCACAAACATGCATATGGCGTCTCCATACTAAGCACTATAATTTTCAGTTATACACTTTGCCGAATGACTCGAGTTCGGAATATCGTACATCCCCTAAACTTTGCCACGTTCTTTATTTATTACTCTTCCGTGATATTTCAATTTCTTGACTCAATTTATTGAATGGTAAGCGATTTTATTTCTTACGTGCGTGATACTTGCGTGACATGAAAACCACCAATTTTCGTTCTTATTATAATCATAGGCATTCTTTCGTCAATTGTTAAGCACGTGTATTTTTCAGTCCGATCGATCGAGTGATTACTGGATTTGTAAGACGAATTTTGTAAGCCAAAAATTCTGGATTTGTAAAGTGATTTTTTCAGCCACAAATTACTTTTTTTAAGACGATTTTAATAAGCCACAAATTACTGGATTTGTAAGACGATTTTTGTGAGCCACAAATTACTGGAGACGATTTTTGTAAGGTGTCCAATAACAAGGTTTGCGTGCTGCACATGCGCACGCTTTTTCTTTGGTCCATTAATACGAAAACCAATCAATCAATCAATCAATAAATAAATAAAATTAAAAAAAAATTCAGAAAAAAAAAACCCGACTCAGCGGTCGCAGTTTCAAGTCCAAACGGGGGGTTGGGCTACCCGGCCCCCAAGCCATATAAGGCTATCCCTGTGCAGGCAGATTTTAACCCGCGAGTCGGAGATGACCATGCAGAATCAACGGTCCGCCAGCGATTTCGCTCGGCCATCTCTGAAATCCCTTGGGTTGCTAGCAAAAAATTAGGTTTTTTTATAGTTGGCAATAATTCATTTCCGCCGGAAGTCAACTGATCGAGTCGGATTGTGAGCTCAGTTAAAGTGCGCTTGGGATTGGAAATGCAGCATTTTTTCGCCGACAGTGAAACCTATTTCAAGACTGTCAACTCCACTTTACTAAAGCCTCGAAGCTTAGCGTAGAGCGCAACATTTTTGTCCCGTTACGCCGGTAATGAGTGACTTCATATGATTTTGTGTTATGGACTATCCAGCAATGAGAAACACCCGTCAAGGATGATATATGGGACTGATTTATGCGTTGCTAATATTAATCAAACGATTTTCACTTTTTGAGATAGAAAACGTCATGGAAATTTCAGTGTTTATGCTTAATTTACGAGATGTTTTACTGCAAGAAACTTCGTCCAAATTTGAATACGCAAACTGATGAATACTTGCAAAAACGTTTTGTTCAACTTAGCAGTTCGTGCATTTTACAGGTCGATCTATTGTTCGTTTGGAGTCCTTTTGTAACTTGTAGTACAC
The DNA here is from genome assembly GCA_947652115.1 of Blastomussa wellsi. NCBI lineage: Eukaryota > Metazoa > Cnidaria > Anthozoa > Scleractinia > Plerogyridae > Blastomussa > Blastomussa wellsi. The sequence continues at coordinate 11,309,561 of OX393568.1, read as the reverse complement.
TCTCATTTGATATGCGATAACGTACTCAGCCAAAAGCGGCACTTTCGTTGTGGCCTTCAAATTGAAACAACAACTTAAGTCATCTAGTTCCAGGCATGCAAAGCTAGAATACATGGATAATAGACGTATTCCCCATGTAGAAATAGTTAAACGAATTTTTTAAAAGGTTCTTAAAAGTGTTTTAAAAGTAGTTTAATTTTTTTTAATTGCATTTACTTGAAAAGTGTAAAGATGATCTAGATGATTTTCTTTTTGAACGCCCTAACGCGGCGGCGCCCGTGATAAGCGTTAGCCATTGTTTCACTTCTGACTTCTTTACCTTGGACCAAAAGAGGCACCCATTCGATCGTACTGAGAATCTGAAGGAGGAAATCGTGCCTCCCACGAAACCCGGATCCGAGTTTGTCAGGGCGATTGAGAAATTTGAGCGAATGGCTGGGAGGAAAATTTCTGTGCACCATCCCAGGCTTTTCCATGGTAAGAATTTCCAGTTTGGATGTTGTTTTCTATAGGCCGAGTAAGCCGTGGCCAGAAGAAAGTACACCGAAACGAACACAGTTGTGAGGCAAAATATAGTTGAAAAAAGGAAGTTATGGGAAAGGAAAAAAAAAGAATGATTGAAGTGTTCTGAAACTGGTGGAACCAAAGCGCAAAACAGAAATTGGCGTGCAACCAGAAGGAGTTTTCCAATCCCAAAGCCGGTGACAATCTGTCATCCCCAAGTGTACCTGTTTTCCCGCAGTGGAGTATATAGACGTAAAGAGAAAGAGCATTGTGACTTACTATTTTGACGCGCAAAGTGTCAGTGGCGCTCTCCTGCCAACAAGCCTATCTTGCAGCTCGGAATCTTTTTTTGCCAGAAGACTGGCTGACATATTCACTAAGATGCTTGTGCCCGCCTGGTTGTTAGAAGGACATCATTAAGTCTGGAAACACGCAAGTCTATACCTTATCTCAAAGAACCGAGAAAAGTTGTTGCCCCGAGATCGCTTAGAGCGTTTATGACGCTGGCGGTTAAACTTAGTGATTGGGGGAAACACAGAGCCAGGCGCGAAGCTAAGTCTACAAGCAATTCTTAGCTAAAGCGTATATACTGGCGTGAGTTGTGGCCGACCTTCCAAAGATTGGCCTGTTGGAAGTTTGGAATTGAAGAATTGCTTGTAGACTTAGTATGAATATTGTAAATAGTCGCTGTTGACCTCGCCGTGTTGAACTGACTCAGCGACATCCCATAATATTCTTTCATACTGAAACGGTTGCACCCGGTCATGAGACGATTGTTTCAGTGTTACGGCGGATTATGGTGTAAGTGCCAAATTGTAACACGCAAAATCATCTTGAAAATAAATTTAGGCTCAAGAAAGTGAAATATTCAGTTATTAAGGTAAATAAAGCAGCCCTTTCTCCCTTCTTTCGAAGACGAATTTGGCGCGCTATCGTAACTTGTCACAATTGCGTTACAGGGTGACTACCACGTTCTTCTGGGGATGGTCATTATGGACTATCTCCCGTTCAGTCCGGGAAAGGAGACATGGCGGACTTTTTTTGGGCAGCTGTTCATGTTTATCTCAGAGACCAACTAATCGCAATTGCAAGTTGTTGTTGTTACATTGTTGTTACAATACAAATATTGTCGAGTAACGTAGTCGCCTCTTTTAAAAGGTCTAACAGAGATTCAACTTTTGAAGTCCAATTCTTGGTTTTCACGTGACGTCAGAAAAAAACTAAAATCAAACATTTTGAGTTTTCAACTTCCTCAGGTAAAAGTCATTTTTAAACATTATCTGCTGGCCTGTTTTCAGCTCGGTAGACGGCTTTGTTTTGAAAATAGAACAGTTTGAATTTGAGATTTTTCACATTGGCTGACATCGGCATTGTTTCTGGGCAACATGTTACGTGCGCGAAAATATCGATTCGCCTTATCTTTTCGAGTTCTGAGTAGCCGATATATCGAGGGAAGTGTCTATGCGAATGCTTTCAAGTTTAACAACGAGAAGAAACTTTTTGAAAGAGCCAAAGTAAACTCCAAATGTTTCCACTGGTTTCCGGCCGCCATGTTGGAGTTCCTCAGAGGGGCACAAACATGCATATGGCGTCTCCATACTAAACACTATAATTTTCAGTGATACACTTTGCCGAATGACTCGAGTTCGGAATATCGTACATCCCCTAAACTTTGCCACGTTCTTTATTTATTACTCTTCCATGATATTTCAATTTCTTGACTCAATTTATTGAATGGTAAGCGATTTTATTTCTTACGTGCGTGATACTTGCGTGACATGAAAACCACCAATTGTCGTTCTTATTATAATCATAGGCATTCTTTGTCGTCAATTGTTAAGCACGTGTATTTTTCAGTCCGATCGATCGAGTGATTACTGGATTTGTAAGACGAATTTTGTAAGCCAAAAATTCTGGATTTGTAAAGTGATTTTTTCAGCCACAAATTACTTTTTTTAAGACGATTTTAATAAGCCACAAATTACTGGATTTGTAAGACGGTATTTGTGAGCCACAAATTACTGGAGACGATTTTTGTAAGGTGTCCAATAACAAGGTTTGCGTGCTGCACATGCGCGCGCTTTTTCTTTGGTCCCTTAATACGAAAACCAATCAATCAATCAATCAATAAATAAATAAAATTAAAAAAAAATTCAGAAAAAAAAAACCCGACTCAGCGGTCGCAGTTTCAAGTCCAAACGGGGGTTTGGGCTACCCGGCCCCCAAGCCATATAAGGCTATCCCTGTGCAGGAAGATTTTAACACGCGAGTCGGAGATGACCATGCAGAATCAACGGTCCGCCAGCGATTTCGCTCGGCCATCTCTGAAATCCCTTGGGTTGCTAGCAAAAAATTAGGTTTTTTTATAGTTGGCAATAATTTATTTCCGCCGGAAGTCAACTGATCGAGTCGGATTGTGAGCTCAGTTAAAGTGCGCTTGGGATTGGAAATGCAGCATTTTTTCGCCGACAGTGAAACCTATTTCAAGACTGTCAACTCCACTTTACTAAAGCCTCGAAGCTTAGCGTAGAGCGCAACATTTTTGTCCCGTTACGCCGGTAATGAGTGACTTCATATGATTTTGTGTTATGGACTATCCAGCAATGAGAAACACCCGTCAAGGATGATATATGGGACTGATTTATGCGTTGCTAATATTAATCAAACGATTTTCACTTTTTGAGATAGAAAACGTCATGGAAATTTCAGTGTTTATGCTTAATTTACGAGATGTTTTACTGCAAGAAACTTCGTCCAAATTTGAATACGCAAACTGATGAATACTTGCAAAAACGTTTTGTTCAACTTAACAGTTCGTGCATTTTACAGGTCGATCTATTGTTCGTTTGGAGTCCTTTTGTAACTTGTAGTACACTCTCATTTGATATGCGATAACGTACTCAGCCAAAAGCGGCACTTTCGTTGTGGCCTTCAAATTGAAACAACAACTTAAGTCATCTAGTTCCAGGCATGCAAAGCTAGAATACATGGATAATAGACGTATTCCCCATGTAGAAATAGTTAAACGAATTTTTTAAAAGGTTCTTAAAAGTGTTTTAAAAGTAGTTTAATTTTTTTTAATTGCATTTACTTGAAAAGTGTAAAGATGATCTGGTAATTTAGTTTTTATTTTCTTTTTGAACGCCCTAACGCGGCGGCGCCCGTGATAAGCGTTAGCCATTGTTTCACTTCTGACTTCTTTACCTTGGACCAAAAGAGGCACCCATTCGATCGTACTGAGAATCTGAAGGAGGAAATCGTGCCTCCCACGAAACCCGGATCCGAGTTTGTCAGGGCGATTGAGAAATTTGAGCGAAAGGCTGGGAGGAAAATTTCCGTGCACCATCCCAGGCTTTTCCATGGTAAGAATTTCCAGTTTGGATGATGGTTTCTATAGGCCGAGTAAGCCGTGGCCAGAAGAAAGTACACCGAAACGAACACAGTTGTGAGGCAAAATATAGTTGAAAAAAGGAAGTTATGGGAAAGGAAAAAAAAAGAATGATTGAAGTGTTCTGAAACTGGTGGAACCAAAGCGCAAAACAGAAATTGGCGTGCAACCAGAAGGAGTTTTCCAATCCCAAAGCCGGTGACAATCTGTCATCCCCAAGTGTACCTGTTTTCCCGCAGTATATAGACGTAAAGAGAAAGAGCATTGTGACTTACTATTTTGACGCGCAAAGTGTCAGTGGCGCTCTCCTGCCAACAAGCCTATCTTGCAGCTCGGAATCTTTTTTTGCCAGAAGACTGGCTGACATATTCACTAAGATGCTTGTGCCCGCCTGGTTGTTAGAAGGACATCATTAAGTCTGGAAACACGCAAGTCTATACCTTATCTCAAAGAACCGAGAAAAGTTGTTGCCCCGAGATCGCTGAGAGCGTTTATGACGCTGGCGGTTAAACTTAGTGATTTGGGGAAACACAGAGCCAGGCGCGAAGCTAAGTCTACAAGCAATTCTTAGCTAAAGCGTATATACTGGCGTGAGTTGTGGCCGACCTTCCAAAGATTGGCCTGTTGGAAGTTTGGAATTGAAGAATTGCTTGTAGACTTAGTACGAATATTGTAAATAAGCGCTGTTGACCTCGCCGTGTTGAACTGACTCAGCGTCATCCCATAATATTCTTTCATACTGAAACGGTTGCACCCGGTCATGAGACGATTGTTTCAGTGTTACGGCTGATTATGGTGTAAGTGCCAAATTGTAACACGCAAAATCAACTTGAAAATAAATTTAGGCTCAAGAAAGTGAAATATTCAGTTATTAAGGTAAATAAAGCAGCCCTTTCTCCCTTCTTTCGAAGACGAATTTGGCGCGCTATCGTAACTTGTCACAATTGCGTTACAGGGTGACTACCACGTTCTTCTGGGGATGGTTATTATGGACTATCTCCCGTTCAGTCCGGGAAAGGAGACATGGCGGACTTTGTTTGGGCAGCTGTTCATGTTTATCTCAGAGACCAACTAATCGCAATTGCAAGTTGTTGTTGTTACAGTGTTGTTACAATACAAATATTGTCGAGTAACGTAGTCGCCTCTTTTAACAGGTCTAACAGAGATTCAACTTTTGAAGTCCAATTCTTGGTTTTCACGTGACGTCAGAAAAAACTAAAATCAAACATTTTGAGTTTTCAACTTCCTCAGGTAAAAGTCATTTTTAAACATTATCTGCTGGCCTGTTTTCAGCTCGGTAGACGGCTTTGTTTTGAAAATAGAACAGTTTGAATTTGAGATTTTTCACAATGGCTGACATCGGCATTGTTTCTGGGTAACATGTTACGTGCGCGAAAATATCGATTCGCCTTATCTTTTCGAGTTCTGAGTAGCCGATATATCGAGGGAAGTGTCTATGCGAATGTTTTCAAGTTTAACAACGAGAAGAAACGTTTTGAGAGAGCCAAAGTAAACTCCAAATGTTTCCACTGGTTTCCGGCCGCCATGTTGGAATTCCCCAGAGGGGCACAAACATGCATATGGCGTCTCCATACTAAGCACTATAATTTTCAGTTATACACTTTGCCGAATGACTCGAGTTCCCTAAACTTTGCCACGTTCTTTATTTATTACTCTTCCGTGATATTTCAATTTCTTGACTCAATTTATTGAATGGTAAGCGATTTTATTTCTTACGTGCGTGATACTTGCGTGACATGAAAACCACCAATTTTCGTTCTTATTATAATCATAGGCATTCTTTGTCGTCAATTGTTAAGCACGTGTATTTTTCAGTCCGATCGATCGAGTGATTACTGGATTTGTAAGACGAATTTTGTAAGCCAAAAATTCTGGATTTGTAAAGTGATTTTTTCAGCCACAAATTACTTTTTTTAAGACGATTTTAATAAGCCACAAATTACTGGATTTGTAAGACGATTTTTGTGAGCCACAAATTACTGGAGACGATTTTTGTAAGGTGTCCAATAACAAGGTTTGCGTGCTGCACATGCGCGCGCTTTTTCTTTGGTCCCTTAATACGAAAACCAATCAATCAATCAATCAATCAATAAATAAAATTAAAAAAAAATTCAGAAAAAAAAAACCCGACTCAGCGGTCGCAGTTTCAAGTCCAAACGGGGGGTTGGGCTACCCGGCCCCCAAGCCATATAAGGCTATCCCTGTGCAGGCAGATTTTAACCCGCGAGTCGGAGATGACCATGCAGAATCAACGGTCCGCCAGCGATTTCGCTCGGCCATCTCTGAAATCCCTTGGGTTGCTAGCAAAAAATTAGGTTTTTTTATAGTTGGCAATAATTCATTTCCGCCGGAAGTCAACTGATCGAGTCGGATTGTGAGCTCAGTTAAAGTGCGCTTGGGATTGGAAATGCAGCATTTTTTCGCCGACAGTGAAACCTATTTCAAGACTGTCAACTCCACTTTACTAAAGCCTCGAAGCTTAGCGTAGAGCGCAACATTTTTGTCCCGTTACGCCGGTAATGAGTGACTTCATATGATTTTGTGTTATGGACTATCCAGCAATGAGAAACACCCGTCAAGGATGATATATGGGACTGATTTATGCGTTGCTAATATTAATCAAACGATTTTCACTTTTTGAGATAGAAAACGTCATGGAAATTTCAGTGTTTATGCTTAATTTACGAGATGTTTTACTGCAAGAAACTTCGTCCAAATTTGAATACGCAAACTGATGAATACTTGCAAAAACGTTTTGTTCAACTTAGCAGTTCGTGCATTTTACAGGTCGATCTATTGTTCGTTTGGAGTCCTTTTGTAACTTGTAGTACACTCTCATTTGATATGCGATAACGTACTCAGCCAAAAGCGGCACTTTCGTTGTGGCCTTCAAATTGAAACAACAACTTAAGTCATCTAGTTCCAGGCATGCAAAGCTAGAATACATGGATAATAGACGTATTCCCCATGTAGAAATAGTTAAACGAATTTTTTAAAAGGTTCTTAAAAGTGTTTTAAAAGTAGTTTAATTTTTTTTAATTGCATTTACTTGAAAAGTGTAAAGATGATCTAGATGATTTTCTTTTTGAACGCCCTAACGCGGCGGCGCCCGTGATAAGCGTTAGCCATTGTTTCACTTCTGACTTCTTTACCTTGGACCAAAAGAGGCACCCATTCGATCGTACTGAGAATCTGAAGGAGGAAATCGTGCCTCCCACGAAACCCGGATCCGAGTTTGTCAGGGCGATTGAGAAATTTGAGCGAAAGGCTGGGAGGAAAATTTCCGTACACCATCCCAGGCTTTTCCATGGTAAGAATTTCCAGTTTGGATGATGGTTTCTATAGGCCGAGTAAGCCGTGGCCAGAAGAAAGTACACCGAAACGAACACAGTTGTGAGGCAAAATATAGTTGAAAAAAGGAAGTTATGGGAAAGGAAAAAAAAAGAATGATTGAAGTGTTCTGAAACTGGTGGAACCAAAGCGCAAAACAGAAATTGGCGTGCAACCAGAAGGAGTTTTCCAATCCCAAAGCCGGTGACAATCTGTCATCCCCAAGTGTACCTGTTTTCCCGCAGTGGAGTATATAGACGTAAAGAGAAAGAGCATTGTGACTTACTATTTTGACGCGCAAAGTGTCAGTGGCGCTCTCCTGCCAACAAGCCTATCTTGCAGCTCGGAATCTTTTTTTGCCAGAAGACTGGCTGACATATTCACTAAGATGCTTGTGCCCGCCTGGTTGTTAGAAGGACATCATTAAGTCTGGAAACACGCAAGTCTATACCTTATCTCAAAGAACCGAGAAAAGTTGTTGCCCCGAGATCGCTGAGAGCGTTTATGACGCTGGCGGTTAAACTTAGTGATTTGGGGAAACACAGAGCCAGGCGCGAAGCTAAGTCTACAAGCAATTCTTAGCTAAAGCGTATATACTGGCGTGAGTTGTGGCCGACCTTCCAAAGATTGGCCTGTTGGAAGTTTGGAATTGAAGAATTGCTTGTAGACTTAGTATGAATATTGGAAATACTCGCTGTTGACCTCGCCGTGTTGAACTGACTCAGCGACATCCCATAATATTCTTTCATACTGAAACGGTTGCTCCCGGTCATGAGACGATTGTTTCAGTGTTACGGCTGATTATGGTGTAAGTGCCAAATTGTAACACGCAAAATCAACTTGAAAATAAATTTAGGCTCAAGAAAGTGAAATATTCAGTTATTAAGGTAAATAAAGCAGCCCTTTCTCCCTTCTTTCGAAGACGAATTTGGCGCGCTATCGTAACTTGTCACAATTGCGTTACAGGGTGACTACCACGTTCTTCTGGGGATGGTTATTATGGACTATCTCCCGTTCAGTCCGGGAAAGGAGACATGGCGGACTTTGTTTGGGCAGCTGTTCATGTTTATCTCAGAGACCAACTAATCGCAATTGCAAGTTGTTGTTGTTACAGTGTTGTTACAATACAAATATTGTCGAGTAACGTAGTCGCCTCTTTTAACAGGTCTAACAGAGATTCAACTTTTGAAGTCCAATTCTTGGTTTTCACGTGACGTCAGAAAAAACTAAAATCAAACATTTTGAGTTTTCAACTTCCTCAGGTAAAAGTCATTTTTAAACATTATCTGCTGGCCTGTTTTCAGCTCGGTAGACGGCTTTGTTTTGAAAATAGAACAGTTTGAATTTGAGATTTTTCACAATGGCTGACATCGGCATTGTTTCTGGGTAACATGTTACGTGCGCGAAAATATCGATTCGCCTTATCTTTTCGAGTTCTGAGTAGCCGATATATCGAGGGAAGTGTCTATGCGAATGTTTTCAAGTTTAACAACGAGAAGAAACGTTTTGAGAGAGCCAAAGTAAACTCCAAATGTTTCCACTGGTTTCCGGCCGCCATGTTGGAATTCCCCAGAGGGGCACAAACATGCATATGGCGTCTCCATACTAAGCACTATAATTTTCAGTTATACACTTTGCCGAATGACTCGAGTTCCCTAAACTTTGCCACGTTCTTTATTTATTACTCTTCCGTGATATTTCAATTTCTTGACTCAATTTATTGAATGGTAAGCGATTTTATTTCTTACGTGCGTGATACTTGCGTGACATGAAAACCACCAATTTTCGTTCTTATTATAATCATAGGCATTCTTTGTCGTCAATTGTTAAGCACGTGTATTTTTCAGTCCGATCGATCGAGTGATTACTGGATTTGTAAGACGAATTTTGTAAGCCAAAAATTCTGGATTTGTAAAGTGATTTTTTCAGCCACAAATTACTTTTTTTAAGACGATTTTAATAAGCCACAAATTACTGGATTTGTAAGACGATTTTTGTGAGCCACAAATTACTGGAGACGATTTTTGTAAGGTGTCCAATAACAAGGTTTGCGTGCTGCACATGCGCGCGCTTTTTCTTTGGTCCCTTAATACGAAAACCAATCAATCAATCAATCAATCAATAAATAAAATTAAAAAAAAATTCAGAAAAAAAAAACCCGACTCAGCGGTCGCAGTTTCAAGTCCAAACGGGGGGTTGGGCTACCCGGCCCCCAAGCCATATAAGGCTATCCCTGTGCAGGCAGATTTTAACCCGCGAGTCGGAGATGACCATGCAGAATCAACGGTCCGCCAGCGATTTCGCTCGGCCATCTCTGAAATCCCTTGGGTTGCTAGCAAAAAATTAGGTTTTTTTATAGTTGGCAATAATTCATTTCCGCCGGAAGTCAACTGATCGAGTCGGATTGTGAGCTCAGTTAAAGTGCGCTTGGGATTGGAAATGCAGCATTTTTTCGCCGACAGGGAAACCTATTTCAAGACTGTCAACTCCACTTTACTAAAGCCTCGAAGCTTAGCGTAGAGCGCAACATTTTTGTCCCGTTACGCCGGTAATGAGTGACTTCATATGATTTTGTGTTATGGACTATCCAGCAATGAGAAACACCCGTCAAGGATGATATATGGGACTGATTTATGCGTTGCTAATATTAATCAAACGATTTTCACTTTTTGAGATAGAAAACGTCATGGAAATTTCAGTGTTTATGCTTAATTTACGAGATGTTTTACTGCAAGAAACTTCGTCCAAATTTGAATACGCAAACTGATGAATACTTGCAAAAACGTTTTGTTCAACTTAGCAGTTCGTGCATTTTACAGGTCGATCTATTGTTCGTTTGGAGTCCTTTTGTAACTTGTAGTACACTCTCATTTGATATGCGATAACGTACTCAGCCAAAAGCGGCACTTTCGTTGTGGCCTTCAAATTGAAACAACAACTTAAGTCATCTAGTTCCAGGCATGCAAAGCTAGAATACATGGATAATAGACGTATTCCCCATGTAGAAATAGTTAAACGAATTTTTTAAAAGGTTCTTAAAAGTGTTTTAAAAGTAGTTTAATTTTTTTTAATTGCATTTACTTGAAAAGTGTAAAGATGATCTAGATGATTTTCTTTTTGAACGCCCTAACGCGGCGGCGCCCGTGATAAGCGTTAGCCATTGTTTCACTTCTGACTTCTTTACCTTGGACCAAAAGAGGCACCCATTCGATCGTACTGAGAATCTGAAGGAGGAAATCGTGCCTCCCACGAAACCCGGATCCGAGTTTGTCAGGGCGATTGAGAAATTTGAGCGAAAGGCTGGGAGGAAAATTTCCGTACACCATCCCAGGCTTTTCCATGGTAAGAATTTCCAGTTTGGATGATGGTTTCTATAGGCCGAGTAAGCCGTGGCCAGAAGAAAGTACACCGAAACGAACACAGTTGTGAGGCAAAATATAGTTGAAAAAAGGAAGTTATGGGAAAGGAAAAAAAAAGAATGATTGAAGTGTTCTGAAACTGGTGGAACCAAAGCGCAAAACAGAAATTGGCGTGCAACCAGAAGGAGTTTTCCAATCCCAAAGCCGGTGACAATCTGTCATCCCCAAGTGTACCTGTTTTCCCGCAGTGGAGTATATAGACGTAAAGAGAAAGAGCATTGTGACTTACTATTTTGACGCGCAAAGTGTCAGTGGCGCTCTCCTGCCAACAAGCCTATCTTGCAGCTCGGAATCTTTTTTTGCCAGAAGACTGGCTGACATATTCACTAAGATGCTTGTGCCCGCCTGGTTGTTAGAAGGACATCATTAAGTCTGGAAACACGCAAGTCTATACCTTATCTCAAAGAACCGAGAAAAGTTGTTGCCCCGAGATCGCTGAGAGCGTTTATGACGCTGGCGGTTAAACTTAGTGATTTGGGGAAACACAGAGCCAGGCGCGAAGCTAAGTCTACAAGCAATTCTTAGCTAAAGCGTATATACTGGCGTGAGTTGTGGCCGACCTTCCAAAGATTGGCCTGTTGGAAGTTTGGAATTGAAGAATTGCTTGTAGACTTAGTATGAATATTGGAAATACTCGCTGTTGACCTCGCCGTGTTGAACTGACTCAGCGACATCCCATAATATTCTTTCATACTGAAACGGTTGCTCCCGGTCATGAGACGATTGTTTCAGTGTTACGGCTGATTATGGTGTAAGTGCCAAATTGTAACACGCAAAATCAACTTGAAAATAAATTTAGGCTCAAGAAAGTGAAATATTCAGTTATTAAGGTAAATAAAGCAGCCCTTTCTCCCTTCTTTCGAAGACGAATTTGGCGCGCTATCGTAACTTGTCACAATTGCGTTACAGGGTGACTACCACGTTCTTCTGGGGATGGTTATTATGGACTATCTCCCGTTCAGTCCGGGAAAGGAGACATGGCGGACTTTGTTTGGGCAGCTGTTCATGTTTATCTCAGAGACCAACTAATCGCAATTGCAAGTTGTTGTTGTTACAGTGTTGTTACAATACAAATATTGTCGAGTAACGTAGTCGCCTCTTTTAACAGGTCTAACAGAGATTCAACTTTTGAAGTCCAATTCTTGGTTTTCACGTGACGTCAGAAAAAACTAAAATCAAACATTTTGAGTTTTCAACTTCCTCAGGTAAAAGTCATTTTTAAACATTATCTGCTGGCCTGTTTTCAGCTCGGTAGACGGCTTTGTTTTGAAAATAGAACAGTTTGAATTTGAGATTTTTCACAATGGCTGACATCGGCATTGTTTCTGGGTAACATGTTACGTGCGCGAAAATATCGATTCGCCTTATCTTTTCGAGTTCTGAGTAGCCGATATATCGAGGGAAGTGTCTATGCGAATGTTTTCAAGTTTAACAACGAGAAGAAACGTTTTGAGAGAGCCAAAGTAAACTCCAAATGTTTCCACTGGTTTCCGGCCGCCATGTTGGAATTCCCCAGAGGGGCACAAACATGCATATGGCGTCTCCATACTAAGCACTATAATTTTCAGTTATACACTTTGCCGAATGACTCGAGTTCCCTAAACTTTGCCACGTTCTTTATTTATTACTCTTCCGTGATATTTCAATTTCTTGACTCAATTTATTGAATGGTAAGCGATTTTATTTCTTACGTGCGTGATACTTGCGTGACATGAAAACCACCAATTTTCGTTCTTATTATAATCATAGGCATTCTTTGTCGTCAATTGTTAAGCACGTGTATTTTTCAGTCCGATCGATCGAGTGATTACTGGATTTGTAAGACGAATTTTGTAAGCCAAAAATTCTGGATTTGTAAAGTGATTTTTTCAGCCACAAATTACTTTTTTTAAGACGATTTTAATAAGCCACAAATTACTGGATTTGTAAGACGATTTTTGTGAGCCACAAATTACTGGAGACGATTTTTGTAAGGTGTCCAATAACAAGGTTTGCGTGCTGCACATGCGCGCGCTTTTTCTTTGGTCCCTTAATACGAAAACCAATCAATCAATCAATCAATCAATAAATAAAATTAAAAAAAAATTCAGAAAAAAAAAACCCGACTCAGCGGTCGCAGTTTCAAGTCCAAACGGGGGGTTGGGCTACCCGGCCCCCAAGCCATATAAGGCTATCCCTGTGCAGGCAGATTTTAACCCGCGAGTCGGAGATGACCATGCAGAATCAACGGTCCGCCAGCGATTTCGCTCGGCCATCTCTGAAATCCCTTGGGTTGCTAGCAAAAAATTAGGTTTTTTTATAGTTGGCAATAATTCATTTCCGCCGGAAGTCAACTGATCGAGTCGGATTGTGAGCTCAGTTAAAGTGCGCTTGGGATTGGAAATGCAGCATTTTTTCGCCGACAGTGAAACCTATTTCAAGACTGTCAACTCCACTTTACTAAAGCCTCGAAGCTTAGCGTAGAGCGCAACATTTTTGTCCCGTTACGCCGGTAATGAGTGACTTCATATGATTTTGTGTTATGGACTATCCAGCAATGAGAAACACCCGTCAAGGATGATATATGGGACTGATTTATGCGTTGCTAATATTAATCAAACGATTTTCACTTTTTGAGATAGAAAACGTCATGGAAATTTCAGTGTTTATGCTTAATTTACGAGATGTTTTACTGCAAGAAACTTCGTCCAAATTTGAATACGCAAACTGATGAATACTTGCAAAAACGTTTTGTTCAACTTAGCAGTTCGTGCATTTTACAGGTCGATCTATTGTTCGTTTGGAGTCCTTTTGTAACTTGTAGTACACTCTCATTTGATATGCGATAACGTACTCAGCCAAAAGCGGCACTTTCGTTGTGGCCTTCAAATTGAAACAACAACTTAAGTCATCTAGTTCCAGGCATGCAAAGCTAGAATACATGGATAATAGACGTATTCCCCATGTAGAAATAGTTAAACGAATTTTTTAAAAGGTTCTTAAAAGTGTTTTAAAAGTAGTTTAATTTTTTTTAATTGCATTTACTTGAAAAGTGTAAAGATGATCTAGATGATTTTCTTTTTGAACGCCCTAACGCGGCGGCGCCCGTGATAAGCGTTAGCCATTGTTTCACTTCTGACTTCTTTACCTTGGACCAAAAGAGGCACCCATTCGATCGTACTGAGAATCTGAAGGAGGAAATCGTGCCTCCCACGAAACCCGGATCCGAGTTTGTCAGGGCGATTGAGAAATTTGAGCGAAAGGCTGGGAGGAAAATTTCCGTACACCATCCCAGGCTTTTCCATGGTAAGAATTTCCAGTTTGGATGATGGTTTCTATAGGCCGAGTAAGCCGTGGCCAGAAGAAAGTACACCGAAACGAACACAGTTGTGAGGCAAAATATAGTTGAAAAAAGGAAGTTATGGGAAAGGAAAAAAAAAGAATGATTGAAGTGTTCTGAAACTGGTGGAACCAAAGCGCAAAACAGAAATTGGCGTGCAACCAGAAGGAGTTTTCCAATCCCAAAGCCGGTGACAATCTGTCATCCCCAAGTGTACCTGTTTTCCCGCAGTGGAGTATATAGACGTAAAGAGAAAGAGCATTGTGACTTACTATTTTGACGCGCAAAGTGTCAGTGGCGCTCTCCTGCCAACAAGCCTATCTTGCAGCTCGGAATCTTTTTTTGCCAGAAGACTGGCTGACATATTCACTAAGATGCTTGTGCCCGCCTGGTTGTTAGAAGGACATCATTAAGTCTGGAAACACGCAAGTCTATACCTTATCTCAAAGAACCGAGAAAAGTTGTTGCCCCGAGATCGCTGAGAGCGTTTATGACGCTGGCGGTTAAACTTAGTGATTTGGGGAAACACAGAGCCAGGCGCGAAGCTAAGTCTACAAGCAATTCTTAGCTAAAGCGTATATACTGGCGTGAGTTGTGGCCGACCTTCCAAAGATTGGCCTGTTGGAAGTTTGGAATTGAAGAATTGCTTGTAGACTTAGTATGAATATTGGAAATACTCGCTGTTGACCTCGCCGTGTTGAACTGACTCAGCGACATCCCATAATATTCTTTCATACTGAAACGGTTGCTCCCGGTCATGAGACGATTGTTTCAGTGTTACGGCTGATTATGGTGTAAGTGCCAAATTGTAACACGCAAAATCAACTTGAAAATAAATTTAGGCTCAAGAAAGTGAAATATTCAGTTATTAAGGTAAATAAAGCAGCCCTTTCTCCCTTCTTTCGAAGACGAATTTGGCGCGCTATCGTAACTTGTCACAATTGCGTTACAGGGTGACTACCACGTTCTTCTGGGGATGGTTATTATGGACTATCTCCCGTTCAGTCCGGGAAAGGAGACATGGCGGACTTTGTTTGGGCAGCTGTTCATGTTTATCTCAGAGACCAACTAATCGCAATTGCAAGTTGTTGTTGTTACAGTGTTGTTACAATACAAATATTGTCGAGTAACGTAGTCGCCTCTTTTAACAGGTCTAACAGAGATTCAACTTTTGAAGTCCAATTCTTGGTTTTCACGTGACGTCAGAAAAAACTAAAATCAAACATTTTGAGTTTTCAACTTCCTCAGGTAAAAGTCATTTTTAAACATTATCTGCTGGCCTGTTTTCAGCTCGGTAGACGGCTTTGTTTTGAAAATAGAACAGTTTGAATTTGAGATTTTTCACAATGGCTGACATCGGCATTGTTTCTGGGTAACATGTTACGTGCGCGAAAATATCGATTCGCCTTATCTTTTCGAGTTCTGAGTAGCCGATATATCGAGGGAAGTGTCTATGCGAATGTTTTCAAGTTTAACAACGAGAAGAAACGTTTTGAGAGAGCCAAAGTAAACTCCAAATGTTTCCACTGGTTTCCGGCCGCCATGTTGGAATTCCCCAGAGGGGCACAAACATGCATATGGCGTCTCCATACTAAGCACTATAATTTTCAGTTATACACTTTGCCGAATAACTCGAGTTCCCTAAACTTTGCCACGTTCTTTATTTATTACTCTTCCGTGATATTTCAATTTCTTGACTCAATTTATTGAATGGTAAGCGATTTTATTTCTTACGTGCGTGATACTTGCGTGACATGAAAACCACCAATTTTCGTTCTTATTATAATCATAGGCATTCTTTGTCGTCAATTGTTAAGCACGTGTATTTTTCAGTCCGATCGATCGAGTGATTACTGGATTTGTAAGACGAATTTTGTAAGCCAAAAATTCTGGATTTGTAAAGTGATTTTTTCAGCCACAAATTACTTTTTTTAAGACGATTTTAATAAGCCACAAATTACTGGATTTGTAAGACGATTTTTGTGAGCCACAAATTACTGGAGACGATTTTTGTAAGGTGTCCAATAACAAGGTTTGCGTGCTGCACATGCGCGCGCTTTTTCTTTGGTCCCTTAATACGAAAACCAATCAATCAATCAATCAATCAATAAATAAAATTAAAAAAAAATTCAGAAAAAAAAAACCCGACTCAGCGGTCGCAGTTTCAAGTCCAAACGGGGGGTTGGGCTACCCGGCCCCCAAGCCATATAAGGCTATCCCTGTGCAGGCAGATTTTAACCCGCGAGTCGGAGATGACCATGCAGAATCAACGGTCCGCCAGCGATTTCGCTCGGCCATCTCTGAAATCCCTTGGGTTGCTAGCAAAAAATTAGGTTTTTTTATAGTTGGCAATAATTCATTTCCGCCGGAAGTCAACTGATCGAGTCGGATTGTGAGCTCAGTTAAAGTGCGCTTGGGATTGGAAATGCAGCATTTTTTCGCCGACAGTGAAACCTATTTCAAGACTGTCAACTCCACTTTACTAAAGCCTCGAAGCTTAGCGTAGAGCGCAACATTTTTGTCCCGTTACGCCGGTAATGAGTGACTTCATATGATTTTGTGTTATGGACTATCCAGCAATGAGAAACACCCGTCAAGGATGATATATGGGACTGATTTATGCGTTGCTAATATTAATCAAACGATTTTCACTTTTTGAGATAGAAAACGTCATGGAAATTTCAGTGTTTATGCTTAATTTACGAGATGTTTTACTGCAAGAAACTTCGTCCAAATTTGAATACGCAAACTGATGAATACTTGCAAAAACGTTTTGTTCAACTTAGCAGTTCGTGCATTTTACAGGTCGATCTATTGTTCGTTTGGAGTCCTTTTGTAACTTGTAGTACACTCTCATTTGATATGCGATAACGTACTCAGCCAAAAGCGGCACTTTCGTTGTGGCCTTCAAATTGAAACAACAACTTAAGTCATCTAGTTCCAGGCATGCAAAGCTAGAATACATGGATAATAGACGTATTCCCCATGTAGAAATAGTTAAACGAATTTTTTAAAAGGTTCTTAAAAGTGTTTTAAAAGTAGTTTAATTTTTTTTAATTGCATTTACTTGAAAAGTGTAAAGATGATCTAGATGATTTTCTTTTTGAACGCCCTAACGCGGCGGCGCCCGTGATAAGCGTTAGCCATTGTTTCACTTCTGACTTCTTTACCTTGGACCAAAAGAGGCACCCATTCGATCGTACTGAGAATCTGAAGGAGGAAATCGTGCCTCCCACGAAACCCGGATCCGAGTTTGTCAGGGCGATTGAGAAATTTGAGCGAATGGCTGGGAGGAAAATTTCTGTGCACCATCCCAGGCTTTTCCATGGTAAGAATTTCCAGTTTGGATGTTGTTTTCTATAGGCCGAGTAAGCCGTGGCCAGAAGAAAGTACACCGAAACGAACACAGTTGTGAGGCAAAATATAGTTGAAAAAAGGAAGTTATGGGAAAGGAAAAAAAAAGAATGATTGAAGTGTTCTGAAACTGGTGGAACCAAAGCGCAAAACAGAAATTGGCGTGCAACCAGAAGGAGTTTTCCAATCCCAAAGGCGGTGACAATCTGTCATCCCCAAGTGTACCTGTTTTCCCGCAGTGGAGTATATAGACGTAAAGAGAAAGAGCATTGTGACTTACTATTTTGACGCGCAAAGTGTCAGTGGCGCTCTCCTGCCAACAAGCCTATCTTGCAGCTCGGAATCTTTTTTTGCCAGAAGACTGGCTGACATATTCACTAAGATGCTTGTGCCCGCCTGGTTGTTAGAAGGACATCATTAAGTCTGGAAACACGCAAGTCTATACCTTATCTCAAAGAACCGAGAAAAGTTGTTGCCCCGAGATCGCTTAGAGCGTTTATGACGCTGGCGGTTAAACTTAGTGATTGGGGGAAACACAGAGCCAGGCGCGAAGCTAAGTCTACAAGCAATTCTTAGCTAAAGCGTATATACTGGCGTGAGTTGTGGCCGACCTTCCAAAGATTGGCCTGTTGGAAGTTTGGAATTGAAGAATTGCTTGTAGACTTAGTATGAATATTGTAAATAGTCGCTGTTGACCTCGCCGTGTTGAACTGACTCAGAGACATCCCATAATATTCTTTCATACTGAAACGGTTGCACCCGGTCATGAGACGATTGTTTCAGTGTTACGGCTGATTATGGTGTAAGTGCCAAATTGTAACACGCAAAATCATCTTGAAAATAAATTTACGCTCAAGAAAGTGAAATATTCAGTTATTAAGGTAAATAAAGCAGCCCTTTCTCCCTTCTTTCGAAGACGAATTTGGCGCGCTATCGTAACTTGTCACAATTGCGTTACAGGGTGACTACCACGTTCTTCTGGGGATGGTCATTATGGACTATCTCCCGTTCAGTCCGGGAAAGGAGACATGGCGGACTTTTTTTGGGCAGCTGTTCATGTTTATCTCAGAGACCAACTAATCGCAATTGCAAGTTGTTGTTGTTACATTGTTGTTACAATACAAATATTGTCGAGTAACGTAGTCGCCTCTTTTAACAGGTCTAACAGAGATTCAACTTTTGAAGTCCAATTCTTGGTTTTCACGTGACGTCAGAAAAAACTAAAATCAAACATTTTGAGTTTTCAACTTCCTCAGGTAAAAGTCATTTTTAAACATTATCTGCTGGCCTGTTTTCAGCTCGGTAGACGGCTTTGTTTTGAAAATAGAACAGTTTGAATTTGAGATTTTTCACAATGGCTGACATCGGCATTGTTTCTGGGTAACATGTTACGTGCGCGAAAATATCGATTCGCCTTATCTTTTCGAGTTCTGAGTAGCCGATATATCGAGGGAAGTGTCTATGCGAATGTTTTCAAGTTTAACAACGAGAAGAAACGTTTTGAGAGAGCCAAAGTAAACTCCAAATGTTTCCACTGGTTTCCGGCCGCCATGTTGGAATTCCCCAGAGGGGCACAAACATGCATATGGCGTCTCCATACTAAGCACTATAATTTTCAGTTATACACTTTGCCGAATAACTCGAGTTCCCTAAACTTTGCCACGTTCTTTATTTATTACTCTTCCGTGATATTTCAATTTCTTGACTCAATTTATTGAATGGTAAGCGATTTTATTTCTTACGTGCGTGATACTTGCGTGACATGAAAACCACCAATTTTCGTTCTTATTATAATCATAGGCATTCTTTGTCGTCAATTGTTAAGCACGTGTATTTTTCAGTCCGATCGATCGAGTGATTACTGGATTTGTAAGACGAATTTTGTAAGCCAAAAATTCTGGATTTGTAAAGTGATTTTTTCAGCCACAAATTACTTTTTTTAAGACGATTTTAATAAGCCACAAATTACTGGATTTGTAAGACGATTTTTGTGAGCCACAAATTACTGGAGACGATTTTTGTAAGGTGTCCAATAACAAGGTTTGCGTGCTGCACATGCGCGCGCTTTTTCTTTGGTCCCTTAATACGAAAACCAATCAATCAATCAATCAATCAATAAATAAAATTAAAAAAAAATTCAGAAAAAAAAAACCCGACTCAGCGGTCGCAGTTTCAAGTCCAAACGGGGGGTTGGGCTACCCGGCCCCCAAGCCATATAAGGCTATCCCTGTGCAGGCAGATTTTAACCCGCGAGTCGGAGATGACCATGCAGAATCAACGGTCCGCCAGCGATTTCGCTCGGCCATCTCTGAAATCCCTTGGGTTGCTAGCAAAAAATTAGGTTTTTTTATAGTTGGCAATAATTTATTTCCGCCGGAAGTCAACTGATCGAGTCGGATTGTGAGCTCAGTTAAAGTGCGCTTGGGATTGGAAATGCAGCATTTTTTCGCCGACAGTGAAACCTATTTCAAGACTGTCAACTCCACTTTACTAAAGCCTCGAAGCTTAGCGTAGAGCGCAACATTTTTGTCCCGTTACGCCGGTAATGAGTGACTTCATATGATTTTGTGTTATGGACTATCCAGCAATGAGAAACACCCGTCAAGGATGATATATGGGACTGATTTATGCGTTGCTAATATTAATCAAACGATTTTCACTTTTTGAGATAGAAAACGTCATGGAAATTTCAGTGTTTATGCTTAATTTACGAGATGTTTTACTGCAAGAAACTTCGTCCAAATTTGAATACGCAAACTGATGAATACTTGCAAAAACGTTTTGTTCAACTTAGCAGTTCGTGCATTTTACAGGTCGATCTATTGTTCGTTTGGAGTCCTTTTGTAACTTGTAGTACACTCTCATTTGATATGCGATAACGTACTCAGCCAAAAGCGGCACTTTCGTTGTGGCCTTCAAATTGAAACAACAACTTAAGTCATCTAGTTCCAGGCATGCAAAGCTAGAATACATGGATAATAGACGTATTCCCCATGTAGAAATAGTTAAACGAATTTTTTAAAAGGTTCTTAAAAGTGTTTTAAAAGTAGTTTAATTTTTTTTAATTGCATTTACTTGAAAAGTGTAAAGATGATCTAGATGATTTTCTTTTTGAACGCCCTAACGCGGCGGCGCCCGTGATAAGCGTTAGCCATTGTTTCACTTCTGACTTCTTTACCTTGGACCAAAAGAGGCACCCATTCGATCGTACTGAGAATCTGAAGGAGGAAATCGTGCCTCCCACGAAACCCGGATCCGAGTTTGTCAGGGCGATTGAGAAATTTGAGCGAATGGCTGGGAGGAAAATTTCTGTGCACCATCCCAGGCTTTTCCATGGTAAGAATTTCCAGTTTGGATGTTGTTTTCTATAGGCCGAGTAAGCCGTGGCCAGAAGAAAGTACACCGAAACGAACACAGTTGTGAGGCAAAATATAGTTGAAAAAAGGAAGTTATGGGAAAGGAAAAAAAAAGAATGATTGAAGTGTTCTGAAACTGGTGGAACCAAAGCGCAAAACAGAAATTGGCGTGCAACCAGAAGGAGTTTTCCAATCCCAAAGGCGGTGACAATCTGTCATCCCCAAGTGTACCTGTTTTCCCGCAGTGGAGTATATAGACGTAAAGAGAAAGAGCATTGTGACTTACTATTTTGACGCGCAAAGTGTCAGTGGCGCTCTCCTGCCAACAAGCCTATCTTGCAGCTCGGAATCTATTTTTGCCAGAAGACTGGCTGACATATTCACTAAGATGCTTGTGCCCGCCTGGTTGTTAGAAGGACATCATTAAGTCTGGAAACACGCAAGTCTATACCTTATCTCAAAGAACCGAGAAAAGTTGTTGCCCCGAGATCGCTTAGAGCGTTTATGACGCTGGCGGTTAAACTTAGTGATTGGGGGAAACACAGAGCCAGGCGCGAAGCTAAGTCTACAAGCAATTCTTAGCTAAAGCGTATATACTGGCGTGAGTTGTGGCCGACCTTCCAAAGATTGGCCTGTTGGAAGTTTGGAATTGAAGAATTGCTTGTAGACTTAGTATGAATATTGTAAATAGTCGCTGTTGACCTCGCCGTGTTGAACTGACTCAGAGACATCCCATAATATTCTTTCATACTGAAACGGTTGCACCCGGTCATGAGACGATTGTTTCAGTGTTACGGCTGATTATGGTGTAAGTGCCAAATTGTAACACGCAAAATCATCTTGAAAATAAATTTACGCTCAAGAAAGTGAAATATTCAGTTATTAAGGTAAATAAAGCAGCCCTTTCTCCCTTCTTTCGAAGACGAATTTGGCGCGCTATCGTAACTTGTCACAATTGCGTTACAGGGTGACTACCACGTTCTTCTGGGGATGGTCATTATGGACTATCTCCCGTTCAGTCCGGGAAAGGAGACATGGCGGACTTTTTTTGGGCAGCTGTTCATGTTTATCTCAGAGACCAACTAATCGCAATTGCAAGTTGTTGTTGTTACATTGTTGTTACAATACAAATATTGTCGAGTAACGCAGTCGCCTCTTTTAAAAGGTCTAACAGAGATTCAACTTTTGAAGTCCAATTCTTGGTTTTCACGTGACGTCAGAAAAAAACTAAAATCAAACATTTTGAGTTTTCAACTTCCTCAGGTAAAAGTCATTTTTAAACATTATCTGCTGGCCTGTTTTCAGCTCGGTAGACGGCTTTGTTTTGAAAATAGAACAGTTTGAATTTGAGATTTTTCACATTGGCTGACATCGGCATTGTTTCTGGGCAACATGTTACGTGCGCGAAAATATCGATTCGCCTTATCTTTTCGAGTTCTGAGTAGCCGATATATCGAGGGAAGTGTCTATGCGAATGCTTTCAAGTTTAACAACGAGAAGAAACTTTTTGAAAGAGCCAAAGTAAACTCCAAATGTTTCCACTGGTTTCCGGCCGCCATGTTGGAGTTCCTCAGAGGGGCACAAACATGCATATGGCGTCTCCATACTAAACACTATAATTTTCAGTGATACACTTTGCCGAATGACTCGAGTTCGGAATATCGTACATCCCCTAAACTTTGCCACGTTCTTTATTTATTACTCTTCCATGATATTTCAATTTCTTGACTCAATTTATTGAATGGTAAGCGATTTTATTTCTTACGTGCGTGATACTTGCGTGACATGAAAACCACCAATTGTCGTTCTTATTATAATCATAGGCATTCTTTGTCGTCAATTGTTAAGCACGTGTATTTTTCAGTCCGATCGATCGAGTGATTACTGGATTTGTAAGACGAATTTTGTAAGCCAAAAATTCTGGATTTGTAAAGTGATTTTTTCAGCCACAAATTACTTTTTTTAAGACGATTTTAATAAGCCACAAATTACTGGATTTGTAAGACGGTATTTGTGAGCCACAAATTACTGGAGACGATTTTTGTAAGGTGTCCAATAACAAGGTTTGCGTGCTGCACATGCGCGCGCTTTTTCTTTGGTCCCTTAATACGAAAACCAATCAATCAATCAATCAATCAATAAATAAAATTAAAAAAAAATTCAGAAAAAAAAAACCCGACTCAGCGGTCGCAGTTTCAAGTCCAAACGGGGGGTTGGGCTACCCGGCCCCCAAGCCATATAAGGCTATCCCTGTGCAGGCAGATTTTAACACGCGAGTCGGAGATGACCATGCAGAATCAACGGTCCGCCAGCGATTTCGCTCGGCCATCTCTGAAATCCCTTGGGTTGCTAGCAAAAAATTAGGTTTTTTTATAGTTGGCAATAATTCATTTCCGCCGGAAGTCAACTGATCGAGTCGGATTGTGAGCTCAGTTAAAGTGCGCTTGGGATTGGAAATGCAGCATTTTTTCGCCGACAGTGAAACCTATTTCAAGACTGTCAACTCCACTTTACTAAAGCCTCGAAGCTTAGCGTAGAGCGCAACATTTTTGTCCCGTTACGCCGGTAATGAGTGACTTCATATGATTTTGTGTTATGGACTATCCAGCAATGAGAAACACCCGTCAAGGATGATATATGGGACTGATTTATGCGTTGCTAATATTAATCAAACGATTTTCACTTTTTGAGATAGAAAACGTCATGGAAATTTCAGTGTTTATGCTTAATTTACGAGATGTTTTACTGCAAGAAACTTCGTCCAAATTTGAATACGCAAACTGATGAATACTTGCAAAAACGTTTTGTTCAACTTAGCAGTTCGTGCATTTTACAGGTCGATCTATTGTTCGTTTGGAGTCCTTTTGTAACTTGTAGTACACTCTCATTTGATATGCGATAACGTACTCAGCCAAAAGCGGCACTTTCGTTGTGGCCTTCAAATTGAAACAACAACTTAAGTCATCTAGTTCCAGGCATGCAAAGCTAGAATACATGGATAATAGACGTATTCCCCATGTAGAAATAGTTAAACGAATTTTTTAAAAGGTTCTTAAAAGTGTTTTAAAAGTAGTTTAATTTTTTTTAATTGCATTTACTTGAAAAGTGTAAAGATGATCTAGATGATTTTCTTTTTGAACGCCCTAACGCGGCGGCGCCCGTGATAAGCGTTAGCCATTGTTTCACTTCTGACTTCTTTACCTTGGACCAAAAGAGGCACCGAGTTGTGGCCGACCTTCCAAAGATTGGCCTGTTGGAAGTTTGGAATTGAAGAATTGCTTGTAGACTTAGTATGAATATTGTAAATAGTCGCTGTTGACCTCGCCGTGTTGAACTGACTCAGCGACATCCCATAATATTCTTTCATACTGAAACGGTTGCACCCGGTCATGAGACGATTGTTTCAGTGTTACGGCTGATTATGGTGTAAGTGCCAAATTGTAACACGCAAAATCAACTTGAAAATAAATTTACGCTCAAGAAAGTGAAATATTCAGTTATTAAGGTAAATAAAGCAGCCCTTTCTCCCTTCTTTCGAAGACGAATTTGGCGCGCTATCGTAACTTGTCACAATTGCGTTACAGGGTGACTACCACGTTCTTCTGGGGATGGTCATTATGGACTATCTCCCGTTCAGTCCGGGAAAGGAGACATGGCGGACTTTTTTTGGGCAGCTGTTCATGTTTATCTCAGAGACCAACTAATCGCAATTGCAAGTTGTTGTTGTTACATTGTTGTTACAATACAAATATTGTCGAGTAACGCAGTCGCCTCTTTTAAAAGGTCTAACAGAGATTCAACTTTTGAAGTCCAATTCTTGGTTTTCACGTGACGTCAGAAAAAAACTAAAATCAAACATTTTGAGTTTTCAACTTCCTCAGGTAAAAGTCATTTTTAAACATTATCTGCTGGCCTGTTTTCAGCTCGGTAGACGGCTTTGTTTTGAAAATAGAACAGTTTGAATTTGAGATTTTTCACATTGGCTGACATCGGCATTGTTTCTGGGCAACATGTTACGTGCGCGAAAATATCGATTCGCCTTATCTTTTCGAGTTCTGAGTAGCCGATATATCGAGGGAAGTGTCTATGCGAATGCTTTCAAGTTTAACAACGAGAAGAAACTTTTTGAAACAGCCAAAGTAAACTCCAAATGTTTCCACTGGTTTCCGGCCGCCATGTTGGAGTTCCTCAGAGGGGCACAAACATGCATATGGCGTCTCCATACTAAACACTATAATTTTCAGTGATACACTTTGCCGAATGACTCGAGTTCGTACATCCCCTAAACTTTGCCACGTTCTTTATTTATTACTCTTCCATGATATTTCAATTTCTTGACTCAATTTATTGAATGGTAAGCGATTTTATTTCTTACGTGCGTGATACTTGCGTGACATGAAAACCACCAATTGTCGTTCTTATTATAATCATAGGCATTCTTTGTCGTCAATTGTTAAGCACGTGTATTTTTCAGTCCGATCGATCGAGTGATTACTGGATTTGTAAGACGAATTTTGTAAGCCAAAAATTCTGGATTTGTAAAGTGATTTTTCAGCCACAAATTACTTTTTTTAAGACGATTTTAATAAGCCACAAATTACTGGATTTGTAAGACGGTATTTGTGAGCCACAAATTACTGGAGACGATTTTTGTAAGGTGTCCAATAACAAGGTTTGCGTGCTGCACATGCGCGCGCTTTTTCTTTGGTCCCTTAATACGAAAACCAATCAATGAATCAATCAATAAATAAATAAAATTAAAAAAAAATTCAGAAAAAAAAAACCCGACTCAGCGGTCGCAGTTTCAAGTCCAAACGGGGGTTTGGGCTACCCGGCCCCCAAGCCATATAAGGCTATCCCTGTGCAGGAAGATTTTAACACGCGAGTCGGAGATGACCATGCAGAATCAACGGTCCGCCAGCGATTTCGCTCGGCCATCTCTGAAATCCCTTGGGTTGCTAGCAAAAAATTAGGTTTTTTTATAGTTGGCAATAATTTATTTCCGCCGGAAGTCAACTGATCGAGTCGGATTGTGAGCTCAGTTAAAGTGCGCTTGGGATTGGAAATGCAGCATTTTTTCGCCGGCAGTGAAACCTATTTCAAGACTGTCAACTCCACTTTACTAAAGCCTCGAAGCTTAGCGTAGAGCGCAACATTTTTGTCCCGTTACGCCGGTAATGAGTGACTTCATATGATTTTGTGTTATGGACTATCCAGCAATGAGAAACACCCGTCAAGGATGATATATGGGACTGATTTATGCGTTGCTAATATTAATCAAACGATTTTCACTTTTTGAGATAGAAAACGTCATGGAAATTTCAGTGTTTATGCTTAATTTACGAGATGTTTTACTGCAAGAAACTTCGTCCAAATTTGAATACGCAAACTGATGAATACTTGCAAAAACGTTTTGTTCAACTTAACAGTTCGTGCATTTTACAGGTCGATCTATTGTTCGTTTGGAGTCCTTTTGTAACTTGTAGTACACTCTCATTTGATATGCGATAACGTACTCAGCCAAAAGCGGCACTTTTGTTGTGGCCTTCAAATTGAAACAACAACTTAAGTCATCTAGTTCCAGGCATGCAAAGCTAGAATACATGGATAATAGACGTATTCCCCATGTAGAAATAGTTAAACGAATTTTTTAAAAGGTTCTTAAAAGTGTTTTAAAAGTAGTTTAATTTTTTTTAATTGCATTTACTTGAAAAGTGTAAAGATGATCTGGTAATTTAGTTTTTATTTTCTTTTTGAACGCCCTAACGCGGCGGCGCCCGTGATAAGCGTTAGCCATTGTTTCACTTCTGACTTCTTTACCTTGGACCAAAAGAGGCACCCATTCGATCGTACTGAGAATCTGAAGGAGGAAATCGTGCCTCCCACGAAACCCGGATCCGAGTTTGTCAGGGCGATTGAGAAATTTGAGCGAATGGCTGGGAGGAAAATTTCTGTGCACCATCCCAGGCTTTTCCATGGTAAGAATTTCCAGTTTGGATGTTGTTTTCTATAGGCCGAGTAAGCCGTGGCCAGAAGAAAGTACACCGAAACGAACACAGTTGTGAGGCAAAATATAGTTGAAAAAAGGAAGTTATGGGAAAGGAAAAAAAAAGAATGATTGAAGTGTTCTGAAACTGGTGGAACCAAAGCGCAAAACAGAAATTGGCGTGCAACCAGAAGGAGTTTTCCAATCCCAAAGCCGGTGACAATCTGTCATCCCCAAGTGTACCTGTTTTCCCGCAGTGGAGTATATAGACGTAAAGAGAAAGAGCATTGTGACTTACTATTTTGACGCGCAAAGTGTCAGTGGCGCTCTCCTGCCAACAAGCCTATCTTGCAGCTCGGAATCTTTTTTTGCCAGAAGACTGGCTGACATATTCACTAAGATGCTTGTGCCCGCCTGGTTGTTAGAAGGACATCATTAAGTCTGGAAACACGCAAGTCTATACCTTATCTCAAAGAACCGAGAAAAGTTGTTGCCCCGAGATCGCTTAGAGCGTTTATGACGCTGGCGGTTAAACTTAGTGATTGGGGGAAACACAGAGCCAGGCGCGAAGCTAAGTCTACAAGCAATTCTTAGCTAAAGCGTATATACTGGCGTGAGTTGTGGCCGACCTTCCAAAGATTGGCCTGTTGGAAGTTTGGAATTGAAGAATTGCTTGTAGACTTAGTACGAATATTGTAAATAAGCGCTGTTGACCTCGCCGTGTTGAACTGACTCAGCGTCATCCCATAATATTCTTTCATACTGAAACGGTTGCACCCGGTCATGAGACGATTGTTTCAGTGTTACGGCTGATTATGGTGTAAGTGCCAAATTGTAACACGCAAAATCAACTTGAAAATAAATTTAGGCTCAAGAAAGTGAAATATTCAGTTATTAAGGTAAATAAAGCAGCCCTTTCTCCCTTCTTTCGAAGACGAATTTGGCGCGCTATCGTAACTTGTCACAATTGCGTTACAGGGTGACTACCACGTTCTTCTGGGGATGGTTATTATGGACTATCTCCCGTTCAGTCCGGGAAAGGAGACATGGCGGACTTTGTTTGGGCAGCTGTTCATGTTTATCTCAGAGACCAACTAATCGTAATTGCAAGTTGTTGTTGTTACAGTGTTGTTACAATACAAATATTGTCGAGTAACGTAGTCGCCTCTTTTAAAAGGTCTAACAGAGATTCAACTTTTGAAGTCCAATTCTTGGTTTTCACGTGACGTCAGAAAAAACTAAAATCAAACATTTTGAGTTTTCAACTTCCTCAGGTAAAAGTCATTTTTAAACATTATCTGCTGGCCTGTTTTCAGCTCGGTAGACGGCTTTGTTTTGAAAATAGAACAGTTTGAATTTGAGATTTTTCACAATGGCTGACATCGGCATTGTTTCTGGGTAACATGTTACGTGCGCGAAAATATCGATTCGCCTTATCTTTTCGAGTTCTGAGTAGCCGATATATCGAGGGAAGTGTCTATGCGAATGTTTTCAAGTTTAACAACGAGAAGAAACGTTTTGAGAGAGCCAAAGTAAACTCCAAATGTTTCCACTGGTTTCCGGCCGCCATGTTGGAGTTCCTCAGAGGGGCACAAACATGCATATGGCGTCTCCATACTAAGCACTATAATTTTCAGTTATACACTTTGCCGAATGACTCGAGTTCGGAATATCGTACATCCCCTAAACTTTGCCACGTTCTTTATTTATTACTCTTCCGTGATATTTCAATTTCTTGACTCAATTTATTGAAGGGTAAGCGGTTTTATTTCTTACGTGCGTGATACTTGCGTGACATGAAAACCACCAATTTTCGTTCTTATTATAATCATAGGCATTCTTTGTCGTCAATTGTTAAGCACGTGTATTTTTCAGTCCGATCGATCGAGTGATTACTGGATTTGTAAGACGAATTTTGTAAGCCAAAAATTCTGGATTTGTAAAGTGATTTTTTCAGCCACAAATTACTTTTTTTAAGACGATTTTAATAAGCCACAAATTACTGGATTTGTAAGACGATTTTTGTGAGCCACAAATTACTGGAGACGATTTTTGTAAGGTGTCCAATAACAAGGTTTGCGTGCTGCACATGCGCACCCTTTTTCTTTGGTCCATTAATACGAAAACCAATCAATCAATCAATCAATAAATAAATAAAATTAAAAAAAAATTCAGAAAAAAAAAACCCGACTCAGCGGTCGCAGTTTCAAGTCCAAACGGGGGGTTGGGCTACCCGGCCCCCAAGCCATATAAGGCTATCCCTGTGCAGGCAGATTTTAACACGCGAGTCGGAGATGACCATGCAGAATCAACGGTCCGCCAGCGATTTCGCTCGGCCATCTCTGAAATCCCTTGGGTTGCTAGCAAAAAATTAGGTTTTTTTATAGTTGGCAATAATTTATTTCCGCCGGAAGTCAACTGATCGAGTCGGATTGTGAGCTCAGTTAAAGTGCGCTTGGGATTGGAAATGCAGCATTTTTTCGCCGACAGTGAAACCTATTTCAAGACTGTCAACTCCACTTTACTAAAGCCTCGAAGCTTAGCGTAGAGCGCAACATTTTTGTCCCGTTACGCCGGTAATGAGTGACTTCATATGATTTTGTGTTATGGACTATCCAGCAATGAGAAACACCCGTCAAGGATGATATATGGGACTGATTTATGCGTTGCTAATATTAATCAAACGATTTTCACTTTTTGAGATAGAAAACGTCATGGAAATTTCAGTGTTTATGCTTAATTTACGAGATGTTTTACTGCAAGAAACTTCGTCCAAATTTGAATACGCAAACTGATGAATACTTGCAAAAACGTTTTGTTCAACTTAACAGTTCGTGCATTTTACAGGTCGATCTATTGTTCGTTTGGAGTCCTTTTGTAACTTGTAGTACACTCTCATTTGATATGCGATAACGTACTCAGCCAAAAGCGGCACTTTTGTTGTGGCCTTCAAATTGAAACAACAACTTAAGTCATCTAGTTCCAGGCATGCAAAGCTAGAATACATGGATAATAGACGTATTCCCCATGTAGAAATAGTTAAACGAATTTTTTAAAAGGTTCTTAAAAGTGTTTTAAAAGTAGTTTAATTTTTTTTAATTGCATTTACTTGAAAAGTGTAAAGATGATCTGGTAATTTAGTTTTTATTTTCTTTTTGAACGCCCTAACGCGGCGGCGCCCGTGATAAGCGTTAGCCATTGTTTCACTTCTGACTTCTTTACCTTGGACCAAAAGAGGCACCCATTCGATCGTACTGAGAATCTGAAGGAGGAAATCGTGCCTCCCACGAAACCCGGATCCGAGTTTGTCAGGGCGATTGAGAAATTTGAGCGAAAGGCTGGGAGGAAAATTTCCGTGCACCATCCCAGGCTTTTCCATGGTAAGAATTTCCAGTTTGGATGATGGTTTTTATAGGCCGAGTAAGCCGTGGCCAGAAGAAAGTCCACCGAAACGAACACAGTTGTGAGGCAAAATATAGTTGAAAAAAGGAAGTTATGGGAAAGGAAAAAAAAAGAATGATTGAAGTGTTCGGAAACTGGTGGAACCAAAGCGCAAAACAGAAATTGGCGTGCAACCAGAAGGAGTTTTCCAATCCCAAAGCCGGTGACAATCTGTCATCCCCAAGTGTACCTGTTTTCCCGCAGTGGAGTATATAGACGTAAAGAGAAAGAGCATTGTGACTTACTATTTTGACGCGCAAAGTGTCAGTGGCGCTCTCCTGCCAACAAGCCTATCTTGCAGCTCGGAATCTTTTTTTGCCAGAAGACTGGCTGACATATTCACTAAGATGCTTGTGCCCGCCTGGTTGTTAGAAGGACATCATTAAGTCTGGAAACACGCAAGTCTATACCTTATCTCAAAGAACCGAGAAAAGTTGTTGCCCCGAGATCGCTGAGAGCGTTTATGACGCTGGCGGTTAAACTTAGTGATTTGGGGAAACACAGAGCCAGGCGCGAAGCTAAGTCTACAAGCAATTCTTAGCTAAAGCGTATATACTGGCGTGAGTTGTGGCCGACCTTCCAAAGATTGGCCTGTTGGAAGTTTGGAATTGAAGAATTGCTTGTAGACTTAGTATGAATATTGTAAATACTCGCTGTTGACCTCGCCGTGTTGAACTGACATCCCATAATACATCCCATAATATTCTGACATCCCATAATATTCTTTCATACTGAAACGGTTACTCCCGTTCATGAGACGATTGTTTCAGTGTTACGGCTGATTATGGTGTGAAATAAAGCAGCCCTTTCTCCCTTCTTTCGAAGACGAATTTGGCGCGCTATCGTAACTTGTCACAATTGCGTTACAGGGTGACTACCACGTTCTTCTGGGGATGGTTATTATGGACTATCTCCCGTTCAGTCCGGGAAAGGAGACATGGCGGACTTTGTTTGGGCAGCTGTTCATGTTTATCTCAGAGACCAACTAATCGCAATTGCAAGTTGTTGTTGTTACAGTGTTGTTACAATACAAATATTGTCGAGTAACGTAGTCGCCTCTTTTAACAGGTCTAACAGAGATTCAACTTTTGAAGTCCAATTCTTGGTTTTCACGTGACGTCAGAAAAAACTAAAATCAAACATTTTGAGTTTTCAACTTCCTCAGGTAAAAGTCATTTTTAAACATTATCTGCTGGCCTGTTTTCAGCTCGGTAGACGGCTTTGTTTTGAAAATAGAACAGTTTGAATTTGAGATTTTTCACAATGGCTGACATCGGCATTGTTTCTGGGTAACATGTTACGTG
The DNA here is from genome assembly GCA_947652115.1 of Blastomussa wellsi. Taxonomy (NCBI): domain Eukaryota; kingdom Metazoa; phylum Cnidaria; class Anthozoa; order Scleractinia; family Plerogyridae; genus Blastomussa; species Blastomussa wellsi. The sequence continues at coordinate 11,278,139 of OX393568.1, read as the reverse complement.
CGCGAAAATATCGATTCGCCTTATCTTTTCGAGTTCTGAGTAGCCGATATATCGAGGGAAGTGTCTATGCGAATGTTTTCAAGTTTAACAACGAGAAGAAAGGTTTTGAGAGAGCCAAAGTAAACTCCAAATGTTTCCACTGGTTTCCGGCCGCCATGTTGGAGTTCCCCAGAGGGGCACAAACATGCATATGGCGTCTCCATACTAAGCACTATAATTTTAAGTTATACACTTTGCCGAATGACTCGAGTTCCCTAAACTTTGCCACGTTCTTTATTTATTACTCTTCCGTGATATTTCAATTTCTTGACTCAATTTATTGAATGGTAAGCGATTTTATTTCTTACGTGCGTGATACTTGCGTGACATGAAAACCACCAATTTTCGTTCTTATTATAATCATAGGCATTCTTTGTCGTCAATTGTTAAGCACGTGTATTTTTCAGTCCGATCGATCGAGTGATTACTGGATTTGTAAGACGAATTTTGTAAGCCAAAAATTCTGGATTTGTAAAGTGATTTTTTCAGCCACAAATTACTTTTTTTAAGACGATTTTAATAAGCCACAAATTACTGGATTTGTAAGACGATTTTTTGTGAGCCACAAATTACTGGAGACGATTTTTGTAAGGTGTCCAATAACAAGGTTTGCGTGCTGCACATGCGCGCGCTTTTTCTTTGGTCCCTTAATACGAAAACCAATCAATCAATCAATCAATAGATAAATAAAATTAAAAAAAAATCAGAAAAAAAACCCGACTCAGCGGTCGCAGTTTCAAGTCCAAACGGGGGGTTGGGCTACCCGGCCCCCAAGCCATATAAAGCTATCCCTGTGCAGGCAGATTTTAACCCGCGAGTCGGAGATGACCATGCAGAATCAACGGTCCGCCAGCGATTTCGCTCGGCCATCTCTGAAATCCCTTGGGTTGCTAGCAAAAAATTAGGTTTTTTTATAGTTGGCAATAATTTATTTCCGCCGGAAGTCAACTGATCGAGTCGGATTGTGAGCTCAGTTAAAGTGCGCTTGGGATTGGAAATGCAGCATTTTTTCGCCGACAGTGAAACCTATTTCAAGACTGTCAACTCCACTTTACTAAAGCCTCGAAGCTTAGCGTAGAGCGCAACATTTTTGTCCCGTTACGCCGGTAATGAGTGACTTCATATGATTTTGTGTTATGGACTATCCAGCAATGAGAAACACCCGTCAAGGATGATATATGGGACTGATTTATGTGTTGCTAATATTAATCAAACGATTTTCACTTTTTGAGATAGAAAACGTCATGGAAATTTCAGTGTTTATGCTTAATTTACGAGATGTTTTACTGCAAGAAACTTCGTCCAAATTTGAATACGCAAACTGATGAATACTTGCAAAAACGTTTTGTTCAACTTAGCAGTTCGTGCATTTTACAGGTCGATCTATTGTTCGTTTGGAGTCCTTTTGTAACTTGTAGTACACTCTCATCTGATATGCGATAACGTACTCAGCCAAAAGCGGCACTTTCGTTGTGGCCTTCAAATTGAAACAACAACTTAAGTCATCTAGTTCCAGGCATGCAAAGCTAGAATACATGGATAATAGACGTATTCCCCATGTAGAAATAGTTAAACGAATTTTTTAAAAGGTTTTTAAAAGTGTTTAAAAAGTAGTTTAATTTTTTTTTAATTGCATTTACTTGAAAAGTGTAAAGATGATCTAGATGATTTTCTTTTTGAACGCCCTAACGCGGCGGCGCCCGTGATAAGCGTTAGCCATTGTTTCACTTCTGACTTCTTTACCTTGGACCAAAAGAGGCACCCATTCGATCGTACTGAGAATCTGAAGGAGGAAATCGTGCCTCCCACGAAACCCGGATCCGAGTTTGTCAGGGCGATTGAGAAATTTGAGCGAAAGGCTGGGAGGAAAATTTCCGTGCACCATCCCAGGCTTTTCCATGGTAAGAATTTCCAGTTTGGATGATGGTTTTTATAGGCCGAGTAAGCCGTGGCCAGAAGAAAGTACACCGAAACGAACACAGTTGTGAGGCAAAATATAGTTGAAAAAAGAAAGTTATGGGAAAGGAAAAAAAAAGAATGATTGAAGTGTTCGGAAACTGGTGGAACCAAAGCGCAAAACAGAAATTGGCGTGCAACCAGAAGGAGTTTTCCAATCCCAAAGCCGGTGACAATCTGTCATCCCCAAGTGTACCTGTTTTCCCGCAGTATATAGACGTAAAGAGAAAGAGCATTGTGACTTACTATTTTGACGCGCAAAGTGTCAGTGGCGCTCTCCTGCCAACAAGCCTATCTTGCAGCTCGGAATCTTTTTTTGCCAGAAGACTGGCTGACATATTCACTAAGATGCTTGTGCCCGCCTGGTTGTTAGAAGGACATCATTAAGTCTGGAAACACGCAAGTCTATACCTTATCTCAAAGAACCGAGAAAAGTTGTTGCCCCGAGATCGCTGAGAGCGTTTATGACGCTGGCGGTTAAACTTAGTGATTTGGGGAAACACAGAGCCAGGCGCGAAGCTAAGTCTACAAGCAATTCTTAGCTAAAGCGTATATACTGGCGTGAGTTGTGGCCGACCTTCCAAAGATTGGCCTGTTGGAAGTTTGGAATTGAAGAATTGCTTGTAGACTTAGTATGAATATTGTAAATAAGCGCTGTTGACCTCGCCGTGTTGAACTGACTCAGCGACATCCCATAATATTCTTTCATACTGAAACGGTTGCACCCGGTCATGAGACGATTGTTTCAGTGTTACGGCTGATTATGGTGTAAGTGCCAAATTGTAACACGCAAAATCAACTTGAAAATAAATTTAGGCTCAAGAAAGTGAAATATTCAGTTATTAAGGTAAATAAAGCAGCCCTTTCTCCCTTCTTTCGAAGACGAATTTGGCGCGCTATCGTAACTTGTCACAATTGCGTTACAGGGTGACTACCACGTTCTTCTGGGGATGGTTATTATGGACTATCTCCCGTTCAGTCCGGGAAAGGAGACATGGCGGCCTTTGTTTGGGCAGCTGTTCATGTTTATCTCAGAGACCAACTAATCGCAATTGCAAGTTGTTGTTGTTACAGTGTTGTTACAATACAAATATTGTCGAGTAACGTAGTCGCCTCTTTTAAAAGGTCTAACAGAGATTCAACTTTTGAAGTCCAATTCTTGGTTTTCACGTGACGTCAGAAAAAACTAAAATCAAACATTTTGAGTTTTCAACTTCCTCAGGTAAAAGTCATTTTTAAACATTATCTGCTGGCCTGTTTTCAGCTCGGTAGACGGCTTTGTTTTGAAAATAGAACAGTTTGAATTTGAGATTTTTCACATTGGCTGACATCGGCATTGTTTCTGGGCAACATGTTACGTGCGCGAAAATATCGATTCGCCTTATCTTTTCGAGTTCTGAGTAGCCGATATATCGAGGGAAGTGTCTATGCGAATGCTTTCAAGTTTAACAACGAGAAGAAACTTTTTGAAAGAGCCAAAGTAAACTCCAAATGTTTCCACTGGTTTCCGGCCGCCATGTTGGAGTTCCTCAGAGGGGCACAAACATGCATATGGCGTCTCCATACTAAACACTATAATTTTCAGTGATACACTTTGCCGAATGACTCGAGTTCGGAATATCGTACATCCCCTAAACTTTGCCACGTTCTTTATTTATTACTCTTCCATGATATTTCAATTTCTTGACTCAATTTATTGAATGGTAAGCGATTTTATTTCTTACGTGCGTGATACTTGCGTGACATGAAAACCACCAATTGTCGTTCTTATTATAATCATAGGCATTCTTTGTCGTCAATTGTTAAGCACGTGTATTTTTCAGTCCGATCGATCGAGTGATTACTGGATTTGTAAGACGAATTTTGTAAGCCAAAAATTCTGGATTTGTAAAGTGATTTTTTCAGCCACAAATTACTTTTTTTAAGACGATTTTAATAAGCCACAAATTACTGGATTTGTAAGACGGTATTTGTGAGCCACAAATTACTGGAGACGATTTTTGTAAGGTGTCCAATAAGAAGGTTTGCGTGCTGCACATGCGCGCGCTTTTTCTTTGGTCCCTTAATACGAAAACCAATCAATCAATCAATCAATAAATAAATAAAATTAAAAAAAAATTCAGAAAAAAAAAACCCGACTCAGCGGTCGCAGTTTCAAGTCCAAACGGGGGTTTGGGCTACCCGGCCCCCAAGCCATATAAGGCTATCCCTGTGCAGGAAGATTTTAACACGCGAGTCGGAGATGACCATGCAGAATCAACGGTCCGCCAGCGATTTCGCTCGGCCATCTCTGAAATCCCTTGGGTTGCTAGCAAAAAATTAGGTTTTTTTATAGTTGGCAATAATTTATTTCCGCCGGAAGTCAACTGATCGAGTCGGATTGTGAGCTCAGTTAAAGTGCGCTTGGGATTGGAAATGCAGCATTTTTTCGCCGGCAGTGAAACCTATTTCAAGACTGTCAACTCCACTTTACTAAAGCCTCGAAGCTTAGCGTAGAGCGCAACATTTTTGTCCCGTTACGCCGGTAATGAGTGACTTCATATGATTTTGTGTTATGGACTATCCAGCAATGAGAAACACCCGTCAAGGATGATATATGGGACTGATTTATGCGTTGCTAATATTAATCAAACGATTTTCACTTTTTGAGATAGAAAACGTCATGGAAATTTCAGTGTTTATGCTTAATTTACGAGATGTTTTACTGCAAGAAACTTCGTCCAAATTTGAATACGCAAACTGATGAATACTTGCAAAAACGTTTTGTTCAACTTAACAGTTCGTGCATTTTACAGGTCGATCTATTGTTCGTTTGGAGTCCTTTTGTAACTTGTAGTACACTCTCATTTGATATGCGATAACGTACTCAGCCAAAAGCGGCACTTTTGTTGTGGCCTTCAAATTGAAACAACAACTTAAGTCATCTAGTTCCAGGCATGCAAAGCTAGAATACATGGATAATAGACGTATTCCCCATGTAGAAATAGTTAAACGAATTTTTTAAAAGGTTCTTAAAAGTGTTTTAAAAGTAGTTTAATTTTTTTTAATTGCATTTACTTGAAAAGTGTAAAGATGATCTGGTAATTTAGTTTTTATTTTCTTTTTGAACGCCCTAACGCGGCGGCGCCCGTGATAAGCGTTAGCCATTGTTTCACTTCTGACTTCTTTACCTTGGACCAAAAGAGGCACCCATTCGATCGTACTGAGAATCTGAAGGAGGAAATCGTACCTCCCACGAAACCCGGATCCGAGTTTGTCAGGGCGATTGAGAAATTTGAGCGAAAGGCTGGGAGGAAAATTTCCGTGCACCATCCCAGGCTTTTCCATGGTAAGAATTTCCAGTTTGGATGATGGTTTCTATAGGCCGAGTAAGCCGTGGCCAGAAGAAAGTACACCGAAACGAACACAGTTGTGAGGCAAAATATAGTTGAAAAACGGAAGTTATGGGAAAGGAAAAAAAAAGAATGATTGAAGTGTTCTGAAACTGGTGGAACCAAAGCGCAAAACAGAAATTGGCGTGCAACCAGAAGGAGTTTTCCAATCCCAAAGCCGGTGACAATCTGTCATCCCCAAGTGTACCTGTTTTCCCGCAGTATATAGACGTAAAGAGAAAGAGCATTGTGACTTACTATTTTGACGCGCAAAGTGTCAGTGGCGCTCTCCTGCCAACAAGCCTATCTTGCAGCTCGGAATCTTTTTTTGCCAGAAGACTGGCTGACATATTCACTAAGATGCTTGTGCCCGCCTGGTTGTTAGAAGGACATCATTAAGTCTGGAAACACGCAAGTCTATACCTTATCTCAAAGAACCGAGAAAAGTTGTTGCCCCGAGATCGCTGAGAGCGTTTATGACGCTGGCGGTTAAACTTAGTGATTTGGGGAAACACAGAGCCAGGCGCGAAGCTAAGTCTACAAGCAATTCTTAGCTAAAGCGTATATACTGGCGTGAGTTGTGGCCGACCTTCCAAAGATTGGCCTGTTGGAAGTTTGGAATTGAAGAATTGCTTGTAGACTTAGTACGAATATTGTAAATAAGCGCTGTTGACCTCGCCGTGTTGAACTGACTCAGCGACATCCCATAATATTCTTTCATACTGAAACGGTTGCACCCGGTCATGAGACGATTGTTTCAGTGTTACGGCTGATTATGGTGTAAGTGCCAAATTGTAACACGCAAAATCAACTTGAAAATAAATTTAGGCTCAAGAAAGTGAAATATTCAGTTATTAAGGTAAATAAAGCAGCCCTTTCTCCCTTCTTTCGAAGACGAATTTGGCGCGCTATCGTAACTTGTCACAATTGCGTTACAGGGTGACTACCACGTTCTTCTGGGGATGGTTATTATGGACTATCTCCCGTTCAGTCCGGGAAAGGAGACATGGCGGCCTTTGTTTGGGCAGCTGTTCATGTTTATCTCAGAGACCAACTAATCGCAATTGCAAGTTGTTGTTGTTACAGTGTTGTTACAATACAAATATTGTCGAGTAACGTAGTCGCCTCTTTTAAAAGGTCTAACAGAGATTCAACTTTTGAAGTCCAATTCTTGGTTTTCACGTGACGTCAGAAAAAACTAAAATCAAACATTTTGAGTTTTCAACTTCCTCAGGTAAAAGTCATTTTTAAACATTATCTGCTGGCCTGTTTTCAGCTCGGTAGACGGCTTTGTTTTGAAAATAGAACAGTTTGAATTTGAGATTTTTCACATTGGCTGACATCGGCATTGTTTCTGGGCAACATGTTACGTGCGCGAAAATATCGATTCGCCTTATCTTTTCGAGTTCTGAGTAGCCGATATATCGAGGGAAGTGTCTATGCGAATGCTTTCAAGTTTAACAACGAGAAGAAACTTTTTGAAAGAGCCAAAGTAAACTCCAAATGTTTCCACTGGTTTCCGGCCGCCATGTTGGAGTTCCTCAGAGGGGCACAAACATGCATATGGCGTCTCCATACTAAACACTATAATTTTCAGTGATACACTTTGCCGAATGACTCGAGTTCGGAATATCGTACATCCCCTAAACTTTGCCACGTTCTTTATTTATTACTCTTCCGTGATATTTCAATTTCTTGACTCAATTTATTGAATGGTAAGCGATTTTATTTCTTACGTGCGTGATACTTGCGTGACATGAAAACCACCAATTTTCGTTCTTATTATAATCATAGGCATTCTTTGTCGTCAATTGTTAAGCACGTGTATTTTTCAGTCCGATCGATCGAGTGATTACTGGATTTGTAAGACGAATTTTGTAAGCCAAAAATTCTGGATTTGTAAAGTGATTTTTTCAGCCACAAATTACTTTTTTTAAGACGATTTTAATAAGCCACAAATTACTGGATTTGTAAGACGATTTTTTGTGAGCCACAAATTACTGGAGACGATTTTTGTAAGGTGTCCAATAACAAGGTTTGCGTGCTGCACATGCGCGCGCTTTTTCTTTGGTCCCTTAATACGAAAACCAATCAATCAATCAATCAATAGATAAATAAAATTAAAAAAAAATCAGAAAAAAAACCCGACTCAGCGGTCGCAGTTTCAAGTCCAAACGGGGGGTTGGGCTACCCGGCCCCCAAGCCATATAAAGCTATCCCTGTGCAGGCAGATTTTAACCCGCGAGTCGGAGATGACCATGCAGAATCAACGGTCCGCCAGCGATTTCGCTCGGCCATCTCTGAAATCCCTTGGGTTGCTAGCAAAAAATTAGGTTTTTTTATAGTTGGCAATAATTTATTTCCGCCGGAAGTCAACTGATCGAGTCGGATTGTGAGCTCAGTTAAAGTGCGCTTGGGATTGGAAATGCAGCATTTTTTCGCCGACAGTGAAACCTATTTCAAGGCTGTCAACTCCACTTTACTAAAGCCTCGAAGCTTAGCGTAGAGCGCAACATTTTTGTCCCGTTACGCCGGTAATGAGTGACTTCATATGATTTTGTGTTATGGACTATCCAGCAATGAGAAACACCCGTCAAGGATGATATATGGGACTGATTTATGCGTTGCTAATATTAATCAAACGATTTTCACTTTTTGAGATAGAAAACGTCATGGAAATTTCAGTGTTTATGCTTAATTTACGAGATGTTTTACTGCAAGAAACTTCGTCCAAATTTGAATACGCAAACTGATGAATACTTGCAAAAACGTTTTGTTCAACTTAGCAGTTCGTGCATTTTACAGGTCGATCTATTGTTCGTTTGGAGTCCTTTTGTAACTTGTAGTACACTCTCATTTGATATGCGATAACGTACTCAGCCAAAAGCGGCACTTTCGTTGTGGCCTTCAAATTGAAACAACAACTTAAGTCATCTAGTTCCAGGCATGCAAAGCTAGAATACATGGATAATAGACGTATTCCCCATGTAGAAATAGTTAAACGAATTTTTTAAAAGGTTTTTAAAAGTGTTTAAAAAGTAGTTTAATTTTTTTTTAATTGCATTTACTTGAAAAGTGTAAAGATGATCTAGATGATTTTCTTTTTGAACGCCCTAACGCGGCGGCGCCCGTGATAAGCGTTAGCCATTGTTTCACTTCTGACTTCTTTACCTTGGACCAAAAGAGGCACCCATTCGATCGTACTGAGAATCTGAAGGAGGAAATCGTGCCTCCCACGAAACCCGGATCCGAGTTTGTCAGGGCGATTGAGAAATTTGAGCGAAAGGCTGGGAGGAAAATTTCCGTGCACCATCCCAGGCTTTTCCATGGTAAGAATTTCCAGTCTGTATGATGGTTTTTATAGGCCGAGTAAGCCGTGGCCAGAAGAAAGTACACCGAAACGAACACAGTTGTGAGGCAAAATATAGTTGAAAAAAGGAAGTTATGGGAAAGGAAAAAAAAAGAATGATTGAAGTGTTCGGAAACTGGTGGAACCAAAGCGCAAAACAGAAATTGGCGTGCAACCAGAAGGAGTTTTCCAATCCCAAAGCCGGTGACAATCTGTCATCCCCAAGTGTACCTGTTTTGCCGCAGTGGAGTATATAGACGTAAAGAGAAAGAGCATTGTGACTTACTATTTTGACGCGCAAAGTGTCAGTGGCGCTCTCCTGCCAACAAGCCTATCTTGCAGCTCGGAATCTTTTTTTGCCAGAAGACTGGCTGACATATTCACTAAGATGCTTGTGCCCGCCTGGTTGTTAGAAGGACATCATTAAGTCTGGAAACACGCAAGTCTATACCTTATCTCAAAGAACCGAGAAAAGTTGTTGCCCCGAGATCGCTGAGAGCGTTTATGACGCTGGCGGTTAAACTTAGTGATTTGGGGAAACACAGAGCCAGGCGCGAAGCTAAGTCTACAAGCAATTCTTAGCTAAAGCGTATATACTGGCGTGAGTTGTGGCCGACCTTCCAAAGATTGGCCTGTTGGAAGTTTGGAATTGGAGAATTGCTTGTAGACTTAGTATGAATATTGTAAATACTCGCTGTTGACCTCGCCGTGTTGAACTGACTCAGCGACATCCCATAATATTCTTTCATACTGAAACGGTTGCTCCCGGTCATGAGACGATTGTTTCAGTGTTACGGCTGATTATGGTGTGAAATAAAGCAGCCCTTTCTCCCTTCTTTCGAAGACGAATTTGGCGCGCTATCGTAACTTGTCACAATTGCGTTACAGGGTGACTACCACGTTCTTCTGGGGATGGTTATTATGGACTATCTCCCGTTCAGTCCGGGAAAGGAGACATGGCGGACTTTGTTTGGACAGCTGTTCATGTTTATCTCAGAGACCAACTAATCGCAATTGCAAGTTGTTGTTGTTACAGTGTTGTTACAATACGAATATTGTCGAGTAACGTAGTCGCCTCTTTTAACAGGTCTAACAGAGATTCAACTTTTGAAGTTTCACGTGACGTCAGAAAAAACTAAAATCAAACATTTTGAGTTTTCAACTTCCTCAGGTAAAAGTCATTTTTAAACATTATCTGCTGGCCTGTTTTCAGCTCGGTAGACGGCTTTGTTTTGAAAATAGAACAGTTTGAATTTGAGATTTTTCACAATGGCTGACATCGACATTGTTTCTGGGTAACATGTTACGTGCGCGAAAATATCGATTCGCCTTATCTTTTCGAGTTCTGAGTAGCCGATATATCGAGGGAAGTGTCTATGCGAATGTTTTCAAGTTTAACAACGAGAAGAAACGTTTTGAGAGAGCCAAAGTAAACTCCAAATGTTTCCACTGGTTTCCGGCCGCCATGTTGGAGTTCCCCAGAGGGGCACAAACATGCATATGGCGTCTCCATACTAAGCACTAAAATTTTCAGTTATACACTTTGCCGAATGACTCGAGTTCCCTAAACTTTGCCACGTTCTTTATTTATTACTCTTCCGTGATATTTCAATTTCTTGACTCAATTTATTGAATGGTAAGCGATTTTATTTCTTACGTGCGTGATACTTGCGTGACATGAAAACCACCAATTTTCGTTCTTATTATAATCATAGGCATTCTTTGTCGTCAATTGTTAAGCACGTGTATTTTTCAGTCCGATAGATCGAGTGATTACTGGATTTGTAAGACGAATTTTGTAAGCCAAAAATTCTGGATTTGTAAAGTGATTTTTTCAGCCACAAATTACTTTTTTTAAGACGATTTTAATAAGCCACAAATTACTGGATTTGTAAGACGATTTTTGTGAGCCACAAATTACTGGAGACGATTTTTGTAAGGTGTCCAATAACAAGGTTTGCGTGCTGCACATGCGCGCGCTTTTTCTTTGGTCCCTTAATACGAAAACCAATCAATCAATCAATCAATAAATAAATAAAATTAAAAAAAAAATCAGAAAAAAAACCCGACTCAGCGGTCGCAGTTTCAAGTCCAAAGGGGGGGTTGGGCTACCCGGCCCCCAAGCCATATAAAGCTATCCCTGTGCAGGCAGATTTTAACCCGCGAGTCGGAGATGACCATGCTGAATCAACGGTCCGCCAGCGATTTCGCTCGGCCATCTCTGAAATCCCTTGGGTTGCTAGCAAAAAATTAGGTTTTTTTATAGTTGGCAATAATTTATTTCCGCCGGAAGTCAACTGATCGAGTCGGATTGTGAGCTCAGTTAAAGTGCGCTTGGGATTGGAAATGCAGCATTTTTTCGCCGACAGTGAAACCTATTTCAAGACTGTCAACTCCACTTTACTAAAGCCTCGAAGCTTAGCGTAGAGCGCAACATTTTTGTCCCGTTACGCCGGTAATGAGTGACTTCATATGATTTTGTGTTATGGACTATCCAGCAATGAGAAACACCCGTCAAGGATGATATATGGGACTGATTTATGCGTTGCTAATATTAATCAAACGATTTTCACTTTTTGAGATAGAAAACGTCATGGAAATTTCAGTGTTTATGCTTAATTTACGAGATGTTTTACTGCAAGAAACTTCGTCCAAATTTGAATACGCAAACTGATGAATACTTGCAAAAACGTTTTGTTCAACTTAGCAGTTCGTGCATTTTACAGGTCGATCTATTGTTCGTTTGGAGTCCTTTTGTAACTTGTAGTACACTCTCATTTGATATGCGATAACGTACTCAGCCAAAAGCGGCACTTTCGTTGTGGCCTTCAAATTGAAACAACAACTTAAGTCATCTAGTTCCAGGCATGCAAAGCTAGAATACATGGATAATAGACGTATTCCCCATGTAGAAATAGTTAAACGAATTTTTTAAAAGGTTCTTAAAAGTGTTTTAAAAGTAGTTTAATTTTTTTTAATTGCATTTACTTGAAAAGTGTAAAGATGATCTAGATGATTTTCTTTTTGAACGCCCTAACGCGGCGGCGCCCGTGATAAGCGTTAGCCATTGTTTCACTTCTGACTTCTTTACCTTGGACCAAAAGAGGCACCCATTCGATCGTACTGAGAATCTGAAGGAGGAAATCGTGCCTCCCACGAAACCCGGATCCGAGTTTGTCAGGGCGATTGAGAAATTTGAGCGAAAGGCTGGGAGGAAAATTTCCGTGCACCATCCCAGGCTTTTCCATGGTAAGAATTTCCAGTTTGGATGATGGTTTCTATAGGCCGAGTAAGCCGTGGCCAGAAGAAAGTACACCGAAACGAACACAGTTGTGAGGCAAAATATAGTTGAAAAAAGGAAGTTATGGGAAAGGAAAAAAAAAGAATGATTGAAGTGTTCTGAAACTGGTGGAACCAAAGCGCAAAACAGAAATTGGCGTGCAACCAGAAGGAGTTTTCCAATCCCAAAGCCGGTGACAATCTGTCATCCCCAAGTGTACCTGTTTTCCCGCAGTGGAGTATATAGACGTAAAGAGAAAGAGCATTGTGACTTACTATTTTGACGCGCAAAGTGTCAGTGGCGCTCTCCTGCCAACAAGCCTATCTTGCAGCTCGGAATCTTTTTTTGCCAGAAGACTGGCTGACATATTCACTAAGATGCTTGTGCCCGCATGGTTGTTAGAAGGACATCATTAAGTCTGGAAACACGCAAGTCTATACCTTATCTCAAAGAACCGAGAAAAGTTGTTGCCCCGAGATCGCTGAGAGCGTTTATGACGCTGGCGGTTAAACTTAGTGATTTGGGGAAACACAGAGCCAGGCGCGAAGCTAAGTCTACAAGCAATTCTTAGCTAAAGCGTATATACTGGCGTGAGTTGTGGCCGACCTTCCAAAGATTGGCCTGTTGAAAGTTTGGAATTGGAGAATTGCTTGTAGACTTAGTATGAATATTGTAAATACTCGCTGTTGACCTCGCCGTGTTGAACTGACTCAGCGACATCCCATAATATTCTTTCATACTGAAACGGTTGCTCCCGGTCATGAGACGATTGTTTCAGTGTTACGGCTGATTATGGTGTGAAATAAAGCAGCCCTTTCTCCCTTCTTTCGAAGACGAATTTGGCGCGCTATCGTAACTTGTCACAATTGCGTTACAGGGTGACTACCACGTTCTTCTGGGGATGGTTATTATGGACTATCTCCCGTTCAGTCCGGGAAAGGAGACATGGCGGACTTTGTTTGGACAGCTGTTCATGTTTATCTCAGAGACCAACTAATCGCAATTGCAAGTTGTTGTTGTTACAGTGTTGTTACAATACGAATATTGTCGAGTAACGTAGTCGCCTCTTTTAAAAGGTCTAACAGAGATTCAACTTTTGAAGTCCAATTCTTGGTTTTCACGTGACGTCAGAAAAAACTAAAATCAAACATTTTGAGTTTTCAACTTCCTCAGGTAAAAGTCATTTTTAAACATTATCTGCTGGCCTGTTTTCAGCTCGGTAGACGGCTTTGTTTTGAAAATAGAACAGTTTGAATTTGAGATTTTTCACAATGGCTGACATCGGCATTGTTTCTGGGTAACATGTTACGTGCGCGAAAATATCAATTCGCCTTATCTTTTCGAGTTCTGAGTAGCCGATATATCGAGGGAAGTGTCTATGCGAATGTTTTCAAGTTTAACAACGAGAAGAAACGTTTTGAGAGAGCCAAAGTAAACTCCAAATGTTTCCACTGGTTTCCGGCCGCCATGTTGGAGTTCCTCAGAGGGGCACAAACATGCATATGGCGTCTCCATACTAAGCACTATAATTTTCAGTTATACACTTTGCCGAATGACTCGAGTTCGGAATATCGTACATCCGCTAAACTTTGCCACGTTCTTTATTTATTACTCTTCCGTGATATTTCAATTTCTTGACTCAATTTATTGAATGGTAAGCGATTTTATTTCTTACGTGCGTGATACTTGCGTGACATGAAAACCACCAATTTTCGTTCTTATTATAATCATAGGCATTCTTTGTCGTCAATTGTTAAGCACGTGTATTTTTCAGTCCGATCGATCGAGTGATTACTGGATTTGTAAGACGAATTTTGTAAGCCAAAAATTCTGGATTTGTAAAGTGATTTTTTCAGCCACAAATTACTTTTTTTAAGACGATTTTAATAAGCCACAAATTACTGGATTTGTAAGACGATTTTTGTGAGCCACAAATTACTGGAGACGATTTTTGTAAGGTGTCCAATAACAAGGTTTGCGTGCTGCACATGCGCGCGCTTTTTCTTTGGTCCCTTAATACGAAAACCAATCAATCAATCAATCAATAAATAAATAAAATTAAAAAAAAAATCAGAAAAAAAACCCGACTCAGCGGTCGCAGTTTCAAGTCCAAAGGGGGGGTTGGGCTACCCGGCCCCCAAGCCATATAAAGCTATCCCTGTGCAGGCAGATTTTAACCCGCGAGTCGGAGATGACCATGCTGAATCAACGGTCCGCCAGCGATTTCGCTCGGCCATCTCTGAAATCCCTTGGGTTGCTAGCAAAAAATTAGGTTTTTTTATAGTTGGCAATAATTTATTTCCGCCGGAAGTCAACTGATCGAGTCGGATTGTGAGCTCAGTTAAAGTGCGCTTGGGATTGGAAATGCAGCATTTTTTCGCCGACAGTGAAACCTATTTCAAGACTGTCAACTCCACTTTACTAAAGCCTCGAAGCTTAGCGTAGAGCGCAACATTTTTGTCCCGTTACGCCGGTAATGAGTGACTTCATATGATTTTGTGTTATGGACTATCCAGCAATGAGAAACACCCGTCAAGGATGATATATGGGACTGATTTATGCGTTGCTAATATTAATCAAACGATTTTCACTTTTTGAGATAGAAAACGTCATGGAAATTTCAGTGTTTATGCTTAATTTACGAGATGTTTTACTGCAAGAAACTTCGTCCAAATTTGAATACGCAAACTGATGAATACTTGCAAAAACGTTTTGTTCAACTTAGCAGTTCGTGCATTTTACAGGTCGATCTATTGTTCGTTTGGAGTCCTTTTGTAACTTGTAGTACACTCTCATTTGATATGCGATAACGTACTCAGCCAAAAGCGGCACTTTCGTTGTGGCCTTCAAATTGAAACAACAACTTAAGTCATCTAGTTCCAGGCATGCAAAGCTAGAATACATGGATAATAGACGTATTCCCCATGTAGAAATAGTTAAACGAATTTTTTAAAAGGTTCTTAAAAGTGTTTTAAAAGTAGTTTAATTTTTTTTAATTGCATTTACTTGAAAAGTGTAAAGATGATCTAGATGATTTTCTTTTTGAACGCCCTAACGCGGCGGCGCCCGTGATAAGCGTTAGCCATTGTTTCACTTCTGACTTCTTTACCTTGGACCAAAAGAGGCACCCATTCGATCGTACTGAGAATCTGAAGGAGGAAATCGTGCCTCCCACGAAACCCGGATCCGAGTTTGTCAGGGCGATTGAGAAATTTGAGCGAAAGGCTGGGAGGAAAATTTCCGTGCACCATCCCAGGCTTTTCCATGGTAAGAATTTCCAGTTTGGATGATGGTTTCTATAGGCCGAGTAAGCCGTGGCCAGAAGAAAGTACACCGAAACGAACACAGTTGTGAGGCAAAATATAGTTGAAAAAAGGAAGTTATGGGAAAGGAAAAAAAAAGAATGATTGAAGTGTTCTGAAACTGGTGGAACCAAAGCGCAAAACAGAAATTGGCGTGCAACCAGAAGGAGTTTTCCAATCCCAAAGCCGGTGACAATCTGTCATCCCCAAGTGTACCTGTTTTCCCGCAGTGGAGTATATAGACGTAAAGAGAAAGAGCATTGTGACTTACTATTTTGACGCGCAAAGTGTCAGTGGCGCTCTCCTGCCAACAAGCCTATCTTGCAGCTCGGAATCTTTTTTTGCCAGAAGACTGGCTGACATATTCACTAAGATGCTTGTGCCCGCATGGTTGTTAGAAGGACATCATTAAGTCTGGAAACACGCAAGTCTATACCTTATCTCAAAGAACCGAGAAAAGTTGTTGCCCCGAGATCGCTGAGAGCGTTTATGACGCTGGCGGTTAAACTTAGTGATTTGGGGAAACACAGAGCCAGGCGCGAAGCTAAGTCTACAAGCAATTCTTAGCTAAAGCGTATATACTGGCGTGAGTTGTGGCCGACCTTCCAAAGATTGGCCTGTTGAAAGTTTGGAATTGGAGAATTGCTTGTAGACTTAGTATGAATATTGTAAATACTCGCTGTTGACCTCGCCGTGTTGAACTGACTCAGCGACATCCCATAATATTCTTTCATACTGAAACGGTTGCTCCCGGTCATGAGACGATTGTTTCAGTGTTACGGCTGATTATGGTGTGAAATAAAGCAGCCCTTTCTCCCTTCTTTCGAAGACGAATTTGGCGCGCTATCGTAACTTGTCACAATTGCGTTACAGGGTGACTACCACGTTCTTCTGGGGATGGTTATTATGGACTATCTCCCGTTCAGTCCGGGAAAGGAGACATGGCGGACTTTGTTTGGACAGCTGTTCATGTTTATCTCAGAGACCAACTAATCGCAATTGCAAGTTGTTGTTGTTACAGTGTTGTTACAATACGAATATTGTCGAGTAACGTAGTCGCCTCTTTTAAAAGGTCTAACAGAGATTCAACTTTTGAAGTCCAATTCTTGGTTTTCACGTGACGTCAGAAAAAACTAAAATCAAACATTTTGAGTTTTCAACTTCCTCAGGTAAAAGTCATTTTTAAACATTATCTGCTGGCCTGTTTTCAGCTCGGTAGACGGCTTTGTTTTGAAAATAGAACAGTTTGAATTTGAGATTTTTCACAATGGCTGACATCGGCATTGTTTCTGGGTAACATGTTACGTGCGCGAAAATATCAATTCGCCTTATCTTTTCGAGTTCTGAGTAGCCGATATATCGAGGGAAGTGTCTATGCGAATGTTTTCAAGTTTAACAACGAGAAGAAACGTTTTGAGAGAGCCAAAGTAAACTACAAATGTTTCCACTGGTTTCCGGCCGCCATGTTGGAGTTCCTCAGAGGGGCACAAACATGCATATGGCGTCTCCATACTAAGCACTATAATTTTCAGTTATACACTTTGCCGAATGACTCGAGTTCGGAATATCGTACATCCCCTAAACTTTGCCACGTTCTTTATTTATTACTCTTCCGTGATATTTCAATTTCTTGACTCAATTTATTGAATGGTAAGCGATTTTATTTCTTACGTGCGTGATACTTGCGTGACATGAAAACCACCAATTTTCGTTCTTATTATAATCATAGGCATTCTTTGTCGTCAATTGTTAAGCACGTGTATTTTTCAGTCCGATCGATCGAGTGATTACTGGATTTGTAAGACGAATTTTGTAAGCCAAAAATTCTGGATTTGTAAAGTGATTTTTTCAGCCACAAATTACTTTTTTTAAGACGATTTTAATAAGCCACAAATTACTGGATTTGTAAGACGATTTTTGTGAGCCACAAATTACTGGAGACGATTTTTGTAAGGTGTCCAATAACAAGGTTTGCGTGCTGCACATGCGCGCGCTTTTTCTTTGGTCCCTTAATACGAAAACCAATCAATCAATCAATCAATCAATAAATAAAATTAAAAAAAAAAAAAACCCGACTCAGCGGTCGCAGTTTCAAGTCCAAACGGGGGGTTGGGCTACCCGGCCCCCAAGCCATATAAGGCTATCCCTGTGCAGGCAGATTTTAACACGCGAGTCGGAGATGACCATGCAGAATCAACGGTCCGCCAGCGATTTCGCTCGGCCATCTCTGAAATCCCTTGGGTTGCTAGCAAAAAATTAGGTTTTTTTATAGTTGGCAATAATTCATTTCCGCCGGAAGTCAACTGATCGAGTCGGATTGTGAGCTCAGTTAAAGTGCGCTTGGGATTGGAAATGCAGCATTTTTTCGCCGACAGTGAAACCTATTTCAAGACTGTCAACTCCACTTTACTAAAGCCTCGAAGCTTAGCGTAGAGCGCAACATTTTTGTCCCGTTACGCCGGTAATGAGTGACTTCATATGATTTTGTGTTATGGACTATCCAGCAATGAGAAACACCCGTCAAGGATGATATATGGGACTGATTTATGAGTTGCTAATATTAATCAAACGATTTTCACTTTTTGAGATAGAAAACGTCATGGAAATTTCAGTGTTTATGCTTAATTTACGAGATGTTTTACTGCAAGAAACTTCGTCCAAATTTGAATACGCAAACTGATGAATACTTGCAAAAACGTTTTGTTCAACTTAGCAGTTCGTGCATTTTACAGGTCGATCTATTGTTCGTTTGGAGTCCTTTTGTAACTTGTAGTACACTCTCATTTGATATGCGATAACGTACTCAGCCAAAAGCGGCACTTTCGTTGTGGCCTTCAAATTGAAACAACAACTTAAGTCATCTAGTTCCAGGCATGCAAAGCTAGAATACATGGATAATAGACGTATTCCCCATGTAGAAATAGTTAAACGAATTTTTTAAAAGGTTCTTAAAAGTGTTTTAAAAGTAGTTTAATTTTTTTTAATTGCATTTACTTGAAAAGTGTAAAGATGATCTAGATGATTTTCTTTTTGAACGCCCTAACGCGGCGGCGCCCGTGATAAGCGTTAGCCATTGTTTCACTTCTGACTTCTTTACCTTGGACCAAAAGAGGCACCCATTCGATCGTACTGAGAATCTGAAGGAGGAAATCGTGCCTCCCACGAAACCCGGATCCGAGTTTGTCAGGGCGATTGAGAAATTTGAGCGAAAGGCTGGGAGGAAAATTTCCGTGCACCATCCCAGGCTTTTCCATGGTAAGAATTTCCAGTTTGGATGATGGTTTCTATAGGCCGAGTAAGCCGTGGCCAGAAGAAAGTACACCGAAACGAACACAGTTGTGAGGCAAAATATAGTTGAAAAAAGGAAGTTATGGGAAAGGAAAAAAAAAGAATGATTGAAGTGTTCTGAAACTGGTGGAACCAAAGCGCAAAACAGAAATTGGCGTGCAACCAGAAGGAGTTTTCCAATCCCAAAGCCGGTGACAATCTGTCATCCCCAAGTGTACCTGTTTTCCCGCAGTGGAGTATATAGACGTAAAGAGAAAGAGCATTGTGACTTACTATTTTGACGCGCAAAGTGTCAGTGGCGCTCTCCTGCCAACAAGCCTATCTTGCAGCTCGGAATCTTTTTTTGCCAGAAGACTGGCTGACATATTCACTAAGATGCTTGTGCCCGCCTGGTTGTTAGAAGGACATCATTAAGTCTGGAAACACGCAAGTCTATACCTTATCTCAAAGAACCGAGAAAAGTTGTTGCCCCGAGATCGCTGAGAGCGTTTATGACGCTGGCGGTTAAACTTAGTGATTTGGGGAAACACAGAGCCAGGCGCGAAGCTAAGTCTACAAGCAATTCTTAGCTAAAGCGTATATACTGGCGTGAGTTGTGGCCGACCTTCCAAAGATTGGCCTGTTGGAAGTTTGGAATTGGAGAATTGCTTGTAGACTTAGTATGAATATTGTAAATACTCGCTGTTGACCTCGCCGTGTTGAACTGACTCAGCGACATCCCATAATATTCTTTCATACTGAAACGGTTGCTCCCGGTCATGAGACGATTGTTTCAGTGTTACGGCTGATTATGGTGTGAAATAAAGCAGCCCTTTCTCCCTTCTTTCGAAGACGAATTTGGCGCGCTATCGTAACTTGTCACAATTGCGTTACAGGGTGACTACCACGTTCTTCTGGGGATGGTTATTATGGACTATCTCCCGTTCAGTCCGGGAAAGGAGACATGGCGGACTTTGTTTGGACAGCTGTTCATGTTTATCTCAGAGACCAACTAATCGCAATTGCAAGTTGTTGTTGTTACAGTGTTGTTACAATACGAATATTGTCGAGTAACGTAGTCGCCTCTTTTAACAGGTCTAACAGAGATTCAACTTTTGAAGTTTCACGTGACGTCAGAAAAAACTAAAATCAAACATTTTGAGTTTTCAACTTCCTCAGGTAAAAGTCATTTTTAAACATTATCTGCTGGCCTGTTTTCAGCTCGGTAGACGGCTTTGTTTTGAAAATAGAACAGTTTGAATTTGAGATTTTTCACAATGGCTGACATCGACATTGTTTCTGGGTAACATGTTACGTGCGCGAAAATATCGATTCGCCTTATCTTTTCGAGTTCTGAGTAGCCGATATATCGAGGGAAGTGTCTATGCGAATGTTTTCAAGTTTAACAACGAGAAGAAACGTTTTGAGAGAGCCAAAGTAAACTCCAAATGTTTCCACTGGTTTCCGGCCGCCATGTTGGAGTTCCCCAGAGGGGCACAAACATGCATATGGCGTCTCCATACTAAGCACTAAAATTTTCAGTTATACACTTTGCCGAATGACTCGAGTTCCCTAAACTTTGCCACGTTCTTTATTTATTACTCTTCCGTGATATTTCAATTTCTTGACTCAATTTATTGAATGGTAAGCGATTTTATTTCTTACGTGCGTGATACTTGCGTGACATGAAAACCACCAATTTTCGTTCTTATTATAATCATAGGCATTCTTTGTCGTCAATTGTTAAGCACGTGTATTTTTCAGTCCGATAGATCGAGTGATTACTGGATTTGTAAGACGAATTTTGTAAGCCAAAAATTCTGGATTTGTAAAGTGATTTTTTCAGCCACAAATTACTTTTTTTAAGACGATTTTAATAAGCCACAAATTACTGGATTTGTAAGACGATTTTTGTGAGCCACAAATTACTGGAGACGATTTTTGTAAGGTGTCCAATAACAAGGTTTGCGTGCTGCACATGCGCGCGCTTTTTCTTTGGTCCCTTAATACGAAAACCAATCAATCAATCAATCAATAAATAAATAAAATTAAAAAAAAAATCAGAAAAAAAACCCGACTCAGCGGTCGCAGTTTCAAGTCCAAAGGGGGGGTTGGGCTACCCGGCCCCCAAGCCATATAAAGCTATCCCTGTGCAGGCAGATTTTAAACCCGCGAGTCGGAGATGACCATGCTGAATCAACGGTCCGCCAGCGATTTCGCTCGGCCATCTCTGAAATCCCTTGGGTTGCTAGCAAAAAATTAGGTTTTTTTATAGTTGGCAATAATTTATTTCCGCCGGAAGTCAACTGATCGAGTCGGATTGTGAGCTCAGTTAAAGTGCGCTTGGGATTGGAAATGCAGCATTTTTTCGCCGACAGTGAAACCTATTTCAAGACTGTCAACTCCACTTTACTAAAGCCTCGAAGCTTAGCGTAGAGCGCAACATTTTTGTCCCGTTACGCCGGTAATGAGTGACTTCATATGATTTTGTGTTATGGACTATCCAGCAATGAGAAACACCCGTCAAGGATGATATATGGGACTGATTTATGCGTTGCTAATATTAATCAAACGATTTTCACTTTTTGAGATAGAAAACGTCATGGAAATTTCAGTGTTTATGCTTAATTTACGAGATGTTTTACTGCAAGAAACTTCGTCCAAATTTGAATACGCAAACTGATGAATACTTGCAAAAACGTTTTGTTCAACTTAGCAGTTCGTGCATTTTACAGGTCGATCTATTGTTCGTTTGGAGTCCTTTTGTAACTTGTAGTACACTCTCATTTGATATGCGATAACGTACTCAGCCAAAAGCGGCACTTTCGTTGTGGCCTTCAAATTGAAACAACAACTTAAGTCATCTAGTTCCAGGCATGCAAAGCTAGAATACATGGATAATAGACGTATTCCCCATGTAGAAATAGTTAAACGAATTTTTTAAAAGGTTCTTAAAAGTGTTTTAAAAGTAGTTTAATTTTTTTTAATTGCATTTACTTGAAAAGTGTAAAGATGATCTAGATGATTTTCTTTTTGAACGCCCTAACGCGGCGGCGCCCGTGATAAGCGTTAGCCATTGTTTCACTTCTGACTTCTTTACCTTGGACCAAAAGAGGCACCCATTCGATCGTACTGAGAATCTGAAGGAGGAAATCGTGCCTCCCACGAAACCCGGATCCGAGTTTGTCAGGGCGATTGAGAAATTTGAGCGAAAGGCTGGGAGGAAAATTTCCGTGCACCATCCCAGGCTTTTCCATGGTAAGAATTTCCAGTTTGGATGATGGTTTCTATAGGCCGAGTAAGCCGTGGCCAGAAGAAAGTACACCGAAACGAACACAGTTGTGAGGCAAAATATAGTTGAAAAAAGGAAGTTATGGGAAAGGAAAAAAAAAGAATGATTGAAGTGTTCTGAAACTGGTGGAACCAAAGCGCAAAACAGAAATTGGCGTGCAACCAGAAGGAGTTTTCCAATCCCAAAGCCGGTGACAATCTGTCATCCCCAAGTGTACCTGTTTTCCCGCAGTGGAGTATATAGACGTAAAGAGAAAGAGCATTGTGACTTACTATTTTGACGCGCAAAGTGTCAGTGGCGCTCTCCTGCCAACAAGCCTATCTTGCAGCTCGGAATCTTTTTTTGCCAGAAGACTGGCTGACATATTCACTAAGATGCTTGTGCCCGCATGGTTGTTAGAAGGACATCATTAAGTCTGGAAACACGCAAGTCTATACCTTATCTCAAAGAACCGAGAAAAGTTGTTGCCCCGAGATCGCTGAGAGCGTTTATGACGCTGGCGGTTAAACTTAGTGATTTGGGGAAACACAGAGCCAGGCGCGAAGCTAAGTCTACAAGCAATTCTTAGCTAAAGCGTATATACTGGCGTGAGTTGTGGCCGACCTTCCAAAGATTGGCCTGTTGAAAGTTTGGAATTGGAGAATTGCTTGTAGACTTAGTATGAATATTGTAAATACTCGCTGTTGACCTCGCCGTGTTGAACTGACTCAGCGACATCCCATAATATTCTTTCATACTGAAACGGTTGCTCCCGGTCATGAGACGATTGTTTCAGTGTTACGGCTGATTATGGTGTGAAATAAAGCAGCCCTTTCTCCCTTCTTTCGAAGACGAATTTGGCGCGCTATCGTAACTTGTCACAATTGCGTTACAGGGTGACTACCACGTTCTTCTGGGGATGGTTATTATGGACTATCTCCCGTTCAGTCCGGGAAAGGAGACATGGCGGACTTTGTTTGGACAGCTGTTCATGTTTATCTCAGAGACCAACTAATCGCAATTGCAAGTTGTTGTTGTTACAGTGTTGTTACAATACGAATATTGTCGAGTAACGTAGTCGCCTCTTTTAAAAGGTCTAACAGAGATTCAACTTTTGAAGTCCAATTCTTGGTTTTCACGTGACGTCAGAAAAAACTAAAATCAAACATTTTGAGTTTTCAACTTCCTCAGGTAAAAGTCATTTTTAAACATTATCTGCTGGCCTGTTTTCAGCTCGGTAGACGGCTTTGTTTTGAAAATAGAACAGTTTGAATTTGAGATTTTTCACAATGGCTGACATCGGCATTGTTTCTGGGTAACATGTTACGTGCGCGAAAATATCAATTCGCCTTATCTTTTCGAGTTCTGAGTAGCCGATATATCGAGGGAAGTGTCTATGCGAATGTTTTCAAGTTTAACAACGAGAAGAAACGTTTTGAGAGAGCCAAAGTAAACTCCAAATGTTTCCACTGGTTTCCGGCCGCCATGTTGGAGTTCCTCAGAGGGGCACAAACATGCATATGGCGTCTCCATACTAAGCACTATAATTTTCAGTTATACACTTTGCCGAATGACTCGAGTTCGGAATATCGTACATCCGCTAAACTTTGCCACGTTCTTTATTTATTACTCTTCCGTGATATTTCAATTTCTTGACTCAATTTATTGAATGGTAAGCGATTTTATTTCTTACGTGCGTGATACTTGCGTGACATGAAAACCACCAATTTTCGTTCTTATTATAATCATAGGCATTCTTTGTCGTCAATTGTTAAGCACGTGTATTTTTCAGTCCGATCGATCGAGTGATTACTGGATTTGTAAGACGAATTTTGTAAGCCAAAAATTCTGGATTTGTAAAGTGATTTTTTCAGCCACAAATTACTTTTTTAAGACGATTTTAATAAGCCACAAATTACTGGATTTGTAAGACGATTTTTGTGAGCCACAAATTACTGGAGACGATTTTTGTAAGGTGTCCAATAACAAGGTTTGCGTGCTGCACATGCGCGCGCTTTTTCTTTGGTCCCTTAATACGAAAGCCAATCAATCAATCAATCAATAAATAAATAAAATTAAAAAAAAAATCAGAAAAAAACCTGACTCAGCGGTCGCACTTTCAAGTCCAAACGGGGGGTTGGGCTACCCGGCCCCCAAGCCATATAAGGCTATCCCTGTGCAGGCAGATTTTAACACGCGAGTCGGAGATGACCATGCAGAATCAACGGTCCGCCAGCGATTTCGCTCGGCCATCTCTGAAATCCCTTGGGTTGCTAGCAAAAAATTAGGTTTTTTATAGTTGGCAATAATTTATTTCCGCCGGAAGTCAACTGATCGAGTCGGATTGTGAGCTCAGTTAAAGTGCGCTTGGGATTGGAAATGCAGCATTTTTTCGCCGGCAGTGAAACCTATTTCAAGACTGTCAACTCCACTTTACTAAAGCCTCGAAGCTTAGCGTAGAGCGCAACATTTTTGTCCCGTTACGCCGGTAATGAGTGACTTCATATGATTTTGTGTTATGGACTATCCAGCAATGAGAAACACCCGTCAAGGATGATATATGGGACTGATTTATGCGTTGCTAATATTAATCAAACGATTTTCACTTTTTGAGATAGAAAACGTCATGGAAATTTCAGTGTTTATGCTTAATTTACGAGATGTTTTACTGCAAGAAACTTCGTCCAAATTTGAATACGCAAACTGATGAATACTTGCAAAAACGTTTTGTTCAACTTAGCAGTTCGTGCATTTTACAGGTCGATCTATTGTTCGTTTGGAGTCCTTTTGTAACTTGTAGTACACTCTCATTTGATATGCGATAACGTACTCAGCCAAAAGCGGCACTTTCGTTGTGGCCTTCAAATTGAAACAACAACTTAAGTCATCTAGTTCCAGGCATGCAAAGCTAGAATACATGGATAATAGACGTATTCCCCATGTAGAAATAGTTAAACGAATTTTTTAAAAGGTTCTTAAAAGTGTTTTAAAAGTAGTTTAATTTTTTTTAATTGCATTTACTTGAAAAGTGTAAAGATGATCTAGATGATTTTCTTTTTGAACGCCCTAACGCGGCGGCGCCCGTGATAAGCGTTAGCCATTGTTTCACTTCTGACTTCTTTACCTTGGACCAAAAGAGGCACCCATTCGATCGTACTGAGAATCTGAAGGAGGAAATCGTGCCTCCCACGAAACCCGGATCCGAGTTTGTCAGGGCGATTGAGAAATTTGAGCGAATGGCTGGGAGGAAAATTTCTGTGCACCATCCCAGGCTTTTCCATGGTAAGAATTTCCAGTTTGGATGTTGTTTTCTATAGGCCGAGTAAGCCGTGGCCAGAAGAAAGTACACCGAAACGAACACAGTTGTGAGGCAAAATATAGTTGAAAAAAGGAAGTTATGGGAAAGGAAAAAAAAAGAATGATTGAAGTGTTCTGAAACTGGTGGAACCAAAGCGCAAAACAGAAATTGGCGTGCAACCAGAAGGAGTTTTCCAATCCCAAAGCCGGTGACAATCTGTCATCCCCAAGTGTACCTGTTTTCCCGCAGTGGAGTATATAGACGTAAAGAGAAAGAGCATTGTGACTTACTATTTTGACGCGCAAAGTGTCAGTGGCGCTCTCCTGCCAACAAGCCTATCTTGCAGCTCGGAATCTTTTTTTGCCAGAAGACTGGCTGACATATTCACTAAGATGCTTGTGCCCGCCTGGTTGTTAGAAGGACATCATTAAGTCTGGAAACACGCAAGTCTATACCTTATCTCAAAGAACCGAGAAAAGTTGTTGCCCCGAGATCGCTTAGAGCGTTTATGACGCTGGCGGTTAAACTTAGTGATTGGGGGAAACACAGAGCCAGGCGCGAAGCTAAGTCTACAAGCAATTCTTAGCTAAAGCGTATATACTGGCGTGAGTTGTGGCCGACCTTCCAAAGATTGGCCTGTTGGAAGTTTGGAATTGAAGAATTGCTTGTAGACTTAGTATGAATATTGTAAATACTCGCTGTTGACCTCGCCGTGTTGAACTGACTCAGCGACATCCCATAATATTCTTTCATACTGAAACGGTTGCTCCCGGTCATGAGACGATTGTTTCAGTGTTACGGCTGATTATGGTGTGAAATAAAGCAGCCCTTTCTCCCTTCTTTCGAAGACGAATTTGGCGCGCTATCGTAACTTGTCACAATTGCGTTACAGGGTGACTACCACGTTCTTCTGGGGATGGTTATTATGGACTATCTCCCGTTCAGTCCGGGAAAGGAGACATGGCGGACTTTGTTTGGACAGCTGTTCATGTTTATCTCAGAGACCAACTAATCGCAATTGCAAGTTGTTGTTGTTACAGTGTTGTTACAATACGAATATTGTCGAGTAACGTAGTCGCCTCTTTTAACAGGTCTAACAGAGATTCAACTTTTGAAGTTTCACGTGACGTCAGAAAAAACTAAAATCAAACATTTTGAGTTTTCAACTTCCTCAGGTAAAAGTCATTTTTAAACATTATCTGCTGGCCTGTTTTCAGCTCGGTAGACGGCTTTGTTTTGAAAATAGAACAGTTTGAATTTGAGATTTTTCACAATGGCTGACATCGGCATTGTTTCTGGGTAACATGTTACGTGCGCGAAAATATCGATTCGCCTTATCTTTTCGAGTTCTGAGTAGCCGATATATCGAGGGAAGTGTCTATGCGAATGTTTTCAAGTTTAACAACGAGAAGAAACGTTTTGAGAGAGCCAAAGTAAACTCCAAATGTTTCCACTGGTTTCCGGCCGCCATGTTGGAGTTCCCCAGAGGGGCACAAACATGCATATGGCGTCTCCATACTAAGCACTATAATTTTCAGTTATACACTTTGCCGAATGACTCGAGTTCGGAATATCGTACATCCCCTAAACTTTGCCACGTTCTTTATTTATTACTCTTCCGTGATATTTCAATTTCTTGACTCAATTTATTGAATGGTAAGCGATTTTATTTCTTACGTGCGTGATACTTGCGTGACATGAAAACCACCAATTTTCGTTCTTATTATAATCATAGGCATTCTTTGTCGTCAATTGTTAAGCACGTGTATTTTTCAGTCCGATCGATCGAGTGATTACTGGATTTGTAAGACGAATTTTGTAAGCCAAAAATTCTGGATTTGTAAAGTGATTTTTTCAGCCACAAATTACTTTTTTTAAGACGATTTTAATAAGCCACAAATTACTGGATTTGTAAGACGATTTTTGTGAGCCACAAATTACTGGAGACGATTTTTGTAAGGTGTCCAATAACAAGGTTTGCGTGCTGCACATGCGCGCGCTTTTTCTTTGGTCCCTTAATACGAAAACCAATCAATCAATCAATCAATAAATAAATAAAATTAAAAAAAAATCAGAAAAAAAACCCGACTCAGCGGTCGCAGTTTCAAGTCCAAACGGGGGGTTGGGCTACCCGGCCCCCAAGCCATATAAAGCTATCCCTGTGCAGGCAGATTTTAACCCGCGAGTCGGAGATGACCATGCTGAATCAACGGTCCGCCAGCGATTTCGCTCGGCCATCTCTGAAATCCCTTGGGTTGCTAGCAAAAAATTAGGTTTTTTTATAGTTGGCAATAATTTATTTCCGCCGGAAGTCAACTGATCGAGTCGGATTGTGAGCTCAGTTAAAGTGCGCTTGGGATTGGAAATGCAGCATTTTTTCGCCGACAGTGAAACCTATTTCAAGACTGTCAACTCCACTTTACTAAAGCCTCGAAGCTTAGCGTAGAGCGCAACATTTTTGTCCCGTTACGCCGGTAATGAGTGACTTCATATGATTTTGTGTTATGGACTATCCAGCAATGAGAAACACCCGTCAAGGATGATATATGGGACTGATTTATGCGTTGCTAATATTAATCAAACGATTTTCACTTTTTGAGATAGAAAACGTCATGGAAATTTCAGTGTTTATGCTTAATTTACGAGATGTTTTACTGCAAGAAACTTCGTCCAAATTTGAATACGCAAACTGATGAATACTTGCAAAAACGTTTTGTTCAACTTAGCAGTTCGTGCATTTTACAGGTCGATCTATTGTTCGTTTGGAGTCCTTTCGTAACTTGTAGTACACTCTCATTTGATATGCGATAACGTACTCCGCCAAAAGCGGCACTTTCGTTGTGGCCTTCAAATTGAAACAACAACTTAAGTCATCTAGTTCCAGGCATGCAAAGCTAGAATACATGGATAATAGACGTATTCCCCATGTAGAAATAGTTAAACGAATTTTTTAAAAGGTTCTTAAAAGTGTTTTAAAAGTAGTTTAATTTTTTTTAATTGCATTTACTTGAAAAGTGTAAAGATGATCTAGATGATTTTCTTTTTGAACGCCCTAACGCGGCGGCGCCCGTGATAAGCGTTAGCCATTGTTTCACTTCTGACTTCTTTACCTTGGACCAAAAGAGGCACCCATTCGATCGTACTGAGAATCTGAAGGAGGAAATCGTGCCTCCCACGAAACCCGGATCCGAGTTTGTCAGGGCGATTGAGAAATTTGAGCGAAAGGCTGGGAGGAAAATTTCCGTGCACCATCCCAGGCTTTTCCATGGTAAGAATTTCCAGTTTGGATGATGGTTTCTATAGGCCGAGTAAGCCGTGGCCAGAAGAAAGTACACCGAAACGAACACAGTTGTGAGGCAAAATATAGTTGAAAAAAGGAAGTTATGGGAAAGGAAAAAAAAAGAATGATTGAAGTGTTCTGAAACTGGTGGAACCAAAGCGCAAAACAGAAATTGGCGTGCAACCAGAAGGAGTTTTCCAATCCCAAAGCCGGTGACAATCTGTCATCCCCAAGTGTACCTGTTTTCCCGCAGTGGAGTATATAGACGTAAAGAGAAAGAGCATTGTGACTTACTATTTTGACGCGCAAAGTGTCAGTGGCGCTCTCCTGCCAACAAGCCTATCTTGCAGCTCGGAATCTTTTTTTGCCAGAAGACTGGCTGACATATTCACTAAGATGCTTGTGCCCGCCTGGTTGTTAGAAGGACATCATTAAGTCTGGAAACACGCAAGTCTATACCTTATCTCAAAGAACCGAGAAAAGTTGTTGCCCCGAGATCGCTGAGAGCGTTTATGACGCTGGCGGTTAAACTTAGTGATTTGGGGAAACACAGAGCCAGGCGCGAAGCTAAGTCTACAAGCAATTCTTAGCTAAAACGTATATACTGGCGTGAGTTGTGGCCGACCTTCCAAAGATTGGCCTGTTGGAAGTTTGGAATTGGAGAATTGCTTGTAGACTTAGTATGAATATTGTAAATACTCGCTGTTGACCTCGCCGTGTTGAACTGACTCAGCGACATCCCATAATATTCTTTCATACTGAAACGGTTGCACCCGGTCATGAGACGATTGTTTCAGTGTTACGGCTGATTATGGTGTGAAATAAAGCAGCCCTTTCTCCCTTCTTTCGAAGACGAATTTGGCGCGCTATCGTAACTTGTCACAATTGCGTTACAGGGTGACTACCACGTTCTTCTGGGGATGGTTATTATGGACTATCTCCCGTTCAGTCCGGGAAAGGAGACATGGCGGACTTTGTTTGGACAGCTGTTCATGTTTATCTCAGAGACCAACTAATCGCAATTGCAAGTTGTTGTTGTTACAGTGTTGTTACAATACGAATATTGTCGAGTAACGTAGTCGCCTCTTTTAACAGGTCTAACAGAGATTCAACTTTTGAAGTTTCACGTGACGTCAGAAAAAACTAAAATCAAACATTTTGAGTTTTCAACTTCCTCAGGTAAAAGTCATTTTTAAACATTATCTGCTGGCCTGTTTTCAGCTCGGTAGACGGCTTTGTTTTGAAAATAGAACAGTTTGAATTTGAGATTTTTCACAATGGCTGACATCGGCATTGTTTCTGGGTAACATGTTACGTGCGCGAAAATATCGATTCGCCTTATCTTTTCGAGTTCTGAGTAGCCGATATATCGAGGGAAGTGTCTATGCGAATGTTTTCAAGTTTAACAACGAGAAGAAACGTTTTGAGAGAGCCAAAGTAAACTCCAAATGTTTCCACTGGTTTCCGGCCGCCATGTTGGAGTTCCCCAGAGGGGCACAAACATGCATATGGCGTCTCCATACTAAGCACTAAAATTTTCAGTTATACACTTTGCCGAATGACTCGAGTTCCCTAAACTTTGCCACGTTCTTTATTTATTACTCTTCCGTGATATTTCAATTTCTTGACTCAATTTATTGAATGGTAAGCGATTTTATTTCTTACGTGCGTGATACTTGCGTGACATGAAAACCACCAATTTTCGTTCTTATTATAATCATAGGCATTCTTTGTCGTCAATTGTTAAGCACGTGTATTTTTCAGTCCGATCGATCGAGTGATTACTGGATTTGTAAGACGAATTTTGTAAGCCAAAAATTCTGGATTTGTAAAGTGATTTTTTCAGCCACAAATTACTTTTTTTAAGACGATTTTAATAAGCCACAAATTACTGGATTTGTAAGACGATTTTTGTGAGCCACAAATTACTGGAGACGATTTTTGTAAGGTGTCCAATAACAAGGTTTGCGTGCTGCACATGCGCGCGCTTTTTCTTTGGTCCCTTAATACGAAAACCAATCAATCAATCAATCAATAAATAAATAAAATTAAAAAAAAAATTCAGAAAAAAAAAACCCGACTCAGCGGTCGCAGTTTCAAGTCCAAACGGGGGGTTGGGCTACCCGGCCCCGAAGCCATATAAGGCTATCCCTGTGCAGGCAGATTTTAACCCGCGAGTCGGAGATGACCATGCAGAATCAACGGTCCGCCAGCGATTTCGCTCGGCCATCTCTGAAATCCCTTGGGTTGCTAGCAAAAAATTAGGTTTTTTTATAGTTAGCAATAATTCATTTCCGCCGGAAGTCAACTGATCGAGTCGGATTGTGAGCTCAGTTAAAGTGCGCTTGGGATTGGAAATGCAGCATTTTTTCGCCGACAGTGAAACCTATTTCAAGACTGTCAACTCCACTTTACTAAAGCCTCGAAGCTTAGCGTAGAGCGCAACATTTTTGTCCCGTTACGCCGGTAATGAGTGACTTCATATGATTTTGTGTTATGGACTATCCAGCAATGAGAAACACCCGTCAAGGATGATATATGGGACTGATTTATGCGTTGCTAATATTAATCAAACGATTTTCACTTTTTGAGATAGAAAACGTCATGGAAATTTCAGTGTTTATGCTTAATTTACGAGATGTTTTACTGCAAGAAACTTCGTCCAAATTTGAATACGCAAACTGATGAATACTTGCAAAAACGTTTTGTTCAACTTAGCAGTTCGTGCATTTTACAGGTCGATCTATTGTTCGTTTGGAGTCCTTTTGTAACTTGTAGTACACTCTCATTTGATATGCGATAACGTACTCAGCCAAAAGCGGCACTTTCGTTGTGGCCTTCAAATTGAAACAACAACTTAAGTCATCTAGTTCCAGGCATGCAAAGCTAGAATACATGGATAATAGACGTATTCCCCATGTAGAAATAGTTAAACGAATTTTTTAAAAGGTTCTTAAAAGTGTTTTAAAAGTAGTTTAATTTTTTTTAATTGCATTTACTTGAAAAGTGTAAAGATGATCTAGATGATTTTCTTTTTGAACGCCCTAACGCGGCGGCGCCCGTGATAAGCGTTAGCCATTGTTTCACTTCTGACTTCTTTACCTTGGACCAAAAGAGGCACCCATTCGATCGTACTGAGAATCTGAAGGAGGAAATCGTGCCTCCCACGAAACCCGGATCCGAGTTTGTCAGGGCGATTGAGAAATTTGAGCGAATGGCTGGGAGGAAAATTTCTGTGCACCATCCCAGGCTTTTCCATGGTAAGAATTTCCAGTTTGGATGTTGTTTTCTATAGGCCGAGTAAGCCGTGGCCAGAAGAAAGTACACCGAAACGAACACAGTTGTGAGGCAAAATATAGTTGAAAAAAGGAAGTTATGGGAAAGGAAAAAAAAAGAATGATTGAAGTGTTCTGAAACTGGTGGAACCAAAGCGCAAAACAGAAATTGGCGTGCAACCAGAAGGAGTTTTCCAATCCCAAAGCCGGTGACAATCTGTCATCCCCAAGTGTACCTGTTTTCCCGCAGTGGAGTATATAGACGTAAAGAGAAAGAGCATTGTGACTTACTATTTTGACGCGCAAAGTGTCAGTGGCGCTCTCCTGCCAACAAGCCTATCTTGCAGCTCGGAATCTTTTTTTGCCAGAAGACTGGCTGACATATTCACTAAGATGCTTGTGCCCGCCTGGTTGTTAGAAGGACATCATTAAGTCTGGAAACACGCAAGTCTATACCTTATCTCAAAGAACCGAGAAAAGTTGTTGCCCCGAGATCGCTGAGAGCGTTTATGACGCTGGCGGTTAAACTTAGTGATTTGGGGAAACACAGAGCCAGGCGCGAAGCTAAGTCTACAAGCAATTCTTAGCTAAAACGTATATACTGGCGTGAGTTGTGGCCGACCTTCCAAAGATTGGCCTGTTGGAAGTTTGGAATTGGAGAATTGCTTGTAGACTTAGTATGAATATTGTAAATACTCGCTGTTGACCTCGCCGTGTTGAACTGACTCAGCGACATCCCATAATATTCTTTCATACTGAAACGGTTGCACCCGGTCATGAGACGATTGTTTCAGTGTTACGGCTGATTATGGTGTGAAATAAAGCAGCCCTTTCTCCCTTCTTTCGAAGACGAATTTGGCGCGCTATCGTAACTTGTCACAATTGCGTTACAGGGTGACTACCACGTTCTTCTGGGGATGGTTATTATGGACTATCTCCCGTTCAGTCCGGGAAAGGAGACATGGCGGACTTTGTTTGGACAGCTGTTCATGTTTATCTCAGAGACCAACTAATCGCAATTGCAAGTTGTTGTTGTTACAGTGTTGTTACAATACGAATATTGTCGAGTAACGTAGTCGCCTCTTTTAACAGGTCTAACAGAGATTCAACTTTTGAAGTTTCACGTGACGTCAGAAAAAACTAAAATCAAACATTTTGAGTTTTCAACTTCCTCAGGTAAAAGTCATTTTTTAACATTATCTGCTGGCCTGTTTTCAGCTCGGTAGACGGCTTTGTTTTGAAAATAGAACAGTTTGAATTTGAGATTTTTCACAATGGCTGACATCGGCATTGTTTCTGGGTAACATGTTACGTGCGCGAAAATATCGATTCGCCTTATCTTTTCGAGTTCTGAGTAGCCGATATATCGAGGGAAGTGTCTATGCGAATGTTTTCAAGTTTAACAACGAGAAGAAACGTTTTGAGAGAGCCAAAGTAAACTCCAAATGTTTCCACTGGTTTCCGGCCGCCATGTTGGAGTTCCCCAGAGGGGCACAAACATGCATATGGCGTCTCCATACTAAGCACTATAATTTTCAGTTATACACTTTGCCGAATGACTCGAGTTCGGAATATCGTACATCCCCTAAACTTTGCCACGTTCTTTATTTATTACTCTTCCGTGATATTTCAATTTCTTGACTCAATTTATTGAATGGTAAGCGATTTTATTTCTTACGTGCGTGATACTTGCGTGACATGAAAACCACCAATTTTCGTTCTTATTATAATCATAGGCATTCTTTGTCGTCAATTGTTAAGCACGTGTATTTTTCAGTCCGATCGATCGAGTGATTACTGGATTTGTAAGACGAATTTTGTAAGCCAAAAATTCTGGATTTGTAAAGTGATTTTTTCAGCCACAAATTACTTTTTTTAAGACGATTTTAATAAGCCACAAATTACTGGATTTGTAAGACGATTTTTGTGAGCCACAAATTACTGGAGACGATTTTTGTAAGGTGTCCAATAACAAGGTTTGCGTGCTGCACATGCGCGCGCTTTTTCTTTGGTCCCTTAATACGAAAACCAATCAATCAATCAATCAATAAATAAATAAAATTAAAAAAAAATCAGAAAAAAAACCCGACT
Source organism: Blastomussa wellsi (assembly GCA_947652115.1). Classification (NCBI taxonomy): domain Eukaryota; kingdom Metazoa; phylum Cnidaria; class Anthozoa; order Scleractinia; family Plerogyridae; genus Blastomussa; species Blastomussa wellsi. The sequence continues at coordinate 11,244,360 of OX393568.1, read as the reverse complement.
CAGCGGTCGCAGTTTCAAGTCCAAACGGGGGGTTGGGCTACCCGGCCCCCAAGCCATATAAAGCTATCCCTGTGCAGGCAGATTTTAACCCGCGAGTCGGAGATGACCATGCTGAATCAACGGTCCGCCAGCGATTTCGCTCGGCCATCTCTGAAATCCCTTGGGTTGCTAGCAAAAAATTAGGTTTTTTTATAGTTGGCAATAATTTATTTCCGCCGGAAGTCAACTGATCGAGTCGGATTGTGAGCTCAGTTAAAGTGCGCTTGGGATTGGAAATGCAGCATTTTTTCGCCGACAGTGAAACCTATTTCAAGACTGTCAACTCCACTTTACTAAAGCCTCGAAGCTTAGCGTAGAGCGCAACATTTTTGTCCCGTTACGCCGGTAATGAGTGACTTCATATGATTTTGTGTTATGGACTATCCAGCAATGAGAAACACCCGTCAAGGATGATATATGGGACTGATTTATGCGTTGCTAATATTAATCAAACGATTTTCACTTTTTGAGATAGAAAACGTCATGGAAATTTCAGTGTTTATGCTTAATTTACGAGATGTTTTACTGCAAGAAACTTCGTCCAAATTTGAATACGCAAACTGATGAATACTTGCAAAAACGTTTTGTTCAACTTAGCAGTTCGTGCATTTTACAGGTCGATCTATTGTTCGTTTGGAGTCCTTTTGTAACTTGTAGTACACTCTCATTTGATATGCGATAACGTACTCAGCCAAAAGCGGCACTTTCGTTGTGGCCTTCAAATTGAAACAACAACTTAAGTCATCTAGTTCCAGGCATGCAAAGCTAGAATACATGGATAATAGACGTATTCCCCATGTAGAAATAGTTAAACGAATTTTTTAAAAGGTTCTTAAAAGTGTTTTAAAAGTAGTTTAATTTTTTTTAATTGCATTTACTTGAAAAGTGTAAAGATGATCTAGATGATTTTCTTTTTGAACGCCCTAACGCGGCGGCGCCCGTGATAAGCGTTAGCCATTGTTTCACTTCTGACTTCTTTACCTTGGACCAAAAGAGGCACCCATTCGATCGTACTGAGAATCTGAAGGAGGAAATCGTGCCTCCCACGAAACCCGGATCCGAGTTTGTCAGGGCGATTGAGAAATTTGAGCGAAAGGCTGGGAGGAAAATTTCCGTGCACCATCCCAGGCTTTTCCATGGTAAGAATTTTCAGTTTGGATGATGGTTTCTATAGGCCGAGTAAGCCGTGGCCAGAAGAAAGTACACCGAAACGAACACAGTTGTGAGGCAAAATATAGTTGAAAAAAGGAAGTTATGGGAAAGGAAAAAAAAAGAATGATTGAAGTGTTCTGAAACTGGTGGAACCAAAGCGCAAAACAGAAATTGGCGTGCAACCAGAAGGAGTTTTCCAATCCCAAAGCCGGTGACAATCTGTCATCCCCAAGTGTACCTGTTTTCCCGCAGTGGAGTATATAGACGTAAAGAGAAAGAGCATTGTGACTTACTATTTTGACGCGCAAAGTGTCAGTGGCGCTCTCCTGCCAACAAGCCTATCTTGCAGCTCGGAATCTTTTTTTGCCAGAAGACTGGCTGACATATTCACTAAGATGCTTGTGCCCGCCTGGTTGTTAGAAGGACATCATTAAGTCTGGAAACACGCAAGTCTATACCTTATCTCAAAGAACCGAGAAAAGTTGTTGCCCCGAGATCGCTGAGAGCGTTTATGACGCTGGCGGTTAAACTTAGTGATTTGGGGAAACACAGAGCCAGGCGCGAAGCTAAGTCTACAAGCAATTCTTAGCTAAAGCGTATATACTGGCGTGAGTTGTGGCCGACCTTCCAAAGATTGGCCTGTTGGAAGTTTGGAATTGGAGAATTGCTTGTAGACTTAGTATGAATATTGTAAATACTCGCTGTTGACCTCGCCGTGTTGAACTGACTCAGCGACATCCCATAATATTCTTTCATACTGAAACGGTTGCACCCGGTCATGAGACGATTGTTTCAGTGTTACGGCTGATTATGGTGTGAAATAAAGCAGCCCTTTCTCCCTTCTTTCGAAGACGAATTTGGCGCGCTATCGTAACTTGTCACAATTGCGTTACAGGGTGACTACCACGTTCTTCTGGGGATGGTTATTATGGACTATCTCCCGTTCAGTCCGGGAAAGGAGACATGGCGGACTTTGTTTGGACAGCTGTTCATGTTTATCTCAGAGACCAACTAATCGCAATTGCAAGTTGTTGTTGTTACAGTGTTGTTACAATACGAATATTGTCGAGTAACGTAGTCGCCTCTTTTAACAGGTCTAACAGAGATTCAACTTTTGAAGTTTCACGTGACGTCAGAAAAAACTAAAATCAAACATTTTGAGTTTTCAACTTCCTCAGGTAAAAGTCATTTTTAAACATTATCTGCTGGCCTGTTTTCAGCTCGGTAGACGGCTTTGTTTTGAAAATAGAACAGTTTGAATTTGAGATTTTTCACAATGGCTGATATATCGAGGGAAGTGTCTATGCGAATGTTTTCAAGTTTAACAACGAGAAGAAACGTTTTGAGAGAGCCAAAGTAAACTCCAAATGTTTCCACTGGTTTCCGGCCGCCATGTTGGAGTTCCCCAGAGGGGCACAAACATGCATATGGCGTCTCCATACTAAGCACTAAAATTTTCAGTTATACACTTTGCCGAATGACTCGAGTTCCCTAAACTTTGCCACGTTCTTTATTTATTACTCTTCCGTGATATTTCAATTTCTTGACTCAATTTATTGAATGGTAAGCGATTTTATTTCTTACGTGCGTGATACTTGCGTGACATGAAAACCACCAATTTTCGTTCTTATTATAATCATAGGCATTCTTTGTCGTCAATTGTTAAGCACGTGTATTTTTCAGTCCGATCGATCGAGTGATTACTGGATTTGTAAGACGAATTTTGTAAGCCAAAAATTCTGGATTTGTAAAGTGATTTTTTCAGCCACAAATTACTTTTTTTAAGACGATTTTAATAAGCCACAAATTACTGGATTTGTAAGACGATTTTTGTGAGCCACAAATTACTGGAGACGATTTTTGTAAGGTGTCCAATAACAAGGTTTGCGTGCTGCACATGCGCGCGCTTTTTCTTTGGTCCCTTAATACGAAAACCAATCAATCAATCAATCAATAAATAAATAAAATTAAAAAAAAAATTCAGAAAAAAAAAACCCGACTCAGCGGTCGCAGTTTCAAGTCCAAACGGGGGGTTGGGCTACCCGGCCCCCAAGCCATATAAGGCTATCCCTGTGCAGGCAGATTTTAACCCGCGAGTCGGAGATGACCATGCAGAATCAACGGTCCGCCAGCGATTTCGCTCGGCCATCTCTGAAATCCCTTGGGTTGCTAGCAAAAAATTAGGTTTTTTTATAGTTAGCAATAATTCATTTCCGCCGGAAGTCAACTGATCGAGTCGGATTGTGAGCTCAGTTAAAGTGCGCTTGGGATTGGAAATGCAGCATTTTTTCGCCGACAGTGAAACCTATTTCAAGACTGTCAACTCCACTTTACTAAAGCCTCGAAGCTTAGCGTAGAGCGCAACATTTTTGTCCCGTTACGCCGGTAATGAGTGACTTCATATGATTTTGTGTTATGGACTATCCAGCAATGAGAAACACCCGTCAAGGATGATATATGGGACTGATTTATGCGTTGCTAATATTAATCAAACGATTTTCACTTTTTGAGATAGAAAACGTCATGGAAATTTCAGTGTTTATGCTTAATTTACGAGATGTTTTACTGCAAGAAACTTCGTCCAAATTTGAATACGCAAACTGATGAATACTTGCAAAAACGTTTTGTTCAACTTAGCAGTTCGTGCATTTTACAGGTCGATCTATTGTTCGTTTGGAGTCCTTTTGTAACTTGTAGTACACTCTCATTTGATATGCGATAACGTACTCAGCCAAAAGCGGCACTTTCGTTGTGGCCTTCAAATTGAAACAACAACTTAAGTCATCTAGTTCCAGGCATGCAAAGCTAGAATACATGGATAATAGACGTATTCCCCATGTAGAAATAGTTAAACGAATTTTTTAAAAGGTTCTTAAAAGTGTTTTAAAAGTAGTTTAATTTTTTTTAATTGCATTTACTTGAAAAGTGTAAAGATGATCTAGATGATTTTCTTTTTGAACGCCCTAACGCGGCGGCGCCCGTGATAAGCGTTAGCCATTGTTTCACTTCTGACTTCTTTACCTTGGACCAAAAGAGGCACCCATTCGATCGTACTGAGAATCTGAAGGAGGAAATCGTGCCTCCCACGAAACCCGGATCCGAGTTTGTCAGGGCGATTGAGAAATTTGAGCGAAAGGCTGGGAGGAAAATTTCCGTGCACCATCCCAGGCTTTTCCATGGTAAGAATTTCCAGTTTGGATGATGGTTTCTATAGGCCGAGTAAGCCGTGGCCAGAAGAAAGTACACCGAAACGAACACAGTTGTGAGGCAAAATATAGTTGAAAAAAGGAAGTTATGGGAAAGGAAAAAAAAAGAATGATTGAAGTGTTCTGAAACTGGTGGAACCAAAGCGCAAAACAGAAATTGGCGTGCAACCAGAAGGAGTTTTCCAATCCCAAAGCCGGTGACAATCTGTCATCCCCAAGTGTACCTGTTTTCCCGCAGTGGAGTATATAGACGTAAAGAGAAAGAGCATTGTGACTTACTATTTTGACGCGCAAAGTGTCAGTGGCGCTCTCCTGCCAACAAGCCTATCTTGCAGCTCGGAATCTTTTTTTGCCAGAAGACTGGCTGACATATTCACTAAGATGCTTGTGCCCGCATGGTTGTTAGAAGGACATCATTAAGTCTGGAAACACGCAAGTCTATACCTTATCTCAAAGAACCGAGAAAAGTTGTTGCCCCGAGATCGCTGAGAGCGTTTATGACGCTGGCGGTTAAACTTAGTGATTTGGGGAAACACAGAGCCAGGCGCGAAGCTAAGTCTACAAGCAATTCTTAGCTAAAGCGTATATACTGGCGTGAGTTGTGGCCGACCTTCCAAAGATTGGCCTGTTGGAAGTTTGGAATTGGAGAATTGCTTGTAGACTTAGTATGAATATTGTAAATACTCGCTGTTGACATCGCCGTGTTAAACTGACTCAGCGACATCCCATAATATTCTTTCATACTGAAACGGTTGCTCCCGTCATGAGACGATTGTTTCAGTGTTACGGCTGATTATGGTGTGAAATAAAGCAGCCCTTTCTCCCTTCTTTCGAAGACGAATTTGGCGCGCTATCGTAACTTGTCACAATTGCGTTACAGGGTGACTACCACGTTCTTCTGGGGATGGTTATTATGGACTATCTCCCGTTCAGTCCGGGAAAGGAGACATGGCGGACTTTGTTTGGACAGCTGTTCATGTTTATCTCAGAGACCAACTAATCGCAATTGCAAGTTGTTGTTGTTACAGTGTTGTTACAATACGAATATTGTCGAGTAACGTAGTCGCCTCTTTTAAAAGGTCTAACAGAGATTCAACTTTTGAAGTCCAATTCTTGGTTTTCACGTGACGTCAGAAAAAACTAAAATCAAACATTTTGAGTTTTCAACTTCCTCAGGTAAAAGTCATTTTTAAACATTATCTGCTGGCCTGTTTTCAGCTCGGTAGACGGCTTTGTTTTGAAAATAGAACAGTTTGAATTTGAGATTTTTCACAATGGCTGACATCGGCATTGTTTCTGGGTAACATGTTACGTGCGCGAAAATATCGATTCGCCTTATCTTTTCGAGTTCTGAGTAGCCGATATATCGAGGGAAGTGTCTATGCGAATGTTTTCAAGTTTAACAACGAGAAGAAACGTTTTGAGAGAGCCAAAGTAAACTCCAAATGTTTCCACTGGTTTCCGGCCGCCATGTTGGAGTTCCTCAGAGGGGCACAAACATGCATATGGCGTCTCCATACTAAGCACTATAATTTTCAGTTATACACTTTGCCGAATGACTCGAGTTCGGAATATCGTACATCCCCTAAACTTTGCCACGTTCTTTATTTATTACTCTTCCGTGATATTTCAATTTCTTGACTCAATTTATTGAATGGTAAGCGATTTTATTTCTTACGTGCGTGATACTTGCGTGACATGAAAACCACCAATTTTCGTTCTTATTATAATCATAGGCATTCTTTGTTGTCAATTGTTAAGCACGTGTATTTTTCAGTCCGATCGATCGAGTGATTACTGGATTTGTAAGACGAATTTTGTAAGCCAAAAATTCTGGATTTGTAAAGTGATTTTTTCAGCCACAAATTACTTTTTTAAGACGATTTTAATAAGCCACAAATTACTGGATTTGTAAGACGATTTTTGTGAGCCACAAATTACTGGAGACGATTTTTGTAAGGTGTCCAATAACAAGGTTTGCGTGCTGCACATGCGCGCGCTTTTTCTTTGGTCCCTTAATACGAAAGCCAATCAATCAATCAATCAATAAATAAATAAAATTAAAAAAAAAATCAGAAAAAAAACCCGACTCAGCGGTCGCAGTTTCAAGTCCAAACGGGGGGTTGGGCTACCCGGCCCCCAAGCCATATAAGGCTATCCCTGTGCAGGCAGATTTTAACACGCGAGTCGGAGATGACCATGCAGAATCAACGGTCCGCCAGCGATTTCGCTCGGCCATCTCTGAAATCCCTTGGGTTGCTAGCAAAAAATTAGGTTTTTTATAGTTGGCAATAATTTATTTCCGCCGGAAGTCAACTGATCGAGTCGGATTGTGAGCTCAGTTAAAGTGCGCTTGGGATTGGAAATGCAGCATTTTTTCGCCGGCAGTGAAACCTATTTCAAGACTGTCAACTCCACTTTACTAAAGCCTCGAAGCTTAGCGTAGAGCGCAACATTTTTGTCCCGTTACGCCGGTAATGAGTGACTTCATATGATTTTGTGTTATGGACTATCCAGCAATGAGAAACACCCGTCAAGGATGATATATGGGACTGATTTATGCGTTGCTAATATTAATCAAACGATTTTCACTTTTTGAGATAGAAAACGTCATGGAAATTTCAGTGTTTATGCTTAATTTACGAGATGTTTTACTGCAAGAAACTTCGTCCAAATTTGAATACGCAAACTGATGAATACTTGCAAAAACGTTTTGTTCAACTTAGCAGTTCGTGCATTTTACAGGTCGATCTATTGTTCGTTTGGAGTCCTTTTGTAACTTGTAGTACACTCTCATTTGATATGCGATAACGTACTCAGCCAAAAGCGGCACTTTCGTTGTGGCCTTCAAATTGAAACAACAACTTAAGTCAGCTACTTCCAGGCATGCAAAGCTAGAATATATGGATAATAGACGTATTCCCCATGTAGAAATAGTTAAACGAATTTTTTAAAAGGTTCTTAAAAGTGTTTTAAAAGTAGTTTAATTTTTTTTTAATTGCATTTACTTGAAAAGTGTAAAGATGATCTGGTAATTTAGTTTTTATTTTGTTTTTGAACGCCCTAACGCGGCGGCGCCCGTGATAAGCGTTAGCCATTGTTTCACATCTGACTTCTTTACCTTGGACCAAAAGAGGCACCCATTCGATCGTACTGAGAATCTGAAGGAGGAAATCGTACCTCCCACGAAACCCGGATCCGAGTTTGTCAGGGCGATTGAGAAATTTGAGCGAAAGGCTGGGAGGAAAATTTCCGTGCACCATCCCAGGCTTTTCCATGGTAAGAATTTCCAGTTTGGATGATGTTTTCTATTGGCCGAGTAAGCCATGGCCAGAAGAAAGTGCGCCGAAACGAACACAGTTGTGAGGCAAAATATAGTTGAAATAAGGTAGTTATGGGGAAGGAAAAAAAGAATGATTGAAGTGTTCTGAAACTGGTGGAACCAAAGCGCAAAACAGAAATTGGCGTGCAACCAGAAGGAGTTTTCCAATCCCAAAGCCGGTGACAATCTGTCATCCTCAAGTCTACCTGTTTTCCCGCAGTGGAGTATATAGACGTAAAGAGAAAGAGCATTGTGACGTACTATTTTGGCGCGCAAAGTGTCAGTGGCGCTCTCCTGCCAACAAGCCTATCTCGCAGCTCGGAATCTTTTTTGCCAGAAGACTGGCTGACATATTCACTAAGATGCTTGTGCCCGCCTGGTTGTTAGAAGGACTTCATTAAGTCTGGAAACACGCAAGTCTATACCTTATCTCAAAGAACCGAGAAAAGTTGTTGCCCCGAGATCGCTGAGAGCGTTTATGACGCTGGCGGTTAAACTTAGTGATTTGGGGAAACACAGAGCCAGGCGCGAAGCTAAGTCTACAAGCAATTCTTAGCTAAAGCGTATATGCTGGCGTGAGTTGTGGCCGACCTTCCAAAGATTGGCCTGTTGGAAGTTTGGAATTGAAGAATTGCTTGTAGACTTAGTATGAATATTGGAAATACTCGCTGTTGACCTCGCCGTGTTCAACTGACTCAGCGACATCCCATAATATTCTTTCATACTGAAACGGTTGCACCCGGTCATGAGACGATTGTTTCAGTGTTACGGCTGATTATGGTGTAAGTGCCAAATTGTAACACGCAAAATCAACTTGAAAATAAATTTAGGCTCAAGAAAGTGAAATATTCAGTTATTAAGGTAAATAAAGCAGCCCTTTCTCCCTTCTTTCGAAGACGAATTTGGCGCGCTATCGTAACTTGTCACAATTGCGTTACAGGGTGACTACCACGTTCTTCTGGGGATGGTTATTATGGACTATCTCCCGTTCAGTCCGGGAAAGGAGACATGGCGGACTTTGTTTGGACAGCTGTTCATGTTTATCTCAGAGACCAACTAATCGCAATTGCAAGTTGTTGTTGTTACAGTGTTGTTACAATACAAATATTGTCGAGTAACGCCGTCGCCTCTTTTAAAATTGCGCGTGCTAAAAAATTGCGCGTGCCGCGAAACGTGGAAATTACGATGTTCTCGTCATAAGAACACTGCGCGCACATTTGCGCTTTAATTTCAGCCGATACGGACGAAGTTCCAAAAAATCACTTTTTGGCCTTCCGAAAAATTTCAGTTTTTGCTAAAAAGTTGCGCGTGCCGCGAAACGTTGAAATTACGATGTTCTCGTCATAAGAACACTGCGCGCACATTTGCGCTTTAATTTCAGCCGATTCGGACGAAGTTCCCAAAAATGACTTTTTGGCCTCCCGAAAAATTTCATTTTTTCCTAAAAAATTGCGCGTGCCGCGAAACGTTGAAATTAAGATGTTCTCGTCATAAGAACACTGCGCGCACATTTGCGCTAAAATTTCAGCCGATTCGGACGAAGTTCCCAAAAATCACTTTTTGGCTTTCCGAAAAATTTTATTTTTTGCTAAAAAATTGCGGGTGCCGCGAAACGTTCAAATTACCATGTTCTCGTCATAAGAACAGTGCGCGCACATTTGTGCTTCAATTTCAGCCGATTCGGACAATGTTCCCAAAAATCACTTTTTGGCCTCCCGAAAAATTTCATTTTTTGCTAAAAAATTGCGGGTGCCACGAAACGTTGAAATTACGATGTTCTCGTCATAAGAACACTGCGCGCACATTTGCGCTTTAATTTCAGCCGATTCGGACGAAGTTCCCAAAAATCACTTTTTGGCCTCCCGAAAAATTTCATTTTTTGCTAAAAAATTGCGGGTGCCGCGAAACGTTGAAATTACGATGTTCTCGTCATAAGAACACTGCGCGCACATTTGCGGTTTCATTTCAGCCGATTGGGACGAAGTTCCCAAAAATCACTTTTTGGCCTTCCGAAAAATTTTATTTTTTGCTAAGAAATTGCGGGTGCCGCGAAACGTTGAAATTACGATGTTCTCGTCATAAGAACACTGCGCGCACATTTGCGCTTTAATTTCAGCCGATTCGGACGAAGTTCCCAAAAATCACTTTTTGGCCTTCCGAAAAATTTCATTTTTTGCTAAAAAATTGCGGGTGCCGGGAAACGTTGAAATTACGATGTTCTCGTCATAAGAACACTGCGCGCACATTTGCGGTAAAATTTCAGCCGATTCGGACGAAGTTCCCAAAAATCACTTTTTGGCTTTCCGAAAAATTTCATTTTTTGCTAAAAAATTGCGGGTGCCGCGAAACGTTGAAATTACGATGTTCTCGTCATAAGAACACTGCGCGCACATTTGCGCTTTAATTTCAGCCGATTCGGACGAAGTTCCCAAAAATCACTTTTTGGCCTCCCGAAAAATTTCATTTTTTGCTAAAAAATTGCGCGTGCCGCGAAACCTTGAAATTACGATGTTCTCGTCATAAGAACACTGCGCGCACATTTGCGCTTTAATTTCAGCCGATTCGGACGAAGTTCCCAAAAATCACTTTTTGGCCTTCCGAAAAATTTCACTTTTTGCTAAAAAATTGCGGGTGCCGCGAAACGTTGAAATTACGATGTTCTCGTCATAAGAACACTGCGCGCACATTTGCGCTTTAATTTCAGCCGATTCGGACGAAGTTCCCAAAAATCACTTTTTGGCCTTCCGAAAAATTTCATTTTTTGCTAAAAAATTGCGGGTGCCGCGAAACGTTGAAATTACGATGTTCTCGTCATAAGAACACTGCGCGCACATTTGCGCTTTAATTTCAGCCGATTCGGACGAAGTTCCAAAAAATCACTTTTTGGCCTTCCGAAAAATTTCATTTTTTGCTAAAAAATTGCGGGTGCCGCGAAACGTTGAAATTACGATGTTCTCGTCATAAGAACACTGCGCGCACATTTGCGCTTTAATTTCAGCCGATTCGGACGAAGTTCCAAAAAATCACTTTTTGGCCTCCCGAAAAATTTCATTTTTTGCTAAAAAATTGCGGGTGCCGCGAAACGTTGAAATTACGATGTTCTCGTCATAAGAACACTGCGCGCATATTTGCGCTTTAATTTCAGCCGATTCGGATGAAGTTCCCAAAAATCACTTTTTGGGCTCCCGAAAAATTTAATTTTTTGCTAAAAAATTGCGGGTGCCGCGAAACGTTGAAATTACGATGTTCTCGTCATAAGAACACTGCGCGCATATTTGCGCTTTAATTTCAGCCGATTCGGACGAAGTTCCCAAAAATCACTTTTTGGCCTCCCGAAAAATTTCATTTTTTGCTAAAAAATTGCGGGTGCCGCGAAACGTTGAAATTACGATGTTCTCGTCATAAGAACACTGCGCGCATATTTGCACTAAAATTTCAGCTGATTCGGACGAAGTTCCAAAAAATGATTTTTTGGCTTTCCGAAAAATTTTAATTTTTGCTAAAAAATTGCGGGTGCCGCGAAACGTTGAAATTACGATGTTCTCGTCATAAGAACACTGCGCGCACATTTGCGCTTTAATTTCAGCCGATTCGGACGAAGTTCCCAAAAATCACTTTTTGGCCTCCCGAAAAATTTCATTTTTTGCTAAAAAATTGCGCGTGCCGCGAAACGTTGAAATTACGATGTTCTCGTCATAAGAACACTGCGCGCACATTTGCGCTTTAATTTCAGCCGATTCGGACAAAGTTCCAAAAAATCACTTTTTGGCCTTCCGAAAAATTTCATTTTTTGCTAAAAAATTGCGGGTGCCGCGAAACGTTGAAATTACGATGTTCTCGTCATAAGAACACTGCGCGCACATTTGCGCTTTAATTTCAGCCGATTCGGACGAAGTTCCCAAAAATCACTTTTTGGCCTCCCGAAAAATTTCATTTTTTGCTAAAAAATTGCGGGTGCCGCGAAACGTTGAAATTACGATGTTCTCGTCATAAGAACACTGCGCGCACATTTGCGCTTTAATTTCAGCCGATTCGGACGAAGTTCCAAAAAATCACTTTTTGGCCTCCCGAAAAATTTCACTTTTTGCTAAAAAATTGCGGGTGCCGCGAAACGTTGAAATTACGATGTTCTCGTCATAAGAACACTGCGCGCACATTTGCGCTTTAATTTCAGCCGATTCGGACGAAGTTCCAAAAAATCACCTTTTGGCCATCCGAAAAATTTCATTTTTTGCTAAAAAATTGCGGGTGCCGCGAAACGTTGAAATTACGATGTTCTCGTCATAAGAACACTGCGCGCACATTTGCGCTTTAATTTCAGCCGATTCGGATGAAGTTCCCAAAAATCACTTTTTGGCCTCCCCAAAAATTTCAGTTTTTGCTAAAAAATTGCCGGTGCCGCGAAACGTTGAAATTACGATGTTCTCGTCATAAGAACACTGCGCGCACATTTGCGCTTTAATTTCAGCCGATTCGGACGAAGTTCCCAAAAATCACTTTTTGGCCTCCCGAAAAATTTCATTTTTTGCTAAAAAATTGCGCGTGCCGCGAAACGTTGAAATTACGATGTTCTCGTCATAAGAACACTGCGCGCACATTTGCGCTTTAATTTCAGCCGATTCGGACAAAGTTCCAAAAAATCACTTTTTGGCCTTCCGAAAAATTTCATTTTTTGCTAAAAAATTGCGGGTGCCGCGAAACGTTGAAATTACGATGTTCTCGTCATAAGAACACTGCGCGCACATTTGCGCTTTAATTTCAGCCGATTCGGACGAAGTTCCCAAAAATCACTTTTTGGCCTTCCGAAAAATTTCATTTTTTGCTAAAAAATTGCGCGTGCCGCGAAACCTTGAAATTACGATGTTCTCGTCATAAGAACACTGCGCGCACATTTGCGCTTTAATTTCAGCCGATTCGGACGAAGTTCCAAAAAATCACTTTTTGGCCATCCGAAAAATTTCATTTTTTGCTAAAAAATTGCGGGTGCCGCGAAACGTTGAAATTACGATGTTCTCGTCATAAGAACACTGCGCGCACATTTGCGCTTTAATTTCAGCCGATTCGGATGAAGTTCCCAAAAATCACTTTTTGGCCTCCCGAAAAATTTCATTTTTTGCTAAAAAATTGCGGGTGCCGCGAAACGTTGAAATTACGATGTTCTCGTCATAAGAACACTGCGCGCACCTTTGCGCTTTAATTTCAGCCGATTCGGACGAAGTTCCCAAAAATCACTTTTTGGCCTCCCGAAAAATTTCATTTTTGCTAAAAAATTGCGGGTGCCGCGAAACGTTGAAATTACGATGTTCTCGTCATAAGAACACTGCGCGCAAATTTGCGCTTTAATTTCAGCCGATTCGGACGAAGTTCCCAAAAATCACTTTTTGGCCTTCCGAAAAATTTCATTTTTTGCTAAAAAATTGCGCGTGCCGCGAAACCTTGAAATTACGATGTTCTCGTCATAAGAACACTGCGCGCACATTTGCGCTTTAATTTCAGCCGATTGGGACGAAGTTCCAAAAAATCACTTTTTGGCCTTCCGAAAAATTTCACTTTTTGCTAAAAAATTGCGGGTGCCGCGAAACGTTGAAATTACGATGTTCTCGTCATAAGAACACTGCGCGCACATTTGCGCTTTAATTTCAGCCGATTCGGACGAAGTTCCCAAAAATCACTTTTTGGCCTTCCGAAAAATTTCATTTTTTGCTAAAAAATTGCGCGTGCCGCGAAACCTTGAACTTACGATGTTCTCGTCATAAGAACACTGCGCGCACATTTGCGCTTTAATTTCAGCCGATTCGGACGAAGTTCCGAAAAATCACTTTTTGGCCTTCCGAAAAATTTCACTTTTTGCTAAAAAATTGCGGGTGCCGCGAAACGTTGAAATTACGATGTTCTCGTCATAAGAACACTGCGCGCACATTTGCGCTTTAATTTCAGCCGATTCGGACGAAGTTCCAAAAAATCACTTTTTGGCCTTCCGAAAAATTTCATTTTTTGCTAAAAAATTGCGGGTGCCGCGAAACGTTGAAATTACGATGTTCTCGTCATAAGAACACTGCGCGCACATTTGCGCTTTAATTTCAGCCGATTCGGATGAAGTTCCCAAAAATCACTTTTTGGCCTCCCGAAAAATTTCATTTTTTGCTAAAAAATTGCGGGTGCCGCGAAACGTTGAAATTACGATTTTCTCGTCATAAGAACACTGCGCGCACATTTGCGCTTTAATTTCAGCCGATTCGGACAAAGTTCCCAAAAATCACTTTTTGGCCTCCCGAAAAATGTCATTTTTTGCTAAAAAATTGCGGGTGCCGCGAAACGTTGAAATTACGATGTTCTCGTCATAAGAACACTGCGCGCATATTTGCACTAAAATTTCAGCTGATTCGGACGAAGTTCCAAAAAATGACTTTTTGGCCTTCCGAAAAATTTCATTTTTTGCTAAAAAATTGCGGGTGCCGCGAAACGTTGAAATTACGATGTTCTCGTCATAAGAACACTGCGCGCACATTTGCGCTTTAATTTCAGCCGATTCGGACGAAGTTCCCAAAAATCACTTTTTGGCCTTCCGAAAAATTTCATTTTTTGCTAAAAAATTGCGCGTGCCGCGAAACCTTGAAATTACGATGTTCTCGTCATAAGAACACTGCGCGCACATTTGCGCTTTAATTTCAGCCGATTCGGACGAAGTTCCAAAAAATCACTTTTTGGCCTTCCGAAAAATTTCACTTTTTGCTAAAAAATTGCGGGTGCCGCGAAACGTTGAAATTACGATGTTCTCGTCATAAGAACACTGCGCGCACATTTGCGCTTTAATTTCAGCCGATTCGGACGAAGTTCCAAAAAATCACTTTTTGGCCATCCGAAAAATTTCATTTTTTGCTAAAAAATTCCGGGTGCCGCGAAACGTTGAAATTACGATGTTCTCGTCATAAGAACACTGCGCGCACATTTGCGCTTTAATTTCAGCCGATTCGGACGAAGTTCCCAAAAATCACTTTTTGGCCTTCCGAAAAATTTCATTTTTTGCTAAAAAATTGCGCGTGCCGCGAAACCTTGAAATTACGATGTTCTCGTCATAAGAACACTGCGCGCACATTTGCGCTTTAATTTCAGCCGATTCGGACGAAGTTCCCAAAAATCACTTTTTGGCCTCCCGAAAAATTTCATTTTTGCTAAAAAATTGCGGGTGTCGCGAAACGTTGAAATTGCGATGTTCTCGTCATAAGAACACTGCGCGCACATTTGCGCTTTAATTTCAGCCGATTCGGACGAAGTTCCCAAAAATCACTTTTTGGCCTTCCGAAAAATTTCATTTTTTGCTAAAAAATTGCGCGTTCCGCGAAACCTTGAAATTCCGATGTTCTCGTCATAAGAACACTGCGCGCACATTTGCGCTTTCATTTCAGCCGATTCGGATAAAGTTCCCAAAAATCACTTTTTGGCCTCCCGAAAAATTTCATTTTTTGCTAAAAAATTGCGCGTGCCGCGAAACGTTGAAATTACCATGTTCTCGTCATAAGAACACTGCGCGCACATTTGCGCTTTAATTTCAGCCGATTCGGATGAAGTTCCCAAAAATCACTTTTTGGCCTCCCGAAAAATTTCATTTTTTGCTAAAAAATTGCGGGTGCCGCGAAACGTTGAAATTACGATGTTCTCGTCATAGGAACACTGCGCGCACATTTGCGGCAAAATTTCAGCCGATTCGGACGAAGTTCCCAAAAATCACTTTTTGGCTTTCCGAAAAATTTCATTTTTTGCTAAAAAATTGCGGGTGCCGCGAAACGTTGAAATTACGATGTTCTCGTCATAAGAACACTGCGCGCACATTTGCGCTTTAATTTCAGCCGATTCGGACGAAGTTCCCAAAAATCACTTTTTGGCCTTCCGAAAAATTTCATTTTTTGCTAAAAAATTGCGCGTGCCGCGAAACCTTGAAATTACGATGTTCTCGTCATAAGAACACTGCGCGCACATTTGCGCTTTAATTTCAGCCGATTCGGACGAAGTTCCAAAAAATCACCTTCCGAAAAATTTCACTTTTTGCTAAAAAATTGCGGGTGCCGCGAAACGTTGAAATTACGATGTTCTCGTCATAAGAACACTGCGCGCACATTTGCGGTAAAATTTCAGCCGATTCGGACGAAGTTCCCAAAAATCACTTTTTGGCTTTCCGAAAAATTTCACTTTTTGCTAAAAAATTGCGGGTGCCGCGAAACGTTGAAATTACGATGTTCTCGTCATAATAACACTGGGTGCACATTTGCGCTTTAATTTCAGCCGATTCGGACGAAGTTCCCAAAAATCACTTTTTGGCCTTCCGAAAAATTTCATTTTTTGCTAAAAAATTGCGCGTGCCGCGAAACCTTGAAATTACGATGTTCTCGTCAAAAGAACACTGCGCGCACATTTGCGCTTTAATTTCAGCCGATTCGGACGAAGTTCCAAAAAATCACTTTTTGGCCTTCCGAAAAATTTCATTTTTTGCTAAAAAATTGCGGGTGCCGCGAAACGTTGAAATTACGATGTTCTCGTCATAAGAACACTGCGCGCACATTTGCGCTTT
>OX393568.1:11007446-11227875 GCA_947652115.1 Blastomussa wellsi | reverse complement strand
ATGTTCTCGTCATAAGAACACTGCGCGCACATTTGCCCTTTAATTTCAGCCGATTCGGACGAAGTTCCCAAAAATCACTTTTTGGCCTTCCGAAAAATTTCATTTTTTGCTAAAAAATTGCGCGTGCCGCGAAACGTTGAAATTACGATGTTCTCGTCATAAGAACACTGCGCGCACATTTGCGCTTTAATTTCAGCCGATTCGGACAAAGTTTCAAAAAATCACTTTTTGGCCTTCCGAAAAATTTCATTTTTTGCTAAAAAATTGCGGGTGCCGCGAAACGTTGAAATTACGATGTTCTCGTCATAAGAACACTGCGCGCACATTTGCGCTTTAATTTCAGCCGATTCGGACGAAGTTCCCAAAAATCACTTTCTGGCTTCCCGAAAAATTTCATTTTTTGCTAAAAAATTGCGGGTGCCGCGAAACGTTGAAATTACGATGTTCTCGTCATAAGAACACTGCGCGCACATTTGCGCTTTAATTTCAGCCGATTCGGACGAAGTTCCCAAAAATCACTTTTTGGCCTTCCGAAAAATTTCATTTTTTGCTAAAAAATTGCGGGTGCCGCGAAACGTTGAAATTACGATGTTCTCGTCATAAGAACACTGCGCGCACATTTGCGCTTTAATTTCAGCCGATTCGGACGAAGTTCACAAAAATCACTTTTTGGCCTTCCGAAAAATTTCATTTTTTGCTAAAAAATTGCGCGTGCCGCGAAACGTTGAAATTACGATGTTCTCGTCATAAGAACACTGCGCGCACATATGCGCTTTAATTTCAGCCGATTCGGACGAAGTTCCAAAAAATCACTTTTTGGCCTTCCGAAAAATTTCATTTTCTGCTAAAAAATTGCGGGTGCCGCGAAACGTTGAAATTACGATGTTCTCGTCATAAGAACACTGCGCGCACATTTGCGCTTTAATTTCAGCCGATTCGGACGAAGTTCCCAAAAATCACTTTTTGGCCTCCCGAAAAATTTCATTTTTTGCTAAAAAATTGCGCGTTCCGCGAAACGTTGAAATTACGATGTTCTCGTCATAAGAACACTGCGCGCACATTTGTGGTAAAATTTAAGCCGATTCGGACGAAGTTCCGAAAAATCACTTTTTGGCTTTCCGAAAAATTTCATTTTTTGCTAAAAAATTGCGGGTGCCGCGAAACGTTGAAATTACGATGTTCTCGTCATAAGAACACTGCGCGCACATTTGCGGTAAAATTTCAGCCGATTCGGACGAAGTTCCCAAAAATCACTCTTTGGCCTTCCGAAAAATTTCACGTTTTGCTAAAAAATTGCGGGTGCCGCGAAACGTTGAAATTACGATGTTCTCGTCATAAGAACACTGCGCGAACAGTTTGCGCTTTCATTTCAGCCGATTCGGACGAAGTTCCCAAAAATCACTTTTTGGCCTTCCGAAAAATTTCATTTTTCGCTAAAAAATTGCGGGTGCCGCGAAACGTTGAAATTACGATGTTCTCGTCATAAGAACACTGCGCGAACAGTTTGCGCTTTAATTTCAGCCGATTCAGACGAAGTTCCCAAAAATCACTTTTTGGCCTTCCGAAAAATTTCATTTTTCGCTAAAAAATTGCGGGTGCCGCGAAACGTTGAAATTACGATGTTCTCGTCATAAGAACACTGCGCGAACAGTTTGCGCTTTCATTTCAGCCGATTCGGACGAAGTTCCCAAAAATCACTTTTTGGCCTTCCGAAAAATTTCATTTTTCGCTAAAAAATTGCGGGTGCCGCGAAACGTTGAAATTACGATGTTCTCGTCATAAGAACACTGCGCGAACAGTTTGCGCTTTAATTTCAGCCGATTCAGACGAAGTTCCCAAAAATCACTTTTTGGCCTTCCGAAAAATTTCATTTTTCGCTAAAAAATTGCGGGTGCCGCGAAACGTTGAAATTACGATGTTCTCGTCATAAGAACACTGCGCGCACATTTGCGCTTTAATTTCAGCCGATTCGGACGAAGTTCCCACAAATCACTTTTTGGCCTCCCGAAAAATTTCATTTTTTGCTCAAAAATTGCGGGTGCCGCGAAACGTTGAAATTACGATGTTCGCGTCATAAGAACACTGCGCGCACATTTGCGCTTTTATTTCAGCCGATTAGGACAAAGTTCCCAAAAATCACTTTTTGGCCTTCCGAAAAATTTCATTTTTTGCTAAAAAATTGCGGGTGCCGCGAAACGTTGAAATTACGATGTTCTCGTCGTAAGAACACTGCGCGCACATTTGCGCTTTAATTTCAGCCGATTCGGATGAAGTTCCCAAAAATCACTTTTTGACCTCCCGAAAAATTTCATTTTTTGCTAAAAAATTGCGGGTGCCGCCAAACGTTGAAATTACGATGTTCGCGTCATAAGAACACTGCGCGCACATTTGCGCTTTAATTTCAGCCGATTCGGACGAAGTTCCCAAAAATCACTTTTTGGCTTTCCGAAAAATTGATTTTTTTTCTAAAAAATTGCGCGTGCCGCGAAACGTTGAAATTACGATGTTCTCGTCATAAGAACACTGCGCGCACATTTGCGCTTTTATTTCAGCCGATTAGGACAAAGTTCCCAAAAATCACTTTTTGGCCTTCCGAAAAATTTCATTTTTTGCTAAAAAATTGCGGGTGCCGCGAAACGTTGAAATTACGATGTTCTCGTCATAAGAACACTGCGCGCACATTTGCGCTTTAATTTCAGCCGATTCGGACGAAGTTCCCAAAAATCACTTTTTGGCCTTCCGAAAAATTTCATTTTTTGCTAAAAAATTGCGCGTTCCGCGAAACGTTGAAATTACGATGTTCTCGTCATAAGAACACTGCGCGCACATTTGCGCTTTTATTTCAGCCGATTCGGACGAAGTTTCCAAAAATCACTTTTTGGCCTCCCGAAAAATTTCATTTTTTGCTAAAAAATTGCGGGTGCCGCGAAACGTTGAAATTACGATGTTCTCGTCATAAGAACACTGCGCGCACATTTGCGCTTTAATTTCAGCCGATTCGGACGAAGTTCCCAAAAATCACTTTTTGGCCTTCCGAAAAATTTCATTTTTTGCTAAAAAATTGTGGGTGCCGCGAAACGTTGAAATTACGATGTTCTCATCACAAGAACACTGCGCGCACATTTGCGGTAAAATTTAAGCCGATTCGGACAAAGTTCCCAAAAATCACTTTTTGGCTTTCCGAAAAATTTCATTTTTTGCTAAAAAATTGCGGGTGCCGCGAAACGTTGAAATTACGATGCTCTCGTCATAAGAACACTGCGCGCACATTTGCGGTAAAATTTCAGCCGATTCGGACGAAGTTCAGAAAAATTACTCTTTGGCCTTTCGAAAAATTTCACGTTTTGCTAAAAAATTGCGGGTGCCGCGAAACGTTGAAATTACGATGTTCTCGTCATAAGAACACTGCGCGCACATTTGCGCTTTAATTTCAGCCGATTCGGACGAAGTTCCCAAAAATCACTTTTTGGCCTTCCGAAAAATTTCATTTTTTGCTAAAAAATTGGGGGTGCCGCGAAACGTTGAAATTACGATGTTCTCATCACAAGAACACTGCGCGCACATTTGCGGTAAAATTTAAGCCGATTCGGACAAAGTTCCCAAAAATCACTTTTTGGCTTTCCGAAAAATTTCATTTTTTGCTAAAAAATTGCGGGTGCCGCGAAACGTTGAAATTACGATGCTCTCGTCATAAGAACACTGCGCGCACATTTGCGGTAAAATTTCAGCCGATTCGGACGAAGTTCAGAAAAATTACTCTTTGGCCTTCCGAAAAATTTCACGTTTTGCTAAAAAATTGCGGGTGCCGCGAAACGTTGAAATTACGATGTTCTCGTCATAAGAACACTGCGCGCACATTTGCGCTTTAATTTCAGCCGATTCGGACGAAGTTCCCAAAAATCACTTTTTGGCCTCCCGAAAAATTTCATTTTTTGCTCAAAAATTGCGGGTGCCGCGAAACGTTGAAATTACGATGTTCGCGTCATAAGAACACTGCGCGCACATTTGCGCTTTAATTTCAGCCGATTCGGACGAAGTTCCCAAAAATCACTTTTTGGCTTTCCGAAAAATTTGATTTTTTTTCTAAAAAATTGCGCGTGCCGCGAAACGTTGAAATTACGATGTTCTCGTCATAAGAACACTGCGCGCACATTTGCGCTTTTATTTCAGCCGATTAGGACAAAGTTCCCAAAAATCACTTTTTGGCCTTCCAAAAAATTTCATTTTTTGCTAAAAAATTGCGGGTGCCGCGAAACGTTGAAATTACGATGTTCTCGTCATAAGAACACTGCGCGCACATTTGCGCTTTAATTTCAGCCGATTCGGAGGAAGTTCCAAAAAATCACTTTTTGGCCTTCCGAAAAATTTCATTTTTTGCTAAAAAATTGCGGGTGCCGCGAAACGTTGAAATTACGATGTTCTCGTCGTAAGAACACTGCGCGCACATTTGCGCTTTAATTTCAGCCGATTCGGATGAAGTTCCCAAAAATCACTTTTTGACCTCCCGAAAAATTTCATTTTTTGCTAAAAAATTGCGGGTGCCGCCAAACGTTGAAATTACGATGTTCGCGTCATAAGAACACTGCGCGCACATTTGCGCTTTAATTTCAGCCGATTCGGACGAAGTTCCCAAAAATCACTTTTTGGCTTTCCGAAAAATTTGATTTTTTTTCTAAAAAATTGCGCGTGCCGCGAAACGTTGAAATTACGATGTTCTCGTCATAAGAACACTGCGCGCACATTTGCGCTTTTATTTCAGCCGATTAGGACAAAGTTCCCAAAAATCACTTTTTGGCCTTCCGAAAAATTTCATTTTTTGCTAAAAAATTGCGGGTGCCGCGAAACGTTGAAATTACGATGTTCTCGTCATAAGAACACTGCGCGCACATTTGCGCTTTTATTTCAGCCGATTCGGAGGAAGTTTCCAAAAATCACTTTTTGGCCTCCCGAAAAATTTCATTTTTTGCTAAAAAATTGCGGGTGCCGCGAAACGTTGAAATTACGATGTTCTCGTCATAAGAACACTGCGCGCACATTTGCGCTTTAATTTCAGCCGATTCGGACGAAGTTCCCAAAAATCACTTTTTGGCCTTCCGAAAAATTTCATTTTTTGCTAAAAAATTGTGGGTGCCGCGAAACGTTGAAATTACGATGTTCTCATCACAAGAACACTGCGCGCACATTTGCGGTAAAATTTAAGCCGATTCGGACAAAGTTCCCAAAAATAACTTTTTGGCTTTCCGAAAAATTTCATTTTTTGCTAAAAAATTGCGGGTGCCGCGAAACGTTGAAATTACGATGCTCTCGTCAGAAGAACACTGCGCGCACATTTGCGGTAAAATTTCAGCCGATTCGGACGAAGTTCAGAAAAATTACTCTTTGGCCTTTCGAAAAATTTCACGTTTTGCTAAAAAATTGCGGGTGCCGCGAAACGTTGAAATTACGATGTTCTCGTCATAAGAACACTGCGCGCACATTTGCGCTTTAATTTCAGCCGATTCGGACGAAGTTCCCAAAAATCACTTTTTGGCCTTCCGAAAAATTTCATTTTTTGCTAAAAAATTGGGGGTGCCGCGAAACGTTGAAATTACGATGTTCTCATCACAAGAACACTGCGCGCACATTTGCGGTAAAATTTAAGCCGATTCGGACAAAGTTCCCAAAAATCACTTTTTGGCTTTCCGAAAAATTTCATTTTTTGCTAAAAAATTGCGGGTGCCGCGAAACGTTGAAATTACGATGCTCTCGTCATAAGAACACTGCGCGCACATTTGCGGTAAAATTTCAGCCGATTCGGACGAAGTTCAGAAAAATTACTCTTTGGCCTTCCGAAAAATTTCACGTTTTGCTAAAAAATTGCGGGTGCCGCGAAACGTTGAAATTACGATGTTCTCGTCATAAGAACACTGCGCGCATATTTGCGCTTTAATTTCAGCCGTTCGGACGAAGTTCGCAAAAATCACTTTTTGGCCTTCCGAAAAAATTCATTTTTTGCTAAAAAATTGCGCGTTTCGTGAAACGTTGAAATTACAATGTTCTCGTCATAAGAACACTGCGCGCACATTTGCGTTTTCATTTAAGCCGATTCGGGCGAAGTTCCCAAAAATCACTTTTTGGCCTCCCGAAAAATTTCATTTTTTGCTAAAAAATTGCGGGTGCCGCGAAACGTTGAATTTACGATGTTCTCGTCATAAGAACACTGCGCGCACATTCGCGCTTTAATTTCAGCCGATTCGGACGAAGTTCCCAAAAATCACTTTTTGGCCTCCCGAAAAATTTCATTTTTTGCTAAAAAATTGCGGGTGCCGCGAAACGTTGAAATTACGATGTTCTCGTCATAAGAACACTGCGCGCACATTTGCGCTTTAATTTCAGCCGATTCGGACGAAGTTCCCAAAAATCACTTTTTGGCCTTCCAAAAAATTTCATTTTCTGCTAAAAAATTGCGCGTGCCGCGAAACGTTGAAATTACGATGTTCTCGTCATAAGAACACTGCGCGCATATTTGCGCTTTAATTTCAGCCGTTCGGACGAAGTTCGCAAAAATCACTTTTTGGCCTTCCGAAAAAAATCATTTTTTGCTAAAAAATTGCGCGTTTCGTGAAACGTTGAAATTACAATGTTCTCGTCATAAGAACACTGCGCGCACATTTGCGCTTTCATTTAAGCCGATTCGGGCGAAGTTCCCAAAAATCACTTTTTGGCCTCCCGAAAAATTTCATTTTTTGCTAAAAAATTGCGGGTGCCGCGAAACGTTGAAATTACGATCTTCTCGTCATAAGAACACTGCGCGCACATTTGCGCTTTAATTTCAGCCGATTCGGACGAAGTTCCCAAAAATCACTTTTTGGCCTCCCGAAAAATTTCATTTTTTGCTAAAAAATTGCGGGTGCCGCGAAACGTTGAAATTACGATGTTCTCGACATAAGAACACTGCGCGCACATTTGCGCTTTAATTTCAGCCGATTCGGAGGAAGTTCCAAAAAATTACTTTTTGGCCTTCCGAAAAAATTCATTTTTTGCTAAAAAATTGCGGGTGCCGCGAAACGTTGAAATTACGATGTTCTCGTCATAAGAACACTGCGCGAACAGTTTGCGCTTTCATTTCAGCCGATTCGGACGAAGTTCCCAAAAATCACTTTTTGGCCTTCCGAAAAATTTCATTTTTCGCTAAAAAATTGCGGGTGCCGCGAAACGTTGAAATTACGATGTTCTCGTCATAAGAACACTGCGCGAACAGTTTGCGCTTTAATTTCAGCCGATTCGGACGAAGTTCCCAAAAATCACTTTTTGGCCTTCCGAAAAATTTCATTTTTCGCTAAAAAATTGCGGGTGCCGCGAAACGTTGAAATTACGATGTTCTCGTCATAAGAACACTGCGCGCACATTTGCGCTTTAATTTCAGCCGATTCGGACGAAGTTCCCAAAAATCACTTTTTGGCCTCCCGAAAAATTTCATTTTTTGCTCAAAAATTGCGGGTGCCGCGAAACGTTGAAATTACGATGTTCTCGTCATAAGAACACTGCGCGCACATTTGCGCTTTAATTTCAGCCGATTCGGACGAAGTTCCCAAAAATCACTTTTTGGCTTTCCGAAAAATTTGATTTTTTTTCTAAAAAATTGCGCGTGCCGCGAAACGTTGAAATTACGATGTTCTCGTCATAAGAACACTGCGCGCACATTTGCGCTTTTATTTCAGCCGATTAGGACAAAGTTCCCAAAAATCACTTTTTGGCCTTCCGAAAAATTTCATTTTTTGCTAAAAAATTGCGGGTGCCGCGAAACGTTGAAATTACGATGTTCTCGTCATAAGAACACTGCGCGCTCATTTGCGCTTTAATTTCAGCCGATTCGGACGAAGTTCCCAAAAATCACTTTTTGGCCTTCCGAAAAATTTCTTTTTTTGCTAAAAAATTGCGCGTTCCGCGAAACGTTGAAAGTACGATGTTCTCGTCATAAGAACACTGCGCGCACAGTTGCGCTTTCATTTCAGCCGATTCGGATGAAGTTCCCAACAATCACTTTTTGGCCTTCCGAAAAATTTCATTTTTCGCTAAAAAATTGCAGGTGCCGCGAAACGTTGAAATTACGATGTTCTCGTCATAAGAACACTGCGCGCACATTTGCGCTTTAATTTCAGCCGATTCGGACGAAGTTCCCAAAAATCACTTTTTGGCCTCCCGAAAAATTTCATTTTTTGCTAAAAAATTGCGGGTGCCGCGAAACGTTGAAATTACGATGTTCTCGTCATAAGAACACTGCGCGCACATTTGCGCTTTAATTTCAGCCGATTCGGACAAAGTTCCCAAAAATAACTTTTTGGCCTCCCGAAAAATTTCATTTTTTGCTAAAAAATTGCGGGTGCCACGAAACGTTGAAATTACGATGTTCTCGTCATAAGAACACTGCGCGCACATTTGCGCTTTAATTTCAGCCGATTCGGACGAAGTTCCCAAAAATCACTTTTTGGCTTTCCGAAAAATTTGATTTTTTGCTAAAAAATTGCGCGTGCCGCGAAACGTTGAAATTACGATGTTCTCGTCATAAGAACACTGCGCGAACAGTTTGCGCTTTAATTTCAGCCGATTCGGACGAAGTTCCCAAAAATCACTTTTTGGCCTTCCGAAAAATTTCATTTTTCGCTAAAAAATTGCGGGTGCCGCGAAACGTTGAAATTACGATGTTCTCGTCATAAGAACACTGCGCGAACAGTTTGCGCTTTAATTTCAGCCGATTCGGACGAAGTTCCCAAAAATCACTTTTTGGCCTTCCGAAAAATTTCATTTTTCGCTAAAAAATTGCGGGTGCCGCGAAACGTTGAAATTACGATGTTCTCGTCATAAGAACACTGCGCGCACATTTGCGCTTTAATTTCAGCCGATTCGGACGAAGTTCCCAAAAATCACTTTTTGGCCTCCCGAAAAATTTCATTTTTTGCTCAAAAATTGCGGGTGCCGCGAAACGTTGAAATTACGATGTTCTCGTCATAAGAACACTGCGCGCACATTTGCGCTTTAATTTCAGCCGATTCGGACGAAGTTCCCAAAAATCACTTTTTGGCTTTCCGAAAAATTTGATTTTTTTTCTAAAAAATTGCGCGTGCCGCGAAACGTTGAAATTACGATGTTCTCGTCATAAGAACACTGCGCGCACATTTGCGCTTTTATTTCAGCCGATTAGGACAAAGTTCCCAAAAATCACTTTTTGGCCTTCCGAAAAATTTCATTTTTTGCTAAAAAATTGCGGGTGCCGCGAAACGTTGAAATTACGATGTTCTCGTCATAAGAACACTGCGCGCTCATTTGCGCTTTAATTTCAGCCGATTCGGACGAAGTTCCCAAAAATCACTTTTTGGCCTTCCGAAAAATTTCTTTTTTTGCTAAAAAATTGCGCGTTCCGCGAAACGTTGAAAGTACGATGTTCTCGTCATAAGAACACTGCGCGCACAGTTGCGCTTTCATTTCAGCCGATTCGGATGAAGTTCCCAACAATCACTTTTTGGCCTTCCGAAAAATTTCATTTTTCGCTAAAAAATTGCAGGTGCCGCGAAACGTTGAAATTACGATGTTCTCGTCATAAGAACACTGCGCGCACATTTGCGCTTTAATTTCAGCCGATTCGGACGAAGTTCCCAAAAATCACTTTTTGGCCTCCCGAAAAATTTCATTTTTTGCTAAAAAATTGCGGGTGCCGCGAAACGTTGAAATTACGATGTTCTCGTCATAAGAACACTGCGCGCACATTTGCGCTTTAATTTCAGCCGATTCGGACAAAGTTCCCAAAAATAACTTTTTGGCCTCCCGAAAAATTTCATTTTTTGCTAAAAAATTGCGGGTGCCACGAAACGTTGAAATTACGATGTTCTCGTCATAAGAACACTGCGCGCACATTTGCGCTTTAATTTCAGCCGATTCGGACGAAGTTCCCAAAAATCACTTTTTGGCTTTCCGAAAAATTTGATTTTTTGCTAAAAAATTGCGCGTGCCGCGAAACGTTGAAATTACGATGTTCTCGTCATAAGAACACTGCGCGCACATTTGCGCTTTAATTTCAGCCGATTCGGACGAAGTTCCCAAAAATCACTTTTTGGCCTTCCGAAAAATTTCATTTTTTGCTAAAAAATTGCGCGTGCCGCGAAAGGTTGAAATTACGATGTTCTCGTCATAAGAACACTGCGCGCACATTTCCGCTTTAATTTCAGCCGACTCGGACAAAGTTTCAAAAAACAACTTTTTGGCCTTCCGAAAAATTTCATTTTTTGCTAAAAAATTGCGGGTGCCGCGAAACGTTGAAATTACAATGTTCTCGTCATAAGAACACTGCGCGCACATTTGCGCTTTAATTTCAGCCGATTCGGACGAAGTTCCCAAAAATCACTTTTTGGCCTCCCGAAAAATTTCATTTTTTGCTAAAAAATTGCGGGTGCCGCGAAACGTTGAAATTACGATGTTCTCGTCATAAGAACACTGCGCGCACATTTGCGCTTTAATTTCAGCCGATTCGGACGAAGTTCCCAAAAATCACTTTTTGGCCTCCCGAAAAATTTCATTTTTTGCTAAAAAATTGCGGGTGCCGCGAAACGTTGAAATTACGATGTTCTCGTCATAAGAACACTGCGCGCACATTTGCGCTTTAATTTCAGCCGATTCGGACGAAGTTCCCAAAAATGACTTTTTGGCTTTCCGAAAAATTTGATTTTTTGCTAAAAAATTGCGCGTGCCGCGAAACGTTGAAATTACGATGTTCTCGTCATAAGAACACTGCGCGCACATTTGCGCTTTAATTTCAGCCGATTCGGACGAAGTTCCCAAAAATCACTTTTTGGCCTCCCGAAAAATTCAATTTTTTGCTAAAAAATTGCGGGTGCCGCGAAACGTTGAAATTACGATGTTCTCGTCATAAGAACACTGCGCGCACATTTGCGCTTTAATTTCAGCCGATTCGGACGAAGTTCCCAAAAATCACTTTTTGGCCTTCCGAAAAATTTCATTTTTTGCTAAAAAATTGCGCGTGCCGCGAAACGTTGAAATTACGATGTTCTCGTCATAAGAACACTGTGCGCACATTTGCGCTTTAATTTCAGCCGATTCGGACGAAGTTCCAAAAAATCACTTTTTGGCCTTCCGAAAAATTTCATTTTTTGCTAAAAAATTGCGGGTGCCGCGAAACGTTGAAATTACGATGTTCTCGTCATAAGAACACTGCGCGCACATTTGCGCTAAAATTTCAGCCAATTCGGACGAAGTTCCAAAAAATGACTTTTTGGCTTTCCGAAAAATTTTAATTTTTGCTAAAAAATTGCGGGTACCGCGAAACGTTGAAATTACGATGTTCTCGTCATAAGAACACTGCGCGCACATTTGCGCTTTCATTTCAGCCGATTCGGACGAAGTTCCCAAAAATCACTTTTTGGCCTTCCGAAAAATTTCATTTTTCGCTAAAAAATTGCGGGTGCCGCGAAACGTTGAAATTACGATGTTCTCGTCATAAGAACACTGCGCGCACATTTGCGCTTTAATTTCAGCCGATTCGGAGAAAGTTCCCAAAAATCACTTTTTGGCCTTCCGAAAAAATTCATTTTTTGCTAAAAAATTGCGGGTGCCGCGAAACGTTGAAATTACGATGTTCTCGTCATAAGAACACTGCGCGAACAGTTTGCGCTTTCATTTCAGCCGATTCGGACGAAGTTCCCAAAAATCACTGTTTGGCCTTCCGAAAACTTTCATTTTTTGCTAAAAAATTGCGGGTGCCACGAAACGTTGCAATTACGAAGTTCTCGTCATAAGAACACTGCGCGCACATTTGCGCTTTAATTTCAGCCGATTCGGACGAAGTTCCCAAAAATCACTTTTTGGCCTCCCGAAAAATTTCATTTTTTGCTAAAAAATTGCGGGTGCCGCGAAACGTTGAAATTACGATCTTCTCGTCATAAGAACACTGCGCGCACATTTGCGCTTTAATTTCAGCCGATTCGGACGAAGTTCCCAAAAATCACTTTTTGGCCTTCCGAAAAATTTCATTTTTTGCTAAAAAATTGCGGGTGCCGCGAAACGTTGAAATTACGATGTTCTCGTCATAAGAACACTGCGCGCACATTTGCGCTTTAATTTCAGCCGATTCGGACGAAGTTCCCAAAAATCACTTTTTGGCCTTCCGAAAAATTTCATTTTTTGCTAAAAAATTGCGCGTGCCGCGAAACGTTGAAATTACGATGTTCTCGTCATAAGAACACTGTGCGCACATTTGCGCTTTAATTTCAGCCGATTCGGACGAAGTTCCAAAAAATCACTTTTTGGCCTTCCGAAAAATTTCATTTTTTGCTAAAAAATTGCGGGTGCCGCGAAACGTTGAAATTACGATGTTCTCGTCATAAGAACACTGCGCGCACATTTGCGCTAAAATTTCAGCCAATTCGGACGAAGTTCCAAAAAATGACTTTTTGGCTTTCCGAAAAATTTTAATTTTTGCTAAAAAATTGCGGGTGCCGCGAAACGTTCAAATTACGATGTTCTCGTCATAAGAACACTGCGCGCACATTTGCGCTTTAATTTCAGCCGATTCGGAGGAAGTTCCAAAAAATTACTTTTTGGCCTTCCGAAAAAATTCATTTTTTGCTAAAAAATTGCGGGTGCCGCGAAACGTTGAAATTACGATGTTCTCGTCATAAGAACACTGCGCGAACAGTTTGCGCTTTCATTTCAGCCGATTCGGACGAAGTTCCCAAAAATCACTTTTTGGCCTTCCGAAAAATTTCATTTTTCGCTAAAAAATTGCGGGTGCCGCGAAACGTTGAAATTACGATGTTCTCGTCATAAGAACACTGCGCGAACAGTTTGCGCTTTAATTTCAGCCGATTCAGACGAAGTTCCCAAAAATCACTTTTTGGCCTTCCGAAAAATTTCATTTTTCGCTAAAAAATTGCGGGTGCCGCGAAACGTTGAAATTACGATGTTCTCGTCATAAGAACACTGCGCGCACATTTGCGCTTTAATTTCAGCCGATTCGGACGAAGTTCCCAAAAATCACTTTTTGGCCTCCCGAAAAATTTCATTTTTTGCTCAAAAATTGCGGGTGCCGCGAAACGTTGAAATTACGATGTTCGCGTCATAAGAACACTGCGCGCACATTTGCGCTTTAATTTCAGCCGATTCGGACGAAGTTCCCAAAAATCACTTTTTGGCTTTCCGAAAAATTTGATTTTTTTTCTAAAAAATTGCGCGTGCCGCGAAACGTTGAAATTACGATGTTCTCGTCATAAGAACACTGCGCGCACATTTGCGCTTTTATTTCAGCCGATTAGGACAAAGTTCCCAAAAATCACTTTTTGGCCTTCCGAAAAATTTCATTTTTTGCTAAAAAATTGCGGGTGCCGCGAAACGTTGAAATTACGATGTTCTCGTCATAAGAACACTGCGCGCACATTTGCGCTTTAATTTCAGCCGATTCGGAGGAAGTTCCAAAAAATCACTTTTTGGCCTTCCGAAAAATTTCATTTTTTGCTAAAAAATTGCGGGTGCCGCGAAACGTTGAAATTACGATGTTCTCGTCGTAAGAACACTGCGCGCACATTTGCGCTTTAATTTCAGCCGATTCGGATGAAGTTCCCAAAAATCACTTTTTGACCTCCCGAAAAATTTCATTTTTTGCTAAAAAATTGCGGGTGCCGCCAAACGTTGAAATTACGATGTTCGCGTCCTAAGAACACTGCGCGCACATTTGCGCTTTAATTTCAGCCGATTCGGACGAAGTTCCCAAAAATCACTTTTTGGCTTTCCGAAAAATTGATTTTTTTTCTAAAAAATTGCGCGTGCCGCGAAACGTTGAAATTACGATGTTCTCGTCATAAGAACACTGCGCGCACATTTGCGCTTTTATTTCAGCCGATTAGGACAAAGTTCCCAAAAATCACTTTTTGGCCTTCCGAAAAATTTCATTTTTTGCTAAAAAATTGCGGGTGCCGCGAAACGTTGAAATTACGATGTTCTCGTCATAAGAACACTGCGCGCACATTTGCGCTTTAATTTCAGCCGATTCGGACGAAGTTCCCAAAAATCACTTTTTGGCCTTCCGAAAAATTTCATTTTTTGCTAAAAAATTGCGCGTTCCGCGAAACGTTGAAATTACGATGTTCTCGTCATAAGAACACTGCGCGCACATTTGCGCTTTTATTTCAGCCGATTCGGACGAAGTTTCCAAAAATCACTTTTTGGCCTCCCGAAAAATTTCATTTTTTGCTAAAAAATTGCGGGTGCCGCGAAACGTTGAAATTACGATGTTCTCGTCATAAGAACACTGCGCGCACATTTGCGCTTTAATTTCAGCCGATTCGGACGAAGTTCCCAAAAATCACTTTTTGGCCTTTCGAAAAATTTCATTTTTTGCTAAAAAATTGTGGGTGCCGCGAAACGTTGAAATTACGATGTTCTCATCACAAGAACACTGCGCGCACATTTGCGGTAAAATTTAAGCCGATTCGGACAAAGTTCCCAAAAATCACTTTTTGGCTTTCCGAAAAATTTCATTTTTTGCTAAAAAATTGCGGGTGCCGCGAAACGTTGAAATTACGATGCTCTCGTCATAAGAACACTGCGCGCACATTTGCGGTAAAATTTCAGCCGATTCGGACGAAGTTCAGAAAAATTACTCTTTGGCCTTTCGAAAAATTTCACGTTTTGCTAAAAAATTGCGGGTGCCGCGAAACGTTGAAATTACGATGTTCTCGTCATAAGAACACTGCGCGCACATTTGCGCTTTAATTTCAGCCGATTCGGACGAAGTTCCCAAAAATCACTTTTTGGCCTTCCGAAAAATTTCATTTTTTGCTAAAAAATTGGGGGTGCCGCGAAACGTTGAAATTACGATGTTCTCATCACAAGAACACTGCGCGCACATTTGCGGTAAAATTTAAGCCGATTCGGACAAAGTTCCCAAAAATCACTTTTTGGCTTTCCGAAAAATTTCATTTTTTGCTAAAAAATTGCGGGTGCCGCGAAACGTTGAAATTACGATGCTCTCGTCATAAGAACACTGCGCGCACATTTGCGGTAAAATTTCAGCCGATTCGGACGAAGTTCAGAAAAATTACTCTTTGGCCTTCCGAAAAATTTCACGTTTTGCTAAAAAATTGCGGGTGCCGCGAAACGTTGAAATTACGATGTTCTCGTCATAAGAACACTGCGCGCACATTTGCGCTTTAATTTCAGCCGATTCGGACGAAGTTCCCAAAAATCACTTTTTGGCCTCCCGAAAAATTTCATTTTTTGCTCAAAAATTGCGGGTGCCGCGAAACGTTGAAATTACGATGTTCGCGTCATAAGAACACTGCGCGCACATTTGCGCTTTAATTTCAGCCGATTCGGACGAAGTTCCCAAAAATCACTTTTTGGCTTTCCGAAAAATTTGATTTTTTTTCTAAAAAATTGCGCGTGCCGCGAAACGTTGAAATTACGATGTTCTCGTCATAAGAACACTGCGCGCACATTTGCGCTTTTATTTCAGCCGATTAGGACAAAGTTCCCAAAAATCACTTTTTGGCCTTCCAAAAAATTTCATTTTTTGCTAAAAAATTGCGGGTGCCGCGAAACGTTGAAATTACGATGTTCTCGTCATAAGAACACTGCGCGCACATTTGCGCTTTAATTTCAGCCGATTCGGAGGAAGTTCCAAAAAATCACTTTTTGGCCTTCCGAAAAATTTCATTTTTTGCTAAAAAATTGCGGGTGCCGCGAAACGTTGAAATTACGATGTTCTCGTCGTAAGAACACTGCGCGCACATTTGCGCTTTAATTTCAGCCGATTCGGATGAAGTTCCCAAAAATCACTTTGGGACCTCCCGAAAAATTTCATTTTTTGCTAAAAAATTGCGGGTGCCGCCAAACGTTGAAATTACGATGTTCGCGTCATAAGAACACTGCGCGCACATTTGCGCTTTAATTTCAGCCGATTCGGACGAAGTTCCCAAAAATCACTTTTTGGCTTTCCGAAAAATTTGATTTTTTTTCTAAAAAATTGCGCGTGCCGCGAAACGTTGAAATTACGATGTTCTCGTCATAAGAACACTGCGCGCACATTTGCGCTTTTATTTCAGCCGATTAGGACAAAGTTCCCAAAAATCACTTTTTGGCCTTCCGAAAAATTTCATTTTTTGCTAAAAAATTGCGGGTGCCGCGAAACGTTGAAATTACGATGTTCTCGTCATAAGAACACTGCGCGCACATTTGCGCTTTTATTTCAGCCGATTCGGAGGAAGTTTCCAACAATCACTTTTTGGCCTCCCGAAAAATTTCATTTTTTGCTAAAAAATTGCGGGTGCCGCGAAACGTTGAAATTACGATGTTCTCGTCATAAGAACACTGCGCGCACATTTGCGCTTTAATTTCAGCCGATTCGGACGAAGTTCCCAAAAATCACTTTTTGGCCTTCCGAAAAATTTCATTTTTTGCTAAAAAATTGTGGGTGCCGCGAAACGTTGAAATTACGATGTTCTCATCACAAGAACACTGCGCGCACATTTGCGGTAAAATTTAAGCCGATTCGGACAAAGTTCCCAAAAATCACTTTTTGGCTTTCCGAAAAATTTCATTTTTTGCTAAAAAATTGCGGGTGCCGCGAAACGTTGAAATTACGATGCTCTCGTCAGAAGAACACTGCGCGCACATTTGCGGTAAAATTTCAGCCGATTCGGACGAAGTTCAGAAAAATTACTCTTTGGCCTTTCGAAAAATTTCACGTTTTGCTAAAAAATTGCGGGTGCCGCGAAACGTTGAAATTACGATGTTCTCGTCATAAGAACACTGCGCGCACATTTGCGCTTTAATTTCAGCCGATTCGGACGAAGTTCCCAAAAATCACTTTTTGGCCTTCCGAAAAATTTCATTTTTTGCTAAAAAATTGGGGGTGCCGCGAAACGTTGAAATTACGATGTTCTCATCACAAGAACACTGCGCGCACATTTGCGGTAAAATTTAAGCCGATTCGGACAAAGTTCCCAAAAATCACTTTTTGGCTTTCCGAAAAATTTCATTTTTTGCTAAAAAATTGCGGGTGCCGCGAAACGTTGAAATTACGATGCTCTCGTCATAAGAACACTGCGCGCACATTTGCGGTAAAATTTCAGCCGATTCGGACGAAGTTCAGAAAAATTACTCTTTGGCCTTCCGAAAAATTTCACGTTTTGCTAAAAAATTGCGGGTGCCGCGAAACGTTGAAATTACGATGTTCTCGTCATAAGAACACTGCGCGCATATTTGCGCTTTAATTTCAGCCGTTCGGACGAAGTTCGCAAAAATCACTTTTTGGCCTTCCGAAAAAATTCATTTTTTGCTAAAAAATTGCGCGTTTCGTGAAACGTTGAAATTACAATGTTCTCGTCATAAGAACACTGGGCGCACATTTGCGTTTTCATTTAAGCCGATTCGGGCGAAGTTCCCAAAAATCACTTTTTGGCCTCCCGAAAAATTTCATTTTTTGCTAAAAAATTGCGGGTGCCGCGAAACGTTGAATTTACGATGTTCTCGTCATAAGAACACTGCGCGCACATTCGCGCTTTAATTTCAGCCGATTCGGACGAAGTTCCCAAAAATCACTTTTTGGCCTCCCGAAAAATTTCATTTTTTGCTAAAAAATTGCGGGTGCCGCGAAACGTTGAAATTACGATGTTCTCGTCATAAGAACACTGCGCGCACATTTGCGCTTTAATTTCAGCCGATTCGGACGAAGTTCCCAAAAATCACTTTTTGGCCTTCCAAAAAATTTCATTTTCTGCTAAAAAATTGCGCGTGCCGCGAAACGTTGAAATTACGATGTTCTCGTCATAAGAACACTGCGCGCATATTTGCGCTTTAATTTCAGCCGTTCGGACGAAGTTCGCAAAAATCACTTTTTGGCCTTCCGAAAAAAATCATTTTTTGCTAAAAAATTGCGCGTTTCGTGAAACGTTGAAATTACAATGTTCTCGTCATAAGAACACTGCGCGCACATTTGCGCTTTCATTTAAGCCGATTCGGGCGAAGTTCCCAAAAATCACTTTTTGGCCTCCCGAAAAATTTCATTTTTTGCTAAAAAATTGCGGGTGCCGCGAAACGTTGAAATTACGATCTTCTCGTCATAAGAACACTGCGCGCACATTTGCGCTTTAATTTCAGCCGATTCGGACGAAGTTCCCAAAAATCACTTTTTGGCCTCCCGAAAAATTTCATTTTTTGCTAAAAAATTGCGGGTGCCGCGAAACGTTGAAATTACGATGTTCTCGACATAAGAACACTGCGCGCACATTTGCGCTTTAATTTCAGCCGATTCGGAGGAAGTTCCAAAAAATTACTTTTTGGCCTTCCGAAAAAATTCATTTTTTGCTAAAAAATTGCGGGTGCCGCGAAACGTTGAAATTACGATGTTCTCGTCATAAGAACACTGCGCGAACAGTTTGCGCTTTCATTTCAGCCGATTCGGACGAAGTTCCCAAAAATCACTTTTTGGCCTTCCGAAAAATTTCATTTTTCGCTAAAAAATTGCGGGTGCCGCGAAACGTTGAAATTACGATGTTCTCGTCATAAGAACACTGCGCGAACAGTTTGCGCTTTAATTTCAGCCGATTCGGACGAAGTTCCCAAAAATCACTTTTTGGCCTTCCGAAAAATTTCATTTTTCGCTAAAAAATTGCGGGTGCCGCGAAACGTTGAAATTACGATGTTCTCGTCATAAGAACACTGGGCGCACATTTGCGCTTTAATTTCAGCCGATTCGGACGAAGTTCCCAAAAATCACTTTTTGGCCTCCCGAAAAATTTCATTTTTTGCTCAAAAATTGCGGGTGCCGCGAAACGTTGAAATTACGATGTTCTCGTCATAAGAACACTGCGCGCACATTTGCGCTTTAATTTCAGCCGATTCGGACGAAGTTCCCAAAAATCACTTTTTGGCTTTCCGAAAAATTTGATTTTTTTTCTAAAAAATTGCGCGTGCCGCGAAACGTTGAAATTACGATGTTCTCGTCATAAGAACACTGCGCGCACATTTGCGCTTTTATTTCAGCCGATTAGGACAAAGTTCCCAAAAATCACTTTTTGGCCTTCCGAAAAATTTCATTTTTTGCTAAAAAATTGCGGGTGCCGCGAAACGTTGAAATTACGATGTTCTCGTCATAAGAACACTGCGCGCTCATTTGCGCTTTAATTTCAGCCGATTCGGACGAAGTTCCCAAAAATCACTTTTTGGCCTTCCGAAAAATTTCTTTTTTTGCTAAAAAATTGCGCGTTCCGCGAAACGTTGAAAGTACGATGTTCTCGTCATAAGAACACTGCGCGCACAGTTGCGCTTTCATTTCAGCCGATTCGGATGAAGTTCCCAACAATCACTTTTTGGCCTTCCGAAAAATTTCATTTTTCGCTAAAAAATTGCAGGTGCCGCGAAACGTTGAAATTACGATGTTCTCGTCATAAGAACACTGCGCGCACATTTGCGCTTTAATTTCAGCCGATTCGGACGAAGTTCCCAAAAATCACTTTTTGGCCTCCCGAAAAATTTCATTTTTTGCTAAAAAATTGCGGGTGCCGCGAAACGTTGAAATTACGATGTTCTCGTCATAAGAACACTGCGCGCACATTTGCGCTTTAATTTCAGCCGATTCGGACAAAGTTCCCAAAAATAACTTTTTGGCCTCCCGAAAAATTTCATTTTTTGCTAAAAAATTGCGGGTGCCACGAAACGTTGAAATTACGATGTTCTCGTCATAAGAACACTGCGCGCACATTTGCGCTTTAATTTCAGCCGATTCGGACGAAGTTCCCAAAAATCACTTTTTGGCTTTCCGAAAAATTTGATTTTTTGCTAAAAAATTGCGCGTGCCGCGAAACGTTGAAATTACGATGTTCTCGTCATAAGAACACTGCGCGCACATTTGCGCTTTAATTTCAGCCGATTCGGACGAAGTTCCCAAAAATCACTTTTTGGCCTTCCGAAAAATTTCATTTTTTGCTAAAAAATTGCGCGTGCCGCGAAAGGTTGAAATTACGATGTTCTCGTCATAAGAACACTGCGCGCACATTTCCGCTTTAATTTCAGCCGACTCGGACAAAGTTTCAAAAAACAACTTTTTGGCCTTCCGAAAAATTTCATTTTTTGCTAAAAAATTGCGGGTGCCGCGAAACGTTGAAATTACAATGTTCTCGTCATAAGAACACTGCGCGCACATTTGCGCTTTAATTTCAGCCGATTCGGACGAAGTTCCCAAAAATCACTTTTTGGCCTCCCGAAAAATTTCATTTTTTGCTAAAAAATTGCGGGTGCCGCGAAACGTTGAAATTACGATGTTCTCGTCATAAGAACACTGCGCGCACATTTGCGCTTTAATTTCAGCCGATTCGGACGAAGTTCCCAAAAATCACTTTTTGGCCTCCCGAAAAATTTCATTTTTTGCTAAAAAATTGCGGGTGCCGCGAAACGTTGAAATTACGATGTTCTCGTCATAAGAACACTGCGCGCACATTTGCGCTTTAATTTCAGCCGATTCGGACGAAGTTCCCAAAAATGACTTTTTGGCTTTCCGAAAAATTTGATTTTTTGCTAAAAAATTGCGCGTGCCGCGAAACGTTGAAATTACGATGTTCTCGTCATAAGAACACTGCGCGCACATTTGCGCTTTAATTTCAGCCGATTCGGACGAAGTTCCCAAAAATCACTTTTTGGCCTCCCGAAAAATTCAATTTTTTGCTAAAAAATTGCGGGTGCCGCGAAACGTTGAAATTACGATGTTCTCGTCATAAGAACACTGCGCGCACATTTGCGCTTTAATTTCAGCCGATTCGGACGAAGTTCCCAAAAATCACTTTTTGGCCTTCCGAAAAATTTCATTTTTTGCTAAAAAATTGCGCGTGCCGCGAAACGTTGAAATTACGATGTTCTCGTCATAAGAACACTGTGCGCACATTTGCGCTTTAATTTCAGCCGATTCGGACGAAGTTCCAAAAAATCACTTTTTGGCCTTCCGAAAAATTTCATTTTTTGCTAAAAAATTGCGGGTGCCGCGAAACGTTGAAATTACGATGTTCTCGTCATAAGAACACTGCGCGCACATTTGCGCTAAAATTTCAGCCAATTCGGACGAAGTTCCAAAAAATGACTTTTTGGCTTTCCGAAAAATTTTAATTTTTGCTAAAAAATTGCGGGTACCGCGAAACGTTGAAATTACGATGTTCTCGTCATAAGAACACTGCGCGCACATTTGCGCTTTCATTTCAGCCGATTCGGACGAAGTTCCCAAAAATCACTTTTTGGCCTTCCGAAAAATTTCATTTTTCGCTAAAAAATTGCGGGTGCCGCGAAACGTTGAAATTACGATGTTCTCGTCATAAGAACACTGCGCGCACATTTGCGCTTTAATTTCAGCCGATTCGGAGAAAGTTCCCAAAAATCACTTTTTGGCCTTCCGAAAAAAATCATTTTTTGCTAAAAAATTGCGGGTGCCGCGAAACGTTGAAATTACGATGTTCTCGTCATAAGAACACTGCGCGAACAGTTTGCGCTTTCATTTCAGCCGATTCGGACGAAGTTCCCAAAAATCACTGTTTGGCCTTCCGAAAACTTTCATTTTTTGCTAAAAAATTGCGGGTGCCACGAAACGTTGCAATTACGAAGTTCTCGTCATAAGAACACTGCGCGCACATTTGCGCTTTAATTTCAGCCGATTCGGACGAAGTTCCCAAAAATCACTTTTTGGCCTCCCGAAAAATTTCATTTTTTGCTAAAAAATTGCGGGTGCCGCGAAACGTTGAAATTACGATGTTCTCGTCATAAGAACACTGCGCGCACATTTGCGCTTTAATTTCAGCCGATTCGGACAAAGTTCCCAAAAATAACTTTTTGGCCTCCCGAAAAATTTCATTTTTTGCTAAAAAATTGCGGGTGCCACGAAACGTTGAAATTACGATGTTCTCGTCATAAGAACACTGCGCGCACATTTGCGCTCTAATTTCAGCCGATTCGGACGAAGTTCCCAAAAATCACTTTTTGGCTTTCCGAAAAATTTGATTTTTTGCTAAAAAATTGCGCGTGCCGCGAAACGTTGAAATTACGATGTTCTCGTCATAAGAACACTGCGCGCACATTTGCGCTTTAATTTCAGCCGATTCGGACGAAGTTCCCAAAAATCACTTTTTGGCCTTCCGAAAAATTTCATTTTTTGCTAAAAAATTGCGCGTGCCGCGAAAGGTTGAAATTACGATGTTCTCGTCATAAGAACACTGCGCGCACATTTCCGCTTTAATTTCAGCCGACTCGGACAAAGTTTCAAAAAACAACTTTTTGGCGTTCCGAAAAATTTCATTTTTTGCTAAAAAATTGCGGGTGCCGCGAAACGTTGAAATTACGATGTTCTCGTCATAAGAACACTGCGCGCACATTTGCGCTTTAATTTCAGCCGATTCGGACGAAGTTCCCAAAAATCACTTTTTGGCCTCCCGAAAAATTTCATTTTTTGCTAAAAAATTGCGGGTGCCGCGAAACGTTGAAATTACGATGTTCTCGTCATAAGAACACTGCGCGCACATTTGCGCTTTAATTTCAGCCGATTCGGACGAAGTTCCCAAAAATGACTTTTTGGCTTTCCGAAAAATTTGATTTTTTGCTAAAAAATTGCGCGTGCCGCGAAACGTTGAAATTACGATGTTCTCGTCATAAGAACACTGCGCGCACATTTGCGCTTTAATTTCAGCCGATTCGGACGAAGTTCCCAAAAATCACTTTTTGGCCTCCCGAAAAATTCAATTTTTTGCTAAAAAATTGCGGGTGCCGCGAAACGTTGAAATTACGATGTTCTCGTCATAAGAACACTGCGCGCACATTTGCGCTTTAATTTCAGCCGATTCGGACGAAGTTCCCAAAAATCACTTTTTGGCCTTCCGAAAAATTTCATTTTTTGCTAAAAAATTGCGCGTGCCGCGAAACGTTGAAATTACGATGTTCTCGTCATAAGAACACTGTGCGCACATTTGCGCTTTAATTTCAGCCGATTCGGACGAAGTTCCAAAAAATCACTTTTTGGCCTTCCGAAAAATTTCATTTTTTGCTAAAAAATTGCGGGTGCCGCGAAACGTTGAAATTACGATGTTCTCGTCATAAGAACACTGCGCGCACATTTGCGCTAAAATTTCAGCCAATTCGGACGAAGTTCCAAAAAATGACTTTTTGGCTTTCCGAAAAATTTTAATTTTTGCTAAAAAATTGCGGGTGCCGCGAAACGTTGAAATTACGATGTTCTCGTCATAAGAACACTGCGCGCACATTTGCGCTTTTATTTCAGCCGATTCGGACGAAGTTCCCAAAAATCACTTTTTGGCCTTCCGAAAAATTTCTTTTTTTGCTAAAAAATTGCGCGTTCCGCAAAACGTTGAAATTACGATGTTCTCGTCATAAGAACACTGCGCGCACATTTGTGCTTTCATTTCAGCCGATTCGGACGAAGTTCCCAAAAATCACTTTTTGGCCTTCCGAAAAATTTCAATTTTTGCTAAAAAATTGCGGGTGCCGCGAAATTTCAGCCGATTCGGAGAAAGTTCCCAAAAATCACTTTTTGGCCTTCCGAAAAAATTCATTTTTTGCTAAAAAATTGCGGGTGCCGCGAAACGTTGAAATTACGATGTTCTCGTCATAAGAACACTGCGCGCACATTTGCGGTTTAATTTCAGCCGATTCGGACGAAGTTCCCAAAAATCACTTTTTGGCCTTCCGAAAAATTTCATTTTTTGCTAAAAAATTGCGCGTGCCGCGAAACGTTGAAATTACGATGTTCTCGTCATAAGAACACTGTGCGCACATTTGCGCTTTAATTTCAGCCGATTCGGACGAAGTTCCAAAAAATCACTTTTTGGCCTTCCGAAAAATATCATTTTTGGCTAAAAAATTGCGGGTGCCGCGAAACGTTGAAATTACGATGTTCTCGTCATAAGAACACTGCGCGCACATTTGCGTTTTAATTTCAGCCGATTCGGAGAAAGTTCCCAAAAATCACTTTTTGGCCTTCCGAAAAAATTCATTTTTTGCTAAAAAATTGCGGGTGCCGCGAAACGTTGAAATTACGATGTTCTCGTCATAAGAACACTGCGCGCACATTTGCGCTTTAATTTCAGCCGATTCGGAAAAAGTTCCCAAAAATCACTTTTTGGCCTTCCGAAAAAATTCATTTTTCGCTAAAAAATTGCGGGTGCCGCGAAACGTTGAAATTACGATGTTCTCGTCATAAGAACACTGCGCGAACAGTTTGCGCTTTCATTTCAGCCGATTCGGACGAAGTTCCCAAAAATCACTTTTTGGCCTTCCGAAAAATTTCATTTTTCGCTAAAAAATTGCGGGTGCCGCGAAACGTTGAAATTACGATGTTCTCGTCATAAGAACACTGCGCGAACAGTTTGCGCTTTCATTTCAGCCGATTCGGACGAAGTTCCCAAAAATCACTTTTTGGCCTTCCGAAAAATTTCATTTTTTGCTAAAAAATTGCGGGTGCCGCGAAACGTTCAAATTACGATGTTCTCGTCATAAGAACACTGCGCGCACATTTGCGCTTTAATTTCAGCCGATTCGGAGGAAGTTCCAAAAAATTACTTTTTGGCCTTCCGAAAAATTTCATTTTTCGCTAAAAAATTGCGGGTGCCGCGAAACGTTGAAATTACGATGTTCTCGTCATAAGAACACTGCGCGCACATTTGCGCTTTAATTTCAGCCGATTCGGAGAAAGTTCCCAAAAATCACTTTTTGGCCTTCTGAAAAAATTCATTTTTTGCTAAAAAATTGCGGGTGCCGCGAAACGTTGAAATTACGATGTTCTCGTCATAAGAACACTGCGCGAACAGTTTGCGCTTTCATTTCAGCCGATTCGGACGAAGTTCCCAAAAATCACTGTTTGGCCTTCCGAAAACTTTCATTTTTTGCTAAAAAATTGCGGGTGCCACGAAACGTTGCAATTACGAAGTTCTCGTCATAAGAACACTGCGCGCACATTTGCGCTTTAATTTCAGCCGATTCGGACGAAGTTCCCAAAAATCACTTTTTGGCCTCCCGAAAAATTTCATTTTTTGCTAAAAAATTGCGGGTGCCGCGAAACGTTGAAATTACGATGTTCTCGTCATAAGAACACTGCGCGCACATTTGCGCTTTAATTTCAGCCGATTCGGACAAAGTTCCCAAAAATAACTTTTTGGCCTCCCGAAAAATTTCATTTTTTGCTAAAAAATTGCGGGTGCCACGAAACGTTGAAATTACGATGTTCTCGTCATAAGAACACTGCGCGCACATTTGCGCTTTAATTTCAGCCGATTCGGACGAAGTTCCCAAAAATCACTTTTTGGCTTTCCGAAAAATTTGATTTTTTGCTAAAAAATTGCGCGTGCCGCGAAACGTTGAAATTACGATGTTCTCGTCATAAGAACACTGCGCGCACATTTGCGCTTTAATTTCAGCCGATTCGGACGAAGTTCCCAAAAATCACTTTTTGGCCTTCCGAAAAATTTCATTTTTTGCTAAAAAATTGCGCGTGCCGCGAAAGGTTGAAATTACGATGTTCTCGTCATAAGAACACTGCGCGCACATTTCCGCTTTAATTTCAGCCGACTCGGACAAAGTTTCAAAAAACAACTTTTTGGCCTTCCGAAAAATTTCATTTTTTGCTAAAAAATTGCGGGTGCCGCGAAACGTTGAAATTACGATGTTCTCGTCATAAGAACACTGCGCGCACATTTGCGCTTTAATTTCAGCCGATTCGGACGAAGTTCCCAAAAATCACTTTTTGGCCTCCCGAAAAATTTCATTTTTTGCTAAAAAATTGCGGGTGCCGCGAAACGTTGAAATTACGATGTTCTCGTCATAAGAACACTGCGCGCACATTTGCGCTTTAATTTCAGCCGATTCGGACGAAGTTCCCAAAAATCACTTTTTGGCCTCCCGAAAAATTTCATTTTTTGCTAAAAAATTGCGGGTGCCGCGAAACGTTGAAATTACGATGTTCTCGTCATAAGAACACTGCGCGCACATTTGCGCTTTAATTTCAGCCGATTCGGACGAAGTTCCCAAAAATCACTTTTTGGCCTTCCGAAAAATTTCATTTTTCGCTAAAAAATTGTGGGTGCCGCGAAACGTTGAAATTACGATGTTCTCGTCATAAGAACACTGCGCGCACATTTGCGCTTTAATTTCAGCCGATTCGGACGAAGTTCCCAAAAATCACTTTTTGGCCTCCCGAAAAATTTCATTTTTTGCTAAAAAATTGCGGGTGCCGCGAAACGTTGAAATTACGATGTTCTCGTCAGAAGAACACTGCGCGCACATTTGCGGTAAAATTTTAGCCGATTCGGATGAAGTTCCCAAAAATCACTTTTTGGCTTTCCGAAAAATTTCATTTTTTGCTAAAAAATTGCGGGTGCCGCGAAACGTTGAAATTACGATGTTCTCGTCATAAGAACACTGCGCGCACATTTGCGCTTCAATTTCAGCCGATTCGGACGAAGTTCCCAAAAATCACTTTTTGGCTTTCCGAAAAATTTGATTTTTTGCTAAAAAAATTGCGCGTGCCGCGAAACGTTGAAATTACGATGTTCTCGTCATAAGAACACTGCGCGCACATTTGCGCTTTAATTTCAGCCGATTCGGACGAAGTTCCCAAAAATCACTTTTTGGCCTTCCGAAAAATTTCATTTTTCGCTAAAAAATTGTGGGTGCCGCGAAACGTTGAAATTACGATGTTCTCGTCATAAGAACACTGCGCGCACATTTGCGCTTTAATTTCAGCCGATTCGGACGAAGTTCCCAAAAATCACTTTTTGGCCTCCCGAAAAATTTCATTTTTTGCTAAAAAATTGCGGGTGCCGCGAAACGTTGAAATTACGATGTTCTCGTCATAAGAACACTGCGCGCACATTTGCGGTAAAATTTTAGCCGATTCGGATGAAGTTCCCAAAAATCACTTTTTGGCTTTCCGAAAAATTTCATTTTTTGCTAAAAAATTGCGGGTGCCGCGAAACGTTGAAATTACGATGTTCTCGTCATAAGAACACTGCGCGCACATTTGCGCTTTAATTTCAGCCGATTCGGACGAAGTTCCCAAAAATCACTTTTTGGCTTTCCGAAAAATTTCATTTTTTGCTAAAAAATTGCGGGTGCCGCGAAACGTTGAAATTACGATGCTCTCGTCATAAGAACACTGCGCGCACATTTGCGGTAAAATTTCAGCCGATTCGGACGAAGTTCCCAAAAATCACTTTTTGGCCTTTCGAAAAATTTCATTTTTTGCTAAAAAATTGTGGGTGCCGCGAAACGTTGAAATTACGATGTTCTCATCACAAGAACACTGCGCGCACATTTGCGGTAAAATTTAAGCCGATTCGGACAAAGTTCCCAAAAATCACTTTTTGGCTTTCCGAAAAATTTCATTTTTTGCTAAAAAATTGCGGGTGCCGCGAAACGTTGAAATTACGATGCTCTCGTCATAAGAACACTGCGCGCACATTTGCGGTAAAATTTCAGCCGATTCGGACGAAGTTCAGAAAAATTACTCTTTGGCCTTTCGAAAAATTTCACGTTTTGCTAAAAAATTGCGGGTGCCGCGAAACGTTGAAATTACGATGTTCTCGTCATAAGAACACTGCGCGCACATTTGCGCTTTAATTTCAGCCGATTCGGACGAAGTTCCCAAAAATCACTTTTTGGCCTTCCGAAAAATTTCATTTTTTGCTAAAAAATTGGGGGTGCCGCGAAACGTTGAAATTACGATGTTCTCATCACAAGAACACTGCGCGCACATTTGCGGTAAAATTTAAGCCGATTCGGACAAAGTTCCCAAAAATCACTTTTTGGCTTTCCGAAAAATTTCATTTTTTGCTAAAAAATTGCGGGTGCCGCGAAACGTTGAAATTACGATGCTCTCGTCATAAGAACACTGCGCGCACATTTGCGGTAAAATTTCAGCCGATTCGGACGAAGTTCAGAAAAATTACTCTTTGGCCTTCCGAAAAATTTCACGTTTTGCTAAAAAATTGCGGGTGCCGCGAAACGTTGAAATTACGATGTTCTCGTCATAAGAACACTGCGCGCACATTTGCGCTTTAATTTCAGCCGATTCGGACGAAGTTCCCAAAAATCACTTTTTGGCCTCCCGAAAAATTTCATTTTTTGCTCAAAAATTGCGGGTGCCGCGAAACGTTGAAATTACGATGTTCGCGTCATAAGAACACTGCGCGCACATTTGCGCTTTAATTTCAGCCGATTCGGACGAAGTTCCCAAAAATCACTTTTTGGCTTTCCGAAAAATTTGATTTTTTTTCTAAAAAATTGCGCGTGCCGCGAAACGTTGAAATTACGATGTTCTCGTCATAAGAACACTGCGCGCACATTTGCGCTTTTATTTCAGCCGATTAGGACAAAGTTCCCAAAAATCACTTTTTGGCCTTCCAAAAAATTTCATTTTTTGCTAAAAAATTGCGGGTGCCGCGAAACGTTGAAATTACGATGTTCTCGTCATAAGAACACTGCGCGCACATTTGCGCTTTAATTTCAGCCGATTCGGAGGAAGTTCCAAAAAATCACTTTTTGGCCTTCCGAAAAATTTCATTTTTTGCTAAAAAATTGCGGGTGCCGCGAAACGTTGAAATTACGATGTTCTCGTCGTAAGAA
The DNA here is from genome assembly GCA_947652115.1 of Blastomussa wellsi. Lineage (NCBI taxonomy): Eukaryota > Metazoa > Cnidaria > Anthozoa > Scleractinia > Plerogyridae > Blastomussa > Blastomussa wellsi. Next base: position 11,199,225 of record OX393568.1, on the reverse strand, counting down.
CACTGCGCGCACATTTGCGCTTTAATTTCAGCCGATTCGGATGAAGTTCCCAAAAATCACTTTGGGACCTCCCGAAAAATTTCATTTTTTGCTAAAAAATTGCGGGTGCCGCCAAACGTTGAAATTACGATGTTCGCGTCATAAGAGCACTGCGCGCACATTTGCGCTTTAATTTCAGCCGATTCGGACGAAGTTCCCAAAAATCACTTTTTGGCTTTCCGAAAAATTTGATTTTTTTTCTAAAAAATTGCGCGTGCCGCGAAACGTTGAAATTACGATGTTCTCGTCATAAGAACACTGCGCGCACATTTGCGCTTTTATTTCAGCCGATTAGGACAAAGTTCCCAAAAATCACTTTTTGGCCTTCCGAAAAATTTCATTTTTTGCTAAAAAATTGCGGGTGCCGCGAAACGTTGAAATTACGATGTTCTCGTCATAAGAACACTGCGCGCACATTTGCGCTTTTATTTCAGCCGATTCGGAGGAAGTTTCCAACAATCACTTTTTGGCCTCCCGAAAAATTTCATTTTTTGCTAAAAAATTGCGGGTGCCGCGAAACGTTGAAATTACGATGTTCTCGTCATAAGAACACTGCGCGCACATTTGCGCTTTAATTTCAGCCGATTCGGACGAAGTTCCCAAAAATCACTTTTTGGCCTTCCGAAAAATTTCATTTTTTGCTAAAAAATTGTGGGTGCCGCGAAACGTTGAAATTACGATGTTCTCATCACAAGAACACTGCGCGCACATTTGCGGTAAAATTTAAGCCGATTCGGACAAAGTTCCCAAAAATCACTTTTTGGCTTTCCGAAAAATTTCATTTTTTGCTAAAAAATTGCGGGTGCCGCGAAACGTTGAAATTACGATGCTCTCGTCAGAAGAACACTGCGCGCACATTTGCGGTAAAATTTCAGCCGATTCGGACGAAGTTCAGAAAAATTACTCTTTGGCCTTTCGAAAAATTTCACGTTTTGCTAAAAAATTGCGGGTGCCGCGAAACGTTGAAATTACGATGTTCTCGTCATAAGAACACTGCGCGCACATTTGCGCTTTAATTTCAGCCGATTCGGACGAAGTTCCCAAAAATCACTTTTTGGCCTTCCGAAAAATTTCATTTTTTGCTAAAAAATTGGGGGTGCCGCGAAACGTTGAAATTACGATGTTCTCATCACAAGAACACTGCGCGCACATTTGCGGTAAAATTTAAGCCGATTCGGACAAAGTTCCCAAAAATCACTTTTTGGCTTTCCGAAAAATTTCATTTTTTGCTAAAAAATTGCGGGTGCCGCGAAACGTTGAAATTACGATGCTCTCGTCATAAGAACACTGCGCGCACATTTGCGGTAAAATTTCAGCCGATTCGGACGAAGTTCAGAAAAATTACTCTTTGGCCTTCCGAAAAATTTCACGTTTTGCTAAAAAATTGCGGGTGCCGCGAAACGTTGAAATTACGATGTTCTCGTCATAAGAACACTGCGCGCATATTTGCGCTTTAATTTCAGCCGTTCGGACGAAGTTCGCAAAAATCACTTTTTGGCCTTCCGAAAAAATTCATTTTTTGCTAAAAAATTGCGCGTTTCGTGAAACGTTGAAATTACAATGTTCTCGTCATAAGAACACTGGGCGCACATTTGCGTTTTCATTTAAGCCGATTCGGGCGAAGTTCCCAAAAATCACTTTTTGGCCTCCCGAAAAATTTCATTTTTTGCTAAAAAATTGCGGGTGCCGCGAAACGTTGAATTTACGATGTTCTCGTCATAAGAACACTGCGCGCACATTCGCGCTTTAATTTCAGCCGATTCGGACGAAGTTCCCAAAAATCACTTTTTGGCCTCCCGAAAAATTTCATTTTTTGCTAAAAAATTGCGGGTGCCGCGAAACGTTGAAATTACGATGTTCTCGTCATAAGAACACTGCGCGCACATTTGCGCTTTAATTTCAGCCGATTCGGACGAAGTTCCCAAAAATCACTTTTTGGCCTTCCAAAAAATTTCATTTTCTGCTAAAAAATTGCGCGTGCCGCGAAACGTTGAAATTACGATGTTCTCGTCATAAGAACACTGCGCGCATATTTGCGCTTTAATTTCAGCCGTTCGGACGAAGTTCGCAAAAATCACTTTTTGGCCTTCCGAAAAAAATCATTTTTTGCTAAAAAATTGCGCGTTTCGTGAAACGTTGAAATTACAATGTTCTCGTCATAAGAACACTGCGCGCACATTTGCGCTTTCATTTAAGCCGATTCGGGCGAAGTTCCCAAAAATCACTTTTTGGCCTCCCGAAAAATTTCATTTTTTGCTAAAAAATTGCGGGTGCCGCGAAACGTTGAAATTACGATCTTCTCGTCATAAGAACACTGCGCGCACATTTGCGCTTTAATTTCAGCCGATTCGGACGAAGTTCCCAAAAATCACTTTTTGGCCTCCCGAAAAATTTCATTTTTTGCTAAAAAATTGCGGGTGCCGCGAAACGTTGAAATTACGATGTTCTCGACATAAGAACACTGCGCGCACATTTGCGCTTTAATTTCAGCCGATTCGGAGGAAGTTCCAAAAAATTACTTTTTGGCCTTCCGAAAAAATTCATTTTTTGCTAAAAAATTGCGGGTGCCGCGAAACGTTGAAATTACGATGTTCTCGTCATAAGAACACTGCGCGAACAGTTTGCGCTTTCATTTCAGCCGATTCGGACGAAGTTCCCAAAAATCACTTTTTGGCCTTCCGAAAAATTTCATTTTTCGCTAAAAAATTGCGGGTGCCGCGAAACGTTGAAATTACGATGTTCTCGTCATAAGAACACTGCGCGAACAGTTTGCGCTTTAATTTCAGCCGATTCGGACGAAGTTCCCAAAAATCACTTTTTGGCCTTCCGAAAAATTTCATTTTTCGCTAAAAAATTGCGGGTGCCGCGAAACGTTGAAATTACGATGTTCTCGTCATAAGAACACTGGGCGCACATTTGCGCTTTAATTTCAGCCGATTCGGACGAAGTTCCCAAAAATCACTTTTTGGCCTCCCGAAAAATTTCATTTTTTGCTCAAAAATTGCGGGTGCCGCGAAACGTTGAAATTACGATGTTCTCGTCATAAGAACACTGCGCGCACATTTGCGCTTTAATTTCAGCCGATTCGGACGAAGTTCCCAAAAATCACTTTTTGGCTTTCCGAAAAATTTGATTTTTTTTCTAAAAAATTGCGCGTGCCGCGAAACGTTGAAATTACGATGTTCTCGTCATAAGAACACTGCGCGCACATTTGCGCTTTTATTTCAGCCGATTAGGACAAAGTTCCCAAAAATCACTTTTTGGCCTTCCGAAAAATTTCATTTTTTGCTAAAAAATTGCGGGTGCCGCGAAACGTTGAAATTACGATGTTCTCGTCATAAGAACACTGCGCGCTCATTTGCGCTTTAATTTCAGCCGATTCGGACGAAGTTCCCAAAAATCACTTTTTGGCCTTCCGAAAAATTTCTTTTTTTGCTAAAAAATTGCGCGTTCCGCGAAACGTTGAAAGTACGATGTTCTCGTCATAAGAACACTGCGCGCACAGTTGCGCTTTCATTTCAGCCGATTCGGATGAAGTTCCCAACAATCACTTTTTGGCCTTCCGAAAAATTTCATTTTTCGCTAAAAAATTGCAGGTGCCGCGAAACGTTGAAATTACGATGTTCTCGTCATAAGAACACTGCGCGCACATTTGCGCTTTAATTTCAGCCGATTCGGACGAAGTTCCCAAAAATCACTTTTTGGCCTCCCGAAAAATTTCATTTTTTGCTAAAAAATTGCGGGTGCCGCGAAACGTTGAAATTACGATGTTCTCGTCATAAGAACACTGCGCGCACATTTGCGCTTTAATTTCAGCCGATTCGGACAAAGTTCCCAAAAATAACTTTTTGGCCTCCCGAAAAATTTCATTTTTTGCTAAAAAATTGCGGGTGCCACGAAACGTTGAAATTACGATGTTCTCGTCATAAGAACACTGCGCGCACATTTGCGCTTTAATTTCAGCCGATTCGGACGAAGTTCCCAAAAATCACTTTTTGGCTTTCCGAAAAATTTGATTTTTTGCTAAAAAATTGCGCGTGCCGCGAAACGTTGAAATTACGATGTTCTCGTCATAAGAACACTGCGCGCACATTTGCGCTTTAATTTCAGCCGATTCGGACGAAGTTCCCAAAAATCACTTTTTGGCCTTCCGAAAAATTTCATTTTTTGCTAAAAAATTGCGCGTGCCGCGAAAGGTTGAAATTACGATGTTCTCGTCATAAGAACACTGCGCGCACATTTCCGCTTTAATTTCAGCCGACTCGGACAAAGTTTCAAAAAACAACTTTTTGGCCTTCCGAAAAATTTCATTTTTTGCTAAAAAATTGCGGGTGCCGCGAAACGTTGAAATTACAATGTTCTCGTCATAAGAACACTGCGCGCACATTTGCGCTTTAATTTCAGCCGATTCGGACGAAGTTCCCAAAAATCACTTTTTGGCCTCCCGAAAAATTTCATTTTTTGCTAAAAAATTGCGGGTGCCGCGAAACGTTCAAATTACGATGTTCTCGTCATAAGAACACTGCGCGCACATTTGCGCTTTAATTTCAGCCGATTCGGACGAAGTTCCCAAAAATCACTTTTTGGCCTCCCGAAAAATTTCATTTTTTGCTAAAAAATTGCGGGTGCCGCGAAACGTTGAAATTACGATGTTCTCGTCATAAGAACACTGCGCGCACATTTGCGCTTTAATTTCAGCCGATTCGGACGAAGTTCCCAAAAATGACTTTTTGGCTTTCCGAAAAATTTGATTTTTTGCTAAAAAATTGCGCGTGCCGCGAAACGTTGAAATTACGATGTTCTCGTCATAAGAACACTGCGCGCACATTTGCGCTTTAATTTCAGCCGATTCGGACGAAGTTCCCAAAAATCACTTTTTGGCCTCCCGAAAAATTCAATTTTTTGCTAAAAAATTGCGGGTGCCGCGAAACGTTGAAATTACGATGTTCTCGTCATAAGAACACTGCGCGCACATTTGCGCTTTAATTTCAGCCGATTCGGACGAAGTTCCCAAAAATCACTTTTTGGCCTTCCGAAAAATTTCATTTTTTGCTAAAAAATTGCGCGTGCCGCGAAACGTTGAAATTACGATGTTCTCGTCATAAGAACACTGTGCGCACATTTGCGCTTTAATTTCAGCCGATTCGGACGAAGTTCCAAAAAATCACTTTTTGGCCTTCCGAAAAATTTCATTTTTTGCTAAAAAATTGCGGGTGCCGCGAAACGTTGAAATTACGATGTTCTCGTCATAAGAACACTGCGCGCACATTTGCGCTTTAATTTCAGCCGATTCGGACGAAGTTCCCAAAAATCACTTTTTGGCCTTCCGAAAAATTTCATTTTTTGCTAAAAAATTGCGCGTGCCGCGAAACGTTGAAATTACGATGTTCTCGTCATAAGAACACTGTGCGCACATTTGCGCTTTAATTTCAGCCGATTCGGACGAAGTTCCAAAAAATCACTTTTTGGCCTTCCGAAAAATTTCATTTTTTGCTAAAAAATTGCGGGTGCCGCGAAACGTTGAAATTACGATGTTCTCGTCATAAGAACACTGCGCGCACATTTGCGCTAAAATTTCAGCCAATTCGGACGAAGTTCCAAAAAATGACTTTTTGGCTTTCCGAAAAATTTTAATTTTTGCTAAAAAATTGCGGGTACCGCGAAACGTTGAAATTACGATGTTCTCGTCATAAGAACACTGCGCGCACATTTGCGCTTTCATTTCAGCCGATTCGGACGAAGTTCCCAAAAATCACTTTTTGGCCTTCCGAAAAATTTCATTTTTCGCTAAAAAATTGCGGGTGCCGCGAAACGTTGAAATTACGATGTTCTCGTCATAAGAACACTGCGCGCACATTTGCGCTTTAATTTCAGCCGATTCGGAGAAAGTTCCCAAAAATCACTTTTTGGCCTTCCGAAAAAAATCATTTTTTGCTAAAAAATTGCGGGTGCCGCGAAACGTTGAAATTACGATGTTCTCGTCATAAGAACACTGCGCGAACAGTTTGCGCTTTCATTTCAGCCGATTCGGACGAAGTTCCCAAAAATCACTGTTTGGCCTTCCGAAAACTTTCATTTTTTGCTAAAAAATTGCGGGTGCCACGAAACGTTGCAATTACGAAGTTCTCGTCATAAGAACACTGCGCGCACATTTGCGCTTTAATTTCAGCCGATTCGGACGAAGTTCCCAAAAATCACTTTTTGGCCTCCCGAAAAATTTCATTTTTTGCTAAAAAATTGCGGGTGCCGCGAAACGTTGAAATTACGATGTTCTCGTCATAAGAACACTGCGCGCACATTTGCGCTTTAATTTCAGCCGATTCGGACAAAGTTCCCAAAAATAACTTTTTGGCCTCCCGAAAAATTTCATTTTTTGCTAAAAAATTGCGGGTGCCACGAAACGTTGAAATTACGATGTTCTCGTCATAAGAACACTGCGCGCACATTTGCGCTCTAATTTCAGCCGATTCGGACGAAGTTCCCAAAAATCACTTTTTGGCTTTCCGAAAAATTTGATTTTTTGCTAAAAAATTGCGCGTGCCGCGAAACGTTGAAATTACGATGTTCTCGTCATAAGAACACTGCGCGCACATTTGCGCTTTAATTTCAGCCGATTCGGACGAAGTTCCCAAAAATCACTTTTTGGCCTTCCGAAAAATTTCATTTTTTGCTAAAAAATTGCGCGTGCCGCGAAAGGTTGAAATTACGATGTTCTCGTCATAAGAACACTGCGCGCACATTTCCGCTTTAATTTCAGCCGACTCGGACAAAGTTTCAAAAAACAACTTTTTGGCGTTCCGAAAAATTTCATTTTTTGCTAAAAAATTGCGGGTGCCGCGAAACGTTGAAATTACGATGTTCTCGTCATAAGAACACTGCGCGCACATTTGCGCTTTAATTTCAGCCGATTCGGACGAAGTTCCCAAAAATCACTTTTTGGCCTCCCGAAAAATTTCATTTTTTGCTAAAAAATTGCGGGTGCCGCGAAACGTTGAAATTACGATGTTCTCGTCATAAGAACACTGCGCGCACATTTGCGCTTTAATTTCAGCCGATTCGGACGAAGTTCCCAAAAATGACTTTTTGGCTTTCCGAAAAATTTGATTTTTTGCTAAAAAATTGCGCGTGCCGCGAAACGTTGAAATTACGATGTTCTCGTCATAAGAACACTGCGCGCACATTTGCGCTTTAATTTCAGCCGATTCGGACGAAGTTCCCAAAAATCACTTTTTGGCCTCCCGAAAAATTCAATTTTTTGCTAAAAAATTGCGGGTGCCGCGAAACGTTGAAATTACGATGTTCTCGTCATAAGAACACTGCGCGCACATTTGCGCTTTAATTTCAGCCGATTCGGACGAAGTTCCCAAAAATCACTTTTTGGCCTTCCGAAAAATTTCATTTTTTGCTAAAAAATTGCGCGTGCCGCGAAACGTTGAAATTACGATGTTCTCGTCATAAGAACACTGTGCGCACATTTGCGCTTTAATTTCAGCCGATTCGGACGAAGTTCCAAAAAATCACTTTTTGGCCTTCCGAAAAATTTCATTTTTTGCTAAAAAATTGCGGGTGCCGCGAAACGTTGAAATTACGATGTTCTCGTCATAAGAACACTGCGCGCACATTTGCGCTAAAATTTCAGCCAATTCGGACGAAGTTCCAAAAAATGACTTTTTGGCTTTCCGAAAAATTTTAATTTTTGCTAAAAAATTGCGGGTGCCGCGAAACGTTGAAATTACGATGTTCTCGTCATAAGAACACTGCGCGCACATTTGCGCTTTTATTTCAGCCGATTCGGACGAAGTTCCCAAAAATCACTTTTTGGCCTTCCGAAAAATTTCTTTTTTTGCTAAAAAATTGCGCGTTCCGCAAAACGTTGAAATTACGATGTTCTCGTCATAAGAACACTGCGCGCACATTTGTGCTTTCATTTCAGCCGATTCGGACGAAGTTCCCAAAAATCACTTTTTGGCCTTCCGAAAAATTTCAATTTTTGCTAAAAAATTGCGGGTGCCGCGAAATTTCAGCCGATTCGGAGAAAGTTCCCAAAAATCACTTTTTGGCCTTCCGAAAAAATTCATTTTTTGCTAAAAAATTGCGGGTGCCGCGAAACGTTGAAATTACGATGTTCTCGTCATAAGAACACTGCGCGCACATTTGCGGTTTAATTTCAGCCGATTCGGACGAAGTTCCCAAAAATCACTTTTTGGCCTTCCGAAAAATTTCATTTTTTGCTAAAAAATTGCGCGTGCCGCGAAACGTTGAAATTACGATGTTCTCGTCATAAGAACACTGTGCGCACATTTGCGCTTTAATTTCAGCCGATTCGGACGAAGTTCCAAAAAATCACTTTTTGGCCTTCCGAAAAATATCATTTTTGGCTAAAAAATTGCGGGTGCCGCGAAACGTTGAAATTACGATGTTCTCGTCATAAGAACACTGCGCGCACATTTGCGTTTTAATTTCAGCCGATTCGGAGAAAGTTCCCAAAAATCACTTTTTGGCCTTCCGAAAAAATTCATTTTTTGCTAAAAAATTGCGGGTGCCGCGAAACGTTGAAATTACGATGTTCTCGTCATAAGAACACTGCGCGCACATTTGCGCTTTAATTTCAGCCGATTCGGAAAAAGTTCCCAAAAATCACTTTTTGGCCTTCCGAAAAAATTCATTTTTCGCTAAAAAATTGCGGGTGCCGCGAAACGTTGAAATTACGATGTTCTCGTCATAAGAACACTGCGCGAACAGTTTGCGCTTTCATTTCAGCCGATTCGGACGAAGTTCCCAAAAATCACTTTTTGGCCTTCCGAAAAATTTCATTTTTCGCTAAAAAATTGCGGGTGCCGCGAAACGTTGAAATTACGATGTTCTCGTCATAAGAACACTGCGCGAACAGTTTGCGCTTTCATTTCAGCCGATTCGGACGAAGTTCCCAAAAATCACTTTTTGGCCTTCCGAAAAATTTCATTTTTTGCTAAAAAATTGCGGGTGCCGCGAAACGTTCAAATTACGATGTTCTCGTCATAAGAACACTGCGCGCACATTTGCGCTTTAATTTCAGCCGATTCGGAGGAAGTTCCAAAAAATTACTTTTTGGCCTTCCGAAAAAATTCATTTTTTGCTAAAAAATTGCGGGTGCCGCGAAACGTTGAAATTACGATGTTCTCGTCATAAGAACACTGCGCGAACAGTTTGCGCTTTTATTTCAGCCGATTCGGACGAAGTTCCCAAAAATCACTTTTTGGCCTTCCGAAAAATTTCATTTTTCGCTAAAAAATTGCGGGTGCCGCGAAACGTTGAAATTACGATGTTCTCGTCATAAGAACACTGCGCGCACATTTGCGCTTTAATTTCAGCCGATTCGGAGAAAGTTCCCAAAAATCACTTTTTGGCCTTCTGAAAAAATTCATTTTTTGCTAAAAAATTGCGGGTGCCGCGAAACGTTGAAATTACGATGTTCTCGTCATAAGAACACTGCGCGAACAGTTTGCGCTTTCATTTCAGCCGATTCGGACGAAGTTCCCAAAAATCACTGTTTGGCCTTCCGAAAACTTTCATTTTTTGCTAAAAAATTGCGGGTGCCACGAAACGTTGCAATTACGAAGTTCTCGTCATAAGAACACTGCGCGCACATTTGCGCTTTAATTTCAGCCGATTCGGACGAAGTTCCCAAAAATCACTTTTTGGCCTCCCGAAAAATTTCATTTTTTGCTAAAAAATTGCGGGTGCCGCGAAACGTTGAAATTACGATGTTCTCGTCATAAGAACACTGCGCGCACATTTGCGCTTTAATTTCAGCCGATTCGGACAAAGTTCCCAAAAATAACTTTTTGGCCTCCCGAAAAATTTCATTTTTTGCTAAAAAATTGCGGGTGCCACGAAACGTTGAAATTACGATGTTCTCGTCATAAGAACACTGCGCGCACATTTGCGCTTTAATTTCAGCCGATTCGGACGAAGTTCCCAAAAATCACTTTTTGGCTTTCCGAAAAATTTGATTTTTTGCTAAAAAATTGCGCGTGCCGCGAAACGTTGAAATTACGATGTTCTCGTCATAAGAACACTGCGCGCACATTTGCGCTTTAATTTCAGCCGATTCGGACGAAGTTCCCAAAAATCACTTTTTGGCCTTCCGAAAAATTTCATTTTTTGCTAAAAAATTGCGCGTGCCGCGAAAGGTTGAAATTACGATGTTCTCGTCATAAGAACACTGCGCGCACATTTCCGCTTTAATTTCAGCCGACTCGGACAAAGTTTCAAAAAACAACTTTTTGGCCTTCCGAAAAATTTCATTTTTTGCTAAAAAATTGCGGGTGCCGCGAAACGTTGAAATTACGATGTTCTCGTCATAAGAACACTGCGCGCACATTTGCGCTTTAATTTCAGCCGATTCGGACGAAGTTCCCAAAAATCACTTTTTGGCCTCCCGAAAAATTTCATTTTTTGCTAAAAAATTGCGGGTGCCGCGAAACGTTGAAATTACGATGTTCTCGTCATAAGAACACTGCGCGCACATTTGCGCTTTAATTTCAGCCGATTCGGACGAAGTTCCCAAAAATCACTTTTTGGCCTCCCGAAAAATTTCATTTTTTGCTAAAAAATTGCGGGTGCCGCGAAACGTTGAAATTACGATGTTCTCGTCATAAGAACACTGCGCGCACATTTGCGCTTTAATTTCAGCCGATTCGGACGAAGTTCCCAAAAATCACTTTTTGGCCTTCCGAAAAATTTCATTTTTCGCTAAAAAATTGTGGGTGCCGCGAAACGTTGAAATTACGATGTTCTCGTCATAAGAACACTGCGCGCACATTTGCGCTTTAATTTCAGCCGATTCGGACGAAGTTCCCAAAAATCACTTTTTGGCCTCCCGAAAAATTTCATTTTTTGCTAAAAAATTGCGGGTGCCGCGAAACGTTGAAATTACGATGTTCTCGTCAGAAGAACACTGCGCGCACATTTGCGGTAAAATTTTAGCCGATTCGGATGAAGTTCCCAAAAATCACTTTTTGGCTTTCCGAAAAATTTCATTTTTTGCTAAAAAATTGCGGGTGCCGCGAAACGTTGAAATTACGATGTTCTCGTCATAAGAACACTGCGCGCACATTTGCGCTTTAATTTCAGCCGATTCGGACGAAGTTCCCAAAAATCACTTTTTGGCTTTCCGAAAAATTTGATTTTTTGCTAAAAAAATTGCGCGTGCCGCGAAACGTTGAAATTACGATGTTCTCGTCATAAGAACACTGCGCGCACATTTGCGCTTTAATTTCAGCCGATTCGGACGAAGTTCCCAAAAATCACTTTTTGGCCTTCCGAAAAATTTCATTTTTCGCTAAAAAATTGTGGGTGCCGCGAAACGTTGAAATTACGATGTTCTCGTCATAAGAACACTGCGCGCACATTTGCGCTTTAATTTCAGCCGATTCGGACGAAGTTCCCAAAAATCACTTTTTGGCCTCCCGAAAAATTTCATTTTTTGCTAAAAAATTGCGGGTGCCGCGAAACGTTGAAATTACGATGTTCTCGTCATAAGAACACTGCGCGCACATTTGCGGTAAAATTTTAGCCGATTCGGATGAAGTTCCCAAAAATCACTTTTTGGCTTTCCGAAAAATTTCATTTTTTGCTAAAAAATTGCGGGTGCCGCGAAACGTTGAAATTACGATGTTCTCGTCATAAGAACACTGCGCGCACATTTGCGCTTTAATTTCAGCCGATTCGGACGAAGTTCCCAAAAATCACTTTTTGGCTTTCCGAAAAATTTGATTTTTTGCTAAAAAAATTGCGCGTGCCGCGAAACGTTGAAATTACGATGTTCTCGTCATAAGAACACTGCGCGCACATTTGCGCTTTTATTTCAGCCGATTCGGACAAAGTTCCCAAAAATCACTTTTCGGCTTTCCGAAAAATTTCATTTTTTGCTAAAAAATTGCGGGTGCCGCGAAACGTTGAAATTACGATGTTCTCGTCATAAGAACACTGCGCGCACATTTGCGCTTTAATTTCAGCCGATTCGGACGAAGTTCCCAAAAATCACTTTTTGGCTTTCCGAAAAATTTGATTTTTTGCTAAAAAAATTGCGCGTGCCGCGAAACGTTGAAATTACGATGTTCTCGTCATAAGAACACTGCGCGCACATTTGCGCTTTTATTTCAGCCGATTCGGACAAAGTTCCCAAAAATCACTTTTTGGCCTTCCGAAAAATTTGATTTTTTGCTAAAAAATTGCGGGTGCCGCGAAACGTTGAAATTACGATGTTCTCGTCATAACAACACTGCGCGCACATTTGCGCTTTCATTTCAGCCGATTCGGACGAAGTTCCCAAAAATCACTTTTTGGCCTTCCGAAAAATTTCATTTTTTGCTAAAAAATTGTGGGTGCCGCGAAACGTTGAAATTACGATGTTCTCGTCATAAGAACACTGCGCGCACATTTGTGGTAAAATTTAAGCCGATTCGGACAAAGTTCCGAAAAATCACTTTTTGGCTTTCCGAAAAATTTCATTTTTTGCTAAAAAATTGCGGGTGCCGCGAAACGTTGAAATTACGATGTTCTCGTCATAAGACACTGCGCGCACATCTGAAATTAAATTTCAGCCGATTCGGACGAAGTTCCAAAAAATCACTTTTTGGCCTTCCGAAAAATTTCATTTTTTGCTAAAAAATTGCGGGTGCCGCGAAACGTTGAAATTACGATGTTCTCGTCATAAGAACACTGCGCGCACATTTGCGCTTTCATTTAAGCCGATTCCGACAAAGTTCCCAAAAATCACTTTTTGGCCTTCCGAAAAATTTCATTTTTTGCTAAAAAATTGCGGGTGCCGCGAAACGTTGAAATTACGATGTTCTCGTCATAAGAACACTGCGCGCAACTTGCGCTTTCATTTAAGTCGATTCGGACGAAGTTCCAAAAAATCACTTTTTGGCCATCCGAAAAAATTCATTTTTTGCTAAAAAATTACGCGTTCCGCGAAACGTTGAAAGTACGATGTTCTCGTCATAAGAACACTGCGCGCACAGTTGCGCTTTCATTTCAGCCGATTCGGATGAAGTTCCCAACAATCACTTTTTGGCCTTCCGAAAAATTTCATTTTTCGCTAAAAAATTGCGGGTGCCGCGAAACGTTGAAATTACGATGTTCTCGTCATAAGAACACTGCGCGCACATTTCCGCTTTAATTTCAGCCGATTCGGACGAATTTCCCAAAAATCACTTTTTGGCCTCCCGGAAAATTTCATTTTTTGCTAAAAAATTGCGGGTGCCGCGAAACGTTGAAATTACGATGTTCTCGTCATAAGAACACTGCGCGCACATTTGCGCTTTAATTTCAGCCGATTCGGACAAAGTTCCCAAAAATCACTTTTTGGCCTTCCGAAAAATTTCATTTTTTGCTAAAAAATTGCGCGTGCCGCGAAACGTTGAAATTACGATGTTCTCGTCATAAGAACACTGCGCGCACATTTGCGCTTTAATTTCAGCCGATTCGGACGAAGTTCCAAAAAATCACTTTTTGGCCTTCCGAAAAATTTCATTTTTTGCTAAAAAATTGCGGGTGCCGCGAAACGTTGAAATTACGATGTTCTCGTCATAAGAACACTGCGCGCACATTTGCGCTTTTTTTTCAGCCGATTCGGACGAAGTTCCCAAAAATCACTTTTTGGCCTTCCGAAAAATTTCATTTTTTGCTAAAAAATTGCGGGTGCCGCGAAACGTTGAAATTACGATGTTCTCGTCATAAGAACACTGCGCGCAACTTGCGCTTTCATTTAAGTCGATTCGGACGAAGTTCCCAAAAATCACTTTTTGGCCTCCCGAAAAATTTCATTTTTTGCTAAAAAATTGCGAGTGCCACGAAACGTTGCAATTACGAAGTTCTCGTCATAAGAACACTGCGCGCACATTTGCGCTTTAATTTCAGCCGCTTCGGACGAAGTTCCCAAAAATCACTTTTTGGCCTTCCGAAAAATTTCTTTTTTTGCTAAAAAATTGCGCGTTCCGCGAAACGTTGAAAGTACGATGTTCTCGTCATAAGAACACTGCGCGCACAGTTGCGCTTTCATTTCAGCCGATTCGGATGAAGTTCCCAACAATCACTTTTTGGCCTTCCGAAAAATTTCATTTTTCGCTAAAAAATTGCGGGTGCCGCGAAACGTTGAAATTACGATGTTCTCGTCATAAGAACACTGCGCGCACATTTGCGCTTTAATTTCAGCCGATTCGGAGGAAGTTCCAAAAAATCACTTTTTGGCCTTCCGAAAAATTTCATTTTTTGCTAAAAAATTGCGGGTGCCGCGAAACGTTGAAATTACGATGTTCTCGTCATAAGAACACTGCGAGCACATTTGCGCTAAAATTTCAGCCAATTCGGACGAAGTTCCAAAAAAAGACTTTTTGGCTTTCCGAAAAATTTTAATTTTTCTAAAAAATTGCGGGTGCCGCGAAACGTTGAAATTACGATGTTCTCGTCATAAGAACACTGCGCGCACATTTGCGCTTTAATTTCAGCCGATTCGGATGAAGTTCCCAAAAATCACTTTTTGGCCTCCCGAAAAATTTCATTTTTTGCTAAAAAATTGCGGGTGCCGCGAAACGTTGAAATTACGATGTTTTCGTCATAAGAACACTGCGCGCATATTTGCACTAAAATTTCAGCCGATTCGGACGAAGTTCCAAAAAATGACTTTTTGGCTTTCCGAAAAATTTTAATTTTTGCTAAAAAATTGCGGGTGGCGCGAAACGTTGAAATTACGATGTTCTCGTCATAAGAACACTGCGCGCACATTTGCGCTTTAATTTCAGCCGATTCGGACGAAGTTCCCAAAAATCACTTTTTGGCCTTCCGAAAAATTTCATTTTTTGCTAAAAAATTGCGCGTGCCGCGAAAGGTTGAAATTACGATGTTCTCGTCATAAGAACACTGCGCGCACATTTGCGCTTTAATTTCATGCGATTCGGACGAAGTTCCCAAAAATCAGTTTTTGGCCTCCCGAAAAATTTCATTTTTTGCTAAAAAATTGCGGGTGCCGCGAGACGTTGAAATTACGATGTTCTCGTTATAAGAACACTGCGCGCACATTTGCGCTTTAATTTCAGCCGATTCGGACGAAGTTCCCAAAAATCACTTTTTGACCTTCCGAAAAAGTTCATTTTTTGCTAAAAAATTGCGCATGCCGCGAAACGTTGAAATTACGATGTTCTCGTCATAAGAACACTGCGCGCACATTTCCGCTTTAATTTCAGCCGACTGGGACAAAGTTCCAAAAAATAACTTTTTGGCCTTCCGAAAAATTTCATTTTTTGCTAAAAAATTGCGGGTGCCGCGAAACGTTGAAATTACGATGTTCTCGTCATAAGAACACTGCGCGCACATTTGCGCTTTTATTTCAGCCGATTCGGACGAAGTTCCCAAAAATCACTTTTTGGCCTTCCGAAATATTTCATTTTTTGCTAAAAAAATGCGGGTGCCGCGAAACGTTGAAATTACGATGTTCTCGTCATAAGAACACTGCGCGCACATTTGCGCTTTTATTTCAGCCGATTCGGACGAAGTTCCCAAAAATCACTTTTTGGCCTTCCGAAAAATTTCATTTTTTGCTAAAAAATTGCGGGTGCCACGAAACGTTGCACTTACGAAGTTCTCGTCATAAGAACACTGCGCGCACATTTGCGCTTTAATTTCAGCCGCTTCGGACGAAGTTCCCAAAAATCACTTTTTGGCCTTCCGAAAAATTTCTTTTTTTGCTAAAAAATTGCGCGTTCCGCGAAACGTTGAAAGTACGATGTTCTCGTCATAAGAACACTGCGCGCACATTTGCGCTTTAATTTCAGCCGATTCGGACGAAGTTCCCAAAAATCACTTTGTGGCCTCCCGAAAAATTTAATTTTTTGCTAAAAAATTGCGGGTGCCGCGAAACGTTGAAATTACGATGTTCTCGTCATAAGAACACTGCGCGCACATTTGCGCTTTAATTTCAGCCGATTCGGAGGAAGTTCCAAAAAATCACTTTTTGGCCTTCCGAAAAATTTCATTTTTTGCTAAAAAATTGCGGGTGCCGCGAAACGTTGAAATTACGATGTTCTCGTCATAAGAACACTGCGAGCACATTTGCGCTAAAATTTCAGCCAATTCGGACGAAGTTCCAAAAAATGAATTTTTGGCTTTCCGAAAAATTTTAATTTTTCTAAAAAATTGCGGGTGCCGCGAAACGTTGAAATTACGATGTTCTCGTCATAAGAACACTGCGCGCACATTTGCGCTTTAATTTCAGCCGATTCGGATGAAGTTCCCAAAAATCACTTTTTGGCCTCCCGAAAAATTTCATTTTTTGCTAAAAATTTGCGGGTGCCGCGAGACGTTGAAATTACGATGTTCTCGTTATAAGAACACTGCGCGCACATTTGCGCTTTAATTTCAGCCGATTCGGACGAAGTTCCAAAAAATGACTTTTTGGCTTTCCGAAAAATTTTAATTTTTGCTAAAAAATTGCGGGTGGCGCGAAACGTTGAAATTACGATGTTCTCGTCATAAGAACACTGCGCGCACATTTCCGCTTTAATTTCAGCCGACTCGGACAAAGTTCCAAAAAATAACTTTTTGGCCTTCCGAAAAATTTCATTTTTTGCTAAAAAATTGCGGGTGCCGCGAAACGTTGAAATTACGATGTTCTCGTCATAAGAACACTGCGCGCACATTTGCGCTTTAATTTCAGCCGATTCGGACGAAGTTCCCAAAAATCACTTTTTGGCCTTCCGAAAAATTTCATTTTTTGCTAAAAAATTGCGGGTGCCACGAAACGTTGCAATTACGAAGTTCTCGTCATAAGAACACTGCGCGCACATTTGCGCTTTAATTTCAGCCGCTTCGGACGAAGTTCCCAAAAATCACTTTTTGGCCTTCCGAAAAATTTCTTTTTTTGCTAAAAAATTGCGCGTTCCGCGAAACGTTGAAAGTACGATGTTCTCGTCATAAGAACACTGCGCGCACATTTGCGCTTTAATTTCAGCCGATTCGGACGAAGTTCCCAAAAATCACTTTTTGGCCTTCCGAAAAATTTCATTTGTTGCTAAAAAATTGCGGGTGCCGCGAAACGTTGAAATTACGATGTTCTCGTCATAAGAACACTGCGAGCACATTTGCGCTAAAATTTCAGCCAATTCGGACGAAGTTCCAAAAAATGACTTTTTGGCTTTCCGAAAAATTTTAATTTTTCTAAAAAATTGCGGGTGCCGCGAAACGTTGAAATTACGATGTTCTCGTCATAAGAACACTGCGCGCACATTTGCGCTTTAATTTCAGCCGATTCGGACACAGGTTCCCAAAAATCACTTTTTGGCCTCCCAAAAAATTTCATTTTTTGCTAAAAAATTGCGGGTGCCGCGAAACGTTGAAATTACGATGTTCTCGTCATAAGAACACTGCGCGCACATTTGCGGTAAAATTTTAGCCGATTCGGACAAAGTTCCCAAAAATAACTTTTTGGCTTTCCGAAAAATTTCATTTTTTGCTAAAAAATTGCGGGTGCCGCGAAACGTTGAAATTACGATGTTCTCGTCATAAGAACACTGCGCGCACATTTGCGCTTTAATTTCAGCCGATTCGGACGAAGTTCCCAAAAATCACTTTTTGGCTTTCCGATAAATTTGATTTTTTGCTAAAAAATTTCGCGTGCCGCGAAACGTTGAAATTACGATGTTCTCGTCATAAGAACACTGCGCGCACATTTGCGCTTTTATTTCAGCCGATTCGGACGAAGTTCCCAAAAATCACTTTGTGGCCTTCCGAAAAATTTCATTTTTTGCTAAAAAATTGCGGGTGCCGCGAAACGTTGAAATTACGATGTTCTCGTCATAAGAACACTGCGCGCACATTTGCGCTTTAATTTCAGCCGATTCGGACGAGGTTCCAAAAAATCACTTTTTGGCCTTCCGAAAAATTTCATTTTTTGATAAAAAATTGCGGGTGCCGCGAGATGTTGAAATTACGATGTTCTCGTCATAAGAACACTGCGCGCACATTTGCCCTTTAATTTCAGCCGATTCGGACGAAGTTCCCAAAAATCACTTTTTGGCCTTCCGAAAAATTTCATTTTTTGCTAAAAAATTGCGCGTGCCGCGAAACGTTGAAATTACGATGTTCTCGTCATAAGAACACTGCGCGCACATTTGCGCTTTAATTTCAGCCGATTCGGACAAAGTTTCAAAAAATCACTTTTTGGCCTTCCGAAAAATTTCATTTTTTGCTAAAAAATTGCGGGTGCCGCGAAACGTTGAAATTACGATGTTCTCGTCATAAGAACACTGCGCGCACATTTGCGCTTTAATTTCAGCCGATTCGGACGAAGTTCCCAAAAATCACTTTCTGGCTTCCCGAAAAATTTCATTTTTTGCTAAAAAATTGCGGGTGCCGCGAAACGTTGAAATTACGATGTTCTCGTCATAAGAACACTGCGCGCACATTTGCGCTTTAATTTCAGCCGATTCGGACGAAGTTCCCAAAAATCACTTTTTGGCCTTCCGAAAAATTTCATTTTTTGCTAAAAAATTGCGGGTGCCGCGAAACGTTGAAATTACGATGTTCTCGTCATAAGAACACTGCGCGCACATTTGCGCTTTAATTTCAGCCGATTCGGACGAAGTTCACAAAAATCACTTTTTGGCCTTCCGAAAAATTTCATTTTTTGCTAAAAAATTGCGCGTGCCGCGAAACGTTGAAATTACGATGTTCTCGTCATAAGAACACTGCGCGCACATATGCGCTTTAATTTCAGCCGATTCGGACGAAGTTCCAAAAAATCACTTTTTGGCCTTCCGAAAAATTTCATTTTCTGCTAAAAAATTGCGGGTGCCGCGAAACGTTGAAATTACGATGTTCTCGTCATAAGAACACTGCGCGCACATTTGCGCTTTAATTTCAGCCGATTCGGACGAAGTTCCCAAAAATCACTTTTTGGCCTCCCGAAAAATTTCATTTTTTGCTAAAAAATTGCGCGTTCCGCGAAACGTTGAAATTACGATGTTCTCGTCATAAGAACACTGCGCGCACATTTGTGGTAAAATTTAAGCCGATTCGGACGAAGTTCCGAAAAATCACTTTTTGGCTTTCCGAAAAATTTCATTTTTTGCTAAAAAATTGCGGGTGCCGCGAAACGTTGAAATTACGATGTTCTCGTCATAAGAACACTGCGCGCACATTTGCGGTAAAATTTCAGCCGATTCGGACGAAGTTCCCAAAAATCACTCTTTGGCCTTCCGAAAAATTTCACGTTTTGCTAAAAAATTGCGGGTGCCGCGAAACGTTGAAATTACGATGTTCTCGTCATAAGAACACTGCGCGCACATTTGCGCTTTAATTTCAGGCGATTCGGACGAAGTTCCAAAAATCACTTTTTGGCCTCCCGAAAAATTTCATTTTTTGCTAAAAAATTGCGGGTGCCGCGAAACGTTGAAATTACGATGTTCTCGTTATAAGAACACTGCGCGCACATTTGCGCTTTAATTTCAGCCGATTCGGACGAAGTTCCCAAAAATCACTTTTTGGCCTTCCGAAAAATTTGATTTTTTGCTAAAAAATTGCGAGTGCCACGAAACGTTGCAATTACGAAGTTCTCGTCATAAGAACACTGCGCGCACATTTGCGCTTTAATTTCAGCCGCTTCGGACGAAGTTCCCAAAAATCACTTTTTGGCCTTCCGAAAAATTTCTTTTTTTGCTAAAAAATTGCGCGTTCCGCGAAACGTTAAAAGTACGATGTTCTCGTCATAAGAACACTGCGCGCACAGTTGCGCTTTCATTTCAGCCGATTCTGATGAAGTTCCCAACGATCACTTTTTGGCCTTCCGAAAAATTTCATTTTTCGCTAAAAAATTGCGGGTGCCGCGAAACGTTGAAATTACGATGTTCTCGTCATAAGAACACTGCGCGCACATTTGCGCTTTAATTTCAGCCGATTCGGACGAAGTTCCCAAAAATCACTTTTTGGCCTTCCGAAAAATTTCATTTTTTGCTAAAAAATTGCGCGTTCCGCGAAACGTTGAAATTACGATGTTCTCGTCATAAGAACACTGCGCGCACATTTGTGGTAAAATTTAAGCCGATTCGGACAAAGTTCCGAAAAATCACTTTTTGGCTTTCCGAAAAATTTCATTTTTTACTAAAAAATTGCGGGTGCCGCGAAACGTTGAAATTACGATGTTCTCGTCATAAGAACACTGCGCGCACATTTGCGGTAAAATTTCAGCCGATTCGGACGAAGTTCCCAAAAATCACTTTTTGGCGTTCCGAAAAATTTCACGTTTTGCTAAAAAATTGCGGGTGCCGCGAAACGTTGAAATTACGATGTTCTCGTCATAAGAACACTGCGCGCACATTTGCGCTTTCATTTAAGCCGATTTCGACGAAGTTCCCAAAAATCACTTTTTGGTCTTCCGAAAAATTTCATTTTTTGCTAAAAAATTGCGGGTGCCGCGAAACGTTGAAATTACGATGTTCTCGTCATAAGAACACTGCGCGCACATTTGCGCTTTAATTTCAGGCGATTCGGACGAAGTTCCAAAAATCACTTTTTGGCCTCCCGAAAAATTTCATTTTTTGCTAAAAAATTGCGGGTGCCGCGAAACGTTGAAATTACGATGTTCTCGTCATAAGAACACTGCGCGCACATTTGCGCTTTAATTTCAGCCGATTCGGACGAAGTTCCCAAAAATCACTTTTTGGCCTTCCGAAAAATTTCTTTTTTTGCTAAAAAATTGCGCGTTCCGCGAAACGTTGAAATTACGATGTTCTCGTCATAAGAACACTGCGCGCACAGTTGCGCTTTCATTTCAGCCGATTCGGACGAAGTTCCCAACAATCACTTTTTGCCCTTCCGAAAAATTTCATTTTTCGCTAAAAAATTGCGGGTGCCGCGAAACGTTGAAATTACGATGTTCTCGTCATAAGAACACTGCGCGCACATTTGCGCTTTAATTTCAGCCGATTCGGACACAGGTTCCCAAAAATCACTTTTTGGCCTCCCCAAAAATTTCATTTTTTGCTAAAAAATTGCGGGTGCCGCGAAACGTTGAAATTACGATGTTCTCGTCATAAGAACACTGCGCGCACATTTGCGGTAAAATTTTAGCCGATTCGGACGAAGTTCCCAAAAATAACTTTTTGGCTTTCCGAAAAATTTCATTTTTTGCTAAAAAATTGCGGGTGCCGCGAAACGTTGAAATTACGATGTTCTCGTCATAAGAACACTGCGCGCACATTTGCGCTTTAATTTCAGCCGATTCGGACGAAGTTCCCAAAAATCACTTTTTGGCTTTCCGATAAATTTGATTTTTTGCTAAAAAATTTCGCGTGCCGCGAAACGTTGAAATTACGATGTTCTCGTCATAAGAACACTGCGCGCACATTTGCGCTTTTATTTCAGCCGATTCGGACGAAGTTCCCAAAAATCACTTTTTGGCCTTCCGAAATATTTCATTTTTTGCTAAAAAAATGCGGGTGCCGCGAAACGTTGAAATTACGATGTTCTCGTCATAAGAACACTGCGCGCACATTTGCGCTTTTATTTCAGCCGATTCGGACGAAGTTCCCAAAAATCACTTTTTGGCCTTCCGAAAAATTTCATTTTTTGCTAAAAAATTGCGGGTGCCACGAAACGTTGCACTTACGAAGTTCTCGTCATAAGAACACTGCGCGCACATTTGCGCTTTAATTTCAGCCGCTTCGGACGAAGTTCCCAAAAATCACTTTTTGGCCTTCCGAAAAATTTCTTTTTTTGCTAAAAAATTGCGCGTTCCGCGAAACGTTGAAAGTACGATGTTCTCGTCATAAGAACACTGCGCGCACATTTGCGCTTTAATTTCAGCCGATTCGGACGAAGTTCCCAAAAATCACTTTGCGGCCTCCCGAAAAATTTAATTTTTTGCTAAAAAATTGCGGGTGCCGCGAAACGTTGAAATTACGATGTTCTCGTCATAAGAACACTGCGCGCACATTTGCGCTTTAATTTCAGCCGATTCGGAGGAAGTTCCAAAAAATCACTTTTTGGCCTTCCGAAAAATTTCATTTTTTGCTAAAAAATTGCGGGTGCCGCGAAACGTTGAAATTACGATGTTCTCGTCATAAGAACACTGCGAGCACATTTGCGCTAAAATTTCAGCCAATTCGGACGAAGTTCCAAAAAATGAATTTTTGGCTTTCCGAAAAATTTTAATTTTTCTAAAAAATTGCGGGTGCCGCGAAACGTTGAAATTACGATGTTCTCGTCATAAGAACACTGCGCGCACATTTGCGCTTTAATTTCAGCCGATTCGGATGAAGTTCCCAAAAATCACTTTTTGGCCTCCCGAAAAATTTCATTTTTTGCTAAAAATTTGCGGGTGCCGCGAGACGTTGAAATTACGATGTTCTCGTTATAAGAACACTGCGCGCACATTTGCGCTTTAATTTCAGCCGATTCGGACGAAGTTCCAAAAAATGACTTTTTGGCTTTCCGAAAAATTTTAATTTTTGCTAAAAAATTGCGGGTGGCGCGAAACGTTGAAATTACGATGTTCTCGTCATAAGAACACTGCGCGCACATTTCCGCTTTAATTTCAGCCGACTCGGACAAAGTTCCAAAAAATAACTTTTTGGCCTTCCGAAAAATTTCATTTTTTGCTAAAAAATTGCGGGTGCCGCGAAACGTTGAAATTACGATGTTCTCGTCATAAGAACACTGCGCGCACATTTGCGCTTTAATTTCAGCCGATTCGGACGAAGTTCCCAAAAATCACTTTTTGGCCTTCCGAAAAATTTCATTTTTTGCTAAAAAATTGCGGGTGCCACGAAACGTTGCAATTACGAAGTTCTCGTCATAAGAACACTGCGCGCACATTTGCGCTTTAATTTCAGCCGCTTCGGACGAAGTTCCCAAAAATCACTTTTTGGCCTTCCGAAAAATTTCTTTTTTTGCTAAAAAATTGCGCGTTCCGCGAAACGTTGAAAGTACGATGTTCTCGTCATAAGAACACTGCGCGCACATTTGCGCTTTAATTTCAGCCGATTCGGACGAAGTTCCCAAAAATCACTTTTTGGCCTTCCGAAAAATTTCATTTGTTGCTAAAAAATTGCGGGTGCCGCGAAACGTTGAAATTACGATGTTCTCGTCATAAGAACACTGCGAGCACATTTGCGCTAAAATTTCAGCCAATTCGGACGAAGTTCCAAAAAATGACTTTTTGGCTTTCCGAAAAATTTTAATTTTTCTAAAAAATTGCGGGTGCCGCGAAACGTTGAAATTACGATGTTCTCGTCATAAGAACACTGCGCGCACATTTGCGCTTTAATTTCAGCCGATTCGGACACAGGTTCCCAAAAATCACTTTTTGGCCTCCCAAAAAATTTCATTTTTTGCTAAAAAATTGCGGGTGCCGCGAAACGTTGAAATTACGATGTTCTCGTCATAAGAACACTGCGCGCACATTTGCGGTAAAATTTTAGCCGATTCGGACAAAGTTCCCAAAAATAACTTTTTGGCTTTCCGAAAAATTTCATTTTTTGCTAAAAAATTGCGGGTGCCGCGAAACGTTGAAATTACGATGTTCTCGTCATAAGAACACTGCGCGCACATTTGCGCTTTAATTTCAGCCGATTCGGACGAAGTTCCCAAAAATCACTTTTTGGCTTTCCGATAAATTTGATTTTTTGCTAAAAAATTTCGCGTGCCGCGAAACGTTGAAATTACGATGTTCTCGTCATAAGAACACTGCGCGCACATTTGCGCTTTTATTTCAGCCGATTCGGACGAAGTTCCCAAAAATCACTTTGTGGCCTTCCGAAAAATTTCATTTTTTGCTAAAAAATTGCGGGTGCCGCGAAACGTTGAAATTACGATGTTCTCGTCATAAGAACACTGCGCGCACATTTGCGCTTTAATTTCAGCCGATTCGGACGAGGTTCCAAAAAATCACTTTTTGGCCTTCCGAAAAATTTCATTTTTTGATAAAAAATTGCGGGTGCCGCGAGATGTTGAAATTACGATGTTCTCGTCATAAGAACACTGCGCGCACATTTGCCCTTTAATTTCAGCCGATTCGGACGAAGTTCCCAAAAATCACTTTTTGGCCTTCCGAAAAATTTCATTTTTTGCTAAAAAATTGCGCGTGCCGCGAAACGTTGAAATTACGATGTTCTCGTCATAAGAACACTGCGCGCACATTTGCGCTTTAATTTCAGCCGATTCGGACAAAGTTTCAAAAAATCACTTTTTGGCCTTCCGAAAAATTTCATTTTTTGCTAAAAAATTGCGGGTGCCGCGAAACGTTGAAATTACGATGTTCTCGTCATAAGAACACTGCGCGCACATTTGCGCTTTAATTTCAGCCGATTCGGACGAAGTTCCCAAAAATCACTTTCTGGCTTCCCGAAAAATTTCATTTTTTGCTAAAAAATTGCGGGTGCCGCGAAACGTTGAAATTACGATGTTCTCGTCATAAGAACACTGCGCGCACATTTGCGCTTTAATTTCAGCCGATTCGGACGAAGTTCCCAAAAATCACTTTTTGGCCTTCCGAAAAATTTCATTTTTTGCTAAAAAATTGCGGGTGCCGCGAAACGTTGAAATTACGATGTTCTCGTCATAAGAACACTGCGCGCACATTTGCGCTTTAATTTCAGCCGATTCGGACGAAGTTCACAAAAATCACTTTTTGGCCTTCCGAAAAATTTCATTTTTTGCTAAAAAATTGCGCGTGCCGCGAAACGTTGAAATTACGATGTTCTCGTCATAAGAACACTGCGCGCACATATGCGCTTTAATTTCAGCCGATTCGGACGAAGTTCCAAAAAATCACTTTTTGGCCTTCCGAAAAATTTCATTTTCTGCTAAAAAATTGCGGGTGCCGCGAAACGTTGAAATTACGATGTTCTCGTCATAAGAACACTGCGCGCACATTTGCGCTTTAATTTCAGCCGATTCGGACGAAGTTCCCAAAAATCACTTTTTGGCCTCCCGAAAAATTTCATTTTTTGCTAAAAAATTGCGCGTTCCGCGAAACGTTGAAATTACGATGTTCTCGTCATAAGAACACTGCGCGCACATTTGTGGTAAAATTTAAGCCGATTCGGACGAAGTTCCGAAAAATCACTTTTTGGCTTTCCGAAAAATTTCATTTTTTGCTAAAAAATTGCGGGTGCCGCGAAACGTTGAAATTACGATGTTCTCGTCATAAGAACACTGCGCGCACATTTGCGGTAAAATTTCAGCCGATTCGGACGAAGTTCCCAAAAATCACTCTTTGGCCTTCCGAAAAATTTCACGTTTTGCTAAAAAATTGCGGGTGCCGCGAAACGTTGAAATTACGATGTTCTCGTCATAAGAACACTGCGCGCACATTTGCGCTTTAATTTCAGCCGATTCGGAGGAAGTTCCAAAAAATCACTTTTTGGCCTTCCGAAAAATTTCATTTTTTGCTAAAAAATTGCGGGTGCCGCGAAACGTTGAAATTACGATGTTCTCGTCATAAGAACACTGCGAGCACATTTGCGCTAAAATTTCAGCCAATTCGGACGAAGTTCCAAAAAATGAATTTTTGGCTTTCCGAAAAATTTTAATTTTTCTAAAAAATTGCGGGTGCCGCGAAACGTTGAAATTACGATGTTCTCGTCATAAGAACACTGCGCGCACATTTGCGCTTTAATTTCAGCCGATTCGGATGAAGTTCCCAAAAATCACTTTTTGGCCTCCCGAAAAATTTCATTTTTTGCTAAAAATTTGCGGGTGCCGCGAGACGTTGAAATTACGATGTTCTCGTTATAAGAACACTGCGCGCACATTTGCGCTTTAATTTCAGCCGATTCGGACGAAGTTCCAAAAAATGACTTTTTGGCTTTCCGAAAAATTTTAATTTTTGCTAAAAAATTGCGGGTGGCGCGAAACGTTGAAATTACGATGTTCTCGTCATAAGAACACTGCGCGCACATTTCCGCTTTAATTTCAGCCGACTCGGACAAAGTTCCAAAAAATAACTTTTTGGCCTTCCGAAAAATTTCATTTTTTGCTAAAAAATTGCGGGTGCCGCGAAACGTTGAAATTACGATGTTCTCGTCATAAGAACACTGCGCGCACATTTGCGCTTTAATTTCAGCCGATTCGGACGAAGTTCCCAAAAATCACTTTTTGGCCTTCCGAAAAATTTCATTTTTTGCTAAAAAATTGCGGGTGCCACGAAACGTTGCAATTACGAAGTTCTCGTCATAAGAACACTGCGCGCACATTTGCGCTTTAATTTCAGCCGCTTCGGACGAAGTTCCCAAAAATCACTTTTTGGCCTTCCGAAAAATTTCTTTTTTTGCTAAAAAATTGCGCGTTCCGCGAAACGTTGAAAGTACGATGTTCTCGTCATAAGAACACTGCGCGCACATTTGCGCTTTAATTTCAGCCGATTCGGACGAAGTTCCCAAAAATCACTTTTTGGCCTTCCGAAAAATTTCATTTGTTGCTAAAAAATTGCGGGTGCCGCGAAACGTTGAAATTACGATGTTCTCGTCATAAGAACACTGCGAGCACATTTGCGCTAAAATTTCAGCCAATTCGGACGAAGTTCCAAAAAATGACTTTTTGGCTTTCCGAAAAATTTTAATTTTTCTAAAAAATTGCGGGTGCCGCGAAACGTTGAAATTACGATGTTCTCGTCATAAGAACACTGCGCGCACATTTGCGCTTTAATTTCAGCCGATTCGGACACAGGTTCCCAAAAATCACTTTTTGGCCTCCCAAAAAATTTCATTTTTTGCTAAAAAATTGCGGGTGCCGCGAAACGTTGAAATTACGATGTTCTCGTCATAAGAACACTGCGCGCACATTTGCGGTAAAATTTTAGCCGATTCGGACAAAGTTCCCAAAAATAACTTTTTGGCTTTCCGAAAAATTTCATTTTTTGCTAAAAAATTGCGGGTGCCGCGAAACGTTGAAATTACGATGTTCTCGTCATAAGAACACTGCGCGCACATTTGCGCTTTAATTTCAGCCGATTCGGACGAAGTTCCCAAAAATCACTTTTTGGCTTTCCGATAAATTTGATTTTTTGCTAAAAAATTTCGCGTGCCGCGAAACGTTGAAATTACGATGTTCTCGTCATAAGAACACTGCGCGCACATTTGCGCTTTTATTTCAGCCGATTCGGACGAAGTTCCCAAAAATCACTTTGTGGCCTTCCGAAAAATTTCATTTTTTGCTAAAAAATTGCGGGTGCCGCGAAACGTTGAAATTACGATGTTCTCGTCATAAGAACACTGCGCGCACATTTGCGCTTTAATTTCAGCCGATTCGGACGAGGTTCCAAAAAATCACTTTTTGGCCTTCCGAAAAATTTCATTTTTTGATAAAAAATTGCGGGTGCCGCGAGATGTTGAAATTACGATGTTCTCGTCATAAGAACACTGCGCGCACATTTGCCCTTTAATTTCAGCCGATTCGGACGAAGTTCCCAAAAATCACTTTTTGGCCTTCCGAAAAATTTCATTTTTTGCTAAAAAATTGCGCGTGCCGCGAAACGTTGAAATTACGATGTTCTCGTCATAAGAACACTGCGCGCACATTTGCGCTTTAATTTCAGCCGATTCGGACAAAGTTTCAAAAAATCACTTTTTGGCCTTCCGAAAAATTTCATTTTTTGCTAAAAAATTGCGGGTGCCGCGAAACGTTGAAATTACGATGTTCTCGTCATAAGAACACTGCGCGCACATTTGCGCTTTAATTTCAGCCGATTCGGACGAAGTTCCCAAAAATCACTTTCTGGCTTCCCGAAAAATTTCATTTTTTGCTAAAAAATTGCGGGTGCCGCGAAACGTTGAAATTACGATGTTCTCGTCATAAGAACACTGCGCGCACATTTGCGCTTTAATTTCAGCCGATTCGGACGAAGTTCCCAAAAATCACTTTTTGGCCTTCCGAAAAATTTCATTTTTTGCTAAAAAATTGCGGGTGCCGCGAAACGTTGAAATTACGATGTTCTCGTCATAAGAACACTGCGCGCACATTTGCGCTTTAATTTCAGCCGATTCGGACGAAGTTCACAAAAATCACTTTTTGGCCTTCCGAAAAATTTCATTTTTTGCTAAAAAATTGCGCGTGCCGCGAAACGTTGAAATTACGATGTTCTCGTCATAAGAACACTGCGCGCACATATGCGCTTTAATTTCAGCCGATTCGGACGAAGTTCCAAAAAATCACTTTTTGGCCTTCCGAAAAATTTCATTTTCTGCTAAAAAATTGCGGGTGCCGCGAAACGTTGAAATTACGATGTTCTCGTCATAAGAACACTGCGCGCACATTTGCGCTTTAATTTCAGCCGATTCGGACGAAGTTCCCAAAAATCACTTTTTGGCCTCCCGAAAAATTTCATTTTTTGCTAAAAAATTGCGCGTTCCGCGAAACGTTGAAATTACGATGTTCTCGTCATAAGAACACTGCGCGCACATTTGTGGTAAAATTTAAGCCGATTCGGACGAAGTTCCGAAAAATCACTTTTTGGCTTTCTGAAAAATTTCATTTTTTGCTAAAAAATTGCGGGTGCCGCGAAACGTTGAAATTACGATGTTCTCGTCATAAGAACACTGCGCGCACATTTGCGGTAAAATTTCAGCCGATTCGGACGAAGTTCCCAAAAATCACTCTTTGGCCTTCCGAAAAATTTCACGTTTTGCTAAAAAATTGCGGGTGCCGCGAAACGTTGAAATTACGATGTTCTCGTCATAAGAACACTGCGCGCACATTTGCGCTTTAATTTCAGGCGATTCGGACGAAGTTCCAAAAATCACTTTTTGGCCTCCCGAAAAATTTCATTTTTTGCTAAAAAATTGCGGGTGCCGCGAAACGTTGAAATTACGATGTTCTCGTCATAAGAACACTGCGCGCACATTTGCGCTTTAATTTCAGCCGATTCGGACGAAGTTCCCAAAAATCACTTTTTGGCCTTCCGAAAAATTTGATTTTTTGCTAAAAAATTGCGAGTGCCACGAAACGTTGCAATTACGAAGTTCTCGTCATAAGAACACTGCGCGCACATTTGCGCTTTAATTTCAGCCGCTTCGGACGAAGTTCCCAAAAATCACTTTTTGGCCTTCCGAAAAATTTCTTTTTTTGCTAAAAAATTGCGCGTTCCGCGAAACGTTAAAAGTACGATGTTCTCGTCATAAGAACACTGCGCGCACAGTTGCGCTTTCATTTCAGCCGATTCTGATGAAGTTCCCAACGATCACTTTTTGGCCTTCCGAAAAATTTCATTTTTCGCTAAAAAATTGCGGGTGCCGCGAAACGTTGAAATTACGATGTTCTCGTCATAAGAACACTGCGCGCACATTTGCGCTTTAATTTCAGCCGATTCGGACGAAGTTCCCAAAAATCACTTTTTGGCCTTCCGAAAAATTTCATTTTTTGCTAAAAAATTGCGCGTTCCGCGAAACGTTGAAATTACGATGTTCTCGTCATAAGAACACTGCGCGCACATTTGTGGTAAAATTTAAGCCGATTCGGACAAAGTTCCGAAAAATCACTTTTTGGCTTTCCGAAAAATTTCATTTTTTACTAAAAAATTGCGGGTGCCGCGAAACGTTGAAATTACGATGTTCTCGTCATAAGAACACTGCGCGCACATTTGCGGTAAAATTTCAGCCGATTCGGACGAAGTTCCCAAAAATCACTTTTTGGCGTTCCGAAAAATTTCACGTTTTGCTAAAAAATTGCGGGTGCCGCGAAACGTTGAAATTACGATGTTCTCGTCATAAGAACACTGCGCGCACATTTGCGCTTTCATTTAAGCCGATTTCGACGAAGTTCCCAAAAATCACTTTTTGGTCTTCCGAAAAATTTCATTTTTTGCTAAAAAATTGCGGGTGCCGCGAAACGTTGAAATTACGATGTTCTCGTCATAAGAACACTGCGCGCACATTTGCGCTTTAATTTCAGGCGATTCGGACGAAGTTCCAAAAATCACTTTTTGGCCTCCCGAAAAATTTCATTTTTTGCTAAAAAATTGCGGGTGCCGCGAAACGTTGAAATTACGATGTTCTCGTCATAAGAACACTGCGCGCACATTTGCGCTTTAATTTCAGCCGATTCGGACGAAGTTCCCAAAAATCACTTTTTGGCCTTCCGAAAAATTTCTTTTTTTGCTAAAAAATTGCGCGTTCCGCGAAACGTTGAAATTACGATGTTCTCGTCATAAGAACACTGCGCGCACAGTTGCGCTTTCATTTCAGCCGATTCGGACGAAGTTCCCAACAATCACTTTTTGCCCTTCCGAAAAATTTCATTTTTCGCTAAAAAATTGCGGGTGCCGCGAAACGTTGAAATTACGATGTTCTCGTCATAAGAACACTGCGCGCACATTTGCGCTTTAATTTCAGCCGATTCGGACACAGGTTCCCAAAAATCACTTTTTGGCCTCCCCAAAAATTTCATTTTTTGCTAAAAAATTGCGGGTGCCGCGAAACGTTGAAATTACGATGTTCTCGTCATAAGAACACTGCGCGCACATTTGCGGTAAAATTTTAGCCGATTCGGACGAAGTTCCCAAAAATAACTTTTTGGCTTTCCGAAAAATTTCATTTTTTGCTAAAAAATTGCGGGTGCCGCGAAACGTTGAAATTACGATGTTCTCGTCATAAGAACACTGCGCGCACATTTGCGCTTTAATTTCAGCCGATTCGGACGAAGTTCCCAAAAATCACTTTTTGGCTTTCCGATAAATTTGATTTTTTGCTAAAAAATTTCGCGTGCCGCGAAACGTTGAAATTACGATGTTCTCGTCATAAGAACACTGCGCGCACATTTGCGCTTTTATTTCAGCCGATTCGGACGAAGTTCCCAAAAATCACTTTGTGGCCTTCCGAAAAATTTCATTTTTTGCTAAAAAATTGCGGGTGCCGCGAAACGTTGAAATTACGATGTTCTCGTCATAAGAACACTGCGCGCACATTTGCGCTTTAATTTCAGCCGATTCGGACGAGGTTCCAAAAAATCACTTTTTGGCCTTCCGAAAAATTTCATTTTTTGATAAAAAATTGCGGGTGCCGCGAGATGTTGAAATTACGATGTTCTCGTCATAAGAACACTGCGCGCACATTTGCCCTTTAATTTCAGCCGATTCGGACGAAGTTCCCAAAAATCACTTTTTGGCCTTCCGAAAAATTTCATTTTTTGCTAAAAAATTGCGCGTGCCGCGAAACGTTGAAATTACGATGTTCTCGTCATAAGAACACTGCGCGCACATTTGCGCTTTAATTTCAGCCGATTCGGACAAAGTTTCAAAAAATCACTTTTTGGCCTTCCGAAAAATTTCATTTTTTGCTAAAAAATTGCGGGTGCCGCGAAACGTTGAAATTACGATGTTCTCGTCATAAGAACACTGCGCGCACATTTGCGCTTTAATTTCAGCCGATTCGGACGAAGTTCCCAAAAATCACTTTCTGGCTTCCCGAAAAATTTCATTTTTTGCTAAAAAATTGCGGGTGCCGCGAAACGTTGAAATTACGATGTTCTCGTCATAAGAACACTGCGCGCACATTTGCGCTTTAATTTCAGGCGATTCGGACGAAGTTCCCAAAAATCACTTTTTGGCCTTCCGAAAAATTTTTTTTTTTGCTAAAAAATTGCGCGTTCCGCGAAACGTTGAAATTACGATGTTCTCGTCATAAGAACACTGCGCGCACATTTGCGCTTTTATTTCAGCCGATTCGGACGAAGTTCCCAAAAATCACTTTTTGGCCTTCCGAAAAATTTCATTTTTTGCTAAAAAATTGCGGGTGCGGCGAAACGTTGAAATTACGATGTTCTCGTCATAAGAACACTGCGCGCACATTTGCGCTTTAATTTCAGCCGATTCGGACGAAGTTCACAAAAATCACTTTTTGGCCTTTCGAAAAATTTCATTTTTTGCTAAAAAATTGCGCGTGCCGCGAAACGTTGAAATTACGATGTTCTCGTCATAAGAACACTGCGCGCACATATGCGCTTTAATTTCAGCCGATTCGGACGAAGTTCCAAAAAATCACTTTTTGGCCTTCCGAAAAATTTCATTTTCTGCTAAAAAATTGCGGGTGCCGCGAAACGTTGAAATTACGATGTTCTCGTCATAAGAACACTGCGCGCACATTTGCGCTTTAATTTCAGCCGATTCGGACGAAGTTCCCAAAAATCACTTTTTGGCCTCCCGAAAAATTTCATTTTTTGCTAAAAAATTGCGCGTTCCGCGAAACGTTGAAATTACGATGTTCTCGTCATAAGAACACTGCGCGCACATTTGTGGTAAAATTTAAGCCGATTCGGACGAAGTTCCGAAAAATCACTTTTTGGCTTTCCGAAAAATTTCATTTTTTGCTAAAAAATTGCGGGTGCCGCGAAACGTTGAAATTACGATGTTCTCGTCATAAGAACACTGCGCGCACATTTGCGGTAAAATTTCAGCCGATTCGGACGAAGTTCCCAAAAATCACTCTTTGGCCTTCCGAAAAATTTCACGTTTTGCTAAAAAATTGCGGGTGCCGCGAAACGTTGAAATTACGATGTTCTCGTCATAAGAACACTGCGCGCACATTTGCGCTTTAATTTCAGGCGATTCGGACGAAGTTCCAAAAATCACTTTTTGGCCTCCCGAAAAATTTCATTTTTTGCTAAAAAATTGCGGGTGCCGCGAAACGTTGAAATTACGATGTTCTCGTCATAAGAACACTGCGCGCACATTTGCGCTTTAATTTCAGCCGATTCGGACGAAGTTCCCAAAAATCACTTTTTGGCCTTCCGAAAAATTTGATTTTTTGCTAAAAAATTGCGCGTGCCGCGAAACGTTGAAATTACGATGTTCTCGTCATAAGAACACTGCGCGCACATTTGCGCTTTAATTTCAGCCGATTCGGACGAAGTTCCAAAAAATCACTTTTTGGCCTTCCGAAAAATTTCATTTTTTGCTAAAAAATTGCGGGTGCCGCGAAACGTTGAAATTACGATGTTCTCGTCATAAGAACACTGCGCGCACATTTGCGCTTTTATTTCAGCCGATTCGGACGAAGTTCCCAAAAATCACTTTTTGGCCTTCCGAAAAATTTCATTTTTTGCTAAAAAATTGCGGGTGCCGCGAAACGTTGAAATTACGATGTTCTCGTCATAAGAACACTGCGCGCAACTTGCGCTTTCATTTAAGTCGATTCGGACGAAGTTCCCAAAAATCAGTTTTTGGCCTCCCGAAAAATTTCATTTTTTGCTAAAAAATTGCGAGTGCCACGAAACGTTGCAATTACGAAGTTCTCGTCATAAGAACACTGCGCGCACATTTGCGCTTTAATTTCAGCCGCTTCGGACGAAGTTCCCAAAAATCACGTTTTGGCCTTCCGAAAAATTTCTTTTTTTGCTAAAAAATTGCGCGTTCCCCGAAACGTTAAAAGTACGATGTTCTCGTCATAAGAACACTGCGCGCACAGTTGCGCTTTCATTTCAGCCGATTCGGATGAAGTTCCCAACGATCACTTTTTGGCCTTCCGAAAAATTTCATTTTTCGCTAAAAAATTGCGGGTGCCGCGAAACGTTGAAATTACGATGTTCTCGTCATAAGAACACTGCGCGCACATTTGCGCTTTAATTTCAGCCGATTCGGACGAAGTTCCCAAAAATCACTTTTTGGCCTTCCGAAAAATTTCATTTTTTGCTAAAAAATTGCGCGTTCCGCGAAACGTTGAAATTACGATGTTCTCGTCATAAGAACACTGCGCGCACATTTGTGGTAAAATTTAAGCCGATTCGGACAAAGTTCCGAAAAATCACTTTTTGGCTTTCCGAAAAATTTCATTTTTTGCTAAAAAATTGCGGGTGCCGCGAAACGTTGAAATTACGATGTTCTCGTCATAAGAACACTGCGCGCACAGTTGCGCTTTCATTTCAGCCGATTCTGATGAAGTTCCCAACGATCACTTTTTGGCCTTCCGAAAAATTTCATTTTTCGCTAAAAAATTGCGGGTGCCGCGAAACGTTGAAATTACGATGTTCTCGTCATAAGAACACTGCGCGCACATTTGCGCTTTAATTTCAGCCGATTCGGACGAAGTTCCCAAAAATCACTTATTGGCCTTCCGAAAAATTTCATTTTTTGCTAAAAAATTGCGCGTTCCGCGAAACGTTGAAATTACGATGTTCTCGTCATAAGAACACTGCGCGCACATTTGTGGTAAAATTTAAGCCGATTCGGACGAAGTTCCGAAAAATCACTTTTTGGCTTTCCGAAAAATTTCATTTTTTGCTAAAAAATTGCGGGTGCCGCGAAACGTTGAAATTACGATGTTCTCGTCATAAGAACACTGCGCGCACATTTGCGGTAAAATTTCAGCCGATTCGGACGAAGTTCCCAAAAATCACTTTTTGGCGTTCCGAAAAATTTCACGTTTTGCTAAAAAATTGCGGGTGCCGCGAAACGTTGAAATTACGATGTTCTCGTCATAAGAACACTGCGCGCACATTTGCGCTTTCATTTAAGCCGATTTCGACGAAGTTCCCAAAAATCACTTTTTGGTCTTCCGAAAAATTTCATTTTTTGCTAAAAAATTGCGGGTGCCGCGAAACGTTGAAATTACGATGTTCTCGTCATAAGAACACTGCGCGCACATTTGCGCTTTAATTTCAGGCGATTCGGACGAAGTTCCAAAAATCACTTTTTGGCCTCCCGAAAAATTTCATTTTTTGCTAAAAAATTGCGGGTGCCGCGAAACGTTGAAATTACGATGTTCTCGTCATAAGAACACTGCGCGCACATTTGCGCTTTAATTTCAGCCGATTCGGACGAAGTTCCCAAAAATCACTTTTTGGCCTTCCGAAAAATTTCTTTTTTTGGTAAAAAATTGCGCGTTCCGCGAAACGTTGAAATTACGATGTTCTCGTCATAAGAACACTGCGCGCACAGTTGCGCTTTCATTTCAGCCGATTCGGACGAAGTTCCCAACAATCACTTTTTGCCCTTCCGAAAAATTTCATTTTTCGCTAAAAAATTGCGGGTGCCGCGAAACGTTGAAATTACGATGTTCTCGTCATAAGAACACTGCGCGCACATTTGCGCTTTAATTTCAGCCGATTCGGACACAGGTTCCCAAAAATCACTTTTTGGCCTCCCCAAAAATTTCATTTTTTGCTAAAAAATTGCGGGTGCCGCGAAACGTTGAAATTACGATGTTCTCGTCATAAGAACACTGCGCGCACATTTGCGGTAAAATTTTAGCCGATTCGGACGAAGTTCCCAAAAATAACTTTTTGGCTTTCCGAAAAATTTCATTTTTTGCTAAAAAATTGCGGGTGCCGCGAAACGTTGAAATTACGATGTTCTCGTCATAAGAACACTGCGCGCACATTTGCGCTTTAATTTCAGCCGATTCGGACGAAGTTCCCAAAAATCACTTTTTGGCTTTCCGATAAATTTGATTTTTTGCTAAAAAATTTCGCGTGCCGCGAAACGTTGAAATTACGATGTTCTCGTCATAAGAACACTGCGCGCACATTTGCGCTTTTATTTCAGCCGATTCGGACGAAGTTCCCAAAAATCACTTTGTGGCCTTCCGAAAAATTTCATTTTTTGCTAAAAAATTGCGGGTGCCGCGAAACGTTGAAATTACGATGTTCTCGTCATAAGAACACTGCGCGCACATTTGCGCTTTAATTTCAGCCGATTCGGACGAGGTTCCAAAAAATCACTTTTTGGCCTTCCGAAAAATTTCATTTTTTGATAAAAAATTGCGGGTGCCGCGAGATGTTGAAATTACGATGTTCTCGTCATAAGAACACTGCGCGCACATTTGCCCTTTAATTTCAGCCGATTCGGACGAAGTTCCCAAAAATCACTTTTTGGCCTTCCG
The DNA here is from genome assembly GCA_947652115.1 of Blastomussa wellsi. Lineage (NCBI taxonomy): Eukaryota > Metazoa > Cnidaria > Anthozoa > Scleractinia > Plerogyridae > Blastomussa > Blastomussa wellsi. The sequence continues at coordinate 11,163,340 of OX393568.1, read as the reverse complement.
AAAAATTTCATTTTTTGCTAAAAAATTGCGCGTGCCGCGAAACGTTGAAATTACGATGTTCTCGTCATAAGAACACTGCGCGCACATTTGCGCTTTAATTTCAGCCGATTCGGACAAAGTTTCAAAAAATCACTTTTTGGCCTTCCGAAAAATTTCATTTTTTGCTAAAAAATTGCGGGTGCCGCGAAACGTTGAAATTACGATGTTCTCGTCATAAGAACACTGCGCGCACATTTGCGCTTTAATTTCAGCCGATTCGGACGAAGTTCCCAAAAATCACTTTCTGGCTTCCCGAAAAATTTCATTTTTTGCTAAAAAATTGCGGGTGCCGCGAAACGTTGAAATTACGATGTTCTCGTCATAAGAACACTGCGCGCACATTTGCGCTTTAATTTCAGGCGATTCGGACGAAGTTCCCAAAAATCACTTTTTGGCCTTCCGAAAAATTTTTTTTTTTGCTAAAAAATTGCGCGTTCCGCGAAACGTTGAAATTACGATGTTCTCGTCATAAGAACACTGCGCGCACATTTGCGCTTTTATTTCAGCCGATTCGGACGAAGTTCCCAAAAATCACTTTTTGGCCTTCCGAAAAATTTCATTTTTTGCTAAAAAATTGCGGGTGCGGCGAAACGTTGAAATTACGATGTTCTCGTCATAAGAACACTGCGCGCACATTTGCGCTTTAATTTCAGCCGATTCGGACGAAGTTCACAAAAATCACTTTTTGGCCTTCCGAAAAATTTCATTTTTTGCTAAAAAATTGCGCGTGCCGCGAAACGTTGAAATTACGATGTTCTCGTCATAAGAACACTGCGCGCACATATGCGCTTTAATTTCAGCCGATTCGGACGAAGTTCCAAAAAATCACTTTTTGGCCTTCCGAAAAATTTCATTTTCTGCTAAAAAATTGCGGGTGCCGCGAAACGTTGAAATTACGATGTTCTCGTCATAAGAACACTGCGCGCACATTTGCGCTTTAATTTCAGCCGATTCGGACGAAGTTCCCAAAAATCACTTTTTGGCCTCCCGAAAAATTTCATTTTTTGCTAAAAAATTGCGCGTTCCGCGAAACGTTGAAATTACGATGTTCTCGTCATAAGAACACTGCGCGCACATTTGTGGTAAAATTTAAGCCGATTCGGACGAAGTTCCGAAAACTCACTTTTTGGCTTTCCGAAAAATTTCATTTTTTGCTAAAAAATTGCGGGTGCCGCGAAACGTTGAAATTACGATGTTCTCGTCATAAGAACACTGCGCGCACATTTGCGGTAAAATTTCAGCCGATTCGGACGAAGTTCCCAAAAATCACTCTTTGGCCTTCCGAAAAATTTCACGTTTTGCTAAAAAATTGCGGGTGCCGCGAAACGTTGAAATTACGATGTTCTCGTCATAAGAACACTGCGCGCACATTTGCGCTTTAATTTCAGCCGATTCGGACGAAGTTCCCAAAAATCACTTTTTGGCCTCCCGAAAAATTTCATTTTTTGCTAAAAAATTGCGCGTTCCGCGAAACGTTGAAATTACGATGTTCTCGTCATAAGAACACTGCGCGCACATTTGTGGTAAAATTTAAGCCGATTCGGACGAAGTTCCGAAAAATCACTTTTTGGCTTTCCGAAAAATTTCATTTTTTGCTAAAAAATTGCGGGTGCCGCGAAACGTTGAAATTACGATGTTCTCGTCATAAGAACACTGCGCGCACATTTGCGGTAAAATTTCAGCCGATTCGGACGAAGTTCCCAAAAATCACTCTTTGGCCTTCCGAAAAATTTCACGTTTTGCTAAAAAATTGCGGGTGCCGCGAAACGTTGAAATTACGATGTTCTCGTCATAAGAACACTGCGCGCACATTTGCGCTTTAATTTCAGGCGATTCGGACGAAGTTCCAAAAATCACTTTTTGGCCTCCCGAAAAATTTCATTTTTTGCTAAAAAATTGCGGGTGCCGCGAAACGTTGAAATTACGATGTTCTCGTCATAAGAACACTGCGCGCACATTTGCGCTTTAATTTCAGCCGATTCGGACGAAGTTCCCAAAAATCACTTTTTGGCCTTCCGAAAAATTTGATTTTTTGCTAAAAAATTGCGCGTGCCGCGAAACGTTGAAATTACGATGTTCTCGTCATAAGAACACTGCGCGCACATTTGCGCTTTAATTTCAGCCGATTCGGACGAAGTTCCAAAAAATCACTTTTTGGCCTTCCGAAAAATTTCATTTTTTGCTAAAAAATTGCGGGTGCCGCGAAACGTTGAAATTACGATGTTCTCGTCATAAGAACACTGCGCGCACATTTGCGCTTTTATTTCAGCCGATTCGGACGAAGTTCCCAAAAATCACTTTTTGGCCTTCCGAAAAATTTCATTTTTTGCTAAAAAATTGCGGGTGCCGCGAAACGTTGAAATTACGATGTTCTCGTCATAAGAACACTGCGCGCAACTTGCGCTTTCATTTAAGTCGATTCGGACGAAGTTCCCAAAAATCAGTTTTTGGCCTCCCGAAAAATTTCATTTTTTGCTAAAAAATTGCGAGTGCCACGAAACGTTGCAATTACGAAGTTCTCGTCATAAGAACACTGCGCGCACATTTGCGCTTTAATTTCAGCCGCTTCGGACGAAGTTCCCAAAAATCACTTTTTGGCCTTCCGAAAAATTTCTTTTTTTGCTAAAAAATTGCGCGTTCCCCGAAACGTTAAAAGTACGATGTTCTCGTCATAAGAACACTGCGCGCACAGTTGCGCTTTCATTTCAGCCGATTCGGATGAAGTTCCCAACGATCACTTTTTGGCCTTCCGAAAAATTTCATTTTTCGCTAAAAAATTGCGGGTGCCGCGAAACGTTGAAATTACGATGTTCTCGTCATAAGAACACTGCGCGCACATTTGCGCTTTAATTTCAGCCGATTCGGACGAAGTTCCCAAAAATCACTTTTTGGCCTTCCGAAAAATTTCATTTTTTGCTAAAAAATTGCGCGTTCCGCGAAACGTTGAAATTACGATGTTCTCGTCATAAGAACACTGCGCGCACATTTGTGGTAAAATTTAAGCCGATTCGGACAAAGTTCCGAAAAATCACTTTTTGGCTTTCCGAAAAATTTCATTTTTTGCTAAAAAATTGCGGGTGCCGCGAAACGTTGAAATTACGATGTTCTCGTCATAAGAACACTGCGCGCACATTTGCGGTAAAATTTCAGCCGATTCGGACGAAGTTCCCAAAAATCACTTTTTGGCGTTCCGAAAAATTTCACGTTTTGCTAAAAAATTGCGGGTGCCGCGAAACGTTGAAATTACGATGTTCTCGTCATAAGAACACTGCGCGCACATTTGCGCTTTCATTTAAGCCGATTTCGACGAAGTTCCCAAAAATCACTTTTTGGTCTTCCGAAAAATTTCATTTTTTGCTAAAAAATTGCGGGTGCCGCGAAACGTTGAAATTACGATGTTCTCGTCATAAGAACACTGCGCGCACATTTGCGCTTTAATTTCAGGCGATTCGGACGAAGTTCCAAAAATCACTTTTTGGCCTCCCGAAAAATTTCATTTTTTGCTAAAAAATTGCGGGTGCCGCGAAACGTTGAAATTACGATGTTCTCGTCATAAGAACACTGCGCGCAACTTGCGCTTTCATTTAAGTCGATTCGGACGAAGTTCCCAAAAATCAGTTTTTGGCCTCCCGAAAAATTTCATTTTTTGCTAAAAAATTGCGAGTGCCACGAAACGTTGCAATTACGAAGTTCTCGTCATAAGAACACTGCGCGCACATTTGCGCTTTAATTTCAGCCGCTTCGGACGAAGTTCCCAAAAATCACTTTTTGGCCTTCCGAAAAATTTCTTTTTTTGCTAAAAAATTGCGCGTTCCGCGAAACGTTAAAAGTACGATGTTCTCGTCATAAGAACACTGCGCGCACAGTTGCGCTTTCATTTCAGCCGATTCGGATGAAGTTCCCAACGATCACTTTTTGGCCTTCCGAAAAATTTCATTTTTCGCTAAAAAATTGCGGGTGCCGCGAAACGTTGAAATTACGATGTTCTCGTCATAAGAACACTGCGCGCACATTTGCGCTTTAATTTCAGCCGATTCGGACGAAGTTCCCAAAAATCACTTTTTGGCCTTCCGAAAAATTTCATTTTTTGCTAAAAAATTGCGCGTTCTGCGAAACGTTGAAATTACGATGTTCTCGTCATAAGAACACTGCGCGCACATTTGTGGTAAAATTTAAGCCGATTCGGACAAAGTTCCGAAAAATCACTTTTTGGCTTTCCGAAAAATTTCATTTTTTGCTAAAAAATTGCGGGTGCCGCGAAACGTTGAAATTACGATGTTCTCGTCATAAGAACACTGCGCGCACATTTGCGGTAAAATTTCAGCCAATTCGGACGAAGTTCCCAAAAATCACTCTTTGGCCTTCCGAAAAATTTCACGTTTTGCTAAAAAATTGCGGGTGCCGCGAAACGTTGAAATTACGATGTTCTCGTCATAAGAACACTGCGCGCACATTTGCGCTTTCATTTAAGCCGATTCCGACGAAGTTCCCAAAAATCACTTTTTGGTCTTCCGAAAAATTTCATTTTTTGCTAAAAAATTGCGGGTGCCGCGAAACGTTGAAATTACGATGTTCTCGTCATAAGAACACTGCGCGCACATTTGCGCTTTAATTTCAGCCGATTCGGACGAAGTTCCCAAAAATCACTTTTTGGCCTTCCGAAATATTTCATTTTTTGCTAAAAAAATGCGGGTGCCGCGAAACGTTGAAATTACGATGTTCTCGTCATAAGAACACTGCGCGCACATTTGCGCTTTTATTTCAGCCGATTCGGACGAAGTTCCCAAAAATCACTTTTTGGCCTTCTGAAAAATTTCATTTTTTGCTAAAAAATTGCGGGTGCCACGAAACGTTGCAATTACGAAGTTCTCGTCATAAGAACACTGCGCGCACATTTGCGCTTTAATTTCAGCCGCTTCGGACGAAGTTCCCAAAAATCACTTTTTGGCCTTCCGAAAAATTTCTTTTTTTGCTAAAAAATTGCGCGGTCCGAGAAACGTTGAAAGTACGATGTTCTCGTCATAAGAACACTGCGCGCACAGTTGCGCTTTCATTTCAGCCGATTCGGATGAAGTTCCCAACAATCACTTTTTGGCCTTCCGAAAAATTTCATTTTTCGCTAAAAAATTGCAGGTGCCGCGAAACGTTGAAATTACGATGTTCTCGTCATAAGAACACTGCGCGCACATTTGCGGTTTAATTTCAGCCGATTCGGACGAACTTCCCAAAAATCACTTTTTGGCCTCCCGAAAAATTTCATTTTTTGCTAAAAAATTGCGGGTGCCGCGAAACGTTGAAATTACGATGTTCTCGTCATAAGAACACTGCGCGCACATTTGCGCTTTAATTTCAGCCGATTCGGACGAAGTTCCCAAAATCACTTTTTGGCTTTCCGAAAAATTTGATTTTTTGCTAAAAAATTGCGCGTGCCGCGAAACGTTGAAATTACGATGTTCTCGTCATAAGAACACTGCGCGCACATTTGTGCTTTAATTTCAGCCGATTCGGACGAAGTTCCCAAAAATCACTTTGTGGCCTCCCGAAAAATTTCATTTTTTGCTAAAAAATTGCGGGTGCCGCGAAACGTTGAAATTACGATGTTCTCGTCATAAGAACACTGCGCGCACATTTGCGGTAAAATTTTAGCCGATTCGGATGAAGTTCCCAAAAATAGCTTTTTGGCTTTCCGAAAAATTTCATTTTTTGCTAAAAAATTGCGGGTGCCGCGAAACGTTGAAATTACGATGTTCTCGTCATAAGAACACTGCGCGCACATTTGCGCTTTAATTTCAGCCGATTCGGACGAAGTTCCCAAAAATCACTTTTTGGCTTTCCGAAAAATTTGATTTTTTGCTAAAAAATTGCGCGTGCCGCGAAACGTTGAAATTACGATGTTCTCGTCATAAGAACACTGCGCGCACATTTGCGCTTTTATTTCAGCCGATTCGGACAAAGTTCCCAAAAATCACTTTTTGGCCTTCCAAAAAATTTCATTTTTTGCTAAAAAATTGCGGGTGCCGCGAAACGTTGAAATTACGATGTTCTCGTCATAAGAACACTGCGCGCACATTTGCGCTTTAATTTCAGCCGATTCGGAGGAAGTTCCAAAAAATCACTTTTTGGTCTTCTGAAAAATTTCATTTTTTGCTAAAAAATTGCGGGTGCCGCGAAACGTTGAAATTACGATGTTCTCGTCATAAGAACACTGCGAGCACATTTGCGCTAAAATTTCAGCCAATTCGGACGAAGTTCCAAAAAATGACTTTTTGGCTTTCCGAAAAATTTTAATTTTTCTAAAAAATTGCGGGTGCCGCGAAACGTTGAAATTACGATGTTCTCGTCATAAGAACACTGCGCGCACATTTGCGCTTTAATTTCAGCCGATTCGGATGAAGTTCCCAAAAATCACTTTTTGGCCTCCCGAAAAATTTCATTTTTTGCTAAAAAATTGCGGGTGCCGCAAAACGTTGAAATTACGATGTTCTCGTCATAAGAACACTGCGCGCATATTTGCACTAAAATTTCAGCCGATTAGGACGAAGTTCCAAAAAATGACTTTTTGCCTTTCCGAAAAATTTTAATTTTTGCTAAAAAATTGCGGGTGCCGCGAAACGTTGAAATTACGATGTTCTCGTCATAAGAACACTGCGCGCACATTTGCGCTTTAATTTCAGCCGATTCGGACGAAGTTCCCAAAAATCACTTTTTGGCCTTCCGAAAAATTTCATTTTTTGCTAAAAAATTGCGCGTGCCGCGAAAGGTTGAAATTACGATGTTCTCGTCATAAGAACACTGCGCGCACATTTGCGCTTTAATTTCATGCGATTCGGACGAAGTTCCCAAAAATCAGTTTTTGGCCTCCCGAAAAATTTCATTTTTTGCTAAAAAATTGCGGGTGCCGCGAGACGTTGAAATTACGATGTTCTCGTTATAAGAACACTGCGCGCACATTTGCGCTTTAATTTCAGCCGATTCGGACGAAGTTCCCAAAAATCACTTTTTGACCTTCCGAAAAATTTCATTTTTTGCTAAAAAATTGCGCATGCCGCGAAACGTTGAAATTACGATGTTCTCGTCATAAGAACACTGCGCGCACATTTCCGCTTTAATTTCAGCCGACTCGGACAAAGTTCCAAAAAATAACTTTTTGGCCTTCCGAAAAATTTCATTTTTTGCTAAAAAATTGCGGGTGCCGCGAAACGTTGAAATTACGATGTTCTCGTCATAAGAACACTGCGCGCACATTTGCGCTTTAATTTCAGCCGATTCGGACGAAGTTCCCAAAAATCACTTTTTGGCCTTCCGAAATATTTCATTTTTTGCTAAAAAATTGCGGGTGCCGCGAAACGCGTAAATTACGATGTTCTCGTCATAAGAACACTGCGCGCACATTTGCCCTTTAATTTCAGCCGATTCGGACGAAGTTCCCAAAAATCACTTTTTGGCCTTCCGAAAAATTTCTTTTTTTGCTAAAAAATTGCGCGTTCCGCGAAACGTTAAAATTACGATGTTCTCGTCGTAAGAACACTGCGCGCACAGTTGCGCTTTCATTTCAGCCGATTCGGACGAAGTTCCCAACAATCACTTTTTGCCCTTCCGAAAAATTTCATTTTTCGCTAAAAAATTGCGGGTGCCGCGAAACGTTGAAATTACGATGTTCTCGTCATAAGAACACTGCGCGCACATTTGCGCTTTAATTTCAGCCGATTCGGACGAAGTTCCCAAAAATCACTTTTTGGCGTCCCAAAAAATTTCATTTTTTGCTAAAAAATTGCGGGTGCCGCGAAACGTTGAAATTACGATGTTCTCGTCATAAGAACACTGCGCGCACATTTGCGGTAAAATTTTAGCCGATTCGGACGAAGTTCCCAAAAATCACTTTTTGGCTTTCCGAAAAATTTCATTTTTTGCTAAAAAATTGCGGGTGCCGCGAAACGTTGAAATTACGATGTTCTCGTCATAAGAACACTGCGCGCACATTTGCGCTTTAATTTCAGCCGATTCGGACGAAGTTCCCAAAAATCACTTTTTGGCTTTCCGAAAAATTTGATTTTTTGCTAAAAAATTTCGCGTGCCGCGAAACGTTGAAATTACGATGTTCTCGTCATAAGAACACTGCGCGCACATTTGCGCTTTTATTTCAGCCGATTCGGACAAAGTTCCCTAAAATCACTTTTTGGCCTTCCGAAAAATTTCATTTTTTGCTAAAAAATTGCGGGTGCCGCGAAACGTTGAAATTACGATGTTCTCGTCATAAGAACACTGCGCGCACATTTGTGCTTAAATTTCAGCCGATTCGGTCAAAGTTCCAAAAAATCACTTTTTGGCCTTCCGAAAAAATTCATTTTTTGCTAAAAAATTGCGTTTGCCGCGAAACGTTGAAATTACGATGTTCTCGTCATAAGAACTCTTCGCGCACATTTGCGCTTAAATTTCAGCCGATTCGGTCAAAGTTCCAAAAAATCACTTTTTGGCCTTCCGAAAAAATTCATTTTTTGCTACAAAATTGCGGGTGCCGCGAAACGTTGAAATTACGATGTTCTCGTCATAAGAACACTGCGAGCACATTTACGCTTTAATTTCAGCCGATTCGGTCAAAGTTCCAAAAAATCACTTTTTGCCCCTCCGAAAAATTTCATTTTTTGCTAAAAAATTGCGCGTGCCGCGAAACGTTGAAATTACGATGTTCTCGTCATAAGAACACTGCGCGCACATTTGCGCTTTAATTTTAGCCGATTCGGTCAAAGTTCAAAAAATTCACTTTTTGGCCTTCCGAAAAATTTTATTTTTTCCTAAAAAATATCGGGTCTCGCGAAACGGCAAAATTACGATGTTCTCGTGATAAGGGCACTGCGCGCACATTACCGCTTTAATTTCAGCCGATTCGACCAAAGTTCCAAAGAATCACTTTTTGGCTGTCCGAAAAATTTCATTTTTGCTAAAAAAAATTGCGGGTGCCGCTAAACGGTAAAATTCCGATGTTTTCGTGATAAGGGCACATCGCGCACATTAGTGCTTTAATTTCAGCCGATTCGACCAAAGTTCGGAAAAATCACTTTTTGGCCTTCCGAAAAATTTTATTTTTTTCTAAAAAAAATTACTGGTGCCGCGAAACGGTAAAATTGCGATGTTCTCGTTATAAGGGCACTGCGCGCACATTAGCGCTTTTATTTCAGCAGATTCGGCCAAAGTTCCAAAGAATTACTTTTTAGCCTTTCTTAAAATTTCATTTTTTGTTAAAAAATTGCGGGTGCTTCGAAATGGTAAAATTACGATGTTCTCGTTATAAAGGCACTGTTCGCACATTAGCGCTATAATTTCAGACGAAGAAATTTCTCAACAATACCCAGCAAGAATACACAGCAATACCAGGGATTCCAATTTTTCTATTTTGATATGGTGCCCGCAGGAATATACTTGCAAAAAATACCTGCAATGCCTTCTACAAGGGGAACACTAGCACCCAAGGAGGTACAAAAGAAATTCGGTATTGGCACAACACGGCACTACAGAATATGGAGAGAAGCAGGCGTTTTCGATAGAAAAACCTCCAAACCAACCGAAACAGCAGAAACTGAAATATCGGCTGCAAGGCCTGCAACAGCAGAAACAGCAAAAACCGCGGCTGCAAGGTCAGCAAGGCCTGCAGAAACCGCAGAAAACGCGGCTGCAAGGTCAGCAAAGCCTGCAGAAACCGCAGAAAAAAAGTGGCAGGATTTTCTTCTTTCCGCAGATCCTGGCCGGCGTGCAGGAGCTGGAGAAAAATATGGATTTCTTGTTGGAGACCCAAGAAAGCCACTACCAAGATGTGGAGGAGATTGTGGAAGATTTGCAGGGGTTGGAAGAGGAATTGGAACAAAATAGCGAAGGAATCCTGGAGAGCATAGAAAAAAAAGCAGCAATGCGGTTCGAGAGCAAACAGACAGAATAGTGGGCGCCGCCAATGCTGCAACGTCTGCTGCTTGGGGTGTTGTGCAGGTTGTTGGGATTGTTTGCGGGATTGGTTCTGTCCTCCTTCTTCTGCATGCAAAACTGCGACCGAAATACGAAGAGTGGAAACAGCAGAGCGCCACGCCACCCGAAAAGGTGCAGTTGGCCAACCCGCCACAGCAGCCTGCGCCCAACCATCCATAGAATCCTGCGGACAAAGGAATTTATGGAATGGTCTAGAAAGTACTCGCAATTGGAAACATGCAACAGATATTCCAAATGGAATTGGTCTACGGCAGAGGTGTTCTACCACACTTTCGACGCGACCAGTTCGAAGAATGTAGAAAAAAGTACAAGAAACAAGAAGACACGGAATATTGGGAAGATTGGGATTCTCTCTGCAAATATGCAGAAACAAAGGAGAACCAAAATGTTGCCACAGTTGTGGGCAAAATAAAAAATGGAAATCCTGGCATCTTGGAGAACTTTTCGTTGTTGCTTTCTACGGGGATTTTGTTTTCTGCCTTCCTGGCGGCCAAATTGTTGCATAGACATGGTCTTGGTTTCTACGCCAGAGCAACAAGTCTGTACTTCTTTTTTTGTGGTGTGGTTCTCTCATGCCCGATTCTGCAAAGCAATGGCGTTGTTCTTTTTTCGAGGAACTCGAAGCCTCCAAGAATCTCCACCTCTTTTTCCAGAAAATAGCCTTGTATTGGGGTTTCGTCGTCTGTTGTTGGCTGCCCGTCCTCTCCAACCGGAAACACAAACAATATGGTTCGCGGAGAGTTTCGAAAAGTTGTGTAAGCAAACTTCTTGCACTTGTATTCGCCGGGCTGCAAGTCTATCGATTTTTTTGTGTCCTTGTTTTTCGGCGCCTCTACTTTTTCGAACTCCGTTTCTTTTTCGAGCTTTTCTCGAAGAATATCGTATTTTGCGCTCTCCTCTGCCATCGCTTGTAAAATTGCAGCTCTTTGCGGATCTGGTGCGGAAACAACACGCATTGGGTTCCATACAATATTTTTCCCTTCGTTGTTGCAGAAACTTTGCGGCTTCCCTATCTGTATTTCCAAACCTCCAAGCTTTTCGACGTTGCAGAAAGAAGGAAGCCAGAAAGTCGTTCTGCCGTACCAGTCCGAAACGGACTTTTCGAAAATGTCCAGGCATTCTGAAACAATTTTTTGCAGAACTTTTGTTGCAAACACATTGGCGATTTTCCCTTCGTTTGCCAATACAACCCGAAATTTGCTTTTGGGGTCCTTTCTTTGCCTGCCGCCAACAACTTTCCACTTCGCGCATGCAAGCGCCGCAAACTTCGTTGCAAATTCTCGCAAACATTAGAGACATTTAGCACCAGGTTTTTGGTTGATTACCGCAAACCGCAAACGTCAAGAAGTCACGTGACGTTGGCCTTGCCGTCACGTTTGTCGTCCGCGGTTCACGTTTCGACTGCAAGAACAGCTGTTAGCGGTAAGTGAAATGCGGCAGTGTTTTTAGACTATTGTAACTTTAAAATCCCACGTTTACGTCTGAAAATTTTCTTTTTACACTCCTTTTCTCTATATACGACAAAGTACCAGGAGTCAAGGATGAAATCTTTAAGAGTTTCGAGCATTTGAACTGAAGGCGTGAGAATGAATGAAAAACAAAATGGCGGGCTGACTTTCGTCTGTTCGCGACTACGACAACAGCTGTTGATTTTCTTTTTTCTGTCTATTTTATGCAGATTTCTGGAAGGAAACCGATTAAGAGTAAAGTGCTTGGTCTTGGTTTGACATTTATTGCTCCCTTTCGGTGGCCAACGATATTCCACAATCTCGAACTAGCAACAGAGGTTGCAGCTACTAGACCGAACTCTCCAGCAGAGTGGGATAATGTTGCACAAGCTTTAAGCCTAGCTTTTAGCTCGGAAGATAAGAAAGTTAGAGTGCCATCAATAAACCCCCAGCATTGTTCCAGAGGAGCACCTTTTGTATGAATAGCTTGTGCGAAAAGTTCTGGATCAAGCCATACAAGATCTAGACTATCCAGTAGGTGGCTAAAGCGGTCGTGAAGGTCATCAACAATCTAGGAAATATTTAGTTTGATATTAATCAATGTTGCTGCAAGTCATGAAACAATAACAAAACAATGAAATGTCTCTTTTATTGCAATAAATCACCTTAGTAAAAATGAGGCAGAGTTCAGAATCGGATCTTCCAAAAGTTGTAACTAGGTCACACCATCTATTGGGATACGAAAGTCGTCGTAAAAGTATCATGAGTGCCTCCATCCCGGATGCATTCGTCCTTTGGCTGCAAATATAGCATTCTGGTATTTCCAGTGCATCAAGGAGACGTGGCAAGTCATCCTTTTGAAACCTACAATGCACCATGGATTTCTTGAACTCAGTAATTGTTAAGAGTATAAAGGCTCAAGTTTTAAACATGGTAGAATTAAAAAGAAAACGTGCGCGAAAAAAGGATCTAGTAACGTGATACGTTTACGTATCTAAACATCCTTTCGCATTGATCTTCACTAACGTCCTCTAAGTTTAGTTTCGGGGTGTTAACAACTGTCTTTGGAGGAAACATAGCGTTCAGTAATAGAAAATCCAGGTCGTCCTCTTCGCCGCTACTGGAAGTCGAATGATCATCAGAGTCATCATGAAGCATGACTGTGACGATGTCGTTGAAATTACGCCTGAAAAACAAAATGATCATTAGTTTATGCTGTCAATGTTAACTTGGTTTACTAAAAACCGCTTTTAAGGTACTTGCACTGGCTAAATTTCGCATTTTTATTTCCCCCCATTTTTTTCTTATCAAGTTTATTAGTACTCCTATTTTGTAGAAATATCGATTTTGAGACAAAATATGCACGAGGAGATAAGAACAGTGAAGCGAAAATTCGTTCATTTACCGGAAGTCAAGGGCATTTCCGAGCGAGGACTGGGGTCGGTTGTTAGGCTATTCGTCCATTTATCAGCGTTTCTTGGCGTTATTTTCGCCCTGGTAGCTGCTTTCCGAGGTTGTGTTGATTGTTCGAGCACTGTTTGTCTTACGGACGCCATATTTGATTTGAGATTTGTCTCCAGTCCTCAAAAGTCAAGATTTGAGAGATCTGGGGCGAGTACATCACCTAGCAACGCATAAACAAACAAAGTTTTTGAGGTCTGCAGGCCTTGTAAACAGCGGAAACACATCAAAAATGGCGACAGCGAACACGAGTGTCTTTTGGCTGTTGAATAACATGGATATTACGGGATTTTTCATGTAATCTTCACCACATTGGACTTAAATTTCGATTCCTTGATCAGCATGGTTTCACAAGAACACGTTTTATTCCGGAATGATGAAGCATTTCCAAATGAAACTCGGCATGGAGTTCATAGTAGTGATAGTCTACAATCGTGTGTTTAACCCTACGCGCTTGTCTCAAAACTGTGGTTTTGGTGGCCGCAGAAGTTGAGGGTAATTATTAAATATCAAAAATCATTGATATCTTTTTGGCAATTCTAAATATCTGAGTAGTCGAACACAGATTTCTGTGTTGTTTAATGAAGAAACAAAATAAAGTTGAATTATTGTCAAATAACTAAATGGCTACAAGAAAAACTTAAAATTGTTGAAATTTTGCTGTTAATATTCTAGTTAATTATTAACATATCGAGGTGTCAAATGTCACGAAAATGTTAGCAACTCATTCACCAGTTAACAGTGAATATGTGTGGAAGGTTTGAAGATTTTTGAGTGAAAATATCCCTTTATTTAGTACTGCAAAAATGCACCAATTTTGCCAGGGCGGGTACCTTAAGCGTGCAAAGTCCTATAAGAACCTTCACACTAACCTTGCTGCAGCCACCATTTTCTGTCAGATCACCCAGAATTCCGTTTTCCTTGTTACTAAAGTAAACGTCTTGCTAAAATCCAAAAATGAACAGTACCTCTAACGGCAAACGCCTAACGGCAAACTGCGGTTTGCGGTTCGCGGTTCTTGGTAAAAACCTGGTGCTAAATCTCTCTATTGTTCCACCATCCCCCGCACCTATTGGCTTTTTTGTTCGTAGACCTTTTTCGATTGCACAATTTTTTCCACCCTTTCCAGCTCTGCTTTGCGGCGATTGTACTCTTCTTCGTCTTTTTTTCGCTTCGCATCTTGCTCGGCCGTTTGTTTGTCCCAAGAACGTCTTCGCCATTCTTCTGCGCTTGCCGCGTCCTGTATTTCTTGCAACGTTTTTTCGCGAGATCTGGTGGAAAGTGTCGAAATTTGCCGCTCTTGTGCGATTTCTGGTACTTCTTGCAGCTGGAATTTGGAGACATTTCGCCCAATATCGCTGCATTTGGTTTGCCGCCATTCCCAAGAAACGGTTTTTGTCGATGGAAGAAGTATAGACGGGTCTGGGGCGCCTGGGTGCAGCTGGCATGGCCTTTTGCTTGCCGCCAATATTGTTTCCGTTTCCTCGTCTTTTGTGTAGCAACGCAGAGGCCCTATTTCCACACCTTCTTCCTCTGTGGAAAGGATATCTACCCGAAAAATCGGGCATGCGCGGAAACCAAAGTCGGCTTCCGCCCACACCACCGAATTTTCCCATTTCGCGTCGACCTCCACGTTCGCTTTGGTTGGTTGCACGTGCACCCCCGATATTCTTCTTGTTTGTGTGTGCGCGAACCAGCCGACAAATATGTGGCCCTGCGGGCGGTCCGCCAAAACGAGGCAACGGTCCAGGCAAGAAGCTAGGTTTTCCTATTGTTTGTTTGGTTGTTGGACCACGAAAAGACCTTCTCTTTCCGGCGAAGCCTTTGCCAAAGTTTCTTGCACCAACTGGTCGGCGGTTTCTTCCGAGAGGTCGTTTGTGGGGCACCCGTATATGGGAACTTCGATTCTGGTGCATCCGCGATCTTGGACATCTGGGTGTTGGAAAGTTCGGCGCAAGTGCTCGTTTGGGCAGTCTGCATAGTTGGCAAGATGGCCGCCCACTGGTTCTCGAATCTCGCCCGCTTCAAAGTTGGAAACGATGTTGTTGTATACTTTTGTCCGGACCATGCGGTCTTCTCTTTTCGAGATCCAAGTGCACACGTTCTTCCCCACACTGTCGGTGTTCTGCAGAATCGTTGGTGCATCCGAACCCACTGCAGAACAAAAGTCGCCCTTCTGGCGAAAACCTTCGAATTCTAGGTGCGAAACAAGGGCTTCGCGGACCAACAATCCGGAAAAATCTTGCGTGTAGTCGATGGAGTAGATTCCAAAACCGAATGCGTGCAGCTGCCGTTCGAAAGCTGGCAGCGCTTCGTGCAAATCTTCCAAAGATATTTCGGAAACGTCTACCTTGGCCACGAAGTAGCCCGCTATCTCGTCTTCTGGATACAGCCTGTTCCAGTGGGACTGTGCCTGTTGCAACATGTCGGCTTCTATCGCTGCTATTGTTGCACGTATCGTGCTTCCGCTGGTTACTTTTGTTTTTGCGAGGGTGTGGACGATGCTTTTGCTGCTGTCCGGTCCTGTGCCCAGGCTCTGCTGCACAGCGAGGCGGATTTTTGCGACCACGAGTTTTGCAGAACCTTCCTCGCCTGTTGTGCAATAAAAGCGGCCTTTTTGGAAAACACAGTCTTCGCGGCGAGGATAGCCGAACACGTAGATGTCGTCGACAAACGCGGGCAGTCCTCGCAGAGGTTGCAGGTGTGTCTTGCCGAGGTTTCCTGCTAGGTAGTCGACTTTCGAGATGTCCGGCAAGAGGTTGCTATCGTACGCATTCTCGAGAACAAGATGGGAGGCCACGTTTTTTTCGCAACGGAGGCCCATGCTTTCGAACGTTTTTTGAACTGCCATTTTTTGTCGAAGTATGCAAAATATTTTCGGCTACATTTGTTCAATTGGGAGAAAAAAAATTTGCAAAAAAAAAATATTTTGTTGTCTGGCTGCTGCTTGTCGAAAATTTGGTAGCTGAAATTTGGTAGGCATAACTTTTTTTCCGCTCCTATTTAAATTTTTTTTCCTCAACTCTGGCGTTTGAATATAATTCTCCATCGGTTTTAACAAGAAGGCTTGCTCTCTTTACGTGTTAGCCGCTGTTGTAGCGTGTGCCCTCCGCGATGCACGCATAGTCGGTAGTCGGTCAAAACCCCGATCCCACAGCTGCGGCATGGTCCGGGCTTTTGCATTCCTTTTTTCATTTGCCAGTTATGCTGCCAGCAATATTTTCGGGCGCACTTTTTGCCGCAGCTCTTTTGCCGATTTCGCAGCAACCACTCGCAGTTGTTTGCTCCGCTTTTTGCTCGCTTCTTGCACTTGGGAGCAGTAATATCACAACCGGTTGCTCGACGTGGTGGTATTCATTAACTACCGGTATTACTACTGCTTTGCATGACAAAAGAGCAAGCAGTTAGAGATTTGCATACTTGTTATAAAAGGAAGTCAACCAGTTAGAGAGTTGCATACTTGTTATAAAAGAAAGTCAACCACACAAACAAAGTTACCGATGGTTGCAAAGGAAATAGGACCAGCAACGATGCAGAATTTTTAAGAAGAACTAGCGAAGGAAATTTAAATATTATGCAAGAATTATGTTGTAGACGAAATGTCTGAACAAAAACTAAAGGCGGAAATTGAAATATTACGCAAGGAGTATGTTATAGACGAAATGTCTGAACAGGAAAAAAAAGAACTTGCGCGCCGGGAGAAAAAAGAAACGTGGGATCAGGCACCTTTTTGCGAAAAACTTGGGCAATTTACAAAAATAATCTATTGCCTCAAATGTGATGATTGCGAAAAACTGGTTTATGTGCCGCATGTTTTGAAAATGGCGAAAAACACTACCTTGAATCATTTCAATGGCCTGATGAAGAATACTACGAAATGTTTATAGAATACGTGTGAGAGCAGAACATTTTCTTTTCAATTCTTTGAAGAGCGGTGTTTCAGAGCAACTTTATAAATGGCGAGGAAAGCTTTTATAATTATTCTGTTATTCGACCAAAACAAGGTCACGGAGGGTAGCAGGGGTTATTAGACTTTGTGACGAAATCAAAGCGTGGGTTTATTTTGACAGGAAGACATGACAACACTGAATTGTTTATTGCCCAGCACGCATGATTGATTAATATCACGCGCCCAACTCTAAAGAACAATTGTTTTCCACGTGTAAAACAATAGTTTCACATTCCAGAGTGCTGAAAAGACAAAATTTCAGCACGCAGGAATGTAAAACAACGTGATAATGGTTGCCAAGGGTTTAATGTTATGACCTCAGGGTGATGATGGTTGCCAAGGAAAGATATGATTGTGCAATATTTTAAAGGTCGAAAGTTATAGAGAGAGCGTCATGTTTTTGTTGTTAATTCATATCATCGCATACGCAATACATGAATTTTCTTCGCCGCCCCTGCTGAATGATGTTAGAAGAATGACATACGAGTGTGTTCAGGCTATTGAAGAGGCACAGAAACGAGCTTCCATTAACCCAAAAGGCTAAGACTATCATCCTTCGAAGACAAATCTTGCAATATTTTTCACTTCATGGCCGGTCACGCGTTATCAATTTTTTATAACACTCAGAGAGATGTTTGTGTTTTTTGTCTCAAAGTTTAGTTGAAATTTGTGCTGGACGCCGCCAGTTTTTTCGAAACTCTTGCCGAACCTGTTTTTTTATCTTTTCAAGATCCGGCGAATCAGTCTGTTTTTCCGCGAAGTTTTCCCGCAGTCTCTATTTGAGTTCACGATATTTCTGCATTTCACGAGTTATTTGTTTGAATTCTGTGTCGGAAACCTTGTTATCGTCAAGAGCTTTAGAGACGGAGCTTTTTATTGAGTCATGCTTTGCAAGGGCAAGAGCTTGAATTTTCGTGTGCTTTTTAACTTTCCTTTCCAGCTTATTGTTAACAACAGACAGGCCTGTGGAAGCAAACCCAACGAGAGCGGCTATTCCAGCAACAGGCGCTCAGACCACAATTCCGACACCAGTGAGTGAAGATGCAACGGCCCCGGAAGACAGGGCGGCACTTGCAAAGCCAAGAGAGAGCACGGAATAGTGAATCACTTTTCGAGCTTTCTTGTATTTTTTCAATACAAGCCTGTAATGTTCAGCCTCATCGGCTATTTTGCTGATCTCAGTTAGCCGGAAATTTTTGGTTCTTTCCAGGGGAAGCTCTTGATAAATATTAACAGGCGGAGCACTTGGCAACACATTTGCCGAAGACATGGTATATACACAGATTTTATTTTTTTAAATGATTTGCAATTCGAATTCTAGGGGTTGATCGTTAAAATCAAAAAGCTCTCCGTCGTAGTCTTGGACTGAAAGCGTTACGCTGTTGACATATTTGTCTGTCGAAGCGTCACGAAAGGGCGGCTGTTCGTCCGTTTGATAGTGGACTTTTTGGAAAGCTTCCCCTCGGATGTCAAACGTTGCAAGAAGGGTTGAAGCTTTGTCATTGACCAAATTTTGATTGCGGTCAACCAAGTCGCAATGGACAAAGTAAGTACTCGGTGTTCTAGGCCGCTTGACGAAAGTTCTAAAAAACAAAACGCGGGATATGCCAAGAAAATCGGATAAGTCACTGTCAAGAGTTATTTTTTTATTCCCAAAGTTGTCAATTACCATTGCACCAGCTGGTGTATGGATTTGAGTGGGAAGTTTTACATCAAATTTAGCGAAAGCATGTTCTATATTTTGAGCCATACTTTCAAGAGTGTAATACTCTCTGGGGAAAGTAATGGGAACAGCACGTTTACCATCTGGATCAGACATTGCAATTACCCCCATCGTTTTTCAAATTATGCCACGAATTATAAAGCGAACAAGACAACAGCCTTACGAAAGAGGCCTCTGGAATCGGGGTGTCAAAATTGACGGTGCATGGATTAGAAGGCGTAGAAATAGTAAGCACAACCATTTATTTTGTTGCACGCAAATTTTCAATTGAAAAATAACGGGGAATATATAAAGATGAACATCTGGAAAACCGCACGTACAGAAACAGATTCTGTTGCGTTTGAATTTCTCGAAAAAAGAGCGCAGTCCGCCGGCAACGCGAAGCTTGCACAAGCCAAGGCGTGGGCGGCTTTTTATGCACAGTTTCCGAGGGACGACAAAAGCAAATTTGAAGCATAGACATTTTTGCGTCGGACCACGCAGCAACAGCTGAAATATTTTACAATAGGGTCCTGGAAGTCTGCAAAGCGTCTTCGGTTCAGACCGCAAATATTGGAGTGCAGGCATGAAAAGCGCGCTGGGTTTGGTTGACGTTGGCGGCTTCAATATTTATCGAAACGACAGTTTTTGGAATATCACGAGAAGTATTTGACAACACAACGCTGAGTCTGCCGCCGCAGGTGCAGGCTTTCTACATCTTCCACGTGTACTTCACGGTTCAGCGCATCCTGTATCATCCTGTAACAAAGTGTGAGCGCGCTCCCGGGCGACCCAACATTCAGTCAGACCAACAAATACCATGACGTGGCGTCTTACAAAAGATTGTGCACAGAGTTCGGCATTCCCCCCCGTCAACCGATTTCCGCTACACGCGAAGTCCAAACTACGGGCTGGGGACCGTTTAGATTTATTGCCGCGACCCTTTCAAACTGGACGTGCCCTATCTATCGGCAAAAGCAAAAGTAGACGAGGAGGACCCAAGGGCGTCAGAAAAGGGAATTTCAGTATGTTTTATAAGAAACGACGCCGCGGAAGAGCAATGCAACTGCTTCGCGCCCAAAACC
The DNA here is from genome assembly GCA_947652115.1 of Blastomussa wellsi. Lineage (NCBI taxonomy): Eukaryota > Metazoa > Cnidaria > Anthozoa > Scleractinia > Plerogyridae > Blastomussa > Blastomussa wellsi. The sequence continues at coordinate 11,143,681 of OX393568.1, read as the reverse complement.
TCGGCAGGTTTAACCCAGGCGGGTTTGTCGCGAATAAACCAGTCGATAGAGGCGTTCGTGTATTGCATTTTGGGCGCGCAAGTCAACGTCCGCAGCAGCATCTTGGGCGAAGGGGGGCGCGCAAAGGAGGCGCATAGCGAGTTCCTTGTCTTGGTGGAAGACGCGATAAGGCAGCCTGACCTGGCAAAAAGCATGCAGCGGTACCAACTGGCGGTGGATGAGGCAAAGGTACAGTTGAACCTTGCTGTGTGCCCGGGCGCCTGGCTGATGCCCCGCGGATGGTAATTAACACAGAAAGCACGGTTGGCTACAACAACCGAATACCAACAGGCGATACCGGGTATGAAGCTGGGAGTCAACGACGGGGCAAACAAAAGCACAAAAAAAGCGGCGCTTCGGCTAATGGATAGCGGGTAATCGAAAATAAACCAGCCAAACAGTCACCCTTCGAACCCGATACACAAAACAGCAATGGCAAAAAAAGAGCCAGCGCCTCTCCTCAAAACAGCTGCAGAGGAGCAAACGGAATCTGAACCAACGCCAACGGCTTGCTCCGGAAGTTCTGGACATGACGTCAACAAAATAGCTGTCGCTGTTGGCGCGGTTGCAGTTGCGGGTTTGGCATTCTTGGCATTTCGTTAACTACTTCTTTGCATAGGTCTCGACCAGAAACGCCACAACAACCAAAATCAGAAGCCAGGTATGCTCTGCCAGAAAAGAGATGACCTGACCAGCTGCCTTGAATAGGAAAGAAACAATCGAGCCAATTAACCCGGGAAGTATTGAAGCAAGTTTTTTGCCAATCTCTTTCAAGCCATTTCCCATCCCTTTGCCGGTGGCTTTCAGCGAGTTGTTAATGGCACCAATGACAGCACCAATCGCCAGCAGCAAGAAAGATTGCCGCGGCGGTCACGCCGTATTTTTTGAAGATCTCTTTGACCCTCTCACGAAGTGGAAGCGCTGTTTCTCTTTCCTCAATCTGCGTTTGCAGACGTGCAAGCTCCTCGGTTCTTTCCGCAACTCTTTCTTCCGCGGCTTCTTTGGAAGAGGGTGAGGCGTTCTCATGGTTGATGATTTTCTGATCTTCATCATTTTCTCGTTGACTGTCTGTTTCTTGCTCACGCAGTTGTAAAAGCGCTCTCGTGTCGTTAAGATTTTGTTGAAGAGCGTTTCTTGCTTTTTCTGTCTCAAGAATGCCTGCTCTGATTTTATCAACCTCCTTGTTCTTTTGTTTGTTCTTTTGTTAGGTTTCAAGAGCTGCTACCTCTTTTTTGCATTTTCAAAATCTGCTTTAAGAATTTTTAGCTGTTGCTGCAGTCTCCGCCTTTCTGGCTCATTTTCTTCATCCGTTGCATCAACCTTTGCTTGAGTTCGATCAATTCTGTTTCTCAGATTTTGAAGCTCTTGGGTAGCTTTTTGCTTTTCTGCAGCAATTTTTCCAGTCTTTCTTTGTTGTTGTTGTTCGGTCTCTCTCAATATCTGGCGTTGTTCTCTTATGCTCTCATTATCTTGAGCAATCAGAGATTCATCTTCTGGCTCAAGGGCTTTTTTGAACTTGTCTGTGAATTTTTTGAGAAGACCACCATCTTTTCTGAAAATGTCAGTCTCACCACCTTGTGGACCAAATGATACAACTGTTGTCTCATTGCCACCCTTTTTGCTAAAACCTATTGGACCTAATTTTCACCTTTGGGAAACTCTTTTTGATAAAGTCTCTAGCTCTTTCAAGAATTGGTGGTTTTCATTTGGATCCAACAACAAAGGTGATCGTCCAACAAAGGTGCTTCAACATAGGATTTGTCAGGCAGCCCGCTCTGTTCGTGCTTCCTTCTTACCACCACCATTTCATGTTTTTCGCCACCATGGTAGGGTGTCGATGCAGAGACAGGCTGAGCCTGAAATGGTTGGGTTGAATTGACCTCTTGTTCATCGCCATCGTGGTCAATAGCATGGTCAAGTTCAGGGTTTTCGTTGCCAAAAGGTGGGTCCTAAGCAGGGTTTTCAAAACCACCTTCCGCCATTGTTGTATATTTAAACAAAATATTTTTCTGTATAATATAGACAAAATGGCGGTGCAAGAAAATCTTTGGCCAACGCACAAAGAGAAAAATCTCGGGGCGATGAAAGCCGAGCATGCAGTAAAGCGCATCACCTTTGATCGTAGCGACGCCAACCCCAGCGAGACCCTGAATGTTTCCGTGCCAAGCTGAACGAGGAAGAGGTCCTCGTGCCCGGCTCGCTCGCACTGCTTTTTAACATCGACTTGACTGGATGGCAACCCAACAACTTCCTCGTTCAAAACGTCGGGCGCGCTCTGGTCGACAAGTTTGTTGTGAAGTACGGGGGCGAAGTACTGCAGGACACGGTGGGGTATGACATCTTCAAGATCTGGGAGGACCTTTTCCTCTCGCAGGAGGAGCGGGACAACAAGCTGCTCGAGGGAATTCAAAGCGAGGACCTCTGTAAGATCCGCTCAAACGCTGAGGATAAGAAAACTTCGGGCGTCGACGCGGAAAACGCGCTCTCCGCAGTTTTCGGCACAAAATACCGAATCAGACTGGACCACCAGATCCTGACCGACCACGGAGTCTTACCCCCAAGCTCTTTACCTCGACCTCGTGTTTGAGCTGACCCTTGCGCGGCCTTAAGGTTGTCAAAGGCTCTGACCCCACAAAACTGAAATACAAGCTGACAGACATCCAGCTCGAGTACGAAATGATGAGAAGAAAGACTCTTGCGAAAGAAGCGCTTAGTGTTTATTTCTACTGGCAATGAATTCTTGTACGATCACGTCCAGCTTTATCAGATGCACACCTTCCCAAAAGCCAAGGAAAGGATTAACCTCAGAGTCAACCCCCAGAGAAGGTTTATGAAAGGAATTCTTCTCCTGTTCATGGAGCCTTACGCTCCAGGGGCCAGAGATACAGAAAAGTACTTCAACCCCGGCCTCTCGAAAATCAGCGTCACGGTGAACGGCTCGCCTAACATGGTGTACAACACCGGCATCTTATACAGGGACATGTGGGAGATGGTCCGTCGCTTCTTTCCACAGAACAAAACGCCCCACATGAATATGACAAAGTTCTACAGCGATGACAAGTTCGGGCTTTTAATCGATCTGCGCTGCATGGCTGCGGCGCGCGCCTCGTAAACACCCAAGACGGGATACAGCTTGAGCTCGAGAGGAAGGCGGAGGAGGCAATGTGAACTGCCAAGTCTTTGTTATATCAGACTTGAAGATGAACATATTGGAGTGGCAATTGAAATCTGTGCAATACTGTTTAAAACAACAATTGGAATCTGTGCAACTGATATAAAACAGCAAGAATCTGTGCAACACTGAATGAATGCAAGCAACATCCCGTTCAACGCGTTGATTGTGGGTCCGACGAATTCAGGCAAATCGCAGTTTGTGGTCTGTGACCAGCTCTATGGCCCTTTTCGTGGCGAGTTCGACAATATCGTGTTGATCTGCACGACCTTCGCGCACAACAAAACCTACCACCGAATTGGTGAAGATTATCCGCGAATGTTTGTGATAATATGCGCGCACCACGGTTGAAGCTCGTCACATGGCTTTTCGAGGGCACCAACACGCTCATAATCCTCGATGACTGTGCAGCCTCGAAAGATGTGAAAGGGCGCACAGGCCCGCTGGTAAAACTTGCCTTTTCTGCTCGGCATATTGGCATCAGCGTTTGGGTGCTGACACAGAAGATGACCAGCATAACAGCCTCCTTCCGGGAGAACGTGGCGGTGGTCGTTCTCTTTTACGCCCCGCGGCCAAGACTTTGAAAGCCATCTTTGAAGATTACGCCGGGGAACTCTCCCAGGATGAGTACAAAGGTCTTATTTCAAAGCTTAAAGCTCGAAAGTTTGCGAATCTCGTTTTCTCGCTTCGGCACCCCTACGGAGTTATTTTGAATTGAAAAAACGGACTTTGTAAGATTATTATACACAAAGAGCTTGCTATCGCAGAGGTTATGAACCTGCTTGAAGCCGAGCCGTCGAGCGGTCCAGCTGTTGTTGTGGCAGGCTCTGGGCCCGATATTCCTGCTCTTCGTGTGCAGCTGGCCGTGCTGGTGTCGACAGGAAAAGCCAAAGAGGTCATCGGGGTGCAGTTAACACACGAGCAGGTGAAGCGCCTCTGCGACAAAGATGTTGAGAAATACACCAAACGGAACGAGGCATACGTGGGCTCAAAGACAACTTGCAACTTGATCGACAGCTTAATTTTTTTTGTGACCAAAGGCGTCGGAATGGTCGTTGACATAGATGACATCGATGCTTATCAAAAAGAACTCAGAAACGACTACATCATCAACAAAGAGCTCTCCAACCTGGCCGGCAACATGGCTTTAAAGTGCGGCCGTTTTCGTGCTGTGGCCAACGCGGGGCTGATCACCGCAAACACCTTGTTTCAAATGAGCTTTTGAAACTCAAACTCACCAACTATTGAATAATTACTTTGCATTGCATTGCAATTCCTCACAAAAAATTATTTTCTCAATTAAAGGAAATTTATTACCATAATAAATGAATTTATGCTGCTTGATTCATATCATTCCCAGCTCCCGGCCGGGGGATTTCCGCTTATCCGGGACATTAGATCTACCGGTACGTACTTAACAAGACAAGGCCCTGTGAAAGGCCTCTTTTGCCGCAAGCTCACTTCGGGAGAACAGGCGGCTCCTAACCAACAACAATCAAGTCGCGTGATTCTATCTTCCGGGGCCGTGGCGGGTAATCCCTCACCTTTGCTGGGAACTGCTTACTTGGTTACGCTATAGGTTCTCACTTTGTATATTCGATAATAGAATAAACGGCCACGCCACAAGCGCGGCCAAATTATCACCAATTAGGTGTCGCTTATTTTCGCCGCTCCCAGCAAACAGAGCTCCGCCAATACTGCGCACTACCGCTGAAATATCCAGCTTTTAGAATCAGAGAGCATAAAGGAAATTTATTACCATAATAAATGAATTTATGCTGCTTGATTCATATCATTCCCAGCTCCCGGCCGGGGGATTTCCGCTTATCCGGGACATTAGATCTACCGGTACGTACTTAACAAGACAAGGCCCTGTGAAAGGCCTCTTTTGCCGCAAGCTCACTTCGGGAGAACAGGCGGCTCCTAACCAACAACAATCAAGTCGCGTGATTCTACCCTCCTCCTCCCCTTGCCTACCACAGGACTAGGTCATATCTTTCTTGTCCCAGTTTGCGGGTAATCCCTCACCTTTGCTGGGAACTGCTTACTTGGTTACGCTATAGGTTCTCACTTTGTATATTCGATAATAGAATAAACGGCCACGCCACAAGCGCGGCCAAATTATCACCAATTAGGTGTCGCTTATTTTCGCCGCTCCCAGCAAACAGAGCTCCGCCAATACTGCGCACTACCGCTGAAATATCCAGCTTTTAGAATCAGAGAGCATAAATATATTTTTGTTTGGAAGTAACTATGCTGAAGAACAGTAACCATAGGTACAACAGGTAACTTCACAAACTCCGGCAACAAAGCCTGCCAAAAAATCCCAAGCGGGTAGCTGCTGGCAAAATGATTGCTGAAAGAACACGGTTGGGCCGCCAAGCGCAGAAAAAAGCCTTAGCCGAGGCCTTAATTGCAAACAATCTGCACCTGCTCCGCCGGTTCCAGAGACCGCACCACCGCCCGATTCCAAAAGTTTTCAAAATGTTCTCAGCACAAACCAATGGATGTCTATTATTGGAATCGGCGCTACTCTTGTTACAAACTATGTCAAGCGAGAAGATATCCAAGCCTTTTTAAGAAAGGCACTGGCACCGGCATCTGCATCTGCATCTGCACCGGAAGCACCTGCACCTGCACCCGCATCTGCACCGGAAGCACCTGCACCTGCACCCGCATCTGCAACGCCACCCAAAAAGGCATTTGCCTGATGGACTAGAGATCTGAATATTTTGATGTTGTTGTATAACAAAATGTGGAAAGTACCAAGCTTCAACCAGTTAATAATAAACGGCACAGCAGTTGCAGGTATTGGCTTATTTTGGGTGACATTCACGAACAGTTGCGTTAGAACTATCTTTTGGTTATACAAAAATCCTCGTATGTTTGTGGGAAAGAAAAAAAGGACGAAGATGAGGAAGAGGAGGAAGGGGAAGGTGTGCAAGAGCTTTTAAATAGGCTTAGTGATCAAAAATATCTTGAAGGCCAAAAAATAAGATTAATAGTGGAAGGCGAGAAATAATTTTCAAATAAATACTTTTTCTCTTATCTATAACCAACATGTCAGACAACAAGCTCGTCAATACCGTCATGGATGCCGCCACCCTTACCGGCCTCGCTGCTGGCATAGGCTAGGTGGCCAAAAAACGTTCAAGAAAAGTTTTACAGGTGTCCCTTCTAATTCTATCAAAAACTACGCATTGTTCACAGCTGTCATGGCGGGGAGCGTTGTGCTCAAAAAGTACCCGGAGGACCAGAAAATCCTTCCCACCAACGCCTGAAAATCCTTCCAACCAACACTTGAAAAAATATATATAAGAAAAAAATGGCAAGTGTCGCGATTATGGTTGGCGGGGCTGTGTTGAACGCAGCGGCTTTCATCAGCGGTAATTATCTCGCGAGGGCTTTTGGGGGTGGTGACAAAGCAGCACTAGAAGAAAAAGTGCGGCATGATAAAGCTCTCGAGGCGTACAAAGCTGCGTACGCAACATACACGCGTGACCGCACCAAACTTCTCGACTGGATTGCGACAAACGCGCAAATAAAGGAGGAGGCCAAGCAGAACTTCACCAACACTGACTACGCCTTCAAACTCTACAACAGGCTGCACCCTGAAGAACGGATGGCACCTCCCTAAGAGCCCAAGTTCTCTGGTTTCCATCAGCCAAGCGAGCAGCAGAAAAGGGGTGAACTCGCGTTCGTGGGCGCCAGGGCGCTCGATCTGGGCTACGCAGCCTTCCGGTTCCTTTAAACTCTTTTTGCTCCTGTATAGCGATGGATGCCAAACTCGCAAAGATATACTACGGCCCGGGGGATATTGGAAAGGCATTGCCGCTATCAAAATATTATCCGAGGTCGCCAAGGTGCCAGAAGACGCCGCAAAAAAAGTGGCAGGTCAAGGAAGCCCTCTGGCAGGTTGACCTGCCCGCTCCGAGGCGCATTCCTCGACCAAAATTCGACGTGCCCACACCCAACGCGGTCCACCAGGCGGACCTTCTTTTTCTGCCACACGACAAACTGCCGACAAACTGAATGTGGTCTTCATTATGATTTGGTCATCGAACCCGAACGGATTTAGTGTTGCTAGGGACTTGAGATACGCGCCCAAATCATCCTTGCCATCCTTGAACTCCTCCACCGTGAAGGATGTGGACGGCAAGGCACGAGGGTTTGCCTCAGACTGCAGCGTTATGTGCACGGTGGTATTGGGTTGTAAGCCTTTGGCAGAGTCGATCTGCTGGCGGATGGTCTCTCTTAAGGCCTCGGCTGCCTGGAACCGATGATGGTCCAACGTGGCGATGAGGAAAGGATCGTCAACCCATTCCCCGCAAAAGGAGCAGGTACAAGGGAGTTCGTCTTCTTCTTTCACCGTTAAACAACTGTCGCCCTGAATGACAACGACTTCGAAATCGGTAGATTCCATCGTACACATTTTGAAGTTTTACTTGGGTTTTGAATTGCGCGCCTCTTCTACCTTTCCTTTTTTTAAAAAAACGAACCGGAAATATAGGGTGGGGGCCCATACCCCTAACTTTGTACCGAGTGGAAAATGGGTACGAGTGCGATACCCTATAAAAGGAACGACGTGCAAACGGTCTCCAAAATCTTTTGTTGCAAGATGCCTATACCCAGACCCCTTTGTGTTATGTGTTTGGAAATGGTGACGCTGATCTAACGTACGCTGCCCGAGAGTTCAATTTTCGTACTTCGCTTGTCTTGAGTTGGGGAAGACTGTCCAAGTGAAGGGATATCAGGACAAAATCCAACGAATCGAAAAGATGAGAAGGGAGTTGAGTTATTTCCTGAAGAAATGTAACGCCCTGCTGTCAGGAGGAAGAGGTGCGCAGTACGATATTATCGCGGGTAACCACACCCTTCAAGAGGCCACTGAACTTAAGATCAATGAGGCCCAAGAACTTTTGAAAGATTGTTGAAGAACATTTTTTTTTAATTGCAAACGATGGAAATATTTTCGAACTACAACAATTGTGAATGTTTACAATAAAAGACTTTATTGCGTTATTTACAACTTGAGTTTTTTCTTGGCTTGCATGATACGTCTCACGATGCGTTCTGTCATGGTTTTCTTGCCGGGTAACTTGTTGATCGCACTTATCATCTTAGCGTCCGCTGCCCACTTGTCTTGTAGGTTCTTGGCACGAGAATAATCGATGTCGTGGGTTCTTGCAATCCGATCCAGACGATTGATGCCCTTGTCGCCTCGTTTTAGTCTCTTTTTCAAATGAGTGCCAGGTCCCATGAACTGATATCCGGGCCAATGAAATTCCATGCCGGTTTTTGCCAGTAATTTCTGGATGTCGAATCCCCATCCACTAGTCGTCTTCCTCTTCCTCGTACGACTCTTCTTCTTCTTCGTCGGTTTCGTCATACTCGGGCTCTAAAGGACGTCTCAGTTTCTTGCCTTTGTGCCAATCTTTCCATTCGGGTGCCGATTTCAATCGCTCGGCTTCTGTTTTTCTCTTCCTCTTGAACAGACCTGTCAGTTTTTCTTTGAAAGTCGATTTTCTCGATTATGGTTCTTGTTCCGCGTGGTACGTGGACGGTGTGGCAGGTTGTCGTTTGATCGTTTTCTTGCGTGGAACTGATTTGGATTGCGTCGAGGATTCCTTTTTAACGACTACGGCGGGTGTTGCTGCTGTTGCTGCTGCAGCTGTCGCCTTGTTGGCTTTTCGATTTGTTTCAGCATGTTTTCCAAGGGGGCATTTAAGAGTACGTCGTCGTCGTCATCGTCGGGTGCACTGCGAACGGTCACGGGTCCTCGTCGGATGCGTCGGCCGAGTTTACCCACTTCCTTGGCAATCGGTTTGGTTTTCTTCACTGCTAGACCCGGAGGTAAGTGTTTATCCAACAACTGTTTCTCGGCAGACAATCGAGCCGCCTTGTTCAATAGTGTGCTCTGTGTCAACTTGCCCTTGAAGCGATCCGTCAATCTGTCGAACTCCGAGGACGGGATCATGAGCACTTCTCGCGTCATCTGCACACTCCTGGCACAACTCGCACGTTTTACCTTGGGCTACGACTCTGCAGTCGGGACACGAACGTTCGTCCGCGTACTTCCAGAAGGTGTGTTGGCGGCGTAGATCGTGGTACGCTTTATACCATTGGTCTCTGTTTTCTTCCACGCGTTCCAAACGTTCTCGTAGCTCTCTCGTTTCCGACAATAGGTAGGCCACGCGTTGCTTCCACCCTTTTAACCGCTCTTGCAGTGACATGCTTTGAAGACGTTGCGTAGACCGTTCCAAAACCCGCTGCCTTGTTGCTTCAACAGTTGTTCGCGTCGTCCTTTGACCGGGTGTTTGCGTTTGGCCAGTTCGCGTAGTTTTGTTTTATGAGGTCGTAACTTCTGTATCGCTCGTTCGCTCACCAGTATGTTTCTCTTGAGCAGATTCAAGACCATTTCGCTGACGGCGTTGATCTGATCGGCATTGGCGTGCATCAACATGTCTTGTCGCCTGTACCGGTCCGCCTCGTTCAGGATGGACGTCAGGAAACGTTTCTCCTTACGTAACAGTCTCATCATACTTCCCACGGAGCAGAGCGTCTTTTGCAACTACCCGTTACACCCTTGGCACCCATTCTTTTATACCTCTTGTCCTTTCCGAGTTTGTACCCGATCGTCGCAGCGTTCTTGAGTATACCGAGCAATGCACCGCCTCGTTGTCGTCTTCTACGTCGTGTCTTAGTCCTCCTTGTCATCCCGCAAAGCCTTTTACGATGCGCGATATGACTTTTGCCTGTTTCTTGGCTCCAGAACTCAATTGGGACCGCGTGGGGGGTGTTCGTTTTCTTTTTCTTCTTTCTAACGCTTCCAATCTTTTTTTCGCAGCGTACCCTGCAGCTCCGGACAGAGCACCCGCTGCTATGGCCTTTCCTCCGGCCATCAAAGCTGGAATGAGTGCCGCCAGTGGCAAGAGTCCTCCTTTTTGTCTCTTTCGCGTTGTTCTTCTACCACGACCTGTTCGTCTCCCCTTCATTGCCGAAACTGATTCTCACACCGTCGTGCTCTCGCCTTTATCCACGTGATCGTAACGAAATGTTTTTTCGTAGTCTCGCATGCACTTGTCGGACACGGGCGGTGTGAAATCGGTGATGGTGTCGTCAAAGGTTTGCATCTTGATCAAGAATCCGTCCAACTCGTCCATGGGAAGACCTCGTGCGTAGGTTCTCAACTCGATTAACGTCTGGTCGTAGGTGGTGTAGGCAAAACGACACATGTCGACTTTGAACGAAAACTTTTTGAAATCGTTCCATCCCTTGACCACGGTACCTGCCGCCGACAAACAAGCGATCAGGATACTGTTTTCCAACACGGAACCCACGACGATCCCTGCTGCCACTACGATTAAAGCCAACGCGTTCAAACAACCGTGACACAGTTTGAAATGGTAAAACATCTGACGATGACACCACCATTGACGATGGTAAAACGCAAAGAGTCCGTCCAACTTGTACAATAATTTGCGGTCCAAGGGGCACTTGGCGTGGGTCCCGTTCAAGAGTGAGACCTGTCGTTCCATCTCAATCGCTCACTCGCGTAAAAGTGCGTCGCACGCTCGGTCTGCCTCCGTCTTTGTAGGTCGTGGTGATGGTGTTGGTGGTCGTGATGCCGGCGATGCGTCGTCCAGCTGCCGATTGACTTTGATCGTTTAACAACAGTTGCAATATTCGCTGCAATTCGTCTTGATTCATTCTCGTCGGTCTTCTAGGGCTGATGCTGCTGCTGCTACTCGAGAGAAGACGCCTACGAGGGCTCTTGTGCGGGACCGTGGGTCTCGCGGGTTGTGTACCTACGCCTGCCGGAGAAGGAGTCGAGAAAACGGGTGTGGGTGGAGAACCTACGCCAGGCGTGCCGTAGGCGTTTTGCATCATCTGGTCCACGTGTGAGGGACTCAAGCCAGCCATGATGTCTTGGTCTCGTATGTCGTCCATGGCCTGCAACTGTTGACGATCCACTGCAGACGGATCCAAACGATCCAAATCGAGGGTGTCGATGGGATGAGGGCTCAAAGGCGACATGGTTAACGCCATGTGAATGAGGTCTCCCATGGACGGTACGTCCGGAGATCTGCCCACTCCCACCGAAGGTAACGCTTCCTCAGCCATCGCGTAACGATTGAATCAATTCTCTGAAGTAAGTCTCGTTATATGCTCGTACCAGATCGTCCACGTCCTCCCACGTCTTACACGTCGTCACCAATCGCGTCATGGCGTCGCGATCCGTGTCGCCTGCATCGGTGCAGGAACCTGCACGACGACACGTCGCGTAGCTGCATCACAGATAGCCTCGGTCGCGGACAGGCACGTGATGAAAGTACGTCCAATCGCTTCGTTTTGCGTTACTTAAACAACTCACGAACACACCTCTACGACGCCTCCCGATACGAACCGCGGATGGGGGTGTCTTTTTCTTCAAGAAGAAAGAACGATAGTTATGGGTCATCGTCTTCTTCGAACTGATAACATCGCACGTATCCCTTGTCTTTTAACAAGTGGCTGAGGCGTCGTCGATCGTCGCTGCTGGCAGGATGCAAGTCCAAGACCATGTAACCAAAAGGTTTGTCCGTCACTCGTCTGTACATGTCGTGCACGTCTTTCCACTTATTGGGAAACGCTTGAAGCACCAAGTTTCGAAATCCCAATTGGTCTCGAGGGTTCTTGAACGCTACCACGTAATGCGCGTTTCTGGAAATGCTCTTGGCGTACTTGCCGGGCGGGGACATGTCTTGACACAAGTACAACACCGTGATGTTTTGATGATGAGAGTGTTTGGTGAATAGATCGAGCACGCGTTTGTCGCTGCCTCCTTCGTCCATCAAATCGTCCATCACCAGTACGCCTCCTTTGGGAAACCACTTTTTCAAATCGTTCGTGTCTGGAATGCCTTCGTGGAATTTGATGGCTCTTCGCTGCATGTCCTGGAATATGTCCTGCCACGCGCCGTAACAGTATCGTACGACCTGGGGAGACGACCCGAACAAGTTGGCGCTTTCCGTCAAGAGTTTGGAAGTGAAGACCGTCTTACCGCAGCCCGACGGTCCCACGATCAAGATGCTGCACGGACAGTTGAAGGTGAACGCTTCTCCTCGATCCGTGGGTACAGAGTGACTACAGGGTTCGTTTTCACACCTCTTTATTCGCAAAACAAGTGATTTACACCGGCGTGCGATCGCACGGTGTTCTGAACGTGAGGTCGTTTACAAACGTCTTGCCATCCTAAGGCTCTTACTATTTTTTCTCGTAACATCTAGCCTACTTTGTGGTCGTTGGCCGCGTAATCGTGTTTGGAGATTCGATTTACAAAGTATTGCATGCTTTCGTTTCTGGCTTTCGAACTAAAATACAACAGGGCGTAATCGCCGCAACTCTTGCTGAACAGCGACTGTAAACTCTGTCCGTTGCGGATCACGTACTTCCAATGTTTCTTTAACCACGCTTGAAACGGTCCAGCGGTCTGGTACGCCTCCAGAGGTAACGCGAAACTGTCCATCACCTCGCACACGTTGCCTTCGGTCCACAGGGCGATCCAATGGCGACCCTGTAAGTCGGACGGATCCGTGTTGACGATGTAACCCCTGGGCACGTCTTTGCGAGGGGTCGACGGTAATTCGTCGCACGCCACGGTCCCGTGAAAATGTGGTTTCAACACGGTGTTTGCTTCTGCCAAATGGTCCAACTGCACGTTGTTCAGGGCCACGCGTTCCATCAGCGTTCGTACACGTTGTACAGGACGGCTTTGTTGGCGTCGACTTCTAACAGGTTTTCGAATTCGCCGTACACCACGACGGTGATGTTTACTCCTGGATTGGCACCGAAATTCAGGACCAGCTGCACATCTCCGCTCTGTTTGGGATTCAACACGGGACTGTCCAAACATCCGTTGGCCGCGTTGTCAAATACGAACAGCGTGCTATTCCTGCCTTGTCCCCATTCCTCGCTCCTCACCATGTTTACTTTCTTTCGACACAGACACCCCGTGGCTTGCAGGAACCTGAAGTATCCTCTCAGATCCTTGCTGTCGTCGTCGTGCACCAGTTCCAACGTCTCGTACGGGTACTCTTCTCACCAATTGGCGAATGCTGCTCAAACCGAATCTCTGGAAATTGAAGGGGTTGGTAACCAACGTGCCGGTGAAAGCCGCCGTCGACACCATACCCACCACCAAGCGATTGGGGATGCGTCCTTGAAACAGGTTGTTGATCTCGAAGCGTTGTTGGTTGCCTTGCATGTTGTAGGTCCTGATTTCGCCTCTCACGGTGGTGTAGCTGACGGGTTTCCTGGTCGTTCTCTGTCTGTTTTCCAATTCCAAGTACACGGAGGGATTGAGTCTCAGTTGACAGAGGTACAGTCTGACTTTGACGTCTTGGCTGGTGAGTCGAGCCGCAGCTTGCCTTGCGACACCCACGGTGAACAGATCTGCGTTGTTGAAGTACATCTGGATCTGGAGTTGCACGCCTGGCACCAAGACCTTGTCCATGTGAAACACTTCGATGTGGGGCGTGAAAGCGCAACACGTGCACGGCACCTCCCAGGTACTTGGATCTTTCGGCTTTCAGGACTTTCACGGTTTCTTGTGAGTGGCCGACAGAGCTTCGAAGTCGGCGTGAGGCGCGACATCGTTCAGGTTGTTGGCCGTCAACGTGTCGGGACAGTCGATACCGTTGTATCAGCCTTGAGGTTCAAGATGGTGTCGCCGTCGTCTCTGTCGTGGTTCAGCAACGTTTCGAGGTAGGCCTTGTAATGGTACGTGTCGGTCTGAGGACTGATTAAGGTTCCGTTGAGTTTGACGTTGATCTGTTTGAACAAGGTGTGCGCCAAGTTGTTGACGGGAAACACGTTGTTTGCCGCTGCGTAATTGGTACCGTCCGCTGCTTTCTTCAACCCCAATTCCACTTCTAAGTAACTGCGACTCAAATCGATGTAATCTTCTTGCGGATCGACCTGAAAGTCCACGGGGTTGATCCCCGTGGTAAAGGTCTGGATGGGCACCATGCGGAAATTGGAGATGCTGACATCGGTGGGCGGGACGCGGAACAGATCCAATTTCGGGTTGGACACGCCCGCCGATCCGGTCAGAGGCACGAGATCTGTCATCGTTTGCGTCGACGTCTGGGAATGAACGTACCTCGCTTTTTTATAGGATACTGTCGCTGTAGTCGTTTCACCAAGTCGGTCCAAGGTAATCGAGCGGCGGCGCCGGACCAAAGCGTCCCACCTGGTTGACTTATTTTCCTTATCCGTTTCACGCGTCTGGAATATATGGGATTCATCACGAACCAAACAGATCGTTTAGGCCTCTCTTGAGTCTCTTGCTTGCTTCTCTTTCTATCGTACGTTTCACCGTGCGTTTCGCTCCTCTCTTGGCTCCCGCCGCGGCAGCGGAAATGTTGACCGGTAGACCCAACGGACCCCTTTTTAAACCTCGCCAACCTTCTCGGGCGGTGGAGGAAAGTATGTCTTTGAAGAAACCTGTGCCGTCTTGGTCAGGTACGTAGCGCGTCAAACTACCTCCTCTCATTCTCGCTTGAAATGCAACGTCAAGATGGTCCTGCCTTCAACACCGAATGTCGTCAAGGGTCCGTTCGTCTCGGCCACTTGCGTTTCGATAATGTCCAACGTGTCCTTGCACACCGGAATATATTGTACGTGGAGCGGTTCGAAGTAAGCGCTGCCTTGTCCTTTTCTCACGTAGTTGTCTTCTCGCAACAGATCGGTGACTTGATCGCCCACCACCGAACTCTGTGCCACGTCCCAGTACACGAAAAGAGATCGTGACACCGTGGTCCCCAACACGTGTCCAAATGCTTTGTTCAAGTTGATGAATCGCCAGTTGCAGTAATAGCTCAATTTGAGTGAATCCTGGTCAACCGCCCACAATGAGACATTGTCATCTTTATCTTTGACGTCGGCATAATTGATGTTGATGTTGGGGATGGTGTTGGTGAAAAACGCCATGAGAAGGTTTGGTCCCAACTTCCTTTCAACTTCAGACAACCACCCCATCTTTACGGCCAGGTGTTTGTTGATCTGGAATGCAGGAGGTTCTCCTTTTCGGGTGATGTCTTTGTTGTCCACGATCAATTCGTCACCTTCCCACTTGAACTGTATGTACGAGCGCTTGTTGTCTATCGGACTGGTATATTTGCTACCGAGCCTTGGACCACCGTAGGCTTCTACGCACCACGCTTTTCATGAATTCCACACCGTTCATCGTGGAAAACACGTTGTTCAAGTCGTGGAGATTCACTTTGCTGGTCCCGACGGTGAATCGGTTGCCCTGATATTTTTTAGTGTCGTTGTCTCTGACCCACTTGTACGTGAAGAGGATGGTTTCTGGATCGTCTGTCACGGCCGGAATGGTTACTTTGGCATCGGGTAAGGAAATGCTGCTCAATCCCACTTTCCAACCTTGTCCTTCCAAACGAATGGGATTGGGCAGTCGCACCTTGAAGTGATTGTTCGCGTTGTCGCGATATTCGCCGCGACTGCTGTCGCTGGGTAACGTGAGGTAAAACTCTTCACCAGGCATACTTGAAATGTAACGTCGTCTTCCTCCTCCTTCACGACGATCTCGATAACGCCCACGGGGATGCTTTCCACCACGCTGGAGTGCACGAGCAGTTGGCGTTGATTGGACCCGAAGGCTCTTTCGTAACTTTCGTCCAGATACGAAAACACCCAATTGCAGAAACAGCTCAACTGGAGGGCGTTGTCGTCCACTTTGCAAAAATTCGTCATTGCCTTCCACGATGTCGGTGGCACCGGGCACGGTGTCGTCGGGAAAGTCTTTGCGTAAATTGTCGATCAGGACGTAGACGGGAGCATCGGGCGGACCCGTCACCTCGATCCATCCCATGTCTAGGGCCAATCGAAATCCCACGAACACGGCCGGGTAACGCTGGGCGTCCCCAGTGAACGTCTCGCGGTTGTCCAAGACGAATTCGTCTCGGTCGAACACGAGTCGGTTGTAAAATTTCTCTCTTCCCCCGTCTCGTGCCAGGTCGGCGTCCGCCACGTCTACGTCTTGCAACGTCTTGTAGTAGAGACGTCTCACGGCTTGCAGGAGTTGGGTACCGCTGGCGATGTTGGGGTGCAGCCGTTCCAGAACGTCGCGCGTGATCTCCAACGTCGTGTCGTTCGCACCGGCGTAAGTTCCGTCGCCGTACTTCACGTGCGACTCGAAACGGAACAAGAAGGGATCTTTCACGTCCACTCGACGGGGCGCTTTGGGCACGTGAATGTCCGTCATGCCCACTTTCCAACCGGGTTTCTTGAACTGCATCAGGTACGGTAGTCTTTTCTTGAAACGGTTTGCTCGGTTGTCCGGAAATTCGAACCGATTCGAACCGCTCGTCAACTTGACGTAAAAGCCTTTCATGGTGTCACCAGGGCTTTCTTGTCGATCCAGCTATCGTATTTGATTGGCCATCCTTTCCAACGCACCAGGACTTTTGTACCTTTACGTTTCAGAATCTTTTCCACCCTGAACAGATCGTCGTCTCCCACGGACACTTTTTGCAAATCCTGCTTGTAAAACGTGCCTTTCAGAGGAGTGCCGTCGTATTCGTGCAACTCGTAAGTGGTCAGAGGAGGTCCAGGCTTCACTCGTCGCACCACGAACACGTCTTGGCGTACAACACGTTCCACACGGCTTCTTGGTTGGCCGTGTTCACTTTGGCGGGTGCCATGCCGATGCTTCTGTGAAAAGAGACGTTGTACCCTTTCACCAAGGCGGGCAGCACTTTGGTGTAATTCGTTGTGTTCGCGGCAGTGAAGTACCTGTACATGCGTTCCTTCAGGGTGCGGTTGAACCTCTCGACGATGCTGGCTTTGGTGTCTCCGGCCGTGGAAAAGTGATGGATGCCTCGACGTTTCGTTAACTCTGCAAAGGTCTTGTTGTAAAATTCTTTACCATCGTCCGTCTTTAAATTGATCGGTTTTCTACCTTTGGCTCGCTTCAAGATCTTGGCGAAGGCTTCCGTCACGCCTTTCCCCTTCTTGTTTTTGACCGGTTCCACCCACGCGTACTTGGAAAGAGCGTCCACGACCGTCAGCAGGTACCTGTACCCTTTGTTTGCTCTCGCGATGTTTTGCACCTCGATCAGGTCGGCCACCCATTGCTCGTCGATGCCGAACACCAACATGGGTAAGGTGGGGGTAACGTCTCCTTCTGGGTTTGTGTAACGTGTACGCGAGTTCCGTTTTCAAGAGTTTCTTGACTTTAGTCGGGTCGAGTCGGTGGGCTCTGGCAAACCGATGCACGCCTCCCAAACTGCCAGGTTTGGAAGGATCGACGTAGTTCTGCAACGCTCGTTTCATGTGGCCAGAATGGTGGTCAGTCGTACCGTGCAATCCCGTACCAGGTCATCGCGTTGCGTCAACAGACAATTGAGCCAATCGAATGCGTGGGGTTGGTACCTCAACCACATTATGTAGACGGCGAAACGAAAGGGTTTGTATTGTATGTCGGCCACGTCGAAAACTTGCAAGGGATCGTGGACGGGATCGGGATCTAAGGGAACCGTGATCCCTCGCCCGTATTTGAGATAGACGCGTAGACACACGTCTTTCACCCAACACCAGTACGCTTCGCTATTCATGACTCGAATGAAGGACAAAAGGTAAAAAATGAACTTTTATTCACAAAAAAGGCACCCTTGATGTAGCAACACCGTACGTCGTTACAACACGATCTAAATTATCTTAATTCCTTATCGAACAAGTTCAAGTCTCGGGCTTCTAAAGCGTCCCATTCTTCTCTGCTATATCGTCTTCGATCAGATCGCGTGCCGTAGTCAAACAACCGAACAGAGATATTCCAGGGCGTGCATGGCAGAGAACGACAGAGCGACCTCGTCGCCGGTGACGATGGCGGCGTCACCTTCCAAATCGGGCTTGTCGCAGATCACGAATTTGTTTTGCGTGTGATGATACTCGAACCATCTGTGCTGTAACAAGTACACGTCGTACATCCCTTTGACGAACTCCCAATGTTTGTCGAACCAGTCGGGGTTCTGGAGATATAAGCGTTCCTCGGTCAGTTCGTACTCACTGAACGGGATGTGACAAATGTCGAACAAGAAGGCGGTCGTGTGGTCGTCCGGTTTCACGTCGTCCAGTGTGGAGAAGGTGGCGATTTTGGCGTAAAGGTCCGGATCGTTCACGAGTCCCTCTACTTTGGTGTTGTTCGTGTAGAGCTTTTCAAAGGTGTCGCAGTCGACAGGCACGACACGCACTTCAAAGTCGAAGGCTTTTTGCCCCGTCTTGGTCTGTAACTTTTCGAGTGTCTTCGTCAGCTCTGCTGTTACTTCTTCCACATTCATGATTTTTTTTTTAACTCGAGCGTGGCGCCACTCGCTTTATATACCTAGGCGACGGATCGAAAGCCACCAATCACCGTCAAGGTCCTACGTCACGGCGGGCAAGCCAGGGCAAGATTAGGCCAACGCCTTCGCAGAATTCGACCCAGATGCCTTCCTAGCCTCGATTCCTCTGACGTGCCCCATACACGACCGAACCCCGTTGCTGCGCAAGCAAGCCAAGAACGGATGGGAGTACTACAAGTGCGGTGTGGGTAAAGACGACGACGACAGAGATTTGTGTTACGTGTGCATGGGTTTGGAAGAGGCCCCCCAGTATTTTCGAAAGTTCCGCGACACCCTGGACGAGTACTACTCCAGAAACTAGAAAGATCTAAAGTGTCATTGTGGATGTTCCGTCTTGTTGTGCATGTCCAAGTCGGAAAAGAACCCGGGGAGACTCTACTTCAAGTATAGTCAATCGTTCAAGTGCGATTTCTTCCACTGGGCGGACGAGTTACCCAAAGGGTTTAGCAAAGCGACTAACGAGCGTCCTCGTCCTTACAGACGCTGAGGTGTGCATGGTTTTGGACTTGGAAGGCTTTCGCGTAGAAGACAAATTTGCGGTGATAGAACTGGGTTATCACGCGTGGAATGGGGAACACGGACGAGTGGCCTTTTACCCTCCCGTACGTTGGGACGCGTTATCCCCCAAAGAAAAGAGGACGGTCTGGCACGTGAAATACAACGTGCACGGACTGACGTTTTCTCCCACGAAAGACGAAAAGGCCCTCCCTCAATTCAAAGTAAAAGACGAACTGTTGGAACTTTACTCGCGTCACAGGTTTCGCGCGTGTGACGTCGTGGCTTACAAGGGTGGTCACGTGGAAAGAGACTTGTTAAACGAACTGAACATTCCTAGTTTAAATTTAGAAGATTACGGTTGTCCGAAATTCGAACGAGTGTTAGAAACGATCGTAGAACCCTTACCCGAATGCGGTTTTCATTTTAATTGTACTAGGGCCCATTGTAGCATGGTCGAATGTCACGCGTTTTGGTTATGAATGAAGACACAAATTCAAACAGTTCGTTGGTGATCAAAAATTGTTGTTCGGCTTGGGTAAGATGCAGAAACTCTTCGCCGGCGAGCATGTCGTGAAAACGCTCAGTGTCTCAGTATTCCCTATTTACGATTTCCAAGTCTTTATTTACATCGTTCAGGACCCGTTAAACTTCTCGGTCCCTTTCCCATCCTCTTACGATATTATCTACGCCCCACGCCCGATTGTATCTTATTCTCTTTAACACGGTTTGCGTGACGCACTCCTGCTCATCTGAGCTCGACTCGGGGCGTGCCAATTCCCGCTCGAGTTGGACCACCAACTCGTCGTCCGGTTCCGAGGAGACGTCTGAGTAGGTTCGAGTGGTCCACGGACTGGCCGCAAACCCACCGCAACGCAAACAGAGTTCACAGTCACATTCTTCAAACACCTCCTCCTCCTCCTCCTCTGTTGCTTGCCCTCTGTGCCTCCTGATTCTCAACCTCTCCTGCTTTCTTGCTTTCTTCAAATTCTTCTCTCTGTACCTCTTGTGATTCAACCTATTCCTCTCTCTCGTTTTCTCCACATTCTTCTCTCTGTACCTCTTAGCTTTCAGCCTATTCCTCTCTCTCACTTTCTCCAAATTCGTCTCTTTGGACCTCTTTGCCTTCGGCCTATTACTCTCTCTCGTTTTCTCCTGCTTTCTTGCTTTCTCCACATACATTTCCCAAAAATTTTCATTATTTCTTTTACTGCTTTTGAGCGCAATAAAGTTAACCAGGATTTGAAGATTTCTTTAATTTCACCTAAGCGCTTATCTGACCGTTTTTTTGACATTTTCTTTAAATTTGTGCCCTGTTTTAAACTGATTTTAACTTTTGCTGACTGTTCCACTGTTTGTAAAGAAACGTTCCTCGAGTATCCATTGTTCCATATTTTTGGGTTCCTATTGACATTAAGAGGACCAGCTTTTTTACAATTTAGGATCAAAATGTTCTCTTTAAAGGAAAACGAGAACATTTTGTTCGAGTTCACAACTGTGAATGGAACAAATTGTTCCCAAATTGATGATTTAGGACTGTTTTGTTCCGAGTTCCGATCAATGATTGGAACAAATTGTTCCCAAATTGATGATTTAGGACTGTTTTGTTCCGAGTTCCTATCTGTGAATGGAACAAATTGTTCCCAAATTGATGATTTAGGACTGTTTTGTTCCGAGTTCCGATCAGTGATTGGAAAGAATTGTTCCCAAGTTGATGATTTAGGACTGTTTTGTTCCGAGTTCCTATCAGTGAATGGAAAAAATTGTCCCCAAGTTGATGATTTATCACTGTTTTGTTCCGAGTTCCGATCAGTGAATGGAACAACTTGTTCCCAAATTGATGATTTAGGGTTGTTTTGTTCCGAGTTCCTATCTGTGAACGGAACAAATTGTTCCCAAATTGATGATTTAGGACTGTTTTGTTCCGAGTTCCGATCAGTGATTGGAACAAATTGTTCCCAAGTTGATGATTTAGGACTGTTTTGTTCCGAGTTACTATCTGTGAATGGAACAAATTGTTCCCAAATTGATGATTTAAAACTGTTTTGTTCCGAGTTCCCATCAGTGATTTAGGACTGTTTTGTTCCGAGTTGCTATCTGTGAATGGAACAAATTGTTCCCAAATTGATGATTTAAAACTGTTTTGTTCCGAGTTCCCATCAGTGATTTAGGACTGTTTTGTTCCGAGTTCCGATCAGTGAATGGAACAAATTGTTCCCAAGTTGATGATTTAGGACTGTTTTGTTGCGAGTTCCGATCAGTGAATGGAACAAATTGTTCCCAAGTTGATGATTTAGGACTGTTTTGTTCCGAGTTCCGATCAGTGAATGGAATAAATTGTTCCCAAGTTGATGATTTAGGACTGTTTTGTTGCAAAATTCCTATGTGTGCATGGAAGACATTGTTCCAAAATTGATCATTTAGGACTGTTTTGTTCCGAGTTCCGATCAGTGAATGGAACAAATTGTTCCCACGTTGATAATTGTTGAATAATCTCTTTAAAGGAAAACGAGAACATTTTGTTCGAGTTCACAACTGTGAATGGAACAAATTGTTCCCAAATTGATGATTTAGGACTGTTTTGTTCCGAGTTCCGATCAATGATTGGAACAAATTGTTCCCAAATTGATGATTTAGGACGGTTTTGTTCCGAGTTCCTATCTGTGAATGGAACAAATTGTTCCCAAATTGATGATTTAGGACTGTTTTGTTCCGAGTTCCGATCAGTGATTGGAAAGAATTGTTCCCAAGTTGATGATTTAGGACTGTTTTGTTCCGAGTTCCTATCAGTGAATGGAAAAAATTGTCCCCAAGTTGATGATTTATCACTGTTTTGTTCCGAGTTCCGATCAGTGAATGGAACAACTTGTTCCCAAATTGATGATTTAGGGTTGTTTTGTTCCGAGTTCCTATCTGTGAACGGAACAAATTGTTCCCAAATTGATGATTTAGGACTGTTTTGTTCCGAGTTCCGATCAGTGATTGGAACAAATTGTTCCCAAGTTGATGATTTAGGACTGTTTTGTTCCGAGTTACTATCTGTGAATGGAACAAATTGTTCCCAAATTGATGATTTAAAACTGTTTTGTTCCGAGTTCCCATCAGTGATTTAGGAATGTTTTGTTCCGAGTTCCTATCTGTGAATGGAACAAATTGTTCCCAAATTGATGATTTAAAACTGTTTTGTTCCGAGTTCCCATCAGTGATTTAGGACTGTTTTGTTCCGAGTTCCGATCAGTGAATGGAACAAATTGTTCCCAAGTTGATGATTTAGGACTGTTTTGTTCCGAGTTCCGATCAGTGAATGGAAAAAATTGTTCCCAAGTTGATGATTTAGGACTGTTTTGCTCCGAGTTCCAATCAGTGAATGGAACAAATTGTTCCAAAATTGATAATTTAGGACTGTTTTGTTCCGAGTTCCTATCAGTGAATGGAATAAATTGTTCCCAAGTTGATGATTTAGGACTGTTTTGTTGCGAGTTTCCTATGTGTGCATGGAACACATTGTTCCATAATTGATGATTTAAAACTGTTTTGTTCCGAGTTCCTATCTGTGTATGGAACAAATTGTTCCCAAATTGATGATATAGGACTGTTTTGTCCCGAGTTCCTATCTGTGAATGGATCAAATTGTTCCCAAATTGATGATTTAGGGTTGTTTTGTTCCGAGTTCCTATCTGTGAACGGAACAAATTGTTCCCAAATTGATGATTTAGGACTGTTTTGTTCCGAGTTCCGATCAGTGATTGGAACAAATTGTTCCCAAGTTGATGATTTAGGACTGTTTTGTTCCGAGTTACTATCTGTGAATGGAACAAATTGTTCCCAAATTGATGATTTAAAACTGTTTTGTTCCGAGTTCCCATCAGTGATTTAGGACTGTTTTGTTCCGAGTTGCTATCTGTGAATGGAACAAATTGTTCCCAAATTGATGATTTAAAACTGTTTTGTTCCGAGTTCCCATCAGTGATTTAGGACTGTTTTGTTCCGAGTTCCGATCAGTGAATGGAACAAATTGTTCCCAAGTTGATGATTTAGGACTGTTTTGTTGCGAGTTCCGATCAGTGAATGGAACAAATTGTTCCCAAGTTGATGATTTAGGACTGTTTTGTTCCGAGTTCCGATCAGTGAATGGAATAAATTGTTCCCAAGTTGATGATTTAGGACTGTTTTGTTGCAAAATTCCTATGTGTGCATGGAAGACATTGTTCCAAAATTGATCATTTAGGACTGTTTTGTTCCGAGTTCCGATCAGTGAATGGAACAAATTGTTCCCACGTTGATAATTGTTGAATAATCTCTTTAAAGGAAAACGAGAACATTTTGTTCGAGTTCACAACTGTGAATGGAACAAATTGTTCCCAAATTGATGATTTAGGACTGTTTTGTTCCGAGTTCCGATCAATGATTGGAACAAATTGTTCCCAAATTGATGATTTAGGACGGTTTTGTTCCGAGTTCCTATCTGTGAATGGAACAAATTGTTCCCAAATTGATGATTTAGGACTGTTTTGTTCCGAGTTCCGATCAGTGATTGGAAAGAATTGTTCCCAAGTTGATGATTTAGGACTGTTTTGTTCCGAGTTCCTATCAGTGAATGGAAAAAATTGTCCCCAAGTTGATGATTTATCACTGTTTTGTTCCGAGTTCCGATCAGTGAATGGAACAACTTGTTCCCAAATTGATGATTTAGGGTTGTTTTGTTCCGAGTTCCTATCTGTGAACGGAACAAATTGTTCCCAAATTGATGATTTAGGACTGTTTTGTTCCGAGTTCCGATCAGTGATTGGAACAAATTGTTCCCAAGTTGATGATTTAGGACTGTTTTGTTCCGAGTTACTATCTGTGAATGGAACAAATTGTTCCCAAATTGATGATTTAAAACTGTTTTGTTCCGAGTTCCCATCAGTGATTTAGGACTGTTTTGTTCCGAGTTCCTATCTGTGAATGGAACAAATTGTTCCCAAATTGATGATTTAAAACTGTTTTGTTCCGAGTTCCCATCAGTGATTTAGGACTGTTTTGTTCCGAGTTCCGATCAGTGAATGGAACAAATTGTTCCCAAGTTGATGATTTAGGACTGTTTTGTTCCGAGTTCCGATCAGTGAATGGAAAAAATTGTTCCCAAGTTGATGATTTAGGACTGTTTTGCTCCGAGTTCCAATCAGTGAATGGAACAAATTGTTCCAAAATTGATAATTTAGGACTGTTTTGTTCCGAGTTCCTATCAGTGAATGGAATAAATTGTTCCCAAGTTGATGATTTAGGACTGTTTTGTTGCGAGTTTCCTATGTGTGCATGGAACACATTGTTCCATAATTGATGATTTAAAACTGTTTTGTTCCGAGTTCCTATCTGTGTATGGAACAAATTGTTCCCAAATTGATGATATAGGACTGTTTTGTCCCGAGTTCCTATCTGTGAATGGATCAAATTGTTCCCAAATTGATGATTTAGGACTGTTTTGTTCCGAGTTCCGATCAGTGATTGGAACAAATTGTTCCCAAGTTCCGATCAGTGAATGGAACAAATTGTTCCCACGTCGATGATTTAGGACTGTTTTGTTCCGAGTTCCGATCAGTGAATGGAAAAAATTGTTTTCAAGTTGATGATTTAGGACTGTTTTGCTCCGAGTTCCGATCAGTGAATGGAACAAATTGTTCCAAAATTGATAATTTAGGACTGTTTTTGTTCCGAGTTCCTATCAGTGAATGGAATAAATTGTTCCCAAGTTGTTGATTTAGGACTGTTTTGTTGCGAGTTTCCTATGTGTGCATGGAACACATTGTTCCATAATTGATGATTTAGGACTGTTTTGTTCCGAGTTCCTATCTGTGTATGGAACAAATTGTTCCCAAATTGATGATATAGGACTGTTTTGTCCCGAGTTCCTATCTGTGAATGGATCAAATTGTTCCAAAATTGATGATTTAGGACTGTTTTGTTCCGAGTTCCGATCAGTGATTGGAACAAATTGTTCCCAAGTTGGTGATTTAGGACTGTTTTGTTCCGAGTTCCGATCAGTGAATGGAACAAATTGTTCCCACGTTGATGATTTAGGACTGTTTTGTTCCGAGTTCCGATCAGTGAATGGAACAAATTGTCCCCAAGTTGATGATTTAGGACTGTTTTGTTCCGAGTTCCGATCAGTGAATGGAACAAATTGTTCCCAAGTTGATGATTTAGGACTGTTTTGTTGCGAGTTCCGATCAGTGAATGGAACAAATTGTTCCCAAGTTGATGATTTAGGACTGTTTTGTTCCGAGTTCCGATCAGTGAATGGAATAAATTGTTCCCAAGTTGATGATTTAGGACTGTTTTGTTGCGAGTTTCCTATGTGTGCATGGAAGACATTATTCCAAAATTGATCATTTAGGACTGTTTTGTTCCGAGTTCCGATCAGTGAATGGAACAAATTGTTCCCACGTTGATAATTTAGGACTGTTTTGTTCCGAGTTCCTATCAGTGAATGGAATAAATTGTTCCCAAGTTGATGATTTAGGACTGTTTTGTTTCGAGTTTCCTATGTGTGCATGGAACACATTGTTCCAAAATTGATCATTTAGGACTGTTTTGTTCCGAGTTCCTATGTGTGCATGGAACACATTGTTCCAAAATTGATCATTTAAGACTGTTTTGTTCCGAGTTCCTATCTGTGCATGGAACGCTTTTATCCCAAATTGATCATTTAGGACTGTTTGGGTCCGCTTTTATTAAGGCCTGGTTTGTTCCGAAATTCTATTTGTTTATGGACCTTTACGTTCCGAAATTAAGTTGGTCTTTTGAATGAAGGCAAACATTAGAGCGCTCACAGACCTGTTTGGGCAAGTTGAATAGAATGTTGTTGGCATATGCTGTCATGAATTTTGCACAATAGTAATAAGGGCAGGCAAGTGAGGGCATGTTTTAGGCAAGTTTAAGCATACATAGAGTTCCTTTAGCTGTCATTGGTTCCTTGCTTTTGGCTAAGATATAAAGGCGATCGTCTTGGACAAATGTTTTTCAAAGGGCAAAATGAGCAAGAAGTTCAAAGTCGATTGGTCAGAAATCACTGGAGCATCGCCAAAACCGAAACGGCTTCACTTGGAAAAGGATGAAACCGACGATTTTTATCATTGTCCAATACAAGAGTGTGACCATGATGGATTTCAAAGTCAGAGAGGGTGCAGAAAACATGTTAACACCAAGCACAGTTGGTTCTTTTATTTCGACGAAAATCCCAATCCGAAAGAAAGCACAGATTCGTTAAAAGCAGCAAGAAATTTTTTAGTGGAGAACCCAAATGAAGGTAGTACACGTGAAACCACAAAAAATGCCGTGAAGTTACTTCCTTCATTTTCATTATCTTGCGACATTGGCGTAGTATTCACGAAATGGTTGACTGGAAGTGCTGGCGGCTGCAAGAAAGATCGGGCAGCTCAACAAATAGTGACGAGATGCTTTAAGTTTCTTAGATTTTGTTGTGAAGATGAGGAAGAGTTGACGTTTGACGTGGTGGACTTTAGTCTGTGTTCTCCAAATCTGTTGTTCAAGTTTATCGACTACTTGCAAGACGAATGCAAACTCGGACATGGTGGACGTTTGGGCTACATAGATGCCATTTCCGAATTGATCGACTTCAGAAAACTTCATGGCGCATCAGAGGCAGTTCTTCGAAAGTTCTCTTCGACGGAGTTGTATATCAAGAGAGCCCGAAAGACAGTGGCGAAGATGATGAGATTGCAATGGACACAAGATTTAGACATCGACACTCTGGAAGCAAGAGGCCACTGGGCAACAATGGAGGAGTTATTGGAGGAAGTGAGAATTCATCTCCCGCGCTACGAAAATACCATGAAGGGATGCAAAACTAGCCCAGCTCAAGTTAACCCATCAGACTTAACATTTGCCACAAAATTTGTAGCCATGTATCTGTTCATCAAAGTGAAGGGATCGCGCCCCATGACTTATCAGTATTTGACGGTGGACATGATTGCTACAGCCAAGGAGAACGGTGGTTTCATCGATCAGAAAACGTTCAAAACTGCTGGAAAGTATGGATTTGATTCATTGATTCTGACCGATACAAACATGCAAGTGCTTAATGGCTACATCACGTACGTTAGACCTCTGCTTAAACCCCGGTGCGATTTCGTTCTTGTCACCAGAAATGGAGGTCAGCACGGCAAATTGGGCGAGATTATTAGCAAACTGGTTTTTGATGCAATCGGAAAATACATTCATCCCACACGTTATCGCCAAATTGTTGAAACGCAAAGCCTCAGTCAGCTCACGATCGAAGAGCAAAGGATTTTATCTGAAGACCAAAAACACAGCTCTGCTGTTGCTAAAGTTCACTATCAAAAGCAACGGTCGCGAGAAGTTGCAATGAAGGGTCACGAGTGTCTGCAAAAACTTCAAGGTACCAAGGGTTCAGAAGTGGATGAGGACGTCCACGCAAGACTTGGCGGTTCAACCATCGGCTCCGCGCCTTCAGTTGAAACAGTACAGAATAACACTCCAACCCCCAAAATGGATTCACAGCCGAAACAAAACGCGCGTACTCAAAGGAGAATTCGTCCTGCTTTGAAATTCACAACAGAAGAAGACGATTTTCTGAAAGAAGGCATAACCAAACACGGGTTTCGGTAGTGGATTGCTATTTTGAGAGACCCCGATTTCAAGTTTCAAGAAGGAAGAATGGCAAGCCTCAAACGTGAATCATGATAATTTTGGACTTGTTGTTCTTATCTATTCACAGCTTGATTTTGCGTGTATTCGAAAACGTTCCAATTAAATGGAAACAATCAGAAACTAGTGTTGCTTTGACTTCCGAATGATTGCAAACAATCAAGATGCTTTTTCTTAAAGAATTTTTGCCACTCGCACCATCATCATTGTTGTGTTTGGCATTGCATCTTTATTTCAAGGACAAATTAAAAGCTGGTCACTCTTAAAGATTCAAAGAATGAAGATGATAATATTCACGTTCCAGAAAATCCGTAAAATCCGTCATTCCCGTTTTGAATTTGAAATTAACATTACCTTTAACTTCCAGTGCTTATCGATTGTAACACATTATCATCCAAACAACCTTCTATAAGGACGGGAATGGTGGATATTATGGATTTAACGGGGTTATGAACATCTAACTAACTTTATGTTATTTTCTTTATTTCTGTAAGTATCTCTTAAAAGGAACAAACACATTTGGGAAACGACCATATACATTTCCAAAAATTTTTCATTGTTTCTTTTACTGCTTTTGAGCGCAATAAAGTTAACCAGGATTTGAAGATTTCTTTAATTTCACCTAAGCGCTTATCTGACCGTTTTTTGACATTTTCTTTAAATTTGTGCCCTGTTTTTAACTGATTTTAACTTTTGCTGACTGTTCCACTGTTTGTAAAGGAACGTTCCTCGAGTTATTTTTGGGTTCCTATTGACCTTAAGAGGACCAGCTTTTTTACAATTTAGGATCAAAATGTTCTCTTTCAAGGAAAACGAGAACATTTTGTTCCGAGTTCACAACTGTGAATGGAACAAATTGTTCCCAAATTGATGATTTAGGACTGTTTTGTTCCGAGTTCCGATCAGTGATTGGAACATATTGTTCCCAAATTGATGATTTAGGACTGTTTTGTTCCGAGTTCCTATCTGTGTATGGAACAAATTGTTCCCAAATTGATGATATAGGACTGTTTTGTTCCGAGTTCCTATCTGTGAATGGAACAAATTGTTCCCAAATTGATGATTTAAAACTGTTTTCTTCCGAGTTCCCATCAGTGATTTAGGACTGTTTTGTTCCGAGTTCCGATCAGTGAATGGAACAAATTGTTCCCACGTTGATCATTTAGGACTGTTTTGTTCCGAGTTCCGATCAGTGAATGGAACAAATTGTTCCCAAGTTGATGATTTAGGACTGTTTTGTTGTAAATGGAAAAAATTGTTCCCAAGTTGATGATTTAGGACTGTTTTGCTCCGAGTTCCGATCAGTGAATGGAACAAATTGTTCCAAAAATGATAATTTAGGACTGTTTTGTTCCGAGTTCCTATCAGTGAATGGAATAAATTGTTCCCAAGTTGATGATTTAGGACTGTTTTGTTGCGAGTTTCCTATGTGTGCATGGAACACATTGTTCCATAATTGATGATTTAGGACTGTTTTGTTCCGAGTTCGCATCAGTGATTGGAACAAATTGTTCCCAAATTGATGATTTAGGACTGTCTTGTTCCGAGTTCCGATCAGTGAATGGAACAAATTGTTCCCAAGTTGATAATTTAGGACTGTTTTGTTCCGAGTTCCTATCAGTGAATGGAATAAATTGTTCCCAAGTTGATGATTTAGGACTGTTTTGTTCCGAGTTCCTATCTGTGCATGGAACGCTTTGATCCCAAATTGATCATTTAGGACTGTTTGGGTCCGCTTTTATTAAGGCCTTGTTTGTTCCGAAATTCTATTTGTTTATGGACCTTTACGTTCCTAAATTAAGTTGGTCTTTTGAATGAAGGCAAACATTGGAGCGTCACAGACCTGTTTGGGCAAGTTGAATAGAATGTTGTTGGCATATGCTGTCATGAATTTTGCACAATAGTAATAAGGGCAGGCAAGTGAGGGCATGTTTTAGGCAAGTTTAAGCATACATAGAGTTCCTTTAGCTGTCATTGCTTCCTTGGTCTTGGCGAAGATATAAAGGCGATCGTCTTGGACAAATGTTTTTCAAAGGGCAAAATGAGCAAGAAGTTCAAAGTCGATTGGTCAGAAATCACTGGAGCATCGCCAAAACCGAAACGGCTTCACTTGGAAAAGGATGAAACCGACGATTTTTATCATTGTCCAATACAAGAGTGTGACCATGATGGATTTCAAAGTCAGAGAGGGTGCAGAAAACATTTTAACACCAAGCACAGTTGGTTCTTTTATTTCGACGAAAATCCCAATCCGAAAGAAAGCACAGATTCGTTAAAAGCAGCAAGAAATTTTTTAGTGGAGAACCCAAATGAAGGTAGTACACGTGAAACCACAAAAAATGCCGTGAAGTTACTTCCTTCATTTTCATTATCTTGCGACATTGGCGTAGTATTCACGAAATTGTTGACTGAAAGTGCTGGCGGCTGCAAGAAAGATCGGGCAGCTCAACAAATAGTGACGAGATGCTTTAAGTTTCTTAGATTTTGTTGTGAAGATGAGGAAGAGTTGACGTTTGACGTGGTGGACTTTAGTCTGTGTTCTCCAAATCTGTTGTTCAAGTTTATCGACTACTTGCAAGACGACTCGGACATGGTGGACGTTTGGGCTACATAGATGCCATTTCCGAATTGATCGACTTCAGAAAACTTCATGGCGCATCAGAGGCCTTTCTTCGAAAGTTCTCTTCGACGGAGTTGTATCTCAAGAGAGCTCGAAAGACAGTGGCGAAGATGATGAGATTGCAATGGACACAAACAAGATTTAGACATCGACACTCTGGAAGCAAGAGGCCACTGGGCAACAATGGAGGAGTTATTGGAGGTGGTGAGAATTCAACTCCCGCGCTACGAAAATACCATGAAGGGATGCAAAACTAGCCCAGCTCAAGTTAACCCATCAGACTTTTGCCACAAAATTTGTAGCCATGTATCTGTTCATCAAAGTGAAGGGATCGCGCCCCATGACTTATCAGTATTTGACGGTGGACATGATTGCTACAGCAAAGGAGAACGGTGGTTTCATCGATCAGAAAACGTTCAAAACTGCTGGAAAGTATGGATTTGATTCATTGATTCTGACCGATACAAACATGCAAGTGATTAATGGCTACATCACGTACGTTAGACCTCTGCTTAAACCCCGGTGCGATTTCGTTCTTGTCACCAGAAATGGAGGTCAGCACGGCAAATTGGGCGAGATTATTAGCAAACTGGTTTTTGATGCAATCGGAAAATACATTCATCCCACACGTTATCGCCAAATTGTTGAAACGCAAAGCCTCAGTCAGCTCACGATCGAAGAGCAAAGGATTTTATCTGAAGACCAAAAACACAGCTCTGCTGTTGCTAAAGTTCACTATCAAAAGCAACGGTCGCGAGAAGTTGCAATGAAGGGTCACGAGTGTCTGCAAAAACTTCAAGGTACCAAGGGTTCAGAAGTGGATGAGGACGTCCACGCAAGACTTGGCGGTTCAACCATCGGCTCCGCGCCTTCAGTTGAAACAGTACAGAATAACACTCCAACCCCCAAAATGGATTCACAGCCGAAACAAAACGCGCGTACTCAAAGGAGAATTCGTCCTGCTTTGAAATTCACAACAGAAGAAGACGATTTTCTGAAAGAAGGCATAACCAAACACGGGTTTCGGTAGTGGATTGCTATTTTGAGAGACCCCGATTTCAAGTTTGAAGAAGGAAGAATGGCAGACTCCCTAAAGAAAAGGGCTGGACTCAAACTACTCCATACTTAACAAGACAAGAGAAGACTAATAAAAGCAGCAATTAGGATACTCTGATAAACTACAGAACTGTATGGAACACACGATGATTATTTACAGTTTTCATCCCTTCACTGTTGTACAAAATCATTTAAAGTATACGGTGACTTACAAATAATTGCTACCATTCACGTTCTCATTCGTATTTCTAGCTTCGAAAATACAACAGTTTCATACAATGGTAAACAAGCCTCAAACGTGAATCATGATAATTTTGGACTTGTTGTTCTTATCTATTCACAGCTTGATTTTGCGTGTATTCGAAAACGTTCCAATTAAATGGAAATAATCAGAAACTAGTGTTGCTTTGACTTCCGAATGATTGCAAACAATCAAGATGCTTTTTCTTAAAGAATTTTTGCCACTCGCACCATCATCATTGTTGTGTTTGGCATTGCATCTTTATTTCAAGGACAAATTAAAAGCTGGTCACTCTTAAAGATTCAAAGAATGAAGATGATAATATTCACGTTCCAGAAAATCCGTAAAATCCGTCATTCCCGTTTTGAATTTGAAATTAACATTACCTTTAACTTCCAGTGCTTATCGATTGTAACACATTATCATCCAAACAACCTTCTATAAGGACGGGAATGGTGGATATTATGGATTTAACGGGGTTATGAACATCTAACTAACTTTATGTTATTTTCTTTATTTCTGTAAGTATCTCTTAAAAGGAACAAACACATTTGGGAAACGACCATATACATTTCCAAAAATTTTTCATTGTTTCTTTTACTGCTTTTGAGCGCAATAAAGTTAACCAGGATTTGAAGATTTCTTTAATTTCACCTAAGCGCTTATCTGACCGTTTTTTGACATTTTCTTTAAATTTGTGCCCTGTTTTTAACTGATTTTAACTTTTGCTGACTGTTCCACTGTTTGTAAAGGAACGTTCCTCGAGTTATTGTTGGGTTCCTATTGACCTTAAGAGGACCAGCTTTTTTACAATTTAGGATCAAAATGTTCTCTTTCAAGAAAAACGAGAACATTTTGTTCCGAGTTCACAACTGTGAATGGAACAAATTGTTCCCAAATTGATGATTTACGACTGTTTTGTTCCGAGTTCCTATCTGTGTATGGAACAAATTGTTCCCAAATTGATGATATAGGACTGTTTTGTTCCGAGTTCCTATCTGTGAATGGAACAAATTGTTCCCAAATTGATGATTTAAAACTGTTTTGTTCCGAGTTCCCATCAGTGATTTAGGACTGTTTTGCTCCGAGTTCCGATCAGTGAATGGAACAAATTGTTCCAAAATTGATAATTTAGGACTGTTTTGTTCCGAGTTCCTATCAGTGAATGGAATAAATTGTTCCCAAGTTGATGATTTAGGACTGTTTTGTTGCGAGTTTCCTATGTGTGCATGGAACACATTGTTCCATAATTGATGATTTAGGACTGTTTTGTTCCGAGTTCCTATCTGTGAATGGAACAAATTGTTCCCAAATTGATGATATAGGACTGTTTTGTCCCGAGTTCCTATCTGTGAATGGATCAAATTGTTCCCAAATTGATGATTTAGGACTGTTTTGTTGTGAGTTCCGATCAGTGATTGGAACAAATTGTTCGCAAGTTGGTGATTTAGGACTGTTTTGTTCCGAGTTCCGATCAGTGAATGGAACAAATTGTTCCCACGTTGATGATTTAGGACTGTTTTGTTCCGAGTTCCGATCAGTGAATGGAACAAATTGTTCCCAAGTTGATGATTTAGGACTGTTTTGTTCCGAGTTCCGATCAGTGAATGGAACAAATTGTTCCCAAGTTGATGATTTAGGACTGTTTTGTTGCGAGTTCCGATCAGTGAATGGAACAAATTGTTCCCAAGTTGATGATTTAGGACTGTTTTGTTCCGAGTTCCGATCAGTGAATGGAATAAATTGTTCCCAAGTTGATGATTTAGGACTGTTTTGTTTCGAGTTTCCTATGTGTGCATGGAACACATTGTTCCAAAATTGATCATTTAGGACTGTTTTGTTCCGAGTTCCTATGTGTGCGTGGAACACATTGTTCCAAAATTGATCATTTAGGACTGTTTTGTTCCGAGTTCCTATCTGTGCATGGAACGCTTTGATCCCAAATTGATCATTTAGGACTGTTTGGGTCCGCTTTTATTAAGGCCTGGTTTGTTCCGAAATTCTATTTGTTTATGGACCTCTACGTTCCTAAATTAAGTTGGTCTTTTGAATGAAGGCAAACATTAGAGCGCTCACAGACCTGTTTGGGCAAGTTGAATAGAATGTTGTTGGCATATGCTGTCATGAATTTTGCACAATAGTAATAAGGGCAGGCAAGTGAGGGCATGTTTTAGGCAAGTTTAAGCTTACATAGAGTTCCTTTAGCTGTCATTGGTTCCTTGCTTTTGGCTAAGATATAAAGGCGATCGTCTTGGACAAATGTTTTTCAAAGGGCAAAATGAGCAAGAAGTTCAAAGTCGATTGGTCAGACATCACTGGAGCATCGCCAAAACCGAAACGGCTTCACTTGGAAAAGGATGAAACCGACGATTTTTATCATTGTCCAATACAAGAGTGTGACCATGATGGATTTCAAAGTCAGAGAGGGTGCAGAAAACATGTTAACACCAAGCACAGTTGGTTCTTTTATTTCGACGAAAATCCCAATCCGAAAGAAAGCACAGATTCGTTAAAAGCAGCAAGAAATTTTTTAGTGGAGAACCCAAATGAAGGTAGTACACGTGAAACCACAAAAAATGCCGTGAAGTTACTTCCTTCATTTTCATTATCTTGCGACATTGGCGTAGTATTCACGAAATGGTTGACTGGAAGTGCTGGCGGCTGCAAGAAAGATCGGGCAGCTCAACAAATAGTGACGAGATGCTTTAAGTTTCTTAGATTTTGTTGTGAAGATGAGGAAGAGTTGACGTTTGACGTGGTGGACTTTAGTCTGTGTTCTCCAAATCTGTTGTTCAAGTTTATCGACTACTTGCAAGACGAATGCAAACTCGGACATGGTGGACGTTTGGGCTACATAGATGCCATTTCCGAATTGATCGACTTCAGAAAACTTCATGGCGCATCAGAGGCCTTTCTTCGAAAGTTCTCTTCGACGGAGTTGTATATCAAGAGAGCTCGAAAGACAGTGGCGAAGATGATGAGATTGCAATGGACACAAACAAGATTTAGACATCGACACTCTGGAAGCAAGAGGCCACTGGGCAACAATGGAGGAGTTATTGGAGGTGGTGAGAATTCAACTCCCGCGCTACGAAAATACCATGAAGGGATGCAAAACTAGCCCAGCTCAAGTTAACCCATCAGACTTTTGCCACAAAATTTGTAGCCATGTATCTGTTCATCAAAGTGAAGGGATCGCGCCCCATGACTTATCAGTATTTGACGGTGGACATGATTGCTACAGCCAAGGAGAACGGTGGTTTCATCGATCAGAAAACGTTCAAAACTTCTGGAAAGTATGGATTTGATTCATTGATTCTGAAAGATACAAACATGCAAGTGATTAATGGCTACATCACGTACGTTAGACCTCTGCTTAAACCCCGGTGCGATTTCGTTCTTGTAACCAGAAATGGAGGTCAGCACGGCAAATTGGGCGAGATTATTAGCAAACTGGTTTTTGATGCAATCGGAAAATACATTCATCCCACACGTTATCGCCAAATTGTTGAAACGCAAAGCCTCAGTCAGCTCACGATCGAAGAGCAAAGGATTTTATCTGAAGACCAAAAACACAGCTCTGCTGTTGCTAAAGTTCACTATCAAAAGCAACGGTCGCGAGAAGTTGCAATGAAGGGTCACGAGTGTCTGCAAAAACTTCAAGGTACCAAGGGTTCAGAAGTGGATGAGGACGTCCACGCAAGACTTGGCGGTTCAACCATCGGCTCCGCGCCTTCAGTTGAAACAGTACAGAATAACACTCCAACCCCCAAAATGGATTCACAGCCGAAACAAAACGCGCGTACTCAAAGGAGAATTCGTCCTGCTTTGAAATTCACAACTGAAGAAGACGATTTTCTGAAAGAAGGCATAACCAAACACGGGTTTCGGTAGTGGATTGCTATTTTGAGAGACCCCGATTTCAAGTTTCAAGAAGGAAGAATGGCAAGCCTCAAACGTGAATCATGATAATTTTGGACTTGTTGTTCTTATCTATTCACAGCTTGATTTTGCGTGTATTCGAAAACGTTCCAATTAAATGGAAACAATCAGAAACTAGTGTTGCTTTGACTTCCGAATGATTGCAAACAATCAAGATGCTTTTTCTTAAAGAATTTTTGCCACTCGCACCATCATCATTGTTGTGTTTGGCATTGCATCTTTATTTCAAGGACAAATTAAAAGCTGGTCACTCTTAAAGATTCAAAGAATGAAGATGATAATATTCACGTTCCAGAAAATCCGTAAAATCCGTCATTCCCGTTTTGAATTTGAAATTAACATTACCTTTAACTTCCAGTGCTTATCGATTGTAACACATTATCATCCAAACAACCTTCTATAAGGACGGGAATGGTGGATATTATGGATTTAACGGGGTTATGAACATCTAACTAACTTTATGTTATTTTCTTTATTTCTGTAAGTATCTCTTAAAAGGAACAAACACATTTGGGAAACGACCATATACATTTCCAAAAATTTTTCATTGTTTCTTTTACTGCTTTTGAGCGCAATAAAGTTAACCAGGATTTGAAGATTTCTTTAATTTCACCTAAGTGCTTATCTGACCGTTTTTTGACATTTTCTTTAAATTTGTGCCCTGTTTTTAACTGATTTTAACTTTTGCTGACTGTTCCACTGTTTGTAAAGGAACGTTCCTCGAGTTATTTTTGGGTTCCTATTGACCTTAAGAGGACCAGCTTTTTTACAATTTAGGATCAAAATGTTCTCTTTCAAGGAAAACGAGAACATTTTGTTCCGAGTTCACAACTGTGAATGGAACAAATTGTTCCCAAATTGATGATTTAGGACTGTTTTGTTCCGAGTTCCGATCAGTGATTGGAACATATTGTTCCCAAATTGATGATTTAGGACTGTTTTGTTCCGAGTTCCTATCTGTGTATGGAACAAATTGTTCCCAAATTGATGATATAGGACTGTTTTGTTCCGAGTTCCTATCTGTGAATGGAACAAATTGTTCCCAAATTGATGATTTAAAACTGTTTTCTTCCGAGTTCCCATCAGTGATTTAGGACTGTTTTGTTCCGAGTTCCGATCAGTGAATGGAACAAATTGTTCCCACGTTGATCATTTAGGACTGTTTTGTTCCGAGTTCCGATCAGTGAATGGAACAAATTGTTCCCAAGTTGATGATTTAGGACTGTTTTGTTGTAAATGGAAAAAATTGTTCCCAAGTTGATGATTTAGGACTGTTTTGCTCCGAGTTCCGATCAGTGAATGGAACAAATTGTTCCAAAAATGATAATTTAGGACTGTTTTGTTCCGAGTTCCTATCAGTGAATGGAATAAATTGTTCCCAAGTTGATGATTTAGGACTGTTTTGTTGCGAGTTTCCTATGTGTGCATGGAACACATTGTTCCATAATTGATGATTTAGGACTGTTTTGTTCCGAGTTCGCATCAGTGATTGGAACAAATTGTTCCCAAATTGATGATTTAGGACTGTCTTGTTCCGAGTTCCGATCAGTGAATGGAACAAATTGTTCCCAAGTTGATAATTTAGGACTGTTTTGTTCCGAGTTCCTATCAGTGAATGGAATAAATTGTTCCCAAGTTGATGATTTAGGACTGTTTTTTTCCGAGTTCCTATGTGTGCATGGAACACATTGTTCCAAAATTGATCATTTAGGACTGTTTTGTTCCGAGTTCCTATGTGTGCGTGGAACACATTGTTCCAAAATTGATCATTTAGGACTGTTTTGTTCCGAGTTCCTATCTGTGCATGGAACGCTTTGATCCCAAATTGATCATTTAGGACTGTTTGGGTCCGCTTTTATTAAGGCCTGGTTTGTTCCGAAATTCTATTTGTTTATGGACCTCTACGTTCCTAAATTAAGTTGGTCTTTTGAATGAAGGCAAACATTAGAGCGCTCACAGACCTGTTTGGGCAAGTTGAATAGAATGTTGTTGGCATATGCTGTCATGAATTTTGCACAATAGTAATAAGGGCAGGCAAGTGAGGGCATGTTTTAGGCAAGTTTAAGCTTACATAGAGTTCCTTTAGCTGTCATTGGTTCCTTGCTTTTGGCTAAGATATAAAGGCGATCGTCTTGGACAAATGTTTTTCAAAGGGCAAAATGAGCAAGAAGTTCAAAGTCGATTGGTCAGACATCACTGGAGCATCGCCAAAACCGAAACGGCTTCACTTGGAAAAGGATGAAACCGACGATTTTTATCATTGTCCAATACAAGAGTGTGACCATGATGGATTTCAAAGTCAGAGAGGGTGCAGAAAACATGTTAACACCAAGCACAGTTGGTTCTTTTATTTCGACGAAAATCCCAATCCGAAAGAAAGCACAGATTCGTTAAAAGCAGCAAGAAATTTTTTAGTGGAGAACCCAAATGAAGGTAGTACACGTGAAACCACAAAAAATGCCGTGAAGTTACTTCCTTCATTTTCATTATCTTGCGACATTGGCGTAGTATTCACGAAATGGTTGACTGGAAGTGCTGGCGGCTGCAAGAAAGATCGGGCAGCTCAACAAATAGTGACGAGATGCTTTAAGTTTCTTAGATTTTGTTGTGAAGATGAGGAAGAGTTGACGTTTGACGTGGTGGACTTTAGTCTGTGTTCTCCAAATCTGTTGTTCAAGTTTATCGACTACTTGCAAGACGAATGCAATTTCGGACATGGTGGACGTTTGGGCTACATAGATGCCATTTCCGAATTGATCGACTTCAGAAAACTTCATGGCGCATCAGAGGCCTTTCTTCGAAAGTTCTCTTCGACGGAGTTGTATATCAAGAGAGCTCGAAAGACAGTGGCGAAGATGATGAGATTGCAATGGACACAAACAAGATTTAGACATCGACACTCTGGAAGCAAGAGGCCACTGGGCAACAATGGAGGAGTTATTGGAGGTGGTGAGAATTCAACTCCCGCGCTACGAAAATACCATGAAGGGATGCAAAACTAGCCCAGCTCAAGTTAACCCATCAGACGTTTGCCACAAAATTTGTAGCCATGTATCTGTTCATCAAAGTGAAGGGATCGCCCCATGACTTATCAGTATTTGACGGTGGACATGATTGCTACAGCCAAGGAGAACGGTGGTTTCATCGATCAGAAAACGTTCAAAACTTCTGGAAAGTATGGATTTGATTCATTGATTCTGAAAGATACAAACATGCAAGTGATTAATGGCTACATCACGTACGTTAGACCTCTGCTTAAACCCCGGTGCGATTTCGTTCTTGTAACCAGAAATGGAGGTCAGCACGGCAAATTGGGCGAGATTATTAGCAAACTGGTTTTTGATGCAATCGGAAAATACATTCATCCCACACGTTATCGCCAAATTGTTGAAACGCAAAGCCTCAGTCAGCTCACGATCGAAGAGCAAAGGATTTTATCTGAAGACCAAAAACACAGCTCTGCTGTTGCTAAAGTTCACTATCAAAAGCAACGGTCGCGAGAAGTTGCAATGAAGGGTCACGAGTGTCTGCAAAAACTTCAAGGTACCAAGGGTTCAGAAGTGGATGAGGACGTCCACGCAAGACTTGGCGGTTCAACCATCGGCTCCGCGCCTTCAGTTGAAACAGTACAGAATAACACTCCAACCCCCAAAATGGATTCACAGCCGAAACAAAACGCGCGTACTCAAAGGAGAATTCGTCCTGCTTTGAAATTCACAACTGAAGAAGACGATTTTCTGAAAGAAGGCATAACCAAACACGGGTTTCGGTAGTGGATTGCTATTTTGAGAGACCCCGATTTCAAGTTTCAAGAAGGAAGAATGGCAAGCCTCAAACGTGAATCATGATAATTTTGGACTTGTTGTTCTTATCTATTCACAGCTTGATTTTGCGTGTATTCGAAAACGTTCCAATTAAATGGAAACAATCAGAAACTAGTGTTGCTTTGACTTCCGAATGATTGCAAACAATCAAGATGCTTTTTCTTAAAGAATTTTTGCCACTCGCACCATCATCATTGTTGTGTTTGGCATTGCATCTTTATTTCAAGGACAAATTAAAAGCTGGTCACTCTTAAAGATTCAAAGAATGAAGATGATAATATTCACGTTCCAGAAAATCCGTAAAATCCGTCATTCCCGTTTTGAATTTGAAATTAACATTACCTTTAACTTCCAGTGCTTATCGATTGTAACACATTATCATCCAAACAACCTTCTATAAGGACGGGAATGGTGGATATTATGGATTTAACGGGGTTATGAACATCTAACTAACTTTATGTTATTTTCTTTATTTCTGTAAGTATCTCTTAAAAGGAACAAACACATTTGGGAAACGACCATATACATTTCCAAAAATTTTTAATTGTTTCTTTTACTGCTTTTGAGCGCAATAAAGTTAACCAGGATTTGAAGATTTCTTTAATTTCACCTAAGCGCTTATCTGACCGTTTTTTGACATTTTCTTTAAATTTGTGCCCTGTTTTTAACTGATTTTAACTTTTGCTGACTGTTCCACTGTTTGTAAAGGAACGTTCCTCGAGTTATTTTTGGGTTCCTATTGACCTTAAGAGGACCAGCTTTTTTACAATTTAGGATCAAAATGTTCTCTTTCAAAGAAAACGAGAACATTTTGTTCCGAGTTCACAACTGTGAATGGAACAAATTGTTCCCAAATTGATGATTTAGGACTGTTTTGTTCCGAGTTCCGATCAGTGATTGGAACATATTGTTCCCAAATTGATGATTTAGGACTGTTTTGTTCCGAGTTCCTATCTGTGTATGGAACAAATTGTTCCCAAATTGATGATATAGGACTGTTTTGTTCCGAGTTCCTATCAGTGAATGGAACAAATTGTTCCCAAGTTGATGATTTAGGACTGTTTTGTTCCGAGTTCCGATCAGTGAATGGAATAAATTGTTCCCAAGTTGATGATTTAGGACTGTTTTGTTTCGAGTTTCCTATGTGTGCATGGAACACATTGTTCCAAAATTGATCATTTAGGACTGTTTTGTTCCGAGTTCCTATGTGTGCGTGGAACACATTGTTCCAAAATTGATCATTTAGGACTGTTTTGTTCCGAGTTCCTATCTGTGCATGGAACGCTTTGATCCCAAATTGATCATTTAGGACTGTTTGGGTCCGCTTTTATTAAGGCCTGGTTTGTTCCGAAATTCTATTTGTTTATGGACCTCTACGTTCCTAAATTAAGTTGGTCTTTTGAATGAAGGCAAACATTAGAGCGCTCACAGACCTGTTTGGGCAAGTTGAATAGAATGTTGTTGGCATATGCTGTCATGAATTTTGCACAATAGTAATAAGGGCAGGCAAGTGAGGGCATGTTTTAGGCAAGTTTAAGCTTACATAGAGTTCCTTTAGCTGTCATTGGTTCCTTGCTTTTGGCTAAGATATAAAGGCGATCGTCTTGGACAAATGTTTTTCAAAGGGCAAAATGAGCAAGAAGTTCAAAGTCGATTGGTCAGACATCACTGGAGCATCGCCAAAACCGAAACGGCTTCACTTGGAAAAGGATGAAACCGACGATTTTTATCATTGTCCAATACAAGAGTGTGACCATGATGGATTTCAAAGTCAGAGAGGGTGCAGAAAACATGTTAACACCAAGCACAGTTGGTTCTTTTATTTCGACGAAAATCCCAATCCGAAAGAAAGCACAGATTCGTTAAAAGCAGCAAGAAATTTTTTAGTGGAGAACCCAAATGAAGGTAGTACACGTGAAACCACAAAAAATGCCGTGAAGTTACTTCCTTCATTTTCATTATCTTGCGACATTGGCGTAGTATTCACGAAATGGTTGACTGGAAGTGCTGGCGGCTGCAAGAAAGATCGGGCAGCTCAACAAATAGTGACGAGATGCTTTAAGTTTCTTAGATTTTGTTGTGAAGATGAGGAAGAGTTGACGTTTGACGTGGTGGACTTTAGTCTGTGTTCTCCAAATCTGTTGTTCAAGTTTATCGACTACTTGCAAGACGAATGCAAACTCGGACATGGTGGACGTTTGGGCTACATAGATGCCATTTCCGAATTGATCGACTTCAGAAAACTTCATGGCGCATCAGAGGCCTTTCTTCGAAAGTTCTCTTCGACGGAGTTGTATATCAAGAGAGCTCGAAAGACAGTGGCGAAGATGATGAGATTGCAATGGACACAAACAAGATTTAGACATCGACACTCTGGAAGCAAGAGGCCACTGGGCAACAATGGAGGAGTTATTGGAGGTGGTGAGAATTCAACTCCCGCGCTACGAAAATACCATGAAGGGATGCAAAACTAGCCCAGCTCAAGTTAACCCATCAGACTTTTGCCACAAAATTTGTAGCCATGTATCTGTTCATCAAAGTGAAGGGATCGCGCCCCATGACTTATCAGTATTTGACGGTGGACATGATTGCTACAGCCAAGGAGAACGGTGGTTTCATCGATCAGAAAACGTTCAAAACTTCTGGAAAGTATGGATTTGATTCATTGATTCTGAAAGATACAAACATGCAAGTGATTAATGGCTACATCACGTACGTTAGACCTCTGCTTAAACCCCGGTGCGATTTCGTTCTTGTAACCAGAAATGGAGGTCAGCACGGCAAATTGGGCGAGATTATTAGCAAACTGGTTTTTGATGCAATCGGAAAATACATTCATCCCACACGTTATCGCCAAATTGTTGAAACGCAAAGCCTCAGTCAGCTCACGATCGAAGAGCAAAGGATTTTATCTGAAGACCAAAAACACAGCTCTGCTGTTGCTAAAGTTCACTATCAAAAGCAACGGTCGCGAGAAGTTGCAATGAAGGGTCACGAGTGTCTGCAAAAACTTCAAGGTACCAAGGGTTCAGAAGTGGATGAGGACGTCCACGCAAGACTTGGCGGTTCAACCATCGGCTCCGCGCCTTCAGTTGAAACAGTACAGAATAACACTCCAACCCCCAAAATGGATTCACAGCCGAAACAAAACGCGCGTACTCAAAGGAGAATTCGTCCTGCTTTGAAATTCACAACTGAAGAAGACGATTTTCTGAAAGAAGGCATAACCAAACACGGGTTTCGGTAGTGGATTGCTATTTTGAGAGACCCCGATTTCAAGTTTCAAGAAGGAAGAATGGCAAGCCTCAAACGTGAATCATGATAATTTTGGACTTGTTGTTCTTATCTATTCACAGCTTGATTTTGCGTGTATTCGAAAACGTTCCAATTAAATGGAAACAATCAGAAACTAGTGTTGCTTTGACTTCCGAATGATTGCAAACAATCAAGATGCTTTTTCTTAAAGAATTTTTGCCACTCGCACCATCATCATTGTTGTGTTTGGCATTGCATCTTTATTTCAAGGACAAATTAAAAGCTGGTCACTCTTAAAGATTCAAAGAATGAAGATGATAATATTCACGTTCCAGAAAATCCGTAAAATCCGTCATTCCCGTTTTGAATTTGAAATTAACATTACCTTTAACTTCCAGTGCTTATCGATTGTAACACATTATCATCCAAACAACCTTCTATAAGGACGGGAATGGTGGATATTATGGATTTAACGGGGTTATGAACATCTAACTAACTTTATGTTATTTTCTTTATTTCTGTAAGTATCTCTTAAAAGGAACAAACACATTTGGGAAACGACCATATACATTTCCAAAAATTTTTCATTGTTTCTTTTACTGCTTTTGAGCGCAATAAAGTTAACCAGGATTTGAAGATTTCTTTAATTTCACCTAAGTGCTTATCTGACCGTTTTTTGACATTTTCTTTAAATTTGTGCCCTGTTTTTAACTGATTTTAACTTTTGCTGACTGTTCCACTGTTTGTAAAGGAACGTTCCTCGAGTTATTTTTGGGTTCCTATTGACCTTAAGAGGACCAGCTTTTTTACAATTTAGGATCAAAATGTTCTCTTTCAAGGAAAACGAGAACATTTTGTTCCGAGTTCACAACTGTGAATGGAACAAATTGTTCCCAAATTGATGATTTAGGACTGTTTTGTTCCGAGTTCCGATCAGTGATTGGAACATATTGTTCCCAAATTGATGATTTAGGACTGTTTTGTTCCGAGTTCCTATCTGTGTATGGAACAAATTGTTCCCAAATTGATGATATAGGACTGTTTTGTTCCGAGTTCCTATCTGTGAATGGAACAAATTGTTCCCAAATTGATGATTTAAAACTGTTTTCTTCCGAGTTCCCATCAGTGATTTAGGACTGTTTTGTTCCGAGTTCCGATCAGTGAATGGAACAAATTGTTCCCACGTTGATCATTTAGGACTGTTTTGTTCCGAGTTCCGATCAGTGAATGGAACAAATTGTTCCCAAGTTGATGATTTAGGACTGTTTTGTTGTAAATGGAAAAAATTGTTCCCAAGTTGATGATTTAGGACTGTTTTGCTCCGAGTTCCGATCAGTGAATGGAACAAATTGTTCCAAAAATGATAATTTAGGACTGTTTTGTTCCGAGTTCCTATCAGTGAATGGAATAAATTGTTCCCAAGTTGATGATTTAGGACTGTTTTGTTGCGAGTTTCCTATGTGTGCATGGAACACATTGTTCCATAATTGATGATTTAGGACTGTTTTGTTCCGAGTTCGCATCAGTGATTGGAACAAATTGTTCCCAAATTGATGATTTAGGACTGTCTTGTTCCGAGTTCCGATCAGTGAATGGAACAAATTGTTCCCAAGTTGATAATTTAGGACTGTTTTGTTCCGAGTTCCTATCAGTGAATGGAATAAATTGTTCCCAAGTTGATGATTTAGGACTGTTTTTTTCCGAGTTCCTATGTGTGCATGGAACACATTGTTCCAAAATTGATCATTTAGGACTGTTTTGTTCCGAGTTCCTATGTGTGCGTGGAACACATTGTTCCAAAATTGATCATTTAGGACTGTTTTGTTCCGAGTTCCTATCTGTGCATGGAACGCTTTGATCCCAAATTGATCATTTAGGACTGTTTGGGTCCGCTTTTATTAAGGCCTGGTTTGTTCCGAAATTCTATTTGTTTATGGACCTCTACGTTCCTAAATTAAGTTGGTCTTTTGAATGAAGGCAAACATTAGAGCGCTCACAGACCTGTTTGGGCAAGTTGAATAGAATGTTGTTGGCATATGCTGTCATGAATTTTGCACAATAGTAATAAGGGCAGGCAAGTGAGGGCATGTTTTAGGCAAGTTTAAGCTTACATAGAGTTCCTTTAGCTGTCATTGGTTCCTTGCTTTTGGCTAAGATATAAAGGCGATCGTCTTGGACAAATGTTTTTCAAAGGGCAAAATGAGCAAGA
Source organism: Blastomussa wellsi (assembly GCA_947652115.1). Taxonomy (NCBI): domain Eukaryota; kingdom Metazoa; phylum Cnidaria; class Anthozoa; order Scleractinia; family Plerogyridae; genus Blastomussa; species Blastomussa wellsi. Next base: position 11,098,754 of record OX393568.1, on the reverse strand, counting down.
AGTTCAAAGTCGATTGGTCAGACATCACTGGAGCATCGCCAAAACCGAAACGGCTTCACTTGGAAAAGGATGAAACCGACGATTTTTATCATTGTCCAATACAAGAGTGTGACCATGATGGATTTCAAAGTCAGAGAGGGTGCAGAAAACATATTAACACCAAGCACAGTTGGTTCTTTTATTTCGACGAAAATCCCAATCCGAAAGAAAGCACAGATTCGTTAAAAGCAGCAAGAAATTTTTTAGTGGAGAACCCAAATGAAGGTAGTACACGTGAAACCACAAAAAATGCCGTGAAGTTACTTCCTTCATTTTCATTATCTTGCGACATTGGCGTAGTATTCACGAAATGGTTGACTGGAAGTGCTGGCGGCTGCAAGAAAGATCGGGCAGCTCAACAAATAGTGACGAGATGCTTTAAGTTTCTTAGATTTTGTTGTGAAGATGAGGAAGAGTTGACGTTTGACGTGGTGGACTTTAGTCTGTGTTCTCCAAATCTGTTGTTCAAGTTTATCGACTACTTGCAAGACGAATGCAATTTCGGACATGGTGGACGTTTGGGCTACATAGATGCCATTTCCGAATTGATCGACTTCAGAAAACTTCATGGCGCATCAGAGGCCTTTCTTCGAAAGTTCTCTTCGACGGAGTTGTATATCAAGAGAGCTCGAAAGACAGTGGCGAAGATGATGAGATTGCAATGGACACAAACAAGATTTAGACATCGACACTCTGGAAGCAAGAGGCCACTGGGCAACAATGGAGGAGTTATTGGAGGTGGTGAGAATTCAACTCCCGCGCTACGAAAATACCATGAAGGGATGCAAAACTAGCCCAGCTCAAGTTAACCCATCAGACGTTTGCCACAAAATTTGTAGCCATGTATCTGTTCATCAAAGTGAAGGGATCGCCCCATGACTTATCAGTATTTGACGGTGGACATGATTGCTACAGCCAAGGAGAACGGTGGTTTCATCGATCAGAAAACGTTCAAAACTTCTGGAAAGTATGGATTTGATTCATTGATTCTGAAAGATACAAACATGCAAGTGATTAATGGCTACATCACGTACGTTAGACCTCTGCTTAAACCCCGGTGCGATTTCGTTCTTGTAACCAGAAATGGAGGTCAGCACGGCAAATTGGGCGAGATTATTAGCAAACTGGTTTTTGATGCAATCGGAAAATACATTCATCCCACACGTTATCGCCAAATTGTTGAAACGCAAAGCCTCAGTCAGCTCACGATCGAAGAGCAAAGGATTTTATCTGAAGACCAAAAACACAGCTCTGCTGTTGCTAAAGTTCACTATCAAAAGCAACGGTCGCGAGAAGTTGCAATGAAGGGTCACGAGTGTCTGCAAAAACTTCAAGGTACCAAGGGTTCAGAAGTGGATGAGGACGTCCACGCAAGACTTGGCGGTTCAACCATCGGCTCCGCGCCTTCAGTTGAAACAGTACAGAATAACACTCCAACCCCCAAAATGGATTCACAGCCGAAACAAAACGCGCGTACTCAAAGGAGAATTCGTCCTGCTTTGAAATTCACAACTGAAGAAGACGATTTTCTGAAAGAAGGCATAACCAAACACGGGTTTCGGTAGTGGATTGCTATTTTGAGAGACCCCGATTTCAAGTTTCAAGAAGGAAGAATGGCAAGCCTCAAACGTGAATCATGATAATTTTGGACTTGTTGTTCTTATCTATTCACAGCTTGATTTTGCGTGTATTCGAAAACGTTCCAATTAAATGGAAACAATCAGAAACTAGTGTTGCTTTGACTTCCGAATGATTGCAAACAATCAAGATGCTTTTTCTTAAAGAATTTTTGCCACTCGCACCATCATCATTGTTGTGTTTGGCATTGCATCTTTATTTCAAGGACAAATTAAAAGCTGGTCACTCTTAAAGATTCAAAGAATGAAGATGATAATATTCACGTTCCAGAAAATCCGTAAAATCCGTCATTCCCGTTTTGAATTTGAAATTAACATTACCTTTAACTTCCAGTGCTTATCGATTGTAACACATTATCATCCAAACAACCTTCTATAAGGACGGGAATGGTGGATATTATGGATTTAACGGGGTTATGAACATCTAACTAACTTTATGTTATTTTCTTTATTTCTGTAAGTATCTCTTAAAAGGAACAAACACATTTGGGAAACGACCATATACATTTCCAAAAATTTTTAATTGTTTCTTTTACTGCTTTTGAGCGCAATAAAGTTAACCAGGATTTGAAGATTTCTTTAATTTCACCTAAGCGCTTATCTGACCGTTTTTTGACATTTTCTTTAAATTTGTGCCCTGTTTTTAACTGATTTTAACTTTTGCTGACTGTTCCACTGTTTGTAAAGGAACGTTCCTCGAGTTATTTTTGGGTTCCTATTGACCTTAAGAGGACCAGCTTTTTTACAATTTAGGATCAAAATGTTCTCTTTCAAAGAAAACGAGAACATTTTGTTCCGAGTTCACAACTGTGAATGGAACAAATTGTTCCCAAATTGATGATTTAGGACTGTTTTGTTCCGAGTTCCGATCAGTGATTGGAACATATTGTTCCCAAATTGATGATTTAGGACTGTTTTGTTCCGAGTTCCTATCTGTGTATGGAACAAATTGTTCCCAAATTGATGATATAGGACTGTTTTGTTCCGAGTTCCTATCTGTGAATGGAACAAATTGTTCCCAAATTGATGATTTAAAACTGTTTTCTTCCGAGTTTCCATCAGTGATTAAGGACTGTTTTGTTCCGAGTTCCGATCAGTGAATGGAACAAATTGTTCCCACGTTGATCATTTAGGACTGTTTTGTTCCGAGTTCCGATCAGTGAATGGAACAAATTGTTCCCAAGTTGATGATTTAGGACTGTTTTGTTGTAAATGGAAAAAATTGTTCCCAAGTTGATGATTTAGGACTGTTTTGCTCCGAGTTCCGATCAGTGAATGGAACAAATTGTTCCAAAAATGATAATTTAGGACTGTTTTGTTCCGAGTTCCTATCAGTGAATGGAATAAATTGTTCCCAAGTTGATGATTTAGGACTGTTTTGTTGCGAGTTTCCTATGTGTGCATGGAACACATTGTTCCATAATTGATGATTTAGGACTGTTTTGTTCCGAGTTCGCATCAGTGATTGGAACAAATTGTTCCCAAATTGATGATTTAGGACTGTCTTGTTCCGAGTTCCGATCAGTGAATGGAACAAATTGTTCCCAAGTTGATAATTTAGGACTGTTTTGTTCCGAGTTCCTATCAGTGAATGGAATAAATTGTTCCCAAGTTGATGATTTAGGACTGTTTTTTTCCGAGTTCCTATGTGTGCATGGAACACATTGTTCCAAAATTGATCATTTAGGACTGTTTTGTTCCGAGTTCCTATGTGTGCGTGGAACACATTGTTCCAAAATTGATCATTTAGGACTGTTTTGTTCCGAGTTCCTATCTGTGCATGGAACGCTTTGATCCCAAATTGATCATTTAGGACTGTTTGGGTCCGCTTTTATTAAGGCCTGGTTTGTTCCGAAATTCTATTTGTTTATGGACCTCTACGTTCCTAAATTAAGTTGGTCTTTTGAATGAAGGCAAACATTAGAGCGCTCACAGACCTGTTTGGGCAAGTTGAATAGAATGTTGTTGGCATATGCTGTCATGAATTTTGCACAATAGTAATAAGGGCAGGCAAGTGAGGGCATGTTTTAGGCAAGTTTAAGCTTACATAGAGTTCCTTTAGCTGTCATTGGTTCCTTGCTTTTGGCTAAGATATAAAGGCGATCGTCTTGGACAAATGTTTTTCAAAGGGCAAAATGAGCAAGAAGTTCAAAGTCGATTGGTCAGACATCACTGGAGCATCGCCAAAACCGAAACGGCTTCACTTGGAAAAGGATGAAACCGACGATTTTTATCATTGTCCAATACAAGAGTGTGACCATGATGGATTTCAAAGTCAGAGAGGGTGCAGAAAACATGTTAACACCAAGCACAGTTGGTTCTTTTATTTCGACGAAAATCCCAATCCGAAAGAAAGCACAGATTCGTTAAAAGCAGCAAGAAATTTTTTAGTGGAGAACCCAAATGAAGGTAGTACACGTGAAACCACAAAAAATGCCGTGAAGTTACTTCCTTCATTTTCATTATCTTGCGACATTGGCGTAGTATTCACGAAATGGTTGACTGGAAGTGCTGGCGGCTGCAAGAAAGATCGGGCAGCTCAACAAATAGTGACGAGATGCTTTAAGTTTCTTAGATTTTGTTGTGAAGATGAGGAAGAGTTGACGTTTGACGTGGTGGACTTTAGTCTGTGTTCTCCAAATCTGTTGTTCAAGTTTATCGACTACTTGCAAGACGAATGCAAACTCGGACATGGTGGACGTTTGGGCTACATAGATGCCATTTCCGAATTGATCGACTTCAGAAAACTTCATGGCGCATCAGAGGCCTTTCTTCGAAAGTTCTCTTCGACGGAGTTGTATATCAAGAGAGCTCGAAAGACAGTGGCGAAGATGATGAGATTGCAATGGACACAAACAAGATTTAGACATCGACACTCTGGAAGCAAGAGGCCACTGGGCAACAATGGAGGAGTTATTGGAGGTGGTGAGAATTCAACTCCCGCGCTACGAAAATACCATGAAGGGATGCAAAACTAGCCCAGCTCAAGTTAACCCATCAGACTTTTGCCACAAAATTTGTAGCCATGTATCTGTTCATCAAAGTGAAGGGATCGCCCCATGACTTATCAGTATTTGACGGTGGACATGATTGCTACAGCCAAGGAGAACGGTGGTTTCATCGATCAGAAAACGTTCAAAACTTCTGGAAAGTATGGATTTGATTCATTGATTCTGAAAGATACAAACATGCAAGTGATTAATGGCTACATCACGTACGTTAGACCTCTGCTTAAACCCCGGTGCGATTTCGTTCTTGTAACCAGAAATGGAGGTCAGCACGGCAAATTGGGCGAGATTATTAGCAAACTGGTTTTTGATGCAATCGGAAAATACATTCATCCCACACGTTATCGCCAAATTGTTGAAACGCAAAGCCTCAGTCAGCTCACGATCGAAGAGCAAAGGATTTTATCTGAAGACCAAAAACACAGCTCTGCTGTTGCTAAAGTTCACTATCAAAAGCAACGGTCGCGAGAAGTTGCAATGAAGGGTCACGAGTGTCTGCAAAAACTTCAAGGTACCAAGGGTTCAGAAGTGGATGAGGACGTCCACGCAAGACTTGGCGGTTCAACCATCGGCTCCGCGCCTTCAGTTGAAACAGTACAGAATAACACTCCAACCCCCAAAATGGATTCACAGCCGAAACAAAACGCGCGTACTCAAAGGAGAATTCGTCCTGCTTTGAAATTCACAACTGAAGAAGACGATTTTCTGAAAGAAGGCATAACCAAACACGGGTTTCGGTAGTGGATTGCTATTTTGAGAGACCCCGATTTCAAGTTTCAAGAAGGAAGAATGGCAAGCCTCAAACGTGAATCATGATAATTTTGGACTTGTTGTTCTTATCTATTCACAGCTTGATTTTGCGTGTATTCGAAAACGTTCCAATTAAATGGAAACAATCAGAAACTAGTGTTGCTTTGACTTCCGAATGATTGCAAACAATCAAGATGCTTTTTCTTAAAGAATTTTTGCCACTCGCACCATCATCATTGTTGTGTTTGGCATTGCATCTTTATTTCAAGGACAAATTAAAAGCTGGTCACTCTTAAAGATTCAAAGAATGAAGATGATAATATTCACGTTCCAGAAAATCTGTAAAATCCGTCATTCCCGTTTTGAATTTGAAATTAACATTACCTTTAACTTCCAGTGCTTATCGATTGTAACACATTATCATCCAAACAACCTTCTATAAGGACGGGAATGGTGGATATTATGGATTTAACGGGGTTATGAACATCTAACTAACTTTATGTTATTTTCTTTATTTCTGTAAGTATCTCTTAAAAGGAACAAACACATTTGGGAAACGACCATATACATTTCCAAAAATTTTTAATTGTTTCTTTTACTGCTTTTGAGCGCAATAAAGTTAACCAGGATTTGAAGATTTCTTTAATTTCACCTAAGCGCTTATCTGACCGTTTTTTGACATTTTCTTTAAATTTGTGCCCTGTTTTTAACTGATTTTAACTTTTGCTGACTGTTCCACTGTTTGTAAAGGAACGTTCCTCGAGTTATTTTTGGGTTCCTATTGACCTTAAGAGGACCAGCTTTTTTACAATTTAGGATCAAAATGTTCTCTTTCAAGGAAAACGAGAACATTTTGTTCCGAGTTCACAACTGTGAATGGAACAAATTATTCCCAAATTGATGATTTAGGACTGTTTTGTTCCGAGTTCCGATCAGTGATTGGAACATATTGTTCCCAAATTGATGATTTAGGACTGTTTTGTTCCGAGTTCCTATCTGTGTATGGAACAAATTGTTCCCAAATTGATGATATAGGACTGTTTTGTTCCGAGTTCCTATCTGTGAATGGAACAAATTGTTCCCAAATTGATGATTTAAAACTGTTTTCTTCCGAGTTTCCATCAGTGATTAAGGACTGTTTTGTTCCGAGTTCCGATCAGTGAATGGAACAAATTGTTCCCACGTTGATCATTTAGGACTGTTTTGTTCCGAGTTCCGATCAGTGAATGGAACAAATTGTTCCCAAGTTGATGATTTAGGACTGTTTTGTTGTAAATGGAAAAAAATTGTTCCCAAGTTGATGATTTAGGACTGTTTTGCTCCGAGTTCCGATCAGTGAATGGAACAAATTGTTCCAAAAATGATAATTTAGGACTGTTTTGTTCCGAGTTCCTATCAGTGAATGGAATAAATTGTTCCCAAGTTGATGATTTAGGACTGTTTTGTTGCGAGTTTCCTATGTGTGCATGGAACACATTGTTCCATAATTGATGATTTAGGACTGTTTTGTTCCGAGTTCGCATCAGTGATTGGAACAAATTGTTCCCAAATTGATGATTTAGGACTGTCTTGTTCCGAGTTCCGATCAGTGAATGGAACAAATTGTTCCCAAGTTGATAATTTAGGACTGTTTTGTTCCGAGTTCCTATCAGTGAATGGAATAAATTGTTCCCAAGTTGATGATTTAGGACTGTTTTTTTCCGAGTTCCTATGTGTGCATGGAACACATTGTTCCAAAATTGATCATTTAGGACTGTTTTGTTCCGAGTTCCTATCTGTGCATGGAACGCTTTGATCCCAAATTGATCATTTAGGACTGTTTGGGTCCGCTTTTATTAAGGCCTTGTTTGTTCCGAAATTCGATTTGTTTATGGACCTTTACGTTCCTAAATTAAGTTGGTCTTTTGAATGAAGGCAAACATTAGAGCGTCACAGACCTGTTTGGGCAAGTTGAATAGAATGTTGTTGGCATATGCTGTCATGAATTTTGCACAATAGTAATAAGGGCAGGCAAGTGAGGGCATGTTTTAGGCAAGTTTAAGCATACATAGAGTTCCTTTAGCTGTCATTGCTTCCTTGGTCTTGGCGAAGATACAAAGGCGATCGTCTTGGACAAATGTTTTTCAAAGGGCAAAATGAGCAAGAAGTTCAAAGTCGATTGGTCAGAAATCACTGGAGCATCGCCAAAACCGAAACGGCTTCACTTGGAAAAGGATGAAACCGACGATTTTTATCATTGTCCAATACAAGAGTGTGACCATGATGGATTTCAAAGTCAGAGAGGGTGCAGAAAACATTTTAACACCAAGCACAGTTGGTTCTTTTATTTCGACGAAAATCCCAATCCGAAAAAAAGCACAGATTCGTTAAAAGCAGCAAGAAATTTTTTAGTGGAGAACCCAAATGAAGGTAGTACACGTGAAACCACAAAAAATGCCGTGAAGTTACTTCCTTCATTTTCATTATCTTGCGACATTGGCGTAGTATTCACGAAATGGTTGACTGAAAGTGCTGGCGGCTGCTAGAAAGATCGGGCAGCTCAACAAATAGTGACGAGATGCTTTAAGTTTCTTAGATTTTGTTGTGAAGATGAGGAAGAGTTGACGTTTGACGTGGTGGACTTTAGTCTGTGTTCTCCAAATCTGTTGTTCAAGTTTATCGACTACTTGCAAGACGACTCGGACATGGTGGACGTTTGGGCTACATAGATGCCATTTCCGAATTGATCGACTTCAGAAAACTTCATGGCGCATCAGAGGCCTTTCTTCGAAAGTTCTCTTCGACGGAGTTGTATATCAAGAGAGCTCGAAAGACAGTGGCGAAGATGATGAGATTGCAATGGACACAAACAAGATTTAGACATCGACACTCTGGAAGCAAGAGGCCACTGGGCAACAATGGAGGAGTTATTGGAGGTGGTCAGAATTCAACTCCCGCGCTACGAAAATACCATGAAGGGATGCAAAACTAGCCCAGCTCAAGTTAACCCATCAGACTTTTGCCACAAAATTTGTAGCCATGTATCTGTTCATCAAAGTGAAGGGATCGCGCCCCATGACTTATCAGTATTTGACGGTGGACATGATTGCTACAGCAAAGGAGAACGGTGGTTTCATCGATCAGAAAACGTTCAAAACTGCTGGAAAGTATGGATTTGATTCATTGATTCTGACCGATACAAACATGCAAGTGATTAATGGCTACATCACGTACGTTAGACCTCTGCTTAAACCCCGGTGCGATTTCGTTCTTGTCACCAGAAATGGAGGTCAGCACGGCAAATTGGGCGAGATTATTAGCAAACTGGTTTTTGATGCAATCGGAAAATACATTCATCCCACACGTTATCGCCAAATTGTTGAAACGCAAAGCCTCAGTCAGCTCACGATCGAAGAGCAAAGGATTTTATCTGAAGACCAAAAACACAGCTCTGCTGTTGCTAAAGTTCACTATCAAAAGCAACGGTCGCGAGAAGTTGCAATGAAGGGTCACGAGTGTCTGCAAAAACTTCAAGGTACCAAGGGTTCAGAAGTGGATGAGGACGTCCACGCAAGACTTGGCGGTTCAACCATCGGCTCCGCGCCTTCAGTTGAAACAGTACAGAATAACACTCCAACCCCCAAAATGGATTCACAGCCGAAACAAAACGCGCGTACTCAAAGGAGAATTCGTCCTGCTTTGAAATTCACAACAGAAGAAGACGATTTTCTGAAAGAAGGCATAACCAAACACGGGTTTCGGTAGTGGATTGCTATTTTGAGAGACCCCGATTTCAAGTTTGAAGAAGGAAGAATGGCAGACTCCCTAAAGAAAAGGGCTGGACTCAAACTACTCCATACTTAACAAGACAAGAGAAGACTAATAAAAGCAGCAATTAGGATACTCTGATAAACTACAGAACTGTATGGAACACACGATGATTATTTACAGTTTTCATCCCTTCACTGTTGTACAAAATCATTTAAAGTATACGGTGACTTACAAATAATTGCTACCATTCACGTTCTCATTCGTATTTCTAGCTTCGAAAATACAACAGTTTCATACAATGGTAAACAAGCCTCAAACGTGAATCATGATAATTTTGGACTTGTTGTTCTTATCTATTCACAGCTTGATTTTGCGTGTATTCGAAAACGTTCCAATTAAATGGAAATAATCAGAAACTAGTGTTGCTTTGACTTCCGAATGATTGCAAACAATCAAGATGCTTTTTCTTAAAGAATTTTTGCCACTCGCACCATCATCATTGTTGTGTTTGGCATTGCATCTTTATTTCAAGGACAAATTAAAAGCTGGTCACTCTTAAAGATTCAAAGAATGAAGATGATAATATTCACGTTCCAGAAAATCCGTAAAATCCGTCATTCCCGTTTTGAATTTGAAATTAACATTACCTTTAACTTCCAGTGCTTATCGATTGTAACACATTATCATCCAAACAACCTTCTATAAGGACGGGAATGGTGGATATTATGGATTTAACGGGGTTATGAACATCTAACTAACTTTATGTTATTTTCTTTATTTCTGTAAGTATCTCTTAAAAGGAACAAACACATTTGGGAAACGACCATATACATTTCCAAAAATTTTTCATTGTTTCTTTTACTGCTTTTGAGCGCAATAAAGTTAACCAGGATTTGAAGATTTCTTTAATTTCACCTAAGCGCTTATCTGACCGTTTTTTGACATTTTCTTTAAATTTGTGCCCTGTTTTTAACTGATTTTAACTTTTGCTGACTGTTCCACTGTTTGTAAAGGAACGTTCCTCGAGTTATTGTTGGGTTCCTATTGACCTTAAGAGGACCAGCTTTTTTACAATTTAGGATCAAAATGTTCTCTTTCAAGAAAAACGACAACATTTTGTTCCGAGTTCACAACTGTGAATGGAACAAATTGTTCCCAAATTGATGATTTACGACTGTTTTGTTCCGAGTTCCTATCTGTGTATGGAACAAATTGTTCCCAAATTGATGATATAGGACTGTTTTGTTCCGAGTTCCTATCTGTGAATGGAACAAATTGTTCCCAAATTGATGATTTAAAACTGTTTTGTTCCGAGTTCCCATCAGTGATTTAGGACTGTTTTGCTCCGAGTTCCGATCAGTGAATGGAACAAATTGTTCCAAAATTGATAATTTAGGACTGTTTTGTTCCGAGTTCCTATCAGTGAATGGAATAAATTGTTCCCAAGTTGATGATTTAGGACTGTTTTGTTGCGAGTTTCCTATGTGTGCATGGAACACATTGTTCCATAATTGATGATTTAGGACTGTTTTGTTTCGAGTTCCTATCTGTGAATGGAACAAATTGTTCCCAAATTGATGATATAGGACTGTTTTGTCCCGAGTTCCTATCTGTGAATGGATCAAATTGTTCCCAAATTGATGATTTAGGACTGTTTTGTTGTGAGTTCCGATCAGTGATTGGAACAAATTGTTCGCAAGTTGGTGATTTAGGACTGTTTTGTTCCGAGTTCCGATCAGTGAATGGAACAAATTGTTCCCACGTTGATGATTTAGGACTGTTTTGTTCCGAGTTCCGATCAGTGAATGGAACAAATTGTTCCCAAGTTGATTATTTAGGACTGTTTTGTTGCGAGTTCCGATCAGTGAATGGAACAAATTGTTCCCAAGTTGATGATTTAGGACTGTTTTGTTCCGAGTTCCGATCAGTGAATGGAATAAATTGTTCCCAAGTTGATGATTTAGGACTGTTTTTTTCCGAGTTCCCATCAGTGATTGGAACAAATTGTTCCCAAGTTGATGATTTAGGACTGTCTTGTACCGAGTTCCGATCAGTGAATGGAAAAAATTGTTCCCAAGTTGATAATTTAGGACTGTTTTGTTCCGAGTTCCTATCAGTGAATGGAATAAATTGTTCCCAAGTTGATGATTTAGGACTGTTTTGTTTCGAGTTTCCTATGTGTGCATGGAACACATTGTTCCAAAATTGATCATTTAGGACTGTTTTGTTCCGAGTTCCTATGTGTGCGTGGAACACATTGTTCCAAAATTGATCATTTAGGACTGTTTTGTTCCGAGTTCCTATCTGTGCATGGAACGCTTTGATCCCAAATTGATCATTTAGGACTGTTTGGGTCCGCTTTTATTAAGGCCTGGTTTGTTCCGAAATTCTATTTGTTTATGGACCTCTACGTTCCTAAATTAAGTTGGTCTTTTGAATGAAGGCAAACATTAGAGCGCTCACAGACCTGTTTGGGCAAGTTGAATAGAATGTTGTTGGCATATGCTGTCATGAATTTTGCACAATAGTAATAAGGGCAGGCAAGTGAGGGCATGTTTTAGGCAAGTTTAAGCTTACATAGAGTTCCTTTAGCTGTCATTGGTTCCTTGCTTTTGGCTAAGATATAAAGGCGATCGTCTTGGACAAATGTTTTTCAAAGGGCAAAATGAGCAAGAAGTTCAAAGTCGATTGGTCAGAAATCACTGGAGCATCGCCAAAACCGAAACGGCTTCACTTGGAAAAGGATGAAACCGACGATTTTTATCATTGTCCAATACAAGAGTGTGACCATGATGGATTTCAAAGTCAGAGAGGGTGCAGAAAACATGTTAACACCAAGCACAGTTGGTTCTTTTATTTCGACGAAAATCCCAATCCGAAAGAAAGCACAGATTCGTTAAAAGCAGCAAGAAATTTTTTAGTGGAGAACCCAAATGAAGGTAGTACACGTGTGTTGCTACAGCAGTGTGCAGTAGTAAGTCGGTCAGCGGTATTCACCTATTCGCACTGCGGGGGGCAGCACTCACGCTCTCCGGCTGCATGGCCGCCATGTTTCGTATCACAAGTGTGATGTTGTTTGTATCGTTTAAAATCAGAGTAATCCTTGTGTCGTTCGCCACGTATGGCGTACTAAGTTGTTATCTCAGAAATAGGTTTTCCTGCGAATAACAACGAACGTTCATCTTGGTTTATTTCTTTTTGATTTTCGTCGAAACTCCCAGTCGATTCTGCAGTGCAGAACTCGAGGGCAGACACAATAACAACTTAGTAAGTTTGAACATGGACTTTGTGGTCTTATGCGAAGCTTCGTATCACCATAAGGACATTGTCGCTGACAACAACAACTTTGTTAAGAAGCTAGACTGAATTGAATGGATTCCATGTGGTCCTAAACCTTGTAAACGTACGTTTGGCTTGGAATTATTAACACTCGTCATGTCTCGAGAGTCAAGTCAAATAATCGAGGACTCAAAGCTGGCGGATGGCCGTGCTGAAGTGGTAAGTTCCGCTTCTAATAATTACTTGGATGGTGCCAACGAAATGTCTTCGCGTTTAATCGTTGAATTACCGGATGTTGCCGAAGATAAGACATGTTCTGAAGAGGAAAATGAAGATCAATTTGTTGAAGTTCGTAATAGGAAGCTGACAAAAAAGGGTCGGTCCTCTCAAACCGAAATTAAAATTAAATCGTACAAGTCTATGAGGTCTACATTAACAGGAACAATGAGAGAAACACTGCTGCTTCGAGGACAATGTAATGAACTACCAACTTGGAAGCAGAAGTTTAGTAAGGCTCAAGTTTTGTGGAATGAATTTACGGATGCGTACAATGAAATTAGAGAAATTGTTGAAGGCGACGAGTTAGCGATTGTCAGAGACATCTGGGAGCAAGTTTGTGGTGAGTGGTCTAATTTTGAAAGGGACGTGAGGGATGAAATTAAGTATTTGGAACAAACAGTACTCGAGTCTTGTTCTGTCAGATCTAAGGGGTCCAAGTTGAGCAAAAGTGTCAAAAGTCTTAAATCAAAATCAAGTGTGGACAGTGAACGTTCAAACAAAGTAGACAAGTATAAGCTTCAACAGGAAGAAGCGGCCTTGAAAGTGAAGTTAGCCTACGTTGGACAAGAAAAGGCCCTGGAAATTGAAAAATTGATACAAGAACAAAAAATTGAAGAGCTAAAACTAAAAAGGGATCTTGAATTAAGCAGAGCTAAGTTAAATGTTTGTGAAGAGATTGAAAGGGAGCAAATTCCCTCACTTGAGGACGACTTGGTTAACCTTCCTTCCGAAGGCAAAGGGGAAGGTGTGAGAAGATTCCTGCAATCTTTGCCTGTGACTACCAGTACTAGTGTGGCTAGCACATCGGTTCAGTTACAAGTACCTCAAATACCAGCACTTACAACCACGTCCACACCTAAGTCTACGTCAAGTACTTTGCATGCTTCTGCTCCATCATTCTCTCGAGGAGCTGTAACACAGTCAGTATTTACAGTTCGTCATTTTGGACATGGACATGTCCCTCCCACTCCAGCAGAAGTGCCTAGCTATGAAAATGATCCTCCTGTAACTAAACCTCTCAGTGGTCCATCACCAAATGTGTCAGCGGTTACTTCACCTTCGAGTCACCAGTCTGGGTATGAAAATGTCACACCAATGAGAACTAATCCTGCTGTAACCAATTTCTTCAGTGGTCCATCACCAATTATGTCAACAATGGTTACACCCCCTCTTACTTACCAGCCTGTAAATCCCCAAAGTCAAGTTAAATCGTTCAGCGATGGTTTGGATAGAATGGCATTATCGTTGGAAAGATGTATGGATAAGTTAACTGAAGCTAATTTGGAACAAAGCTCTGTGAGCAAACAGTTGTTTGTCTCTGGGCAACTTCCAAAACTTACTATTCCAGTATTCAATGGTGACCCTTTACAATACCCTGCGTGGAAGAGTACTTTCAATGCTCTAGTCGACTCCAGACCTCTAGAAGCAGACATCAAGTTGAACATGTTGAATCAGTATGTAACAGGAAAGCCAAAACGAGTGGTGGAACACTATCTTCTGATTGGAACAGAAGATGCCTACCAGAAGGCTAGGTCTGTACTGCAGGAGAGGTATGGAAACTGTAATGTTGTAAGTACAGCATTTATTAACAAGTTAGAGAGTTGGCCTAAGATAGGTCCCAAGGATGCTGCTGCCTTAAGAGAGTTCTCAGACTTCCTAGATAAGATCTTGGCAGCAAAGGAAACAATTCCAGGACTCTCTATCCTAGACTATGCAAAGGAGAATGTAAAGTTATTAGCTAAACTCCCTTACCATCTTGAGAATAAGTGGAGAGATGCAATTAAGCAGTGGAGACACACCCATGGAGAAACTAGTTACCCTACCTTTCTCAAGTTTACCGAGTTCATAAGAGAAGCAGCAGAAAAGGCTAACATCCCAGAGCTAGAAGGCATGTCCACTTTAACCAGTCCTAGAGTTAACAAAACTCCAAAGAAGAAGTCAGAAGAGGGTAGTTCCCTATCTACATCAGCCAAGGACGGAGAAAACTCTGAATCAGGTCCTAGTAGTTCTAGCAAATCAGAGCACGCTGGTAAAAACAACTCAAGCAAGTGCCTGTTCTGTGGTGCAGTACACAAGTTGGACGACTGCACTGATTTCTGCAGAAAGCCTTTCAGTCAAAGGAGAGATTTCTTCTTTCGTGAACATTTGTGCATGGGCTGTGCGGCCAGTAGAAGTCATCAGGTGATGAACTGCAAGAAGAGATTGAAATGCAAAACTTGCTCAGGAATGCATCCTACCTGCCTTCACAAAGAACAAACACAAGACAGTGCTGCCGTCTCAAATTGTATGAGTGTATGTCTACTTGCTGATCAAGGTGGTGGATTTGATCACACTATGATTGTGCCAGTGTGGGTCAGGCCAGTGGGAGAACCGGAAAAGGAAATTTTGCAGTATGCAGTGCTGGACGACCATTCAAATGTTAGCTTTGTGTCTGAAACACTGTGCGAACGGTTCAACCTACAAGGCCCAGCAACAGAGTTATTGTTGACAACAATGCAACAGCAGAATGCACACGTTGAAACTAGAAAGATATCTGGTCTAGAAGTGTTGGACTATCATAGAGAGTGCGTTATAAAGATGCCAGTGGCCTTCACTCGAGAACTTGTTTCAGCCAACCGATCACAGATTCCAAAACCTGAAGTGGCTAGAGAGTGGCAACATCTGAAGCCTATTTCTGATAAGTTGACACCATACCACCCAGATGCAGAGATTTCTATTCTGATTGGAAACAACTGTCCAAAAGCTATCCGACCAAGAGAAATAGTTGCCGGGGAAGATGATGAGCCGTATGCTCAAAGAACTATACTTGCTTGGGGAGTGATTGGAAGAGTCTGCAAGTCACGTGACAAAGAGAGTGGAGATAAGGGTGTATGCAATAGAGTTGCAGCTTCAGAAATCAATAACCGATTTGCATTCGCAACGAAAGCCAAAGAGATCCTCAACGCAGAGAACATTCTTCGTGTGTTCGAGTCGGACTTTGCGGAGATAAATGCTAAGAGCAAACCATACTCTGTGGAAGATGAGAGGTTCCTGAAGATTCTGAAGATTCTGAAGATTCTGGAGAGACCAGATGGACACTATGAAATGCCGCTTCCTTTGAAATCTGACAATGTGTCCTTTCCCAACAACCGACAGCTTGCTGTGAAGAGGTGGAACCAACTGAAATCCAGATTTAAGAAGAATCCGAAGTTTTTTGCAGACTACCAGATCTTCATGAAGGACCTAATCTCTCAGTGCGCCGAAAGAGTTCCAGCAGATCGTCTTGAGGTGCAAGATGGTAAAGTCAACTACGTCCCACACACAGGCGTTTATCACCCAAAAAAGCCAGGGCAGATAAGAGTGGTATTTGACTGTTCAGCACATTTTAACGGAGTCAGCCTCAATGATTACTTGCTTCAAGGTCCAGAATTCATGAATGATCTGTTAGGAATCTTGTGTCGTTTCCGCCAGGAAAGTGTTGCATTTATGACAGACATAAGGAGCATGTTCCATCAGTTCATGGTCGCCGAAGAACACAGAGACCTGTTGCGCTTCCTATGGTGGCTGGATGGCGACCCTTCAAAGGAAGTGGTTGAGTATCGGATGAAAGTTCATCTGTTTGGAGCCAGCAGTTCACCAGGTTGTGCGAACTTTGGGCTTAGGCGAGCGGCTGATGATGGTGAACAAGATTTTGGTGCTGATGCAGCTGCGTTCATTCGTAAGAACTTCTATGTGGACGATGGTCTAAAATCCGTAGCTACAGTTCCTGAAGCCATCCAATTGATCAGGGCCAGTCAAGCCATTTGTGACAAGGCCGGGCTCCGATTGCACAAGATAGTCTCTAACAAGAAGGAAGTTCTTGAAGCTATTCTGGTTGAAGACCATGCAAAGGGAATCAAAGAACTGAACCTAGCTGTAGATCCTTTGCCTATTGAGCGAGCCCTAGGCGTGATGTGGTGCGTTGAAAATGACAGCTTTCAGTTCCGTATCGAACTTCGTGACCGCCCTTTAACTCGAAGAGGTGTCTTATCGACCATTGGCTCCATCTATGATCCTAATGGATACATAGGCCCTGTAACACTCAAAGGAAAGCAGATACTCCAGCAGATGTGCAGAGACAAATTGGACTGGGATAGCCCTGTCCCTGAGTATCTACGCCCACAATGGGAGAAGTGGCGTCAAGAAATCAAGGACCTGGAGAAACTGGAGATAGAGCGATGTTTTAAGCCAAACGACTTTGGCTCAGTGAAAGCTGTGGAAATGCACTACTTTTCAGATGCTTCAACAGAAGGTTATGGCCAGTGCTCGTATCTAAGACTAATTAACGAACATGACCAAGTTCATTGCTCTTTTGTTGTTGGAAAGACACGGGTAACACCCTTGAAGCACAAAACCATTCCAAGGTTGGAATTAGCTGCCGCTACCACCTCAGCAAGGATGAGTGAGTTCGTGCGGAATGAGTTAGAGTACCCAGGGATCAAGGAGTTTTTCTGGACGGATAGCCGAGTAGTTCTCGGATACATAAGCAATGAGGCTAAACGATTCCATGTTTATGTCGCCAACAGAGTTCAACAAATCCGTGATCTAACTGATCCTAACTCCTGGTTCTATGTTGAGACAACCAACAACCCGGCAGACGAAGCGTCAAGAGGACTCACAGCCAAACAGCTGGTAGAAGGTTCACGTTGGCTCATTGGTCCAGAATTTCTGTGGGAAAGCGGACCTTGCAAACCTGAGAACGTGGAGGTGTCTCCCCTTCAAGAGTCCGACCCTGAAGTGAAGAAAGTATCCGTATTGACGACGGAAGTCAAGAGCGTCACTCCATTTCCTGATTACTTCGAGACAAGCAGACTTAATGGTGTACGCAGCTGGTATCAGGCTACGAAGGTCATAGCCCTGTGTCTACGACTAAAGTCCAAGTTTCAGAGAAGAGAAATTAAGATGTCCAAGAAACCGGGGACAAAGTCAAGTGCAGAAGTTGAGATACCAGAAGTAAAGTTTACAGTAACAGAGCTTCAAGAGGCAGAGAAGAACATCATCAAGAGTTTGCAGTATGAACACTTCCAGACAGAGCTTCAGATCCTCTGCAACTTAAATGTTACTGATGGAGACACAAACCGATGTCAAGCTAGAAAACGAAACCAAGAGTTACGAAAGACCAGTTCCCTGTACAAACTGGACCCGTTCGTGGACCAAGATGGTCTTATTCGTGTTGGAGGTCGTATCAGAAGAGCAAATGTACCAGTTGACATAAAGCACCCAGTCATTATTCCGAGAAAGGGACACTTGACTGAACTGTTGATCGAACATCATCACTTGAAAGTGAACCACATGGGTCGTGGGATGACGCACAATGAGCTGCGCCAGAATGGCTACTGGGTGATCAATGGATCATCAGGAGTAGCAAGGTTCATATCAAGTTGTGTGACCTGTAGACGACTGCGCAGACCCACAGAGCAGCAGAAAATGGCCTGTCTTCCTGAGGACAGACTGGAGCCCGCGCCTCCATTTTCATATTGCGCCGTTGATTACTTTGGACCGTTCATAGTCAAAGAGAGAAGAAGCGAAGTCAAACGGTACGGAGTGCTGTTTACGTGTATGGCGTCGCGAAGTGTTCATTTGGAGACTGCCAATTCATTGGACAGCTCTTCTTTCATCAATGCATTGAGTCGTTTCATGAATCGAAGAGGAGCTGTAAGACAGTTGAGGTCTGATCAAGGGACAAATTTCGTCGGTGCGCGAAATGAACTGAAGGAGGCATTATCTGAGATGAATCAAGATCACGTTCAAGAATACCTGCTAAGAAATGGATGCGAGTGGATCCCATTCAAGATGAACCTGCCCCATTGTAGTCACATGGGAGGAACCTGGGAACGTTTGATTCGCAGTGTACGCAATGCATTGGAACCACTTCTATCGAAGGTTGGGAGCCAACTTGATGATGAGACTTTGCGCACACTCATGACAGAAGTCGAGTGCATTATCAACTCAAGACCTCTCAGTGTGGACTACCTATGTGATGCACAGGCACCAGAGCCCTTAACACCAAACCATCTTCTTACTATGAAACCTAAACGATTGTTACCACCACCAGGAGAGTTCCAAAGAGCTGATGTTTATTGTCGAAAACGTTGGAGAAGAATGCAGTATTGCGCGAACCAATTCTGGATGAGATGGCGCGATGAGTATCTCCAAATGTTACAGGTCAGGCAAAAGTGGATCCAGCCTAAAAGAAACCTTGCAGTGGGAGACGTTGTGATATCTAAGGAGAGCGAAGGAGCGCGCAACAAGTGGCCACTTGGTAGAGTGGTGCAAGTTTACCCAAGTGAGGACGGATATGTCAGAAAGGTCAAGTTGCTGATGGCAGACAGAAATTTGGACAACTGTGGCCAACGCCAAAGCCCGCCTTCATACCTAGACAGGCCAATTCACAAGCTTGTGCTATTGTTGACCACAGATGAGGTGACTGGAGAGGATGTACTTAGTCAGGAGACCGGAGAAATCCCTAACGAGGAGCCAGCAAGGGACATGTGAAGAGTGACTTTGAGTGACTTTTAATTAACACTGAGCACTGTTTTTGAAAATTTAATCTTCATTGATATTTTGAACTTCAGTAACCTTTGCAAGGTTACTTGAACTCTGAACATGAACTAGTTGCCATAGTTCAAGTATTGGACTGTTCTTTGTCGAACATTTATCGCTGTTAGTTATTACACTGTTATTGTTAACTGCATGTATGCAGTTGGGGAGCCATGTTGCTACAGCAGTGTGCAGTAGTAAGTCGGTCAGCGGTATTCACCTATTCGCACTGCGGGGGGCAGCACTCACGCTCTCCGGCTGCATGGCCGCCATGTTTCGTATCACAAGTGTGATGTTGTTTGTATCGTTTAAAATCAGAGTAATCCTTGTGTCGTTCGCCACGTATGGCGTACTAAGTTGTTATCTCAGAAATAGGTTTTCCTGCGAATAACAACGAACGTTCATCTTGGTTTATTTCTTTTTGATTTTCGTCGAAACTCCCAGTCGATTCTGCAGTGCAGAACTCGAGGGCAGACACACACGTGAAACCACAAAAAATGCCGTGAAGTTACTTCCTTCATTTTCATTATCTTGCGACATTGGCGTAGTATTCACGAAATGGTTGACTGGAAGTGCTGGCGGCTGCAAGAAAGATCGGGCAGCTCAACAAATAGTGACGAGATGCTTTAAGTTTCTTAGATTTTGTTGTGAAGATGAGGAAGAGTTGACGTTTGACGTGGTGGACTTTAGTCTGTGTTCTCCAAATCTGTTGTTCAAGTTTATCGACTACTTGCAAGACGAATGCAAACTCGGACATGGTGGACGTTTGGGCTACATAGATGCCATTTCCGAATTGATCGACTTCAGAAAACTTCATGGCGCATCAGAGGCCTTTCTTCGAAAGTTCTCTTCGACGGAGTTGTATATCAAGAGAGCTCGAAAGACAGTGGCGAAGATGATGAGATTGCAATGGACACAAACAAGATTTAGACATCGACACTCTGGAAGCAAGAGGCCACTGGGCAACAATGGAGGAGTTATTGTGGTGGTGAGAATTCAACTCCCGCGCTACGAAAATACCATGAAGGGATGCAAAACTAGCCCAGCTCAAGTTAACCCGTCAGACTTTTGCCACAAAATTTGTAGCCATGTATCTGTTCATCAAAGTGAAGGGATCGCGCCCCATGACTTATCAGTATTTGACGGTGGACATGATTGCTACAGCCAAGGAGAACGGTGGTTTCATCGATCAGAAAACGTTCAAAACTTCTGGAAAGTATGGATTTGATTCATTGATTCTGAAAGATACAAACATGCAAGTGATTAATGGCTACATCACGTACGTTAGACCTCTGCTTAAACCCCGGTGCGATTTCGTTCTTGTAACCAGAAATGGAGGTCAGCACGGCAAATTGGGCGAGATTATTAGCAAACTGGTTTTTGATGCAATCGGAAAATACATTCATCCCACACGTTATCGCCAAATTGTTGAAACGCAAAGCCTCAGTCAGCTCACGATCGAAGAGCAAAGGATTTTATCTGAAGACCAAAAACACAGCTCTGCTGTTGCTAAAGTTCACTATCAAAAGCAACGGTCGCGAGAAGTTGCAATGAAGGGTCACGAGTGTCTGCAAAAACTTCAAGGTACCAAGGGTTCAGAAGTGGATGAGGACGTCCACGCAAGACTTGGCGGTTCAACCATCGGCTCCGCGCCTTCAGTTGAAACAGTACAGAATAACACTCCAACCCCCAAAATGGATTCACAGCCGAAACAAAACGCGCGTACTCAAAGGAGAATTCGTCCTGCTTTGAAATTCACAACAGAAGAAGACGATTTTCTGAAAGAAGGCATAACCAAACACGGGTTTCGGTAGTGGATTGCTATTTTGAGAGACCCCGATTTCAAGTTTGAAGAAGGAAGAATGGCAGACTCCCTAAAGAAAAGGGCTGGACTCAAACTACTCAATACTTAACAAGACAAGAGAAGACTAATAAAAGCAGCAATTAGGATACTCTGATAAACTACAGAACTGTATGGAACACACGATGATTATTTACAGTTTTCATCCCTTCACTGTTGTACAAAATCATTTAAAGTATACGGTGACTTACAAATAATTGCTACCATTCACGTTCTCATTGGTATTTCTAGCTTCGAAAATACAACAGTTTCATACAATGGTAAACAAGCCTCAAACGTGAATCATGATAATTTTGGACTTGTTGTTCTTATCTATTCACAGCTTTATTTTGCGTGTATTCGAAAACGTTCCAATTAAATGGAAACAATCAGAAACTAGTGGTTCTTTGACTTCCGAATGATTGCAAACAATCAAGATGCTTTTTCTTAAAGAATTTTTGCCACTCGCACCATCATCATTGTTGTGGTTGGCATTGCATCTTTATTTCAAGGACAAATTAAAAGCTGGTCACTCTTAAAGATTCAAAGAATGAAGATGATAATATTCACGTTCCAGAAAATCCGTAAAATCCGTCATTCCCGTTTTGAATTTGAAATTAACATTACCTTTAACTTCCAGTGCTTATCGATTGTAACACATTATCATCCAAACAACCTTCTATAAGGACGGGAATGGTGGATATTATGGATTTAACGGGGTTATGAACATCTAACTAACTTTATGTTATTTTCTTTATTTCTGTAAGTATCTCTTAAAAGGAACAAACACATTTGGGAAACGACCATATACATTTCCAAAAATTTTTCATTGTTTCTTTTACTGCTTTTGAGCGCAATAAAGTTAACCAGGATTTGAAGATTTCTTTAATTTCACCTAAGCGCTTATCTGACCGTTTTTTGACATTTTCTTTAAATTTGTGCCCTGTTTTTAACTGATTTTAACTTTTGCTGACTGTTCCACTGTTTGTAAAGGAACGTTCCTCGAGTTATTTTTGGGTTCCTATTGACCTTAAGAGGACCAGCTTTTTTACAATTTAGGATCAAAATGTTCTCTTTCAAGGAAAACGAGAACATTTTGTTCCGAGTTCACAACTGTGAATGGAACAAAAGGTTCCCAAATTGATGATTTAGGACTGTTTTGTTCCGAGTTCCGATCAGTGATTGGAACATATTGTTCCCAAATTGATGATATAGGACTGTTTAATTCCGAGTTCCTATCTGTGAATGGAACAAATTGTTCCATAATTGATGATTTAGGACTGTTTTGTTCCGAGTTCCCATCAGTGATTGGAACAAATTGTTCCCAAGTTGATGATTTAGGACTGTTTTGTTCCGAGTTCCGATCAGTGAATGGAACAAATTGTTCCCACGTTGATCATTTAGGACTGTTTTGTTCCGAGTTCCGATCAGTGAATGGAATAAATTGTTCCCAAGTTGATAATTTAGGACTGTTTTGTTCCTAGTTGCGATCAGTGAATGGAACAAATTGTTCCCAAATTGATAATTTAGGACTGTTTTGTTCCGAGTTCCTATCAGTGAATGGAATAAATTGTTCCCAAGTTGATGATTTAGGACTGTTTTGTTTCGAGTTTCCTATGTGTGCATGGAACACATTGTTCCAAAATTGATCATTTAGGACTGTTTTGTTCCGAGTTCCTATCTGTGCATGAAACGCTTTGATCCCAAATTGATCATTTAGGACTGTTTGGGTCCGCTTTTATTAAGGCCTGGTTTGTTCCGAAATTCTATTTGTTTATGGACCTCTACGTTCCTAAATTAAGTTGGTCTTTTGAATGAAGGCAAACATTAGAGCGCTCACAGACCTGTTTGGGCAAGTTGAATAGAATGTTGTTGGCATATGCTGTCATGAATTTTGCACAATAGTAATAAGGGCAGGCAAGTGAGGGCATGTTTTAGGCAAGTTTAAGCATACATAGAGTTCCTTTAGCTGTCATTGGTTCCTTGCTTTTGGCTAAGATATAAAGGCGATCGTCTTGGACAAATGTTTTTCAAAGGGCAAAATGAGCAAGAAGTTCAAAGTCGATTGGTCAGACATCACTGGAGCATCGCCAAAACCGAAACGGCTTCACTTGGAAAAGGATGAAACCGACGATTTTTATCATTGTCCAATACAAGAGTGTGACCATGATGGATTTCAAAGTCAGAGAGGGTGCAGAAAACATGTTAACACCAAGCACAGTTGGTTCTTTTATTTCGACGAAAATCCCAATCCGAAAGAAAGCACAGATTCGTTAAAAGCAGCAAGAAATTTTTTAGTGGAGAACCCAAATGAAGGTAGTACACGTGAAACCACAAAAAATGCCGTGAAGTTACTTCCTTCATTTTCATTATCTTGCGACATTGGCGTAGTATTCACGAAATGGTTGACTGGAAGTGCTGGCGGCTGCAAGAAAGATCGGGCAGCTCAACAAATAGTGACGAGATGCTTTAAGTTTCTTAGATTTTGTTGTGAAGATGAGGAAGAGTTGACGTTTGACGTGGTGGACTTTAGTCTGTGTTCTCCAAATCTGTTGTTCAAGTTTATCGACTACTTGCAAGACGAATGCAAACTCGGACATGGTGGACGTTTGGGCTACATAGATGCCATTTCCGAATTGATCGACTTCAGAAAACTTCATGGCGCATCAGAGGCAGTTCTTCGAAAGTTCTCTTCGACGGAGTTGTATATCAAGAGAGCCCGAAAGACAGTGGCGAAGATGATGAGATTGCAATGGACACAAGATTTAGACATCGACACTCTGGAAGCAAGAGGCCACTGGGCAACAATGGAGGAGTTATTGGAGGAAGTGAGAATTCATCTCCCGCGCTACGAAAATACCATGAAGGGATGCAAAACTAGCCCAGCTCAAGTTAACCCATCATACTTAACATTTGCCACAAAATTTGTAGCCATGTATCTGTTCATCAAAGTGAAGGGATCGCGCCCCATGACTTATCAGTATTTGACGGTGGACATGATTGCTACAGCCAAGGAAAACGGTGGTTTCATCGATCAGAAAACGTTCAAAACTGCTGGAAAGTATGGATTTGATTCATTGATTCTGACCGATACAAACATGCAAGTGCTTAATGGCTACATCACGTACGTTAGACCTCTGCTTAAACCCCGGTGCGTTCGTTCTTGTCACCAGAAATGGAGGTCAGCACGGCAAATTGGGCGAGATTATGAGCAAACTGCTTTTTGATGCAATCGGAAAATACATTCATCCCACACGTTATCGCCAAATTGTTGAAACGCAAAGTCTCAGTCAGCTCACGATCGAAGAGCAAAGGATTTTATCTGAAGACCAAAAACACAGCTCTGCTGTTGCTAAAGTTCACTATCAAAAGCAACGGTCGCGAGAAGTTGCAATGAAGGGTCACGAGTGTCTGCAAAAACTTCAAGGTACCAAGGGTTCAGAAGTGGATGAGGACGTCCACGCAAGACTTGGCGGTTCAACCATCAGCTCCGCGCCTTCAGTTGAAACAGTACAGAATAACACTCCAACCCCCAAAATGGATTCACAGCCGAAACAAAACGCGCGTACTCAAAGGAGAATTCGTCCTGCTTTGAAATTCACAACAGAAGAAGACGATTTTCTGAAAGAAGGCATAACCAAACACGGGTTTGGGCAGTGGATTGCTATTTTGAGAGACCCCGATTTCAAGTTTCAAGAAGGAAGAATGGCAGACTCCCTAAAGAAAAGGGCTGGACTCAAACTACTCAATACTTAACAAGACAAGAGAAGACTAATAAAAGCAGCAATTAGGATACTCTGATAAACTACAGAACTGTATGGAACACACGATGATTATTTACAGTTTTCATCCCTTCACTGTTGTACAAAATCATTTAAAGTATACGGTGACTTACAAATAATTGCTACCATTCACGTTCTCATTGGTATTTCTAGCTTCGAAAATACAACAGTTTCATACAATGGTAAACAAGCCTCAAACGTGAATCATGATAATTTTGGACTTGTTGTTCTTATCTATTCACAGCTTTATTTTGCGTGTATTCGAAAACGTTCCAATTAAATGGAAACAATCAGAAACTAGTGGTTCTTTGACTTCCGAATGATTGCAAACAATCAAGATGCTTTTTCTTAAAGAATTTTTGCCACTCGCACCATCATCATTGTTGTGGTTGGCATTGCATCTTTATTTCAAGGACAAATTAAAAGCTGGTCACTCTTAAAGATTCAAAGAATGAAGATGATAATATTCACGTTCCAGAAAATCCGTAAAATCCGTCATTCCCGTTTTGAATTTGAAATTAACATTACCTTTAACTTCCAGTGCTTATCGATTGTAACACATTATCATCCAAACAACCTTCTATAAGGACGGGAATGGTGGATATTATGGATTTAACGGGGTTATGAACATCTAACTAACTTTATGTTATTTTCTTTATTTCTGTAAGTATCTCTTAAAAGGAACAAACACATTTGGGAAACGACCATATACATTTCCAAAAATTTTTCATTGTTTCTTTTACTGCTTTTGAGCGCAATAAAGTTAACCAGGATTTGAAGATTTCTTTAATTTCACCTAAGCGCTTATCTGACCGTTTTTTGACATTTTCTTTAAATTTGTGCCCTGTTTTTAACTGATTTTAACTTTTGCTGACTGTTCCACTGTTTGTAAAGGAACGTTCCTCGAGTTATTTTTGGGTTCCTATTGACCTTAAGAGGACCAGCTTTTTTACAATTTAGGATCAAAATGTTCTCTTTCAAGGAAAACGAGAACATTTTGTTCCGAGTTCACAACTGTGAATGGAACAAAAGGTTCCCAAATTGATGATTTAGGACTGTTTTGTTCCGAGTTCCGATCAGTGATTGGAACATATTGTTCCCAAATTGATGATATAGGACTGTTTTGTTCCGAGTTCCTATCTGTGAATGGAACAAATTGTTCCATAATTGATGATTTAGGACTGTTTTGTTCCGAGTTCCCATCAGTGATTGGAACAAATTGTTCCCAAGTTGATGATTTAGGACTGTTTTGTTCCGAGTTCCGATCAGTGAATGGAACAAATTGTTCCCACGTTGATCATTTAGGACTGTTTTGTTCCGAGTTCCGATCAGTGAATGGAATAAATTGTTCCCAAGTTGATAATTTAGGACTGTTTTGTTCCTAGTTGCGATCAGTGAATGGAACAAATTGTTCCCAAATTGATAATTTAGGACTGTTTTGTTCCGAGTTCCTATCAGTGAATGGAATAAATTGTTCCCAAGTTGATGATTTAGGACTGTTTTGTTTCGAGTTTCCTATGTGTGCATGGAACACATTGTTCCAAAATTGATCATTTAGGACTGTTTTGTTCCGAGTTCCTATCTGTGCATGAAACGCTTTGATCCCAAATTGATCATTTAGGACTGTTTGGGTCCGCTTTTATTAAGGCCTGGTTTGTTCCGAAATTCTATTTGTTTATGGACCTCTACGTTCCTAAATTAAGTTGGTCTTTTGAATGAAGGCAAACATTAGAGCGCTCACAGACCTGTTTGGGCAAGTTGAATAGAATGTTGTTGGCATATGCTGTCATGAATTTTGCACAATAGTAATAAGGGCAGGCAAGTGAGGGCATGTTTTAGGCAAGTTTAAGCATACATAGAGTTCCTTTAGCTGTCATTGGTTCCTTGCTTTTGGCTAAGATATAAAGGCGATCGTCTTGGACAAATGTTTTTCAAAGGGCAAAATGAGCAAGAAGTTCAAAGTCGATTGGTCAGACATCACTGGAGCATCGCCAAAACCGAAACGGCTTCACTTGGAAAAGGATGAAACCGACGATTTTTATCATTGTCCAATACAAGAGTGTGACCATGATGGATTTCAAAGTCAGAGAGGGTGCAGAAAACATGTTAACACCAAGCACAGTTGGTTCTTTTATTTCGACGAAAATCCCAATCCGAAAGAAAGCACAGATTCGTTAAAAGCAGCAAGAAATTTTTTAGTGGAGAACCCAAATGAAGGTAGTACACGTGAAACCACAAAAAATGCCGTGAAGTTACTTCCTTCATTTTCATTATCTTGCGACATTGGCGTAGTATTCACGAAATGGTTGACTGGAAGTGCTGGCGGCTGCAAGAAAGATCAGGCAGCTCAACAAATAGTGCTTTAAGTTTCTTAGATTTTGTTGTGAAGATGAGGAAGAGTTGACGTTTGACGTGGTGGACTTTAGTCTGTGTTCTCCAAATCTGTTGTTCAAGTTTATCGACTACTTGCAAGACGAATGCAAACTCGGACATGGTGGACGTTTGGGCTACATAGATGCCATTTCCGAATTGATCGACTTCAGAAAACTTCATGGCGCATCAGAGGCAGTTCTTCGAAAGTTCTCTTCGACGGAGTTGTATATCAAGAGAGCCCGAAAGACAGTGGCGAAGATGATGAGATTGCAATGGACACAAGATTTAGACATCGACACTCTGGAAGCAAGAGGCCACTGGGCAACAATGGAGGAGTTATTGGAGGAAGTGAGAATTCATCTCCCGCGCTACGAAAATACCATGAAGGGATGCAAAACTAGCCCAGCTCAAGTTAACCCATCATACTTAACATTTGCCACAAAATTTGTAGCCATGTATCTGTTCATCAAAGTGAAGGGATCGCGCCCCATGACTTATCAGTATTTGACGGTGGACATGATTGCTACAGCCAAGGAAAACGGTGGTTTCATCGATCAGAAAACGTTCAAAACTGCTGGAAAGTATGGATTTGATTCATTGATTCTGACCGATACAAACATGCAAGTGCTTAATGGCTACATCACGTACGTTAGACCTCTGCTTAAACCCCGGTGCGTTCGTTCTTGTCACCAGAAATGGAGGTCAGCACGGCAAATTGGGCGAGATTATGAGCAAACTGCTTTTTGATGCAATCGGAAAATACATTCATCCCACACGTTATCGCCAAATTGTTGAAACGCAAAGTCTCAGTCAGCTCACGATCGAAGAGCAAAGGATTTTATCTGAAGACCAA
Source organism: Blastomussa wellsi (assembly GCA_947652115.1). Classification (NCBI taxonomy): domain Eukaryota; kingdom Metazoa; phylum Cnidaria; class Anthozoa; order Scleractinia; family Plerogyridae; genus Blastomussa; species Blastomussa wellsi. Next base: position 11,070,606 of record OX393568.1, on the reverse strand, counting down.
AAACACAGCTCTGCTGTTGCTAAAGTTCACTATCAAAAGCAACGGTCGCGAGAAGTTGCAATGAAGGGTCACGAGTGTCTGCAAAAACTTCAAGGTACCAAGGGTTCAGAAGTGGATGAGGACGTCCACGCAAGACTTGGCGGTTCAACCATCAGCTCCGCGCCTTCAGTTGAAACAGTACAGAATAACACTCCAACCCCCAAAATGGATTCACAGCCGAAACAAAACGCGCGTACTCAAAGGAGAATTCGTCCTGCTTTGAAATTCACAACAGAAGAAGACGATTTTCTGAAAGAAGGCATAACCAAACACGGGTTTGGGCAGTGGATTGCTATTTTGAGAGACCCCGATTTCAAGTTTCAAGAAGGAAGAATGGCAGACTCCCTAAAGAAAAGGGCTGGACAAGACAAGAGTAGACTAATAAAAGCAGCAATTGGGATACTCTGATAAACTACAGAACTGTATGGAACACACGATGATTATTTACAGTTTTCATCCCTTCACTGTTGTACAAAATCATTTAAAGTATACGGTGACTTACAAATAATTGCTACCATTCACGTTCTCATTCGTATTTCTAGCTTCGAAAATACAACAGTTTCATACAATGGTAAACAAGCCTCAAACGTGAATCATGATAATTTTGGACTTGTTGTTCTTATCTATTCACAGCTTTATTTTGCGTGTATTCGAAAACGTTCCAATTAAATGGAAACCATCAGAAACTAGTGTTGCTTTGACTTCCGAATGATTGCAAACAATCAAGATGCTTTTTCTTAAAGAATTTTTTCCACTCGCACCATCATCATTGTTGTGTTTGGCATTGCATCTTTATTTCAAGGACAAATTAAAAGCTGGTCACTCTTAAAGATTCAAAGAATGAAGATGATAATATTCACGTTCCAGAAAATCCGTAAAATCCGTCATTCCCGTTTTATATTTGAAATTAACATTGCCTTTAACTTCCAGTGCTTATCGATTGTAACACATTATCATCCAAACAACCTTCTATAAGGACGGGAATGGTGGATATTATGGATTAAACGGGGTTATGAACATCTAACTAACTATATGTTATTTTCTTTATTTCTGTAAGTATCTCTTAAAAGGAACAAAGACATTTGGGAAACGACTATATACATTTCCAAAAATTTTTCATTGTTTCTTTTACTGCTTTTGAGCGCAATAAAGTTAACCAGGATTTGAAAATTTCTTTAATTTCACCTTAGCGCTTATCTGACCGTTTTTTGACATTTTCTTTAAATTTGTGCCCTGTTTTTAACTGATTTTAACTTTTGCTGACTGTTCCACTGTTTGTAAAGGAACGTTCCTCGAGTATGGATTGTTCCTTATTTTTGGGTTCCTATTGACCTTAAGAGGACCAGCTTTTTTACAATTTAGGATCAAAATGTTCTCTTTCAAGGAAAACGAGAACATTTTGTTCCGAGTTGACAACTGTGAATGGAACAATTTGTTAAAAAATTGATGATTTAGGACTGTTTTGTTCCGAGTTCCGATCAGTGATTGGAACATATTGTTCCCAAATTGATGATTTAGGACTGTTTTGTTCCGAGTTCCTATCTGTGTATGGAACAAATTGTTCCCAAATTGATGATATAGGACTGTTTTGTTCCGTGTTCCTATCTGTGAATGGAACAAATTGTTCCCAAATTGATGATTTAGGACTGTTTTGTTCCGAGTTCCCATCAGTGATTAAAAATAGCCAAGAAAATCGCATCGGGCATTGGAGCAATTAATAAGCTCCAAAAGTTGCAAAACCGGGCTGCCCGTATTCTAACCTTCTCCAGTTATGACACAAGCGCTGGTCCTCTTTTTGAGCAACTCAACTGGAAACGGTTGGATATCCAGCGTCAAATACAAGTGGCCACTATGGTCTATAAATCTATACATGGTCCCGCGCCCGACTATCTTAGTTCTCTTTTCACTAATTATGATCCACCTTATAATTTAAGGAACTCTGAAAACAAACTAGCTGTTCCATTGCCCCGCACCAATTTCCTGAAAAATAGCTTTAGCTATAATGGTGTGGTTATCTGGAACAGCTTGTCCCCTGAATTGCGGCAAGCAAAAACACTTCAATCTTTTCGAAATGGCTGTCGCGATTTCTTCGTCTGAATCGATAAAACGCACACGGCATCTATGTAAAGCAGAATTTAATTATTTTTCTATTTTTACTATTTAAATTTTTAGATCATGTTTATACAGATTAAAGTAGATTGTAATTTTTATTAGTATTATTTTATCTGATAGATTTACCGTGTTTAAATAAAAAATAAAGTCTAAAAAGTCTAAAGTCTAAGTGATTGGAACAAATTGTTCCCAAGTTGATGATTTAGGACTGTTTTGTTCCGAGTTCCGATCAGTGAATGGAACAAATTGTTCCCAAGTTGATGATTTAGGACTGTTTTGTTTCGAGTTTCCTATGTGTGCATGGAACACATTGTTCCAAAATTGATCATTTAGGACTGTTTTGTTCCGAGTTCCTATGTGTGCATGGAACACATTGTTCCAAAATTGATCATTTAGGACTGTTTTGTTCCGAGTTCCTATCTGTGCATGGAACGCTTTGATCCCAAATTGATCATTTAGGACTGTTTGGGTCCGCTTTTATTAAGGCCTGGTTTGTTCCGAAATTCTATTTGTTTATGGACCTCTACGTTCCTAAATTAAGTTGGTCTTTTGAATGAAGGCAAACATTAGAGCGCTCACAGACCTGTTTGGGCAAGTTGAATAGAATGTTGTTGGCATATGCTGTCATGAATTTTGCACAATAGTAATAAGGGCAGGCAAGTGAGGGCATGTTTTAGGCAAGTTTAAGCATACATAGAGTTCCTTTAGCTGTCATTGGTTCCTTGCTTTTGGCTAAGATATAAAGGCGATCGTCTTGGACAAATGTTTTTCAAAGGGCAAAATGAGCAAGAAGTTCAAAGTCGATTGGTCAGACATCACTGGAGCATCGCCAAAACCGAAACGGCTTCACTTGGAAAAGGATGAAACCGACGATTTTTATCATTGTCCAATACAAGAGTGTGACCATGATGGATTTCAAAGTCAGAGAGGGTGCAGAAAACATGTTAACACCAAGCACAGTTGGTTCTTTTATTTCGACGAAAATCCCAATCCGAAAGAAAGCACAGATTCGTTAAAAGCAGCAAGAAATTTTTTAGTGGAGAACCCAAATGAAGGTAGTACACGTGAAACCACAAAAAATGCCGTGAAGTTACTTCCTTCATTTTCATTATCTTGCGACATTGGCGTAGTATTCACGAAATGGTTGACTGGAAGTGCTGGCGGCTGCAAGAAAGATCGGGCAGCTCAACAAATAGTGCTTTAAGTTTCTTAGATTTTGTTGTGAAGATGAGGAAGAGTTGACGTTTGACGTGGTGGACTTTAGTCTGTGTTCTCCAAATCTGTTGTTCAAGTTTATCGACTACTTGCAAGACGAATGCAAACTCGGACATGGTGGACGTTTGGGCTACATAGATGCCATTTCCGAATTGATCGACTTCAGAAAACTTCATGGCGCATCAGAGGCAGTTCTTCGAAAGTTCTCTTCGACGGAGTTGTATATCAAGAGAGCCCGAAAGACAGTGGCGAAGATGATGAGATTGCAATGGACACAAGATTTAGACATCGACACTCTGGAAGCAAGAGGCCACTGGGCAACAATGGAGGAGTTATTGGAGGAAGTGAGAATTCATCTCCCGCGCTACGAAAATACCATGAAGGGATGCAAAACTAGCCCAGCTCAAGTTAACCCATCATACTTAACATTTGCCACAAAATTTGTAGCCATGTATCTGTTCATCAAAGTGAAGGGATCGCGCCCCATGACTTATCAGTATTTGACGGTGGACATGATTGCTACAGCCAAGGAAAACGGTGGTTTCATCGATTAGAAAACGTTCAAAACTGCTGGAAAGTATGGATTTGATTCATTGATTCTGACCGATACAAACATGCAAGTGCTTAATGGCTACATCACGTACGTTAGACCTCTGCTTAAACCCCGGTGCGTTCGTTCTTGTCACCAGAAATGGAGGTCAGCACGGCAAATTGGGCGAGATTATGAGCAAACTGCTTTTTGATGCAATCGGAAAATACATTCATCCCACACGTTATCGCCAAATTGTTGAAACGCAAAGTCTCAGTCAGCTCACGATCGAAGAGCAAAGGATTTTATCTGAAGACCAAAAACACAGCTCTGCTGTTGCTAAAGTTCACTATCAAAAGCAACGGTCGCGAGAAGTTGCAATGAAGGGTCACGAGTGTCTGCAAAAACTTCAAGGTACCAAGGGTTCAGAAGTGGATGAGGACGTCCACGCAAGACTTGGCGGTTCAACCATCAGCTCCGCGCCTTCAGTTGAAACAGTACAGAATAACACTCCAACCCCCAAAATGGATTCACAGCCGAAACAAAACGCGCGTACTCAAAGGAGAATTCGTCCTGCTTTGAAATTCACAACAGAAGAAGACGATTTTCTGAAAGAAGGCATAACCAAACACGGGTTTGGGCAGTGGATTGCTATTTTGAGAGACCCCGATTTCAAGTTTCAAGAAGGAAGAATGGCAGACTCCCTAAAGAAAAGGGCTGGACTCAAACTACTCCATACTTAACAAGACAAGAGAAGACTAATAAAAGCAGCAATTAGGATACTCTGATAAACTACAGAACTGTATGGAACACACGATGATTATTTACAGTTTTCATCCCTTCACTGTTGTACAAAATCATTTAAAGTATACGGTGACTTACAAATAATTGCTACCATTCACGTTCTCATTCGTATTTCTAGCTTCGAAAATACAACAGTTTCATACAATGGTAAACAAGCCTCAAACGTGAATCATGATAATTTTGGACTTGTTGTTCTTATCTATTCACAGCTTTATTTTGCGTGTATTCGAAAACGTTCCAATTAAATGGAAACCATCAGAAACTAGTGTTGCTTTGACTTCCGAATGATGGCAAACAATCAAGATGCTTTTTCTTAAAGAATTTTTTCCACTCGCACCATCATCATTGTTGTGTTTGGCATTGCATCTTTATTTCAAGGACAAATTAAAAGCTGGTCACTCTTAAAGATTCAAAGAATGAAGATGATAATATTCACGTTCCAGAAAATACGTAAAATCCGTCATTCCCGTTTTATATTTGAAATTAACATTGCCTTTAACTTCCAGTGCTTATCGATTGTAACACATTATCATCCAAACAACCTTCTATAAGGACGGGAATGGTGGATATTATGGATTAAACGGGGTTATGAACATCTAACTAACTATATGTTATTTTCTTTATTTCTGTAAGTATCTCTTAAAAGGAACAAAGACATTTGGGAAACGACCAATTTTTTTCTTTTTTCTGTACCTCTTGGCAGCCAACCTGTCCTGCTCCCTCACTTTCTCCAAATTCCTTTCCCTCGACCACCTCTTTTACTCCCTCACTTTCTCTTTGTTTGCCTTCTTCCACCGCCTCTTTTGTTCCCTCACTTTCTCTTTGTTTGCCTCCTTCCATTTCCGGTCTTTCTCGCGCTTCTTTTCTACATCTTTGTACGGCATCGTGACAACTCGAGTGTCTCGTAAAGTTCTGAGTCGTACCTTTTTTGGTGTGCGTGACGCTCGTACCCATTTTTCCACTCGGTCGTCTGCAGAGGAGGGGGATGGGCCCCCACCCCCTCTATTTCTGGTTCTTTTTACAAGCACCGATTGGTGCGTTTCCATCCTAATTGTTGATTGGTGCTTTTCGATCCGTGGAAAACGTATGAAAAGGTGCGAACGAAAGGCGCGTAATTAAAAAAACCTCAGATCTCGCGATGTCTTCCAGACCACGTTCCAGATCATTGAGTCCTTTCCGTCAAAAGGTAGGGCGACCTTCACGTTCTAGTTCTGTTCCGGCTTCGGCCCGTTCCTTTAGGAACGACCCTCCTTTGGCTTCGGCCCGTTCCTTTAGGAACGACCCTCCTTTGGCTTCGGCCCGTTCCTTTAGGAATGAAAGAAAAAGAAAAAGATCTTTCTCTGACGATGATGAAGAAGACTACATGTGGGTTCACGATCCTTCCCTCGCCGCCATGTTGGACGAACAACAACAACAACAAGTGGGTGGCGGTCCGCCATTGCTGTATTTTCAGCTACGTCCCGTGGGACCGCGCAGGAACTGGCGCCAAGTCCTAGACCGTCAACGGTTCCAGGCCACGCTACGCCAAAACCGGGACCCGACGCCTGGCGACCACTTGGGCCGCGAAGTCACGGAGGCCTTACGAAGGACCATTCGTCAGCAGATCGATTCCGACTCCACCTTGCAGCCCCATTCCACTCTGCACTTCACGCTGCAGTCGGACGCTTTCACACACGCGTTCCAGTCCACGTCGTTCACCGTGGAGGAGTTCGAGGATGGCAGTGATCGATTGGATACGTATCTCCGATCCCTGGCGGCCAAACTCAACTCCAACCAACAGTTTGAAGCGGATGACTCTTTCACCATGGAGACCACCTTTATTCGTACCCCTGGTAGAGGCAGTGGTAATGGTAAAAAGTACCGTCCTGGGCGCGAGGCTGTGAAAAAATTGTTGGCGCGCAAACAGTCTGTCGTGGTAATCAATGACTTATTCTATATCATCTCAAATTGACGCTTCATTGAGTATAGTTTCAGTTATACATGTAGCTTTACCACCTTGCAATTACAGAGTCCATTTAGAAAACAATTAATTATCATTCTAAATGAAAACTGTTTACTTGTATCTCGTAAATTAGTCCAAAAGTGTATGTGTTGTGTGTTGATTACAAAAGATACAAGCTTTTCTTAATGTTAACAGGAAAAAATATTCCTTACCAGCGATGACTGTAAGTTGACATGGTAGCTGCCATCTTGAAAGCCGTGCGAAACCTGGGCTCTAGTGTCCAGTCTGTAATAGCCTGCTACAAGCCATTGTCCATACTCCATAGACACATTTGAAGAAGCATCCATGGTGGAAGAAATTCTTAATTATAAGGTCATACATAATATATATTTGTAATTTTCGGCTACTAAAGATAAAATTATTAGTTGCATACATTCGTAAAGGTAGCTGCTATTAAGCCTCGTTTTCATGCAGTGCTATAGAAGCGTGCCCAGATTATGGCCCTATTAACAAATTATAGCTGTGTTGAAACGTTCAGTTCTTAAAAGGTTATAAGTAATCAAAAAGGGACCAATTTTGACTCTAAAAGTACAGAAAACGTGTTTCTTAAAAGTCTGGTCATAGAGATCCCACGTTTTACCTTGTCAGTTCCCAGGAAAAAGTCACGTGACTATGTTTAAAGTTTCATAGCAAAGCGAAAGACTCATTTATGAATATTAGAAAGTCCATTCACCAAAATTTCTTAAGAAAAGGCGTTTAAGCAGGGTATATATTGTCAGCCTCGTTTCCATGTTGGGTATTTTATGACATGCGCAGTACTCGGCGCCAGTAGTGAATTTGGTCTGGCTCCATATCAAAAAATGTTCCTCTTAGGGGTGTTAGTAATCTGGCAAAGTTTCATGCTTTTATCATTAAAGTGAACAATTCAGCATTTTTTTTGGTCGATAGCAGCTGGACTAAAACAATCGTCGGATGAAAAAAATATTTCGGGTCACTGTTTTAAAATTCCCGGGTAGAGCTGACGGTGACGTCAAGATGGCCATGATCATGGGCCGCGCGATTGCCTGGCGACGAAAGTAAAGTTCGCCCCTCCCTCCCCCTCCCTCCTGCCCTCTGCTAAGCCGTCCATCTCTTTTCTAGTACCTAGTCCCCCTCTGCTCGTACAGAAACACGTTGCGCTTCTGGATAAAAGTTCCCGGATTAGATTGGTAACGTCAGCAAATGTCGCTGCAATATGGCGGAAGAGAAGGTTGGTATTCGTGAAACCGATTTAAACGACGATATGATAACTGGTGCCATTGATACTAACGCAACTACAAGCATAAATTTTAAAGAGGATGATCCACGACATTTTCCGGCTATGGATGAAATGTTAAAAGTAGCAACCGACTTGCAGGAACTCGAGTCGCCTAGATTAGAAATTGAAAGTTCCGGTAAGGAATATGAATTATACTGTACTTATTTTAATTCACGTTTATACATTAATGTAAGTGGCAAAGCAGGTGGTAACTCTGTCTTTTCCTTTGCTGCTTTTGGAGGGTCGTTCTTTGTTCAGTTGCTTGTGGTCACCACTTTTTGGTAGCCACAAAGCAGGTTAGGCAAGATTTCCAAATATTCCATTTGAGGTGCCTCGGTTGTTATTCCAGGGCGTAACAAATCAATTCTCTGTAAAATCGATTGTAATCGATAATTTTCGATTCTACTAAATTGAATATCATAGGAGAATCCATTACCTGACGAGGCCAGGGTAAGGTAAGTAAGGTAAGCCTGCAGTCGGGCCTAGTGGCCCATCAGGCTGGAGCTTATCCCAGTTTCTGTAGCATGAAGCGACAGAGAGTATTTCTAGTCCCCCCTGGATGGGATGCTAGTCCATCGCAGGGTTACCCCCCAGCAGTAAATTTGCCGCTGCCCATTTATACACCTGGGTGAAGAGAGGTACTGTGAGAGTAAAGTGTCTTGCCCAAGTATAGTCATTACTGTTTTAGGAGTACCATGATTAAAGAATTAAACACAACGCAGTGCCCCAGCTAGAGGCTTGAACCTGGACAGTTCAATTCGGAGTCCAGCGCACTAACCATTAGGCCACTGCACCTCCCGACGAGGCCAGGGAATTCCACGTTAACTTACACGTGAAAAACCAACGGCGGTTTTAAAAGTGAAATTTAATGTGGAATGTACAAGTCAGGTAATGGATTTTCCTTGAATCGTATGCCTTTTTAAAATACAATATCATGTCTGTTCTATGGCGAGTAAATGTTGCAAAATGTGCTTTTGCCGAGAAACCATTTCAAATCAACTGTCAGGAGCCAGTGAATCGGAAACATGCTAAAAATTGATCACAAAAAAACTTTATTTGCTTCTCGTGGTTGACAAACTTTTGTTTCCTAACAGTTCACACAACTTTTAAACCATTTTAAAGACTATCATGGTGTTTTACAGAGCGATCCAAATACAAGTTTCTGTATTATCAGCAAAAGACATCATCACTGAAAGAAATAGACATGCAGTATACATCCGATGCAAAAAGCACTGAATTTTCTTTTGAAAATTTGTTTTTCGCTAGTTTCTGTAGTTTGCAGCTCGCATTATAAAATGTCAAACGTTGTATTCTAGCTTGTAGGGTTTATATTAAGGAAACAGCATTCCGGTCTAACTATCGGCAGTATTCGACAAATTAGCGTAAACGTCCCGACGTTGCAACCTGTGGGGTCGCCAATGCGACTGGATTTGGTCCGCTGGTGACTAACTTTTCACGTTTGGTCACCAGTGTGGCCACCGTGATTTCAAGTTATTATTTTATCTATTTAGTTTTTCATTTCGTAAGATCCATGATGAAAAGAATGAATGTTAATTGTAAACCATGAGGAATGTAATTTCTTATCACTTTCATGTAAAAAGTCATTTAAACCGCCTTAACTATAATTACTATTGTAAATCAGTTATCTACATGTTTGGTTGAAAGCATTCCGGAAGTGACATTTGTTTCATAAAATGAGATTTTTGCAAAAAGAAAAATTGGTCTATCCATTTCAAAAGAAACATTCGTTTTCACAATACAATTGGCAGTATGTTGTAGGAAAAGAATAGGGAGTTAATTTAATTTACGAAAGCTCGCATTATGATTGACCAGAAACTGAATGCATGTAGCGACTGTATATTTGTCGTAGCTTTCTCATGAATAAAACTATAGTTTTGTAGTTCCTAAAGAGCATGTGAAAGAATAAAGTACATTGAAAGTAGATCAGAAAAGGCTGAAACGCAAACCCCAGACACATGCATTAGCATTTTGTGTTTTGTTTTGTTGGAGATATCGGATTTCTTCTTGTCTTGCTGTAACACAAAAACTTTCAAATTCTCTCCAGTTAAGCTATTTTTAGGTTTCCCAAAAAGCGGTTAGTATTTTGGTCATATGTCAATTTAACTTTTCTTCCAATCATGCAATGTATCTCAAGTTTTAACAAAAATAGCCCGCTTTTGACTTTCAACATTTGTATTTATTCCCGCTTGTGATTGAATTCAATTACTGTATTTAGCATGTCGGCACGCTATCGAATTTTCCGCACGGCACGACTTGTCAAGATGGATGCTTCAAAGACTTCGACTTGAAAAAAGGTTGACTTGAAATAAACTGCTTATACGGCAAAAAAAAAAAGAAAGATGATCAAACCAATTTGAATAAGGAAGGCGTATTTCAGCGTTGAAATTATTTCTATGTTCACTACGACCTACTTTCAAATGTAACGTTTTGTTTGGTTTGGTTTGTACAGAAAATAAATACAAGGAAGAGACTAAAGGGTTCCACAAACAATTGAATACAAGCTTGCATGCCGTTTTGAACTCTTCCAATTCCCACCGGTTGCAAATTGAAATTATAGTTTCACACACACACACACATGGAATTGCCGCGTTCAGTTGCCACACATTAATCAACACAAAAGCCTGTGGAAACCTTCAAGAAAAAAGTTTTTTCGGCCGAAAGGCCCGACAAGTTTTGGCGACCAAAAAATTTGTGCTGGTGACCAAATCTTAAAACTTAGGAGCCAGCTGGCCCCAAGGTTTTTTTTCTAAACTCGAGCCCTGCATCGATGTATAAGCCGCATCCATAGATAAGCCACACCCCCAATTTGGAAGCGCTGATTTTGGAAAAAATTAAAACAATAAAGTGTGAAGTTCCAGTAGATTACTATTGCTACATGTGTACAAACAAACAAGTGTGACCTCTCACGCGAAAACGGCAAGTGAACGGATGATGAATGCTAACAAGCAGTGTGAAACGGATTCAGTGAACGTATGAATGGCTAATGAAAATTTTCGCATGGATAAGGTCGAACGTATGAACGGCTAATTAAAATTTTCGCACGGATAAGGTCGAACGTATGAATGACTAATGAAAATTTTTGCACGGATAAGGTCAAACGCATGAACTAATTAAAATTTTCGCGCGGATGAGGTCGAACGGAAACACGGATAATGATAATTTGTGAACGGCAAAAGTGGAGCGGCTGAACGATTGTCGAAATTCTTTGAACGGTGGTGTTGATCGACTGAATAAACTGTCGAAAGAAATAATAAATATTATTATCAAATGGTTCACTTGTAATGGGAAATAAACATCCAAGCCTTCAATAAAACAAATACTACATAGAAAATTGAAGTCTTTTGAGAGTAAGGAAATTTTTTTTTAATGAACTTTATTGACAACACACAAACTTTCCATAAAATTAAATACACAGAAAAAGGAGAGGGAAAAAATAGTTGCTTAAATTACAATATATTACTACAAAATTTTTCATGCAATGATTCATTGCTTCAAGAAAGGACAACCTTGCAAAGCGGGATCAGACCGGCTCCAAGCGCAACTCTCCGTATTGGATGAGCCCAACCTCCCAAACCCTTTCATTGTCATCACAGATTCGGATGTAGAAGAGGCCAACGATGCCAACTTGTCAGTTGCAATTGACCCAGATGACGATGATGACATTGATGTCGAACTATAAACGATATCAAATTAGTATTATAATCTCTAGGCTGAGTTACATTCAGTAGCGCATATTAAAGTTGTCTCATGCTCACAAACTTGTTAACGTTTCAGTTAAATTGAAATAAACGCCCCTCTCTAATAAACGCCTCATATCTATTAAATGCCCCCCCTAGAACCCCTAAAATTTAATAGACGCCCCGGGCGTTTATTACATCATTTACGGTACTTCACACTCGACAAAAGCGTGTAGAATGGAGTCGGGTCTATTACAATAAATACATTTGCAGTCCATTTCAATTCCATAAGTGTATAGCTTCTTCTTTTGTTTCTTTGCAAGTTTTACTTATCTGAGTAAAAGCCAGATCCCACCTTAAATTTTCCAATTCAAGTTCTGTCAAGTTCTAGCCAGTAATAATCTTTACATTTCATTTTGACTAAGTCTATAACAGTAGAGTTAGACAGTTGGTACAAGGTGTTGCCAGAGAAACTACGCATGTCAACATGAGGTGTGGTCCTTGCCTTTTCAGGTAGATATTTTGGTATCGCTGAGAGGATTTGAAAATACTTTAAAAAAACTACATTTAATGTTGTATTTTTGTTGAAACACTTGAAAAGAGAGAAACTTTCTATTGTGATCCAGAAGGTCTTGGATTGATAGGACTCCTTTATCTACCCATTCAGGATAGAATATTGAGTTACTGTTATTTCCTTGTTATTGAACAAAAGCAGGTCTAAACCGTTGTTGGATTGGTATAAGTTCTTAAGTTCTAAAAAATTCACCAGGATTTGTCTGCAGAACAGCGGAAGTCCGGATTTCTCTAATAACGCTTTGTCATAATTACAGCGGAGGAGAAAAACGAGACCACCATACTTTTTAAAGATGTGGTTCGGAATTGATTTCCAAGCTTCGGACGAGGATGGACCGGCAGTCAGCAATCTTTGGATCCAAGCTAAATTTAAAGACTCAAACAGGATATCGATGTTTGGGGCGTGTAAGCCACCCTTAGGATAATCTTGGTACATGACATCTCTTTTTATTTTATCTCGTTTGTTATTCCAGATAAATTTGAAGATGGCTTCTTTAATCGTGGGAACATACATGTTAGGCATTGAAAGCATCGACGTGGAATAAATCAAGTTAGGAATACCCAAACACTTTACTACAAGGCGTTTGCCAAGGAGGGACAGACACCGGGCCCTCTAAATGTCTAGTTTTGTTGTCATGTTGTCAATTTTCCGGTCAATATTTTATTTATTGTTTTCTTTTACATCATAAGAAATGAAGATTCCCAGAGCTCTTACTGGATCTGTAGTCCACTTTGAGGTGGTTCGATAGGATTTTTGAGTGGCGATACCTTTCAACTTTGAGCAGTTAGTGTACTGCCAAAGAGTATCTGACAGTAAATCGATTGCTCCAAGTGCACTAGAGAAAGGTCAAAGTTTCAGATGAAATAGGTTTCAGCGTAATCGGAGTTACCATAGCAATGTAGTGACGTCATGCTCCACTTTACTCAAGACCGAATAACTTGTCACCTAGAGATAATTTTGGAAAGCCCTTCCTGGATCTTTGACCTGGCATACTTTTCTTGAGGTCTGCCAAATTTGAAGAATTTTTATAAGAGCAATTTTGAGAAAAAGGTGTTAAAATACAACAAAATCGTATTAGTTCCTTAATGCTATTAAAACGTTTTTTCACCAGGCCAAGTGTCAGATGACTTTGGTCTGAAATAAATGGAATAGCATCCAATTACATTTGGTGAAAATCTTAGCAAAATCGTTCTATTCGATTTCCGAAAACACTGGCTTGAATATCAACAGTAGTGAAGTGTTATTTTGCGTTTTTGTCAAAATTAACCCTATATTATTTGATATAATTTGTAGCCTCACCTTTGGTAAACATTAAATGAATATAGGGGGTAAGTTTCTAAAGAAACTGTGGTGCTGCGTCGGTGGGAAGTATAACAATATAATTTGGTTTTATCAACTGGGTTGATAATGTCAATTGGCCACCGTAAAGAGATTCAAAAGCTGAAGTTTCAAGCGTTAGCCCTTCGTCGGAGTGAATCAAGGAATTGTGCGTCCTGTGTTTTTATATACAGAAAGATGGAGCTTCGCTATTGGCTGGTGCCTGGTAACGTGAAAACTTCGGTCTAAATTAGTTGAATGAAAAGCGTTTGTTGATACCGTGAGGATTAAGAGTGCCGATTTGAAAAATAAATTTTTGTTCTAGAGTTTTACGGCTTTCCGTGTTTCCTTGGTGAAGGGAAAGGCCACAGACTGCCATATGTTGCTTAGAATGATTTGGGAGATTGGAGTGTCTCGCGACCGGTTTGGATGCATTTTTGTCGTCTTTCTCTACGTCACGAAGGTGTTCTCGGAATCGGTCGCCAAGTCGTCTCCCTGTTTCGCCGATGTATAACTTTTTGCAAAGAGTGCAAGTTATACAGTAGATGGCATTGGCTGAGGTACAGGTGAAATGATCAGTGATTTTGGTAGATCGCTTGGGTCCCGATATTTTGTCAACGTTGTGAATGAAAGGGCATGTTTTGCATCGTGCGCGAGCGCATTTAAAAGTTCCGGGTTGATCACTAGTTTGGAATGCACTTCTGACTAAAAAGTTACCTATGTTTTTGTCCCGTTTAAATGAAATTAATGGAGGTTGCGAAAAGATTCTACCAGTGTCATCATTTTGCCAGTGGGATCATTTTGAAGTAATTTAAAGTTTTTGAGAATGATGGATTTAACTGCGTGGTTGTGAGGGTGAAATGTGAGGGTGAATGGAATTCTATCGTTGTTTTCTCTCTGTGACGTTTGTAGTGCTGACTGTCGATCAATTTGCTGGGCGCGATGATGGCCCGCTTGAACAACAGAAGCAGGATAGCCGCGTTTGTCGAAGAAATTGCACATTTCCTCTGATTTTAAGGAAAAATCAGAGTCGTCACTACAAAGACGGCGAAGTCTAAGAAACTGAGAATAAGGAATGGAATTCTTGACATGTGATGGATGTGAAGATGAATACAACAAATAGCTATGAGAATCTGTGGGTTTGTAGTGCACACTGGTGCATAAACTGTTGCCTTCGATAGAAACTTTGATATCCAGGAATGCTAAGGAAGTATCGGAAATTTCGGTATATTTAAGGGCAGGATGAAACGAATTAACAGCGGTTATAAATTGATTAAGATCCTCTCTGGTAGAAGAGGTAGCGCCGATACAGTCGTCAATGTAGCGACGATAGAGTTCAGGTTTTGGGCCGTTGTATTGATTGAAAAATTGGTGTTCAATGTAGCCTACAAAAAGATCGGCGTAGCTGGGTCCCATTTTGGTACCCATGGCCACGCCATTGATTTGTTTGTAATAATTGTTCGCGAATGAAAAACAGTTGAGTGTTAACACTAACTAATGTAATGTTTCCGAACTTGGTTCCTTAACAGTGCGTAAATCAAAAAAATGTTTGAGGGCTAGAAGACCTTCGCCATTTGGGGTGACGGTGTAAAGAGATGTAATATCCATAGTGAAAATAAGTTTGTCTTCGCCCAGGAAATTGAAATCGCGAAAAATTTGAAGTGCGTGTTGACTGTTTTTAACGTATGACAGTAAAGATCTGACAATAGGTGCCATAATTTTGTCTAAATAGCTGGAAATGAGTTCGGTAGGGCAACTACAGGCAGAGACGATAGGTCGACCTGGGTTGTTAGGTTTGTGAATTTTAGGTAAAAAGTAAATACACGAGGTTCTGGGAGTGGTAATGATGAGATTGGTAGCAGTAGCCGGCAATTCTTGTTTGACTATAAGGTCGTTAATAGTGCTCTTGACAATTTGTTGGTTAGTGGACTGTGGAGGTGAGATCTTTATCGACTTAAGCATAAAAAGAGGTGTCAGAAAGTTGCCGCAAAGCTTCTTTTTGGTAGAGGTCGGCCCGCCAAACAACTAAAGTGCCGCCTTTGTCGGCCGCTTTGATAATTATGTCTTTGCGCTTACTTAGGTTTTTTAGAGCCGTCCTCAAGCCGTCAAATTCACCAGAGTATTCAGAAATCGAATTGGATGCTGTTCAATTTATTTCAGACCAACGTCATCTTACATCAGGCCTAATGATGGCCTTTTTGTATTTTAACACCTAAAAATTCTTAAAATTTGGCAGACCTCAAGAAAAGTATGTGAGGTTAAAGATCCAGGAAAGGGTTTTCCAAAATTATCCCTTGATGACAGGTTATTCGGTCTCAAGTAAAGTGGGGCATGACGTCACTACGTTGCTATGGTAACTCCGATCACGATAAAATTAACTTCATCTGAAACTTTGATCTTTCTCTAGTGCACCTGGAGCAATCGACTGCTCACGCTTCTTTCTTCGGCCTCGCACCCTTAATTGTGTTTAGTGTGTCCTTTAAAACAAAAGATCCACTAATGAGGCAAGTTTCAGAACACGTGGAGGGTCACAAATCGACTGATCTTGTGCTCTGTTTGTAACCTTAATTCCCTCTACATTATCGTCATGTCTAATCTTGATAGCCAATATTTCCACCCCTAGAATAAAAAGGTACGGGGAGAGAGGGCACCCTTGTCGGACTCCCCTCGATAGCTTGAAGAAATCTGTTGTGAAGCCATTATGCAGAACTGTACTTTCGGAGTTTCTACAGCACCGCTCAAATGTAAGTTACCACCGTCTCGTGAGACGCGTCTCATTTCTCTCGAGACTCGTCTCGTTCCTCTCGAGAAGTTTCTCGTTTCTCGCGAGTGCACTGCAAGTACCAATGCTTTGTCCTCTATGCAAGTACAAAATACCAGTGCTTGTATTCAGTTTGGAAACAATTGTGCGAATAAAAAGGATATGATGTGTGTGCGACGTATCGCATCGATCGTTCGATTGCCAGTCATACAAACAGTCCGAGTAATCTGTTCAAAAATGATCAGCAGCCATTCAAGCTTTAAAATAGCACTTTGTCAAGTATTCACAGGCGGTCACGTTACGGACTTGCTTTTGTTTACAACTCAAACACCACGAGAATACTCGTGATTCTCTTTCTTCTCCTTAGCCGCGGAGTCAGGTAGTTTACCTCTTCACTTTGATAACATTCAATTATTGATATTCACTTCATTCAGGACTTGGATTTCAGTTCAAGAAGTCTCAAGATCTAGACATGACTGTTTCAGTCTTTGACAATATGCAAATATCAAGCGTTTTGCATTGAGGTCTGAAGATATCTCCCATTGAGAACTGAAAGAACTCGATCGCAGAATCTGTAATAATGATGCCTTCAATAGCCAGATCTTACATCAATACGAAGCCGCAAAAAACGAATTAAAACTGATCCACTAAGCAAAGGGAAAAGAAGCTATGTTTAGGTCAAAGATGAAATGGTTCGAACAAGGAGAAAAACCAACCAAATACTTCTTTAACCTTAAAAAATCAAATTACGAAAAGAAGTTAATACGGCAAGTGAAATCAGATAATGACGAGATAATCTCAGACCCAAAACAGGTTTTAAAGGAAATTGAAGACTTTTATAGCACTATGTACACTACAAAGATCATTAACGACATGGACATTCAGCATACGCAACATGAAGAGAGATTTGAAGATCATTTTGAAGGTCTCGACATTCCATGTTTAAATGAACAAGAACGAGGACACCTAGAAAAGGAGTTAACACTCGAGGAATTGAAAGATGCTTTAGCATCCTTTTTGGACAACAGATCTCCCGGGGAAGATGGCTTCACAATAGAATTCTACCAAACTTTTTTCGATCTTCTCTGTAAAGACCTTCTTAACTCTTATAATGAGAAATATACGTCTCTTGAATGACTTAATGGATTATACGGATGACATGAAAATTCCAGGAATTCTCCTTTTTGTAGATTTTGAAAAGGCGTTCAACACTTTAGAATGGCCCTTCATGTTAAGGGCTTTTGAAGCATTTAAATTTGGACAAAACTTCATTAAGTGGTTTACTATCCTCTAGAACAATGTACAAAGTTCAATTATGAATGGTGGATCCATGACCAATTACATAAACATATCAAGAGGAGTGCAGCAGGGATGCCCTCTCAGCCCTTCCTTATTTATCCTTGCAGTGGAGATTTTGGTGCTCAAGATATGCCAAAATCCTATTTGCAAAGGCATACATCTACCAAATGATGAAGAAGTTAAAATATCCCAATTTGCGGATGACACAACTATCATAGCTAACAATACAGACTCCCTTAGAGTACATCTCCAAATGATTGAATCTTTTGGGGACATCTCAGGCTAAAAGCTAAATAAGAAGAAAACTAAGGCAATGTGACTAGGTACAATGAAAAGCAGCAATGCCAAGATATTGGAATTTAACATCACAAAATGTCCAATCAAAGTCCTGGGAGCTTTCTTATCATATAATCAAGACAAGAATATAGAGTAGAATTTCATCAAACGAATTCGAAAAATGAGAATTAAACTAAACTTATGGCTTTCAAGAGATCTCACGCTTGATGGGAAATCCCTCTTAGCTAAAACCGTAGGAATGTCTCAGCTAGTTTATGCAGCGTCTATGTTGTCTGTCCCCAAAACAGTGATTACAAATGTCCAAACGGAACTTTGTTCGTTCTTGTGGAAAAATAGAAAAGACAAAATAAAAAGAACAGTTATCTACCAACCGCTCAAAGAAGGGGGATTGAACTTTGTAAACTTTGGAACAATGGTAAAGAGCCTGCGTCTTGCGTGGATAAAGAGATTTTTACTAATTCAAATGACTCTTGGAAAGCAATTCCAAACTGTTACTTCTCTTCCTATGGTGGCTTGCAATTCCTTCTAAGATGTAACTACAATGTTGATTATATTAGCAAAGGTCTACCCTTCTTTTATCGAGAACTTCTACAATACTTTTGAGAATTTAAAAATATTACTAAATCGTTCCCGTATGATAAATTTCTACTATGGAACGATACGAAAATAACCATTGAAAATAACATGGTATTTTGGAGATCCTGTTTTATTAACAAGGTATGTTTTGTGCAGGATATTCTTAATGCAGATGGAACCTTCTTAACCTTTGAAGAATTCCAAAATATATTTAACTTAAACACTAATTATCTTCATTATTTTCAACTGCTGGCAGCTATACCATCTGACTTAAAAAGGAAAGCCAAGGCTTCTAAAACTCCCTCACATGAACTATTAGACTCGCATGTGCTATTCTCCTCAACGAGCACTGCTCCCATGGATCTAACTAAAATGCGCTGCAAAGACTTCTATAAAATATTAAATAAAAGTGCCACTATGGAACCAACTGACATTAAAAACTGGAAACCAACTATCTGAACTCATTTACAAACTGGAAAGTTAAATTCTCATTTATCTACCAATCAACTAGGGATAATAAATTACGAGATTTCTCATTCAGGTTCCTACACAAGATCTTAACAACTAAAAAAAAACTTTTTAAATTCCGAATTGCAAATGATGATTCATGTATCTTCTGTGCAAATTCAGATTCAATAGAGCATACGTTCCTTGACTGTACTACTACATCATCATTTTACTCCAAGGCCTTAGTGTGGTTTAATTGAGTAAATATCTCCAATATCGCGCTTTCTAATGCGCAAATAACCTTTAACGATATTCCCCTCTTCGAACAGCTAACTGATCATCAAATCCACAGATTACACCTATTCATCATTTTACTGAAACAATATGTTTATTCTTGTAAATGTCTTGAAAAGAAACCAATCAATCAAAACTTGTCGCGACGTTACAATTTTTTACTCCCATTACAAATGCAAAACTTGAGTTAAAGTATTATCGAAATTCTAAAATAAAGACACCAGCAAAGGTACTTGCTTAAAAGTTCACACTTTTTTCCTTTCGTTAATAAAAGTGCAATGAATCTGTCGCGAAAGAACGTTTGATCATCTATATCGAAACTCGCGTCGTGAGAAAGGCCCAATTTGAAATGGTCGATCACAAGGATTCACCCCAAAATGCAAGCGATCGAAGAAGGTTGTAAAAGCCCAAGGGTTGAAAATGAATGAGGCAACTGCAGCGGCTTACATGAAGGCAAATTGACAATCGTGACAGCCAATGCGTGAAGGCCACATTTTTTCATACTTTCTTGACCTTTGCTCTCGCTTTTCTCTGAATCTAAGAATCTTATCTAAATTCATATTTGAAAGGCATTACTGTATTTACTCTGCGAATGTCTGGATATTTTTTGTTTCTTTCGACTTACAAAAATCCAAATCCAATCATCGAGTTGTTTTCTAGCATACCGCATGCCCAGGACGCCGGACCAGAATCCACGTGTTGTTTCCTGAATTTCACTCCTGTCAGTCGATCAAGAACGAAACGTAAAATTAGGAATTGAGCAAAGATAGTTACATTTTATCTGATTATCCGCAAAAGAAACCAGAATTGATTGGAAGGAGCTGACAAGTCTGACAACGAAGCCGACATTTGCTAACTCTGGCGACCTTCTGGCAGTGTTTTGGTCACTGTCACTCAAATGATAAAAGTGCTCCCTGGAAATATATGTCATTTATTTTTCAACCTTCTGTGTAACTTTTATTTGATGTTATTAAGTATTCGGGAGGCGCAGTGGCCTAATGGTTAGTGCGCTGGACTCTGGATCGGACGGTCCGGGTTTGAGTCCTGGCCGGGCCACTGCGTTGTGTTCTTGGGCAAGACACTTTACTCTCACAGTGCCTCTCTTCACCCAGGTGTATAAATGGGTACCGGCGAATTTACTGCTGGGGGGTAACCCTGCGATGGACTAGCATCCCATCCAGGGGGGAGTAGAAATACTCTCTGTCGGTTCATGCTACAGAAACCGGGATAAGCTCCGGCCTGATGGGCCACTAGGCCCGACTGCAGACTTACCTTACCTTTATTAAGTATTCATCAAGTGAATGACCAAATCACGTTTTGTTTATACAATTTCAACCGATTGCTTCTGAAATCTTTGAATAACTCAAATAATTTAACACGACCTCTGCGTATAAAGATGGTACAGACGGGGTTTTGCCGCGTGCTAAAGGGTAAATAGTTCACATATAGGCAAGTATCGAGCGACCATAAGACGGATAAGCAAACCATTTAAAAGTTTTCCCCAAAGCGTAAAGCGGATGAAAAAATTGTTTAAATGGTTTTACTAAAGCGTTAAACAAATGGAAATTTTTTTAAACGCAAGAGCAAATCGTTTAAACGTTTTCGCTAAAACGTTAAATGGATGCAAATTTTTTTGAACGGATAAGCAAACCATTTTTTTGGTGTTTGTCGTGGCTACATTGGAATGCGCAAAGCATGGGTAAACAAAACTTGGCGAAAAAAAACTCAATATTATTGAGGTGGAGTACGCTGTTAGAACGCGTGGACAGCCAAGCAGAAATGATAATCAAATAAACATCGATAGGAGTAAATTCTTTACAACTTAGGTTTTTTTTGTTAATTTGCTTTGGTGACAATATTTTTTTCCAACTGCGATGCATACAATGTAAACACAAGTTTTCCCAATGTGAAGCGGTAAGAGTGGGCAAACCACAACAAACTTTTTGTTGTATCCGTGGGGTTATGAGTGAAATTACCTTTATCCGCTTCGAATTCTTAAAGTTATATTTGGGATCTGAGTATTTCGAAGCTGTTCGTGGCAACGCTTCGCTAATAGTTCGTCGCAAGCCAAAGCGGCGGCAAGCGCTATAGACAAGACGAATTTTGAGACATGTGGCGCGTAAAAACAGGACCCGAGAAAAATACATTTGCTCAGATTATTAATTTGTTGTTTTATTATTTTTTTGACATTGTGGTAAGAAACAAATCCTTCAAAAACGTTTGTTTCCGAGTTCTGACAGGAGATATAACACAGATGCATAAAAAATGCAAAAGTGAATGTCCGACGAGGATGTCGGCTTTGTTTAGTCTTATGTTATGCAAAATAATTTCGAAGTGAGATCTGCTAATGAGCTTCACAAATGCGTTTAGCTGCGTTTGCATTTAAATACCAACACAAGCACAAATGCTTTAAGTTCCAAACGCAAACGCGTTTGCTCTGCGTGTGAAATGCGTTCGATGGTTCGCCTGTTTTTGAGCGGTACTGTAATTAGTTTCGGAAGTAAACTTTTATTTCAACTAGACATGTTGAACGACTAATTTATGTATTAAAGAGCCTATCAGCTGTAATAAACTGTAGTATATTGTAGTGACAG
Organism: Blastomussa wellsi; assembly: GCA_947652115.1. Taxonomy (NCBI): domain Eukaryota; kingdom Metazoa; phylum Cnidaria; class Anthozoa; order Scleractinia; family Plerogyridae; genus Blastomussa; species Blastomussa wellsi. The sequence goes on along the minus strand of OX393568.1, from coordinate 11,048,811 downwards.
TAAATCATGGTATTATCAGTTGCGTAAACAGCCCGATATCTGTCAGAAAGCTGCAGAATTCCTTCCACTAAATGAAAAAAGTCAATGCTTTCTACACTTTAGTTAGTTAGTTAGTTCTCTCCGCGCCATGAGGCGCATAAGGCTGCAACTTTCGTTTTCCAACCAGCCCTGTCTTTTGCTGCAGTCCTGGCTTCAGCCCAGCTGGTCCACCTTTCTTGTCTGCACTCTCTTTCCACTGTCCTTCTCCACGTGATTTTAGGTCGGCCCACTTTCCTCTTCCCCTCGGGTTGCCACCCCATTGCCACCATACAATCATCGTTCCTGTCCTTTCTAAGCACATGGCCAATCCAGTTCCATCTTCTCCTTCGTATTTCGTCGCTTATCTTTCTCACGCCTGTTATTTCTGAAATTGTGCCGTTTCTCATACGTTGTGGCCACCATACTCTCAATATCCGCCTTAGACATGTGAACTGGAATCGATCTAATTTCTTCTCTTCAGCAGCTGTTAATTTCCATGCTTCACATCCATACAATAGCACTGGTCGTACCAGAGTCTTAAACAGTTTGATTTTTGTATTCCGACCAATACTCCGTGTATTCCAGATCTTCTTTAGGTTGTAGAAAGCTCCCTGTGCCTTGCTTAGACGCTTCTTGATGTCTTCCGTGCCACCACCCTCTTTTGACACAGTCGCGCCCAGATATACAAACTCTTCGACGTCTTCAACTTCCTTTCTTTCAATCATTACTTTGTCTTCTCTTCGTGCATTCATTCTCATCACTTTGCATTTTTGCGCATTCAATTTCAGTCCCACTCTTCCTGCATTAACTACTAGTCGGTTGGTCTTGTCCTGTATTTGCTGGTGTTTTGATGAGAGAAGGACTATATCGTCTGCAAAATCGAGATCTTCAAGTGCAGTTGTGAAGTTCCATCTGATGCCATTTCTTTGTCCTTCTGTTGTTCTTCGCATTACCCAGTCTACAGCAAGCAGAAATAGGAAACCTGACATGACACATCCTTGCTTAACGCCAGTGGTGATCTTGAACCATCTTGTTTGTTCTCCCTCATCCAGTACTGAACATTCAAAGTCTTCATACATGATCTTCACCATTCTTATCAGCTTGTCTGGGATGCCATAGCCCTTCATGATTTTCCACAGTCCTTCGCGGTGTACTGAGTCAAAAGCTTTTTCAAAGTCAACAAAGTGTGCATAAAGTGTCGCCTGCCATTCATTCACCTGTTCTATGATGTTACGGAGGATGAATATTTGGTCTACTGTGCTCCTGTTCTTTCGAAACCCAGCTTGTTCTTTTCTAAGGACACTGTCAACTCCGTTTTGGATTCTCTGGATGATGACTCTGCCCATTACTTTGCTAGCCACAGGTAACAATGTCACACCACGCCAGTTCTTACACTCCTTCAGGTCGCCTTTTTTGGGTATTTTCACTATCAAACCTTTCTTCCATTGTTCAGGTATCTTCTCCTCTTGCCATATCTTATCAAACAGTCTTGTCAGCTCCTTTACTGCCACATCACTATCTGCTTTGTACAGCTCCGCTGGAATGCCATCTATACCTGGTGTTTTTCCACTCTTTGTCTTCTTCAGTGCCTCCCTTACTTCTCTCTTCTCTCTCTGTTGTATCCATCTCGCTAATTTCGTTTTCCTCCACTTCGTTCTCTTCAATTGGGTTCATTGGGGCCTCCCTGACTAGCACTTCCTCAAAATGTTCAGCCCATCTTTCAAGTCTGGCATTCTTGTCTTTTATTGTCTCACCCCTCTTGTTCTTAATTGCTGCAACTTGACGCTGTCTCTTGTTTGTGATTTTCTTGGCAGTTTGGTACAGTTCCCTATTTCTTCCATTTTCTGCGTACTTTTCTGCTTCATTTCCTAACTGTTCTAGCCAAGCTCGTTTATCCTCCCTTGCTTTGCGTTTAACCTCTCTGTCTTTCAATTTGTACTCTACTTGTAGCTTGCTTTTTATTCTCTCTGATTTCATGCAGTGTATTTTGTCGTGGATCATCTGTCGTTGGTCTATTGCTTTCCAGGTTTCCTCTCTCAACCATTGCTTGTTTCTCTTTTTCACCCGGCCTAGTACTTTCTCAGCAGTTTCTATATAAATTTTTTCCATTTGCATGCAATCTTCATTGATGTTTTCCTCGACCTCTAATGCTGTAAATCTGTTTCGCAGTTCGACGCTGAACTTGGACTTGAACATTTCGTTTTCCAGTTTGTGTGTGTCAAGTCTTGCATTAGCCTTTGCTCTATCTGGGTTTCTATGTAGTTTCAGCTTTATTTTCATGATTACCAGGAAGTGATCGCTTGCTGCATCTGCACCCCGGTACACTCGTGTGTCTTCCACAGACCTCCTCCATTCTTTACGGATCATCATGTGATCAATCTGATTTTGAGTCCTCCCGTCAGGTGACACCCAAGTCGCTTTATGAGTTGTTCGGTGTGGAAAGCAAGTTCCTGTGATGACAAGACCGTTCATTGAGCAGAAGTCACATAGCCTTTCACCATTATCGTTTATGTTACCCAGTCCATGTTTTCCCATTATCCCTTCCGCATCTTTGTTGTCGTCACCAACCTTTGCGTTCAGATCTCCCATAACAATAACTATATCATGACGGTTGCATGTATCAAAAGTTCTCTGAAGTTGCTCATAGAATTCGTCCTTTTCATCATCTGTTGCTTCGTTTGTCGGAGCGTACACTTGGATTATAGTTGTATTTTTGAAGCGGGAGTAAAATCGGGCAGTTATTATGCGACTGCTTATTGCTGTCCATTCCATTAGGCATTTCTGTGTGTTCTGATTCATCATTATTGCTACTCCTCTCTGATGCTCACTTTCTTCTCCGGCATAAATCATTGTATAGCCATTCCCCATCTTAATACGTCCTGCCTCTGTCCATCGTATCTCACTCAGTCCCAACAGATCAAGTCTGTACCTTTCCATCTCTCGTGATATTTGCGCTGCTTTTCCAACTATGTACATTGTTCGTACATTCCAGCATCCCACACGCATTCTTGATTTTGGCGTTGCCAATGACCTTGTCGGTCTGTGGGCTTCCCGTAGGCTTTCACCCATTGACGTCATGGTGTGTCCAGTTGTGCGTCCGTCCACGGCCACAGCTTCGCCATTGCTAATTAGTATTTGAGAAATTGCAGTTTCGGTAATCTTCTGTTTTTTTTCGGGGGCAAGTGATTGGCCTACCGCCCAACCCCCATGACCTGGAGGGCCGGTGGTTTTCTGTCAGGGTTTTCCTTCCCTTAGGGGTATTATCGCTCCCCAGTTGGTGCTGCTTTAGTCTGGACCCTCACCGCGCAGACCAATCCGGCATGGTTAGACCTGCCAGGAGCACAAGGCTCCTGCCGGCATAGCCCTGGGGGTCGTAAGGTCACACAAGCTTCCCCGCCACGACAAGGCACACCACCGGCACACTTTCCTTTACAAAAATGCTCCTTTCCGCTTTCTGAAGTAGTGAAACTAAATCTTAAACAACTCTCAAGACTGAAAGTGGCTAAATAAATACAACTTTCAAACACAAAAGACGGGAAGTCTTGGTGTGTAAATATGCCAAATCTGCTCACTCCAAAAAGCATAAAATTCAGGACTAAGTATTGAAATATGAAAGAAACTTGAAATAGACATTGCTTCAAATTAAATTTTACTTTTGAAGAAGTTGAGAAAAATTCAGAGCCGTGGAATAGACAATATTCGTATTCCTCAACGGCCCTGGGGCGAGAGCCTTCTAAACATGAATGCGAGGCTAATGCGGGGAATTCATTCGAAAATACAAAGAAACATCCGGACAATTATAGCTTACAGCTTGGATGCCGGAAAACCAATACCGGAATACCAGTATTAAACAAAAATGTGTCAGGAGGGCCAGAGAAGGCTCGAACGGCAACTCATATTCGTCATGCACACACGTTGTTTACTTCCTCAGTATTTGCAATTCTATTAACTTGTAAACATTTTTTGCAGGGGGAAAATTAAATTATCTCCAAACTATGGACCCCACTATCACTAAAGTAAAATGAAAAGCTGGTTTTTGGACCGAAAGTTTGATGCTTTTGGCTCAACGCGAATGTGGATGCTTTGGTCAGTTTGGCGATCAAAGAAACGTGCCAGCGAGTGAGAAATATATTTACTTCTAGTTTCTCCAGTAACTTCCCCCTTTTGGTTTAAGTGAAATCATATGGTCATCACAGACTACACAGAATCAGTTCAGCAAATTTTTTTGACAAAATAGTTAAGAAGTATTTTGCTGCAGATTGGGGATATTGACTCCCAACTGACTCACAATCTCCTTTCAGATGAATTAATCTGTGAATCTCCTTGATCACTCCTACCAAATCGTTTTGCATGTTTGTTTAATTAAGGTATTCCTCTAACCTTCAGATCACTTCCAAACTCCAGAGCCTTGCAACTTTCAGTGCTTTTTTGGTTTTGTGGCACCCAAGCTGTAATTTTCCTCGTGTTTCTTTGTATTTCCGTGAGAAGTTCCCCGCATTAGCCTCGCATTCATGTTCAGAAAGCGTGAGAGCCCAGTGCCATCGGAAAATATGAATATTGTCTGTTCTGCATGCTTAATTTGCTATTCACATTTCACTCAGCTTCACGCTAAAAGCGGAAAGTTCTAATTTTAGCGGACGGCTTTTGCAGTCAATTTATAACTCAATGGGTTTACCAATCATTCTAAAACTTCTATCCAAATTTAAAGCAAGATTGTACATTACCATGATGCATTAGCCTCACATTCATGTTCAGAAAGCTCTTGCCCCAGGGCTGTCGGGGAATAATTTGGGTGTCGATACGTTTATCATGTTCAGTATTGTGGTTGCATATCTTTTGTGTGGAATAACCCAAGCCTGTGTATTTAAGAGTTTTTCTGCAGTTTTGAAAGTATTGTGTTTTTCAGGGTTCAAATAAAGAGAAGCATATTATTCCTCTCCAGTGTCTTGTCTATTTCTCCTTTTAATGGACATGTGCAAACGTTGTTGAAGCTTTCCCCCGACTTTGCCGCAGTACGGTAAACTTGCTAAATTTGAAGGTATTGTTGCACACTGCCAAGCGCCTCCAGAACTTCTGTTACCGCTAAGTCTCTGCCAGGGTTTAATCTTTTGCATTAATGGATAGTTCACTGAAAAAGAAGAGTCAAAACATTGATTTTTGGATAAGACTTTTTTCAAGTTTGAAGCAAGGAAAGTTCCCAAATATTGCAGTAGACTCTGTGGCGCCTTCCGAAAACCCCAAATAAATTTAATTTGTTTGAGGTATTTAGTTTTCACCGGTGCTGGAAACTCTTGGTCAAGCAAAGCTGTTTACCTTCAATACTTTTAGTTAAAACGCTTCCTAGATAAATCGATATCCTTGTATATAAAGAAAATTTTAAGTGGTTTTAACCGAATGGCGGCAACGGAAAAATAATGTACTCTTCCGTGACTATTCGACAATTAGAAAAATTGCCTTTTGAATTAAACGAAATTTTTCTCTTTCAATTTTTACATCGGATATTTAACGTTCTACCAGTTATTTCCGGCCTTGAAAAAGAAACACATCTTTTAATATGTTTTCGAGAATCAAAAGTATCATGTTACATACGTTTGCAAGAGAAAAACAAAAGTATCAAGTTGCAAACGTTTGCAAGAAACAAACAAAAGTATCAAGTTGCAAACGTTGACAGTCACGTTTTCTGCCATCCTCGTCCCCAGGGCCACGTGTTTTCTTTTAACCACGTGACCCAAAGAAACGAGGGTTCTGGGAACAAGAATGGTTTGCTGCTTGAATGCCTTATTGCAATTAAAATAAACTAAGATTGACGTCAAAACCAAGGTTAAAATTAAAACGCTGTCTTGACTAAAGCTTCTGAGAAACAATTTTTTTCCTGCTGTGGAAGACGCCACTGTAGTATCAGGAGTATGATAAATATACTTGAAATTGTGTTGAGAAAGTGGCGTCTTTACGTTTTTGTGTCCGGAATGACATATCATGAAAAGCCCTCTAGTCTCTACCCTAAACAAAACATATTACACTTGGAAATCAAAGTTGTGTAAAAAAATATTTAAGAAAGTCAAGTAAAAAAGTAAGCAAAATATTTAAAGTTTCTGTCTGCTCATGTTTGGCAAAGCAAATAGTAGAATTATAACCGAAGTCACTACAGGCTGGGTGGGTGGGGGGATAGGAGGCCTGCAGGAGTACTCTCACCTATGTAGATGACCATCCTAACGGCCGTGACAAATGAAGAAACGTTACAGACAGAAATGTTTCCCTGTCTGCCCGTCTGCGTAACAGAAACATTGTGTTTGCAAAAATTGTTCCCAGTTTGCTCAAAATGAGCAACAATGTGTCCTCGTTTGCCATGGCATGTTAAGTTGTAGATAACACTCTGCACTATCTGAGATCACCTCACTAGTTACGAATGGCTAACATTGGATAATGGTTAAAAGATGTGCTCACTGTAAAACCCTGTAGAAAACCGTTTCTTGAGGGTGCCATTAATTTTTTTAATGAATGAAGCCAGATGAAATGTCAAGCTTGATATGTTAACACTTCTATTGGATCGTTTTCCAGTCAAATCAACTGACAGCATCGTTGAATTTCAAATGCAATGCGCTTACAATACCGCTCAAAAGTAAGTTGACACTCGATGCTCGAACCTCAAACCTTGAGGCTCGACACTCGAAACTTCCAAGGATTGAGAATCGAGCTATGCTATTCTCGAGGGACTGTCAACTTACTTTTGATCAGTACTGTACATTAAAATTTTGTTGCCGCTGTTCAAAGCGTTAAATCATCTTTGTTAACGGGCCGGTTCTTTTAAGCAGTGTATAGTCGCTTTTCTCGAACAGGAAAACGTCACAGCAAGGAATTTCCATTTCCCCGCAAAGCTGTTTGTACAATCGATGGCGGCCTGTAACTAACAGAAATCAATCCTCCGTGAGAAAGAAAATATCACGCTATTCTCGAGTGTTCATGTGGTAGATGGCCCACTGTTTCTTCGCCCTTTAGCACTTTGATAGCAAAATTTGCTAATTTGTCGACCTGATTACAAAGCTCTCTTTGTGGTACAAGTTCATCTCGGACAGATGGCTCCCAAATCCCTTTGTAGATATGATAGCCACAAACGTGTTTCTCTTGTGAGTAATAAACATACAATACGTCCAATCTAATGCCTGGTTACTAAGCTACAAACTTTCCAGAAACGATCGTGTTGTCATGCAAAAAAACTATGGAAAAACTGTGTTGATTGAAGACATCTGTCAAAGTTGGTAGAAATGATGTTCATTATATTGCTGGTTTTCAATGTCATGCTATTAAAAACTAAATCCGAAACAATTAAACTACAGAAGCTAAGAATTTCAGGTGACCAATTGTGCTATAATAGTGATTATAATACTTTTGGCTCATGAGCTATTACACTTCCACAAGATAGGCTTTTTCTAAACAAATGAGTAGAGGGGGTAAGTTTCCAAAGAATCTATGGTGCTGCGTCAGTGGGAAGTATAACAAAATAATTTGGTTTTATCAACTGGGTTGGTAATGAATTGAATTGGCCACCATAAAGAGATTCGAGAGCTGACGTTTCGAGCGTTAACCCTTCGTTAGAGCGAATCGAGGAATTGTGGGTCCTGTGTGATTTATATACAGAAAGATAGAGCTATGCTATTGGTTGGTGCCTGTTAACGTGAAAAACAACAGAATAAATTAGTTGATTGAAAAGCATTCATTGATACCGTGAGCATTAAGACTGCCGATTTGAAAAATAAATTTTTTGTTCCAGAGTTTTGCGGCATTGACGACTGTATTGGCACTACCTCTTCTACCAGAGAGGATCTCAATCAATTTATAACCGCTGTCAATTTGTTTCATCCTAGGCCTTCTCTTAAATATACCTGGGAAATTTCCGATACTTCTTTGGCATTTCTGGATATCAAAGTTTCTATAGAAGGCGGTGGTTTATGCACCAGTGTGCACTACAAACCCACAGATTCTCATAGTTATTTGTTGTATTCATCTTCACATCCATCACATGTCAAGAATTCCATTCCTTATTCTCAGTTTCTTAGACTTTGCTGTCTTTGTAGTGATGGCTCTGATTTTTCCTTAAAATCGGAGCTTCTTCGACAAACAAGGCTATCCTGCTTTTGTTGTTCAAGTGGGCTATCATCGCACCCAACAAATTGATCAACAGTCAGCACTACAAACGCCACAGCTGAGAAAACAACAATGGAAATCCATTCAGCCTCACATTTCACCCCCACAACCACACAGTAAAATCCATCATTCTAAAAAACTTTAAATTTTAAAAGCACAAATGTAGCACCAAAACAGATTATAAAAACTGGATAAAAATAAGTCTTATCCATGGAAATTCTTTGATCTGATTGCGGCTTGTGTCGACATTTTTCAAGCCTCGTCATCTGAATAAAAAGCACTTTAAGACACATTTTCTAGCTACAGACATTTGCATTTACTCCTCTAACAGCATTTATTTCGATAGACAGTTAGCAAATTTCGAAAGAGAAACTCGGCGGACTTCTTGTATGTTTGTAGTAAGTCTTAAGACCCCTTCTTGAAGAGCAGAAAATGAAGATCGGTTTTGACAATAGAAACACAGCGTTTTAAATGCTAACTGGCAACTTGCAGCGAATCACAACTGGTATGAAAATCAGTGTGAACAAACAAACAACAATCGACAAACGGCCATGAACTATAACTTGATTCTGTAAAGAAAATGAATAATCGCCTTTTGGAGAACCTCAAGGCCTTTAATTCCACTGCTAATTTTAATTTACCAAGGTTGGTGAGCAACTACATTGATTTTTTTTTTGTGAGCAAAACTCGTCTCGCTGCAAAATTTTGGCATCAATTGCCATGAGCGGTAAGGAACTTGCCGTGAGCAGGCCAGATGAGAAAATTCCACCCGCTTCCGGAACCAATCAGATCGCACGATTCGTTGAATTCTGCCCACTCGCGCTCTGTGAAAAAAATGTAGTATTTTAAAGCCACACATATAGCCACACACAGTACAAGTGCAACCCCTGTACCTGAACTTGTACTTTTCCTGCCATTCAAATGCCAACGTCCTGGATGTTTGTCGGATGACCCTTGAAACAAGAATGTCCAAATTTGGATCAAATTGAATGTTTGGATTTGAATGTTCGAGTCGACTGTTCTAATTGCATTATTGTTTGGATTGAATGTTCAAGTTGACTGTTCTAATTGCATTATTGTTTGGATTGAATGTTCGAATTGAATGTTTGGATTGAATGTTCGAATTGAATGTTTGGATTTAATATTCAAATTGAACTTTTGAAGTGAATGTTTGGATCGAATAAATTATCAAATGTTTTAATGGAATCTTCGAATTGAATGTTGAATGTCCGAAATGAACTTTGGAATTGAATAAACGCTTGTTTGAAGTGGATTTCCAAATGTTGTAAGTGGATATTGAATGCCTGACTTGATTGTTTAACTTGGTGGATTGAATGCTACGAGTGTGTTTTGAACAGCCATCATGTATGTTGCAATTGAATGTGCTGTATTTGATTGTTGTAATTGAATGATCATATGCAGCATTGTTGAATGCCATACAACATGCCCTGGTAGTGTTTGAGCACTCCTGTTATTGTTTTGAAGGTTGTCAATGTTTCATTATACATTGTAACTCATTTAATCTAAACAGGGCCTTCCTCATCACCAGTGTCGTGGCAGACAACTGAAGGGACATATCAAAATGGTCACCCAGCTTCTCAAGCCATTGTTCGACCAGGAACTGCTCAGAAAATAGATCACATAAAGAAATGGGGCATCTCAACATACAAGTATACCAGGCAATATCTTTCTGAAAGGTTTGGTAAAGGTACAAGAACTGTCGATACTGAACTTGAAGGGCAAATTATATTGCTAAAAGAAACACAAGTTAAGTATATTTATGTCTTGAAGCTTGCAAAGCAGATGACAAATCATTTTCATAGTATGGTCCAAAGTCAAAGAGGTCTTGCTGATGCCTTTGCAGATTTGGGGATGAAATCCCCAGAATTGCAGGATGAGTTCAACTACAATGCAGAGTCTCAAAGGTCATTGGTCAAGAATGGAGAGGTTCTTCTTGGGGCACTTAACTTTTTTACATCCAACCTGAACACTCTAGTGCATAAGACCATGGAAGATTCTATCATTACAGTGAAAGCTTATGAATCTGCCAGAATAGAGTATGATGCCTACAGAACAGACCTAGAGTCTACCCAAGCTGGACCAAGAACGGCGACAACAGCTGTAAAAGCTGAAGAGGCTAAACAACAATTTGATGTCCAGAAAGAGAAATTTGACAGGCTTCGCGGTGACCTAGCAATCAAACTCAGATTTTTAGAGGAAAACAAGGTATAGAATAAATGTTTTCTCATCATCATTCTCTGTTTTCCAGAAACTACCTGATTTATGTACTACTAATGTTGGTCCATACTCAGGGTCCGAAACTGTGACTTGCTGGTTGCCAGTGCAACTGAAATTTGAGTGTCGGTAACCATAGCCTGTGAACAGGCTCCGGGGGTGGGTCTTGGTGGGTAGGGAACAGTGGAGACCGTTGACAAAGGGTTCAAGCCGCCATTCTTCCCCCTTGTAATTTAAGCTGTCAATTATCTTTCAGCGCATGTCATTAACTACTCCTGGAGGCATTGGAATCTCTGCATTGGAATGTAAATAGATTCGCACGAAAATGTAAAACTTTATTCCGAGTTTACTCCAGCTCTTTGATTTCCTGATTTTGTAAAAAGCCATTAACCTGTAATTCTCAGAATTCTAAAAGAATAACCTGGCCACCGATCTTCAACATTTCCAAAAATAAGGAATTGTTGTCCCTGGTGAAAGCATTATGTTGGCTCAAGCGGGATTTCGAGCCTCGCTAGAAGAGATTATTCCAACCTGAGTTGTATGCCATGTGTATAAGCTGTTTGTCTTGCGCATTCAGTTTCCATCCTTACAAGTCACTGCATGAGCCGGCAGGCAGTTGATAGTTTGCTAGACTTAGTGCATTTTCGGCACTTCGTTCGGTTTGCCGGCTGGAGTTATACATTCAGTGAAGCAAATTAACATGAGAGTTTCGCCACGGAAATACGAAGCGAGACGTATACCAAATTCCTCAGCGAAAGGCTAATAAATGTTCTTGAAATGGATCTGTAAACCACTAATAAATTGCCAGAAGATTCCATGTTTACAAAAAACGATTTTCAGCTATATGCAAATTTTGATGGAATCGGGTCGGCAAAATGTAGAGTCAATCAAACCTGTCAACCTCCTGGATCTGACCAATGAGAACTGGCACTAGAGTCTCGTGCAGAGCACAGCGGCATGAAACCTTTGTCTGTAGGCTGTGATGCCCAACCGTTCCCGACCCACCCCTGTCTAGCCGTAGCCTGCTCGCATGCTACAGTAAGCTCTTAAATTTTTTATGATTTCCACGATACTCTTACAGTCTTTCCCATAAAACTGTGAACACCAGCAAAAAATTTCTGGAATGTTTATTGTATAGTGACCAATCGCAGCAAAGTTCAGAACACGCAAACAAACCTCAAAGCCACAAACCAATGACCATTGCTGTTTGCGGTTTAGTTTTCTCACATCTGATTGCCTTTTTCTTTGTAAGACAATAACATTCCATAAATATTTCTGGTGTTCACGGTTTTACGGGAAAGACTGTAAACATGGGCAATCATAGTGATTTTCTTCTCAGTTTCTTTCAAATAGTAGTTCCATGACAGCATTTTACAGTTGTCACAAATCTGATAAAAATTTTAAGAGTTTGTATAGTTTTGGGGGACACTGTGTCAAAATTATAGACGTTTGTATGGATTTTAAGCCATGTTTCAAAGTCCGAAACTTGATCTCTTTTCAACCTAAAAGCTTCAAACTTGGTCAGATGACCATTTTCAACGTAATCTTTTGTGTGGTGGTGTCAATTTATCGATTGGTTAAAAGTTGAATCTCGCCCCAGTTCCCTGCGCAATTTCGGAACGTCCTATTGCAATGATGCCAGGCACTCAGTCGTTGAGTGATCTTAGCCGCTGACCAATCTTTAACGCGGGTTCTAGGAACTAAGATTTGAATTTGGTGTGAAGATTTAAGTTTGGTGTGAGTCATTTGAATTTAGTGCGAGTCAGTTGAATTTGGTGCGAGTCATTTGAATTTGGTGCGAGTGTTTTGAAATTTGGTGAGTGATTTGAATTTGGTGTGAGTGATTTGAAATTTGGTGTGAGTGATTTGAATTTGGTTACCATGGGTGCCAGAGGGTTTTCTTTTGTTTCGAAGGCGCTATCACTGAGCGGCAAAGCCGTGATCGATTCACGCAAAAACCCCTCTGGTCACAGCGGTTACAAACCTCACTTCCATGCTATTTCGAAATAAGATAGCACACAAAACCAGTTTTGTGTGGTGTCTGTTTCCTTTTGTATTAAATTTGACATGTCATATGGTCAAGTTGATGAGGATCGATCTTGTGTTTGAGAGATCACATACTCCGTTTAATCTTCCATTTTGTACGTGAAACGTCAAAGAGAAGAAGTGAACAATTTTGAAAGTCCCTTCGAGAGTGACTTGGAAAAAATGCAGCGTGAAAAATCCACGGAAAGGATTGAAAGGTGTCAAAGAATTTGCCGACAACATCCCACAGTGAAGTCTCTTTCATGCTTCGGGAATAATCGCTTTTGAAAGCAAAGCTATTACATATAGACGCTTTTGGTATGCAAATTTGTTAAATGAAGGGATATATAACTACCATGACGGCAGTTTCAGGATAGCTAAAACGTTTGGGGTGTCTCGAAAACTCAGACCTCAGACCCTAAAAACTCAGACCCCCGGGTGTCTCTAAAAGTCAGACCCTAAAAACTCAGACCTCTGGATGTCTCGAAAACTCAGACCCCCAGGTGTCTCGAAAACTCAGACCCCTGGGTGTCTCGAAAACTCATACCCCCAGTTGTCTTGAAAACTCAGATCCGCCGGGTGTCTCAAACTCAGACCGTAAAAACTCAGACCTCTGGATGTCTCAAAAACTCAGACCCTCAGGTGTCTCGAAAACTCAGACCCCTGGGTGTCTCGAAAACTCATACCCCCAGTTGTCTTGAAAACTCAGATCTGCCGGGTGTCTCAAACTCAGACCCTCAAAAATCAGACCCCCGGGTGTCTCAAACTCAGACCCTAAAAACTCAGACCTCTGGATGTCTCGAAAACTCAGACCCCCGGGTGTCTCGAAAACTCAGACCCCTGGGTGTCTCGAAAACTCATACCCCCGGTTGTCTTGAAAACTCAGATCCGCCGGGTGTCTCAAACTCAGATCCTAAAAACTCGAACATATTTACACTCTTGCCGCAATGGATCTGCGGCAGTTAGATACCTACACGTTTGTATCGATTCGTCATTCAATAAAAGACAAATTTATCCACAATGTGTTTAGCGCGAGGTGTGTTGCGTGATGGTTTCACAATAGGCTAGTATCACAACAGGATATAACCTAATGGGAGTACTTGTGCAAGTTGTACGACAAATTCTCGTGACCAATTATCCTCGTGGCAAACTATTCTGAATTTTAAACAACAAAGACCCCAGAGAGCAGCACTACTTGTTACACACATTTTTTTGTTGTTTTTCTCCAGAAAAAGAAAACGCTTCTCCTAGGTCTATTCATTATTAATCATTTAGTTTTAGTGATGTGTTTTCGCACCACTTGTAAATAATTATCATGTGGCGCTTCGGTCAAGCATGGCGATCAAATAAATCAGATTTTACTCGCTCCGGTTTCACCATGGCTTTTAAGTTGCCTTTTATTACCAATAAGGCAATTGCTCAGAAGATAACCGATTTACCTTGGACACGGTTCGTTCGGTGTTGTCATGAAGGCCAGACACCCCTTGTGCGGTATAGTTGATGCGAAGAAGTTATCGATGATGGTGTCCTCAACCAGGTAGAATTTATTAGAGGCTAGAATGTTGCTCTTATGCTGCAGTATGCGTGTTTTGATTTTGTGCCGTTCAGCGACGATAAGAGTATCGATAAGAAGGTTCATAGTCTGAGAGAATTTGTCGTACAACTTGTACAAGGACCCACGTTAGGTTATATCCGGTTGCGAAGCGTGACACTAGACTATTGTGTGCAACGCACCTCGCGCTTAGTAAACACATTGCAGATAAACTTGTCTTTTATTGTAAAACGAATCGATACAAACGTGCAGGTATCTAACCACTGCAGATCCATTACGGCAAGAGTGTAGATATGTTTGAATTTTTATATTTAAGGGTCTGAGTTTTCGAGACACCCAGAGGTCTGAGTTTTTAGGGTCTGAGTTTTCGAGCACCCGGGGGTCTGAGTTTTCGAGCACCCGGGGGTCTGAGTTTTTAGGGTCAGAGTTTGAGACACCCGGAAGGTCTGAGTTTTCGAGACACCAGGGGGTCTGAATTTTTAGGGTCTGAGGTCTGAGTTTTCGAGACACCCAAAACGTTTGTGTTGACTACCGTATTTACCCGTGTATAATGCGCACTTTTTTACGTGAAAATGACCATAAAATTTGCGGTGCGTATTATACACGGAACCCATTGTTTGGTCATGTTCTCATTAGCATATGAATGATAAACGAGAAAACAAAACAACACAAAAGCTTCGTTGTAATTGGCTTTTAATAAACTCCGTGAAATAAACTACCAATAAAAAGCTGTCAATTTCGATCCTTGAATTAAATTAACTGACTATTTAAGAAACAGCTGTTCGAGGAAAACAACATGTGAGATTGTCACTTGACCGATCACAACTTCAACATGGCTACGAAACTTACCGCGAAACGTCAAAGCTACACTGTGTCCGACAAATTAAGAATCATCCAGTTTGCAGAGCAAAATGGCAATCGTGCTGCAGAACGGGAGTTTGGCATTTCCGAAAGTAATGTCAGGCTGTGGCGAAAAAGCAAAGAAAACCTCGAGAAGATGCCTCGACTGAAGCGTGCGAACCGAGGAAAGAAAGCTGCATGGCCGGAGTTGGAGGTCGATCTACTGGCCTGGATAACTGAGAAACGAAACAACGGGCTTGCCATTCTGCCATCGCTTGTTCGACTGAAAGCCCTCGAACTTGCTAAGGACGGGAAGTACGGGATTCCCGAAGGACATTTCAAAGCTGGAAATCACTGGTGCCAACGCTTTATGAAGAGGAACGGTCTGTCACTTCGACAGAAAACAACCTTAGCACAGCGTCTGCCAGACGATTACGAGGAGAAGATCGTACGATTTCATCGCTTCATCATTGATCGCCGTAAAGGACACAACTACCCATTACATCTCATCGCTAACATGGATGAAACTCCACTAACATTTGACATGCCACCAAACCGTACGATCAACAACACGGGCGAGAAAACCATCAAAATCCGCACCACGGGTAATGAAAAGAATCGAGTGACAGTCGTACTGGCGTGCTGTGGCGATGGTTCAAAACTTAAACCGATGGTTATCTTCAAGAGGAAAACTATTCCTAAAATTAACAACACACACGGCGTCGTTGTTTCTGCACAGGAGAAAGGATGGATGGATTCAGCGCAGATGAAAGTAGCGTGGTGTTCGCGGAGCGGTGGCCTGGGAAGGAGAAAAAGCCTGCTTGTTTTTGACTCGTTCGAAGCTCACGTGACAGAGAGCGTGAAAGCGTCGTTCAAACGTGAGAACACTGAACTTGCTGTTATTCCTGGCGGATTAACATCACTTCTTCAGCCACTCGACGTATCTTTGAACAAACCGTTTAAAGATGGAGTCCGAAAGCAATGGATGCAGTGGATGGCCGATGGAATTCACGAATTTACTGCCAGTGGACGACAAAAGAAGCCTTCAGCGGAACTGATTTGTTCGTGGATTTCCAAAGCGTGGAATGACATTCCAACAGAAATGTTCACTGCCTCTTTCCTGAAATGCGGGATCACAAACAATTTGGATGGATCAGAAGATGACTTAGTTTATAATTCAGCCGAGGACACTGATGAACTTAACGATTCGTTTATCGAAAACTTGTTTGCTTCGGACTCTGAGTCGGAGTTTGAAGGTTTCGTTGTGTAAAGACACTGAACACTGATACGAGCTACCAGAACGTTCCGGCACTATTCTGTGAGTAGACATATTCAGGCTAAAAGATTTATACATTTATGAATTGCTGCTATAGTAAAATAAGTTGTAAATGTCGGTTTTATTTAGTAAAAACATTGTAGGTTTTTGACACTTTTTAACGAGTAAACTGTTTATACACCGGTAAACTTTACATGCTCGGTACGTTCGTTGATTTGTACCTTTAGTTAAGTTAAAAATAGTTTAAGATGTTGTTGTAAATACCTAGGAGAATATTTTCAAGTTCTAGTTTATTAAATAAAAAAAGTTGTAGTTTGAATCATTTACCTTTGTTTTATTTTCTTTTTTTTTTGAAAAAGTGATCAAAAATAAGGGTGCGTATTATACATGGGCGCGCATTATACACGGGTAAATACGGTATTCAAATATGTAATGCAAATTAAATTAACTTTGTAATGCAATTAAATTAACTTTTGACAGGAATTAAAATCTTGCAGACCACAAACACTGATCTTTCGCTTAATAAAATGAAGCAGGAATTTTTCCTGAGCATGTCTTGGGTTGAGAATCTCACAACAATATCCAATGTGATATATGCATTGCTCGAGTCAAAAAACCAGTTTGAATGCTCCTGCGGTGCTCTGCAGTAGTTCAACCAATGGCAATCTGTGTTAGATCGTTTTCACACGGAAAGGTCTGGCACTAAGTACGAAAGCCAAGTGGAAGTGGGGTTCGTAACCGCTGTGACCAGAGGGTCTTTTGTGTGGGCTTATACGAAGTATTAAGTCCCACACTAAGCTAATGCACGTGACCAAACTTACATCTTGGAAACCGGTAGACTGGATAAACTGGGTACAAGTATTTGAAAGGAACTGAGTATTTTATTTCATGAATACTTTTTACACTCATCTGGACTTGGCATTAACATCGTCCTCGTCAGCTCTTTTTGAAAAAAGAAAAACCATTCTTCTGAATTTTAAAAGGCCTTTCAAATAAAAAGAAAATTTTTTTCATGTCATATACACTTTAAGTGTTCGCGAATGCGTGTCGAGAGGTGTGGGCTAGTTTCGCCGACATAGCAAGAATTCCAGCTTGCACAGGTAAACTTGTAGACAACATTCGAATGAAGTTCAGCAGGCACGGGGTCCTTCACACTAAACATGTTATGGATCTTGAAGGAAGAAAAGGCTAGCTTAACGTCAAGATTGTTACAATAACGTTTAAGTAGTTTACTTGCTACAGTAGCAAAGGGCAATTACATAAGGTAATTTGAAAAAATGTGTAGAATTAGCGGGAGGACCGGCAGAGATGTTCGGAAGTGTCTGAGTTTTTGTGATATACTGCCTAATGACCCTGTCAACGTTTAGATATTTTTTACAGGAGCCAACATTGTGGTCTGTCCCCTTTCAATATTACTGGGGAAAAGAGTTATACGTAAGATTAATAACAATTTCTTGATATCCTCATGAAAGCCTACCCACGTGTTGTTGATCTTGTATGTTCTGTCAACTGGGGTCCTGATTAAGCCAAGTTTGTAAGAGAATGGGGTAAAACTAAAATAATTAGTTAATAGACTGGTGAAGGTCCTGTTAAAGCCAGGTTTGTAAGAGAATGGGGTAAAACTAAAATAATTAGTTAATAGACTGGTGAAAGTCTGTTAACTAATTTACCAGAGAAATCTCTGACTTGGAGCAAAATCAATCGTCTTTGGCAGGTTTAAACTCATCGCGTGTCTCTCAGCGGGAGAGGCGTCGTGGAGATTTTAGTTGGTAAAATCTGTTTGGCTAAGCGGCGGAAAGGAATGTTGGCCTCGGTTAAGCAGGCGTTAGTGGGGACAAGTGTAACGCAATCCCCTAATAACGCCAAATTTGAGCGCCCTTTTCACACAAGCCTTTCAAAATTGTGTTCACTTGTCGCAGTGTTTGGACGATTCAAATATAAAAATTTCCGATATTTCCTGTCGGCTTTTTGTGAAGCTGTATAATGTTTTCAGTATTTTGAATTTCAGTAAATCTGTACTACAGATTTTGCATCTGAATGCACTATATCTGTTGGCTATTGGCTATTGTCGAGCACCAAATGAACTAGAGTTTTCCTAGGCCTTTCACAAGGGTTTCATGTTATCTCTGTCATCAAAATTTACCTAAACAAGGTAAAGTTTTTCCTAAATTCTCTTGCAAGGTTTGCGTGCATCTTGAAGCCCATGCGGGGGAGCAAACCATAAAAGGAAGTCAATTTTGATTGGTCAGGAATTGTCAGGAGCACTGGCTTTGTTGAAGTAGTCACACTAACTGGATGTGATTTCTTCAAAACGTGGGGTCCAGTTAAACTCAAATATTATTAAAAATAATTTTGTCCGGTCCTCATCATATTATTAAATGATAGGTTTAAGTTTTCTCAAAGTTTTATGGCCATTGTATAAAAGCTGAAGTGACCCATTGTTAGTCATGGACAAGTGCACCGACATTAACTATGGAGCCAAAGGCAAGATTGCACATTAAAATGCCTTCATCTGTAGCAATCTGTAGCAAGCAACAGTGGCGTCGTATGGCATCCTATAATCCTGGCTTTTTTTTCTTCAACAGGTGAAAGTGATGCATAAGCAGTTGTTACTCTTCCAAAATGCAATTAGTGCGTACTTCGCTGGAAACAAACAGGCTTTGGAAAACTGTATTAAGGAATTCCATATTAAAATCAAGAGCAATGATGGCAAACAGCCATCATTCCTGGAACATTGATTTAGTCAGGAGAAGAAACATGTTGTAAGTGACAGACGTTGGACATCTAGGTACACAAAGCTGCTTTTTTAATTAAGATTTCCATGAACCCGCATTTGGCAATAAGTGCTTGCCAGAAAATATATTGTTAACCTATGGTGCCTTAACACAGTTAAGGTGGCCAAACACAGTTTACACAGGTTTTGAAACTTGTGTAGCATTTGCCTTTTATTCTAAAACCATTGAACTCTAGGTCCCCAAAATTGGCACGACATGAGTTAAAAGGATAGACTTTTGAATTTTGATAGTTGCACTGATGTGTGTGCTGTTGCCGTGGTAACATGACTTGACATAAACCTCAATTTAAAATTGGGTTTTGTGTATTTTCGGAAAATTCAGTCGTTAGATTTTCTCTATCATTTGCCTGAAACAAAACTTGTCACGATACCCACACGTGGAAACTATTCTAATGATTTTTGACAGATCAATTTTGAGCAATCCGTTCTAGAAAGGTAACTCCATTATTTACAATTTCCTCTGTTAAATTTCAGAATTTTTGTAACAACTTACTTTCTTGTTTCCTTGAATATTTTCCTGCCAAATTTTGTGAAATTTTAACAGGCATTTTTAGAGAAATACACATATTTTGGAAAGACTGGACCAAAAGAGTTCAGTGTCAATTTTTTGACTAACTACGCATGCGCTGTGCCGTCTTATAGAAACACTTAAACACCTGCCAAATTTGACTTTTTCTGACATGCTATTCTAACAAGACTTATGTTTACAACACACGCTCATTTTAAGAAGAAAAATGCCTCATAAAACTACCTTAGAACAAAAAACTCATCACTCTTTCGGCTCCATGTTTTTTGTTTTATCCTTGTGTGCATGCTGCCTCGCAAAAACTATGTTCGGCCACCTTAAGTGTAACCAAGTTTCACAGGTTAAAAATTGGGTGGCCCTAATGCAGGCGTTATTTGGTGTTCAAACGCTGGTTGAATCATTCCGCCATTATATGCCGCCATCGTGGCTGTGTCATGGGTAGAGGGTAGGGGTGTCTTAATGGGCGGAGGGTAGTAATTTTTTTAACTCATCATCTGTCCACTGGGGCCACTTTTGACTCTCTCTTGCCCTCTGTACATTACTCTTCCAAGGTGGCGGCCGCAAACGAATGATTATTAGTTTAGCCCTCTATACCTCAATTGACAACTTCTCGCTAACACGTTTCCGTGGCGA
Source organism: Blastomussa wellsi (assembly GCA_947652115.1). Classification (NCBI taxonomy): domain Eukaryota; kingdom Metazoa; phylum Cnidaria; class Anthozoa; order Scleractinia; family Plerogyridae; genus Blastomussa; species Blastomussa wellsi. The sequence continues at coordinate 11,028,770 of OX393568.1, read as the reverse complement.
AGCTTAAAAAAATCCCCCCCCCCCCAAAAAAAAAAAAAAAGGGGGGAGGGAAAAGTATACATTTTCGGAAAGCTTAATAAAGGAGGAATTCTATTACACCTTCTCTTTCTTAGAAAGGATAATAAGTCTAGAATTTTTGCGCAGTGAAGTGGTATTTCCCCTCTTGTCTTTATCAAGTTCGTTTACACGCCTCAATTGTTGCCGCAACGTGTTTAGCGTCGCAAATGATTCGTTACACATGGCCCTTCAAAAGTGTGTCTCAGATTTGTCGATCATCACTTTGTTTTATTTTTATGCCACTCTAAAGTTCGAGGTTCTAAAGCTTGTGATAACCTTAAACAAACAAAGTTATAATTTTTTAACCAGGTCGAAATTTAGAAAGCGGAGACACACTTTTAGCAGCTTTGAGCAGCTAGTGTACCACACAGTATCTGACAGAAAATCGATTGCTCCAGGTGCACTAGAGAAAAGTCAAAGTTTCAGATGAAGTTAATGTTATCGCGATCGGAGTTACCATAGCAACGTAGTGACGTCATGTCGCACTTTACGCGAGACCGAATAACCTGTCATCAAGGAATAATTTTGGAAAACCCTTCCTGGATCTTTAACCTGACATACTTTTCTTGAGGTCCGCCAAACTTGAAAAAAATTTATAAGAGCGATTTCGAGAAAATTTACGGTAAAATTTTAAGGTGGATCGTACCAGTTTTTCGTACGTGGGAAGTCTGGTGACGAGCGTGCGCGTCACGCGCGAGATAGTTAGCGATTTATAGCTGAAAATACAAAACAAATATGGCGGCGCGTGGGTTAATACATGCAAGGTTGCTTTTGTTCTGTTTATCAGAGATTGGATCAACAGGAAAGTTGTTCTTTGAGCGCCGGTTCTTGGGCAATTCGAAATGCGTCAAATTTATTTTTTGGAACTCAATGCCATTCCCGTTTGACGCTGCGATCGATCCTGTCGGCGATCGCAAAGATCTTATCGTTTCTGACAGCTTCGGTTTCAACAGAATGTGGCAAATCAAACAAAACTTTGAAAGGAAATCGTTAAAAGGAAGGCGAAACATTCAATAAAACAGTTCACGGCACAACTGCTAACTAATTCCACGGCAGTGAAGTCGAGATTCTCGAAGACGATCCTCAAAGTAGTGTCAAAGACCAAGGAAAACAAAACGACGGTAATTGCGTGGTCGCGCGTGTATGAACGCGAATAGGTCAGCGGTAGTCAAAACTGAGCATGAGTAAGTGCTTGTCATAAAAAGTCAAGATTTTGAAGTGCGTGACGACGCGCGTGGATATTGTTGAACTCGCGAAGGCTTTTCCAAGAGAACAAGCCTGGTGACCCTATTTTTTTATTGTTTCAATATTTTCCCCTTACTGAGAGGAAACGTCAGACGTAATTTTAAAAAATTCTACGAAAGGAATTTTTCTCTACTCACAAAATTGCCTTTTTTCACGTTTAAGTAGGTCCGAATAATCATCAAGTTCCGTTACCATGGTGACAGCTGATGACGAAATACTTGTTATTTTTGGTCAAGAACAAAATATGGAATTGAATCATACGAACATTTTGTTATGACCTTGGATTGATATTTTGCTCTTTTCTTCCAAAGTTGACACAGTCAAAAACCTGAAAACTGGTACCATCCACCTTAAGGTGTTAAAATAGAACAAAATCGTATTATTTCTTGAATGTTTTTCACTAGGCCTGATGTAAGATGACTTTGGTCTGAAATAAATTGAATAGCATCCAATTACATTTGGTGAAAATCTTAGAAAAACCGTTCTATTCGATTTCTGAAAGCACTGGCCTGAATATGAACTGGAGTGGAGTGTTATTTTGCATTTTCGTCAAAATTGACCCTACGTTTATTAAAATGGTAGATAAATTTTTTTAAAAATTATTCTTCAGGTAGATTAACCAATATTTAATATAGTCCCGAGTTTCAACCTCATTGAAACATTCAAGGCTGTCAATTTGTAGCCTCAACTTTGGTAAACATTGCGCTTAAGATATTCCAACTGCTACGGCTTTCTTGGCAACATTAAACGAAGCACACCCGGCAATCAGCTTCATGATGGAAGTTGCAAACAACAACAAACTACCTTTAATCGGTTTGGAACTCATAAAGATTGGGAAACAGCTGAAAACGTGTGTCTACAGGAAAACAACAAATAAAGGCCTACTTTTCCACTATCAGAGCCATGTTGATGCCCGTTACAAACGATCCCTTCTAATGACTATGTTGAACCGAGCCCACTGTCTCTCATCCTCATCTGATCTGTTTGCTGAAGAATGTGACAACTTGAAAGCGATCTTCTTAAAACTGAAGTACCCAGAGAAGCTTATTATTTCTACAATAGCTAGATTCGTCGAGTCGCGATGTTCAAACGAATGCACCCGTTCGAATTATTCTGCCGTTCAAGGATCAAAGATCAGCCGACGTTGTACGAAGACAGTTGTCCGATCTTGGAAAGAAAATATATAGTGATCTGCGCCCAGTGTTTACAAGCAAGAAAATTGCAGACGACATCAAAGTAGCAGAGCCTAAACCACCGTTAATAAATCAATCAGTCTACAAATTCAAATGTGATCTGTGTGATGCGGATTATGTTGGTTATACTTGCCGACACCTTTTTCAACGCATTGAGGAACACAAGCACTCTGCCATTGGCAAACACCTGTGTGACGCCCACAATCAGAGAAACAAAGATCTTCAGGAACAATTTACCATTCTTAAGAAATGTCGTGGGAAATTTGAATGCTTAATTTACGAAATGCTCTTTATCCAAGAAAAAAACCTGAGCTGAACACTCAATCTGACTCAATCAAAGAGAAAATTTAGTACCTAATTATCACTTCCTACGTTCCACATTGAAGTGTTTAATTACATGCAACGAGATTTTCACACACATTTTTAGTATACAAAGAACTCACAAGAATTTGACTTTTTAGTTTTTACGAATTTGAAAATGATGAGCGATTCATCGAAACGTCATTCACAATTATTGTCACTAATTTTTATTCTCAAATATGTCTTGGTGACAAGTCATTCGGTCTTGAGTAAAGTGGGGCATGACGTCACTACGTTGCTATGGTTACTCCAATTACGCTAAAACGTATTTCATCTGAAACTTCTATCTTTCTCTGGTGCACTTGGAGCAATCGATTTTCTGTCAGATACTCTTTGGCGGTACACTAGCTGCTGAAAGTTGAAAGATATCATCACTCAAAAATCCGATCGAGCCAACTTAAGGAACATTTCAGCAAAATTTCAGCTGAATCCGTTGAAGGGTGGCTGTAAACGAACCTAAAATGTGTGTACATTTACGGCAATTTTTATTTTCGAGATACAGTTGAAAAAAGCTATTCTAGTTTTCTTTGTTCTATGCGACTGATGACATGCGAAATGTCAGAATTAATGATGTATTGACAGATAACTCTATGGATCGGCTTACTGTTGCTATGGCATTGATGACATTCTACATTTGACAGACATCCGAACGATCCAAAGATCACGGAATGACGGTGGAGACGAAAGGCAGTGAGTTTCTCAAACTCAGATTACTGTGCTGACAAGTTTACTACAAAGCGCCCGCACTAGAAACATCACTACATTAAAAACTCGCGTGTAAGAACCTAGTGGTTTGATAACCTGCTGGCAGAAATTTGCCATTTTAATACCCCCAAAATATAAGAACATTTTTAGCCAAGCAAATATAAAAAGGTTCTTATATAAGGTAGCCTACGTCGCAGACGGACAAACCGTTTAGTCCGTCCGCGCAACGGCTCCCAAAAACTTGTTCCGACCCCCGCAGGTTTGCAAGAATCTGTGTATTCATTTCTGATTGGCTTGTATCGTATTACTTTCTATCGTGCTTTTCGATTGGTCCAATTTTAATTTAGTTCACGTGCAGCGCAGTCAACTGTGCAGTCACGCAACGAGTTATTCATTGTTTTTTAAGAAGATTACGACATTCTTTAATTTAAAAGACATGTTTCGATGTTACGAGCATCATCGTCAGTTATTTGAAAAACCGTTACGACTATATAACAACCAAGCGAAACATGCATAATTAATTATGATTAAGTGACAAAAATTGATTACATATTTGAGTGAGTAACAAGGTGTTGAAAGAATACAAAACCTAAAGCGTAAGCGTCAGGTTGACGTGATGAACTTGTTGGTTTAAATTAGGCTTTTCCCAATTTATATGCATAGCCTCCTAAAGTTTAAGTTGAAATTTAGTAGGGGCGGAATCAAGGATTTTGAAACAATCCGCAGAGCAAGATCGACGACAACGTTCTGAGCTTAGTAAGTGTTTGAAGATGTGTGAGGACTTGTCTGACAAGAGATGTTCACGGACACGTGTGGAAAAATAGGTACCCAACGGGTACTTGTGTCTGCTGCAATAGGATGGCGTTTTCACAAAGAACAGTGGCATATGTTACTCCAGTGATTTTTTTAAAAAAAGGTCCGCTATGCTAACATTTGATAGTGCAAGGTGTTTCCTGGGAGTGGATAGTTTTATTTTATGCAATCAAGTGTATTACTTCTGTTTCTTTTATACTAGGGTGTTTTTTTTGCCTTGTGTTCACTATGTTGTATGTCCATTAGCATTGATATTTTTCAAAATGAACTGCATGTAACATATAAAGGTATGGAAACAAGTGTACCGGAAAAAATCGTAACGCAGTGGCAAAGACAATGTGGTAATTCAAATGCTTTTATTAACACAACTTATTTTGTTAAACATTAGTAATTCCACATGGTATATTTATGTTGTAATGAACTGTAACGAAACTTAATGGTACTTCAAGAACTGTTTAAGTGGCAATAACTGTAACGGAACTACTCACAGTTAACGAAATTGCCAAAAAATTGCAATAAACTGTAATCTAATTAATAGCAACTGAACCACTCATTCAATGTTGTATATTGTTAGTTTTTGATGGAAATCATTTACACAATGATTTTAATAGGAATAAACTATAACAGCATTTCTGCCTGTGCATACTGTCTTACAGGCTGTATGTGAGCGTAAATCTGGCATTAATAAAAGAACTTTGTAATTTTGTTTGTACAGGTTTGCACTTCCCACGTTTGTGTTTTCAACCTTTGCCAATGATGAGGGAAGTACATGAACAGCTATTCAAATGATATAGGGAGATACCTCGTTTATGATCTTTGATTTATTGTCATATTTTATTTTTAAGATTGGAGCATCTAAGAGTGCTTCTGTTATCTTTTCTTCATCCAGTGTTTGTGGACGTTGTAAGATATTAAAGACTTTTTTAATTTGTTCTTGGAAGAATGTTACAGTGAATTGGTTGTCATCTTGTGAAACTTAAACTTGTGCAAAACAGTTGGTGATACATTTATCTCTTTTTTTGCGTCAGATTACAGTTACCACAAATTATAATCTTGGCAGTAAAAGATCCATCTGCTACCTTTTTGTGGCACTGAAAACATGAAAGGTACTTTCCGAATGTTAGCAGACCAATGACTTCAACCTTGGCCTCTGTGGTTGTAAAAGAATCAGGCAGTTCAACAGACTGGGGTAAGGATTCAATGAAGTCCTCTGCTTCCGACACTGTACAGTCATGCATCGTTGTGCCCAAGGCCAGTTTGTCAGACTTGTATTCTTTTATGACTCTAACGTTATGGAATGTACAAGTTTTTCCTTCCCTGACTTCATTTATTTTGTCTTCCCAGAGAGTTAATGTTATTGTTCCGGATGGATCGCTGAGGAAGCATTCAGCTTTACATTTTTCTCCATTCGCTGTAGTTACTTTTTTTGTACCACTGATCTTTGTAACTTTCGGGTTAATTGTTATCAGCTGTTGGAAGTGGACACCAGAGAGTGACGCCATGTTATTTGTTTGTGGTGTTTCTTTTGGTGCGAATGATACCTTGGCTGCGTCAATTCGGACTTTGTTGTCCATAAGTACTGTATTTGAATTAAGATCCATTTGGAAGTTGCTGAGCTTCACAGGGCTCTTTTTTGAACTTCTGGCTTCCAGGTCATCGTGTTTTTTTGTGGCAAAGCATATTGCTCTAACGGTACTATCCAGAGCCAGTTTGAAGTAACATTTCAAAGTAGCTTGATTTTGAGCTTTTCTTCACTGGCGATACAGCATGGAGATATCCTGTTAGTTCATGTGGTTTGTCCATGTTAAAGCTGTTGAGAGAAAGAGATTTAAAATGAATACTTTGTAGCAAGATAATAAATTATAATATATTTTAATTAAAGAAATTGTATTTTTGCGTTGTACATGTAAAGTTGTAATGTAATGTTTAAAGCAAAGTAATACTTGCCTTTGTAAGTTTTAATCAAATGGCGGGGAAAAGAGAGCGTTCAGGGTTACTATCCAAAATTAGACAGCAACCTCAAACAACACAAGAAAATTTAAACTACATGTAGCAGTTCTCAATGGGAAATGAGTGCTGCTGTTAGTTGCATGTTTTAATACTACGTACAACACGTGCTATTATTTGTTTATAAAATACAAGGCGAATATCTAATCCTACCGGAGTTATGACGATTGCAGCTCATTTACAGATGTCAACTCATGCTTTTATTTGTTTATAAAATACAAAGCAAATAACTAATCCTACCCGGCCAAGTTACGACGCTTGGAGCTCATTTACAGATGTCGTATTAAAGCTTCCTTTTGAAACATTTAAGCAACAGAATCCTCTTTTAAGCTCAGTTACACCACACAAAAGAGTTTTATTTTCGATATTTCTAGTTTCTTTGACACTTTAACGGTTAATTTATCGATGGCTTTGGGTGACCGATACACACCTATTATGGTAATTTGTGGTATTTTTTCAAGTTTTACAATAGTTATTTCTACGCCGTTTGTGTTCATGCAAACTGGATACCCAGGAATAAAATACACAGCTGTTCCACCTAAGGTCTGGTATTACATGTTGTGCATTGACTGTCATTTCTAAATAAACTGTAGCCACTAATTGTGTATGCAGTATTGCTGTCTTAAGTATATAACCTTGTTTCTGAGAATATACTGACATCAGTATGTGAATAGTTCAAATCTTTGCGTATGTCTTCTATATGTTTATGCAATGATCTTGAATTAAGGAAGCATAACTTAACAGTAGGTTCATGTATTTCATAAATAGGAGTTAAAGAAAAGTGGAGATGCTTTTCTGTCCGTAAGCGTTGCATTTCTGCTTTAACATCATGATTTACAGCTATTTTGTTCTCACAAAGGTCAGTTATGTAAAGCCCTTCTATAGTTGTTACTCTACTTAATCCTACATAATGAATGTGAGGTATTGTTCTCCTGGTGTTAAAGTTAACTACTATTCTTGTCTCAGTGTCACCTTGTGATCTGTGAATGGTTTTAGCAGCTGCAGGTCTCAATGGAAATTGCTTTCTCACAACCTGAGCTGTTCTGTTTCTTCCAACTGCAAATTGTGCAGTGATAGGTTTGATAGGAGTCCATGTGCGTTCAATACCTTGTCTAGTAATCATGTCTAGTTTTTCCTCCTACATATGTGCTTGGTCAAATTCTACCCATATTATTCCAGAAGGTCTGTTTTTGTCATGTAATTGTATCTTCCTTACAATATTAGCAGCACCATTTGTTATGCCATCATCAGTCCTTAGATTCACTGCGATTTCTGTTCTTTCACCTTCAGCAAGTTGAAGGTTTAAAGGTAATTGCTTAGTTTTTCTAGGATCAAGTGGTACTTGCTTTAAGATCTTATCCCTTAGTTCTGCAGAGTTAACACCCACAACACTATCTAAGGCTTTAATTGTACACTTGTCACCAGTTGCAGCCATGTGAACTCTCCTATTAAACTCATCAACTTTAGAATTCTGTATGAAGAAATGGGGGACATCAATAGGGTAATTTGTACAATTATCTGAAATGCATCTCTCTTTAAGTTTTGCAATGTCTTCTGGAGTGTGATTACCTTCTCTTAATCTGTTAAGAAGTTGAGCAAATTCTTTGCTTTCTCTTTGTCTCATAATTTCTTCTAATTCAAACATTGTATATAGTTCTTGCCACAAGTTGGGAGCAAGAGCGCGATATTCTGAGTTGTTCATATCTTTAAACACACAACCATCCATAACAGGTTCTAACTGAAATAAATCACCAAGTGCTATCATGCTCACACCTCCAAATGGTTCTTTGCTGCCCATAATATCTTTTAATCTGTTATTTATTTGTACATTAAACATAGTATTGCCAACCATTGAAATTTCATCCAAAAATATTAGTTTCACTGCACGAAGTTTACATCTCAGAGTGTTAAGTCTACTTGAGTCAAGAGGTTTATAAATCTTTAGTGACTGACTTGCTGGAATTGCCAAGGTACTGTGTATTGTATTACCTTGTATGCCAAAAGCAGCTTTTCCAGTTGGTGCTAATAACAGTATTTTAACATCATTGAAGTCTTCACCAGCTCTGGAGTTGTAATATTTGAGTGCTGCTTGATATAGACATTTGACCAAGATGGGACTTGCCCACTCCAGCTCCTCCAGAGAGGAAATAGTAGAATGGTTTGTCTGATGTTTTAACAATATGCAAGATATGATAAAAAAATTCCTTTTGCTTTTGATTTAGTGTTTGCACCAATCGTCTGTACTCTTGGTCTTGTAATTCATTTAGTATCAGTGGTTCACTAGTTTCTATTGCTGAAGGAATTCCAACATCTTCTGATAAATCATAGTTTTCATTGAGATCATGATGCATATCTTGAAGTCCCTCAGCCTCATCCTGGTATTCTCTGTTTTGTGTAAATGGTGCTATTGAGTCAAAATGATCATTGTCTTCATCAAGATGAATCAAGTGTTCATGGATTTTGTCTAAGTCTTCACTGCAAACAGCATATAGTTTCATTTGCTTATTTATGCTATCTTTTACATTTATGAAACGTTCTTGGTAGGAGGAACAGTTAGCTAACAAGTTAGTGTCCTCATTTCTCCATGACGTAAACAGCATTATTAATTCACGATAATGTTTTTCTGGATCTTTTTCACAGTTATACCAAACACTTCTTATAATTCTAGCCTTTGATCTTTTTTTGTTACTTTTGGGATTGATGAGATTATCCTCAAAAAGGTCATTGTCATTTTGTTCCTCATTAGCTGTTTCTAATGCAAGGTTATCAGAATCTCTTTCGAATGATTTTTTTTGCATATGGTTTTCCACATGAGTCATACATACCATGCAGCCCAATCTGCCAATGTTAAGTATTCAAGGCTTAAAGGGCGTTTTGCATATATTTGCAAAAGACCATTGGTATATACATCTTCACAATCATCATCCATTTCTTCAATGTCATTTATTGATTTTAAAAGCTGAACTCTTTCATTAGGAGGAGTGGTATTTATGAATATTACTTGACGAGAAGACTTCTTCATAGGAAGCTGTAAAACAATGTAAACAGCTTCTTGTGCACTTATCTCGACACTGTTTAAAAATTTGTTTCCAATGTCTCGGACTTGTTGCTTTATGCTAGAATTTCCTTTTCTGGCTTCAGCACATGCTTGTCGTAAAAGTTCACTCATTCCTTTTTGTGCTTTAGAAATATATGAAACTATATACATGGCACATGCATACACATCAAGTACAAACTGGATATCCATGTTTGCTCTCCACGCCTCGAGGGAAGCAGGCTTATAGTTGTTTATTCTTAACTCATTCGGTTTTCTTTTTAAAAACACAGTTGGTGAATTTAACGATGACCTGACAGCTAGTCAATATTCATTTTCAGTAACTTTTAATTTGACAAGCAGTTGTTCAAATGTTATACATGTAGGTTCACCTTCTTTCATATCATTTAATTGCTTGTTGATTATTTTCCAAGTGTCTTTGTGCTGTTTTATTTTATTTTGTGGCATGTCTGCTTCTAAAGGGTAAAGAATTTCAGTTGCTCTCATAGGAGGTTGCGGATAGTTAAATCGACATTCATTCTTTGACTTTTTTCTACAAGTGTGACAATGCCTGTGAATTTGCCTGTTCACTAGTTTATGTAATTCTGAATTATCAACTGGCCACTGACAACTAATTATTTTATCAATAAAGTCTGTAACGGCAGCACCATCGTCGACTCCAAATACTGGTGCATCTTCAAGCCATATAAGCATGTGTGTATGTGGGGTGAGCCCCGCTGCTGGTATTCTACTAAGTAAAATCAGTCAGAAATTTTGCCTAATGGTTGAGCTTTACCAAAAAGAAAGTTCGCGAGAAATTGACTAATTTGATAATCAAAATGTCTAGCACATGTCACTAGGTCACTTTGAATAAGCCTGCATTTCTCATCCCAGTTCATATTTTCAAGCTCACTGGTAGTGTAGTCTTTGTGATCAACTACCTGGCCAAGTATTCGAAGGAAATGTATCCATTGTGTTTCTGCTGAAGAAAAACTACAGAATATAGAAGCTGGTCCTAATTGTCTAATCATTGCAAACAAATCTTTCTTAGCCTTTTCAAAATATGGTGGTGAACCTCTTAATGCTTTCAAGAATTGGAATCCTTCATCAAGATGAATCAAGCGCTCTATTGCTCCTTCACATTTCAACTGTCCTGCATTTAAAGATCTATTATTTCCTTTGCACTTCCTAAGAGCAACTTGTGATTTCCCTAACATAATTTTCATTTGAAGTTTTTTTGTTTTAAAGAATATGTTTTCAACACACATAGCAGCTCTCCTATCTGAGCGTCTTAGTTCAGATTTACAGATGTCGCTATAATGAACGTTAACTAGTCTATCTTTATTTTACGGCCGACCTTGACCAAGGAATATACCAGGATACGCTAATTCTTCAGAATATTGATCTCTGAATATACTTAGGGGTTTGGTTCCTTCTCCTGGTGCAACATTTAATATATGTTGAGGCTCACTGTCTTCAACAAATTCTGTGTTCGTCAACATGGTGTCAGTAACACCAGCAGGTATTTCTCATCTTCACTCCACTGATCACCACTATCAGTAACATCACTTCCACTAATATTACTTTGCTTATTGCAGCTACTAGTGTTTTGTATTTCTTCTGATTGTTCATTTTGATTTTCAGGATTAGTTTCACCCAATAAACTGTTTACTCCCCAGTCTTGATTTAGAGTTATTCCTTCCTGTTTGTAGAGAGTGCTGGCTGTTATTAACTAGCCAATTGGCTGCTTGAACAACTTTATGTGGCCTTATATTGAGAGACAATGCTGAGCTTTTGTATTGCAATTTTCTCTTTAAATTGACTTTAATTGTACCAGCATCATTGGGTAACCTTGGTAAGATATTGACAGTATCAGTTACTTCTGCTGGGACATTTACAACATTTCCATGTATTTTGAATTGCCTTCCTCTTGGAGCTTGCATTAATTTTTGAAATGCAAGTCTTGGAGCTACAAGCCTACATTCCAGTTCATTGAGGTCAAAAAATTCAGGTTTTATTGAAAAACTCATTCCATTCAATAGAGAACTTAAGCACCAGACGTTTTCGGGAGGACGGCGACCTCGGCCGGAAGTGAAGTCATGTTTCGTGCAATACTGCGCATGACCACTGCAGCATCGCAGCCGTCGCGGAGCCGTCGACGACGTGAAAGCTTTAGGTTTGGCGTTGTGGCGAAAACGTGAGTGTAAATTTTTCATTTTACCCATATTTGTTGCCTCTAGCAAACGATATTTTTTCGGAATATTACTTGTAATTCGATTTTTAATATGCAGGTGACATTTTAGGTCAATTTATCTTTCCTTTTTTATCTAGAATTCGTCCTAATCTCTACCACGTGTTATTTCTCTTGCAGGTAAAAACAGATCGATGGCTAACTCGACAAACCCAAAACTGTAAGTGAGCTTAGCGGTCAAGTCTGTCCGAAGACTTAAACAAAAATATTCAGAGTGTACTCTAAAGCACTTCCTCGACCAGGTTCTTTTTACTTGGCAGCGGGAAAAGCAAAGAAAAACATAAACAAGCTCAGGCTATATATTGTTGTAGTTGTTTGGTGCGATAAATAAGGATAGTTTTTTGCCAACTTAAATATGTAGATGCAGTTTACTCCTCTACTGATACTGTGAGGTTTAGATATTAATTTACATATCATATCCTTAAACCGATGTCTGCGAGTGCAAAGTATCTTCAATTTCACGAGAGTGCTATTTTATGTTAATTGAGTGAAATTTCTCAGCGAATTATTGCCAGTCATGCAGATAACCTCATTTTTCGTCACATGGAGACTGTTCAGTACTTTTTTGGAGAATTTATCTTGCGGGATATTCAATTATTGAAAACTGAAGACATTTCTTACCGTCGAACCATGGCCAGGTCGAGGTTAAAGTAATCCCTGGGGAATTAATAGATCAATTATTTGCTTGTTTTGAGTCAGTATTGATGCATGCGAAATGACCAGTAAATTCAAGCTCCAGTTTTTCTGCTCCGTTGGAAGTTTCTGCATTCAAAATTCTGAATGAGTTTTTAAGCTAATGAATCCTGAGATGCTCTAGTTTCTCAAATTTACCGTAATGTTAATAACGCATACAAGAATATTGAACTTCGAAATTGACAACTAAAAAATATGCAAATAATCTAGCCATGGGTGTATTGATGATCTGCTGCAACTGAAAAGGGAAGCTTTACATATGTGATTTTGGAAGCTATCAGAATGACTTTAATAAGATCAAGTTTGCATGTTTCATTGACAGCAAAACAATTGTACTAAAACTTCAAGAAGGGCTGTTTCTGTTTTCTGTTGCATGTGCAGCCATGGTAAAAACTAAACATCTTTTATTTCTCTCTTTGCTACCTAGAATAGTAATGGAATGGACAAAGCAACATGACAGGTCTCTCCTAGACGAAATGACAGTCAGTGATCTTTTTCAGTTTAAAAAAGGCACTCCAGAAAGAGGTCAAGTATGGGATTCTATTGCTGATAATTTAAATGCAATGGACTACCCAAAGTTTAAAGTTGCTAAACGGTCATGCCGTGATCGGTGGACACTTCTACGAACAAAGTATAAAAGAAGGATGTCAGAAGAACTTCAAGCTTCTGGAATAGATGCTGAGGTCAGTGAATCTGATGCAATTATTGAAGATCTTATTGGCAAAGAAGATGCTGCAGTTGACAGTGGTAAAGATGGAAAGAAGAAAGCAGAAGCTGACAAAAAGGCAGCTGAAGAAATACGGACTAAGGCCATGGAACGTTTTGGACAGTCAAGCAAGAGAAGTGGAGATGAAGGGGAGGGAGCGAAGAAGAAGAAAAGGAAAAGTGGCAGTGATGCAGTAGAGTTCCTCAGAGAAAAAGCAAAGCTAGACCATCATCTGAAGGAGGAGGACCTACAGCTAAGGAAAGATCAACAAAGCCAAACACTGTTGTTGTTACAGCAGCAACAGCAGATGAATCAAGCTTTCCTTTCTCTTGTGGACAAAATGTTATCGAAAGAGAAGAGCTAACTGGCTGTTTAAGTAACTGAAATTGTTGTTGTTGATCAATGTTAGTTTTTTGATTGATAGTTTAAGATTACAGAGATTTCATTTTGTCTCTTATTAACATTCATAACTCAATGGCTTTTTTGAAAGAAGCAAAATTTTATTTATATAGTATAATGTTTTAAATGTTCACATTATAATAGATATGTAAGTTCTTCTTAAAGCCTTCAGTCGTGGGTTTTTTGTCATGCAGAAGCTTGTATTTGAAAAGAAAAATAAGCCTTCCTGTTTGTTTTATTACTCAACATTATGACAAAATACATGTTAACATTTCAACATAGCTGCTTCTTATATGTAAAACTTTTCACTGTTTAAAATTTTTTACCTCGTAAATCTTGCTGCCCTGGGGCAGGGGGACTCCCATACAAAAAGGATGGGGATGCTGGTCATAATTTTTTAAAAGAACCCCTTAGAGGTGCCAAGACCCTGCTTTGTTGGCGTGGCTTGAAATTTGTTTCACCCCTAAGAGGTACCAATTCTAAAACAGAACATGAACTCCTGTCATATTTTTTCAGCTCAATATCCTGAGAGGTACTGCAAAAGTTCCTGCTGTGGACCTTTACCCCTAAAAAATATGACTAGCACCCCTGTCCTTTTTATATGGGAGTCCCCCCCCCCCCCCTGGGCCTGCTGCACCTAATACTCTTAACCTTACTTTGTTTTACATGCATTTTTCATTCAACTTATGAGTGTCTGCCAGTCAATTTCCTCTAGCTGGCGAACCTTGAACATCTTGTATAGCTGAGTTAAATTTTGTATTCAATAGACCATACTAGATCTAAAGGTCCTCCTTTCTTTGACATATCAGCTATGCAAAATAGTCCTGCAGGGTGGGGGGTTCAAGGTCAAAATATGTGGCAGTATTGTTACCATATAAGCAACTCAAAGCATTTTGTAGAAGTGCACAAACAATGTACATCTTTCCAATGCTGCTCATCCCTATTTTGAGATTTTTTTTGAAATCCATGAACTTGAAGTAATCTACAATATCGCAAAAAGCCACTCTACAGACACTCTTACTGAACTCATAGAATTGTTATATACTTCCATTAAGGGAGTGAGGTGAGGGTTACGGAAGAGCCCCTGCAGGTGTACTCTGAGAGGGTACGCGGGGTCCCCATACAAGCACATTGGTGCTCCTGTGGTCGAGTAGGCAAAAGTTTCCAGATCCTGAAGAAGCCCAGAATCATGCAACATTCCTGCATCGTGTTTCTTGCCCTCTGAAGTAAAGAGAAAAGAAGCAAAGCAATAAAGGTAATTACTCTATTGATTGACCTACAGTATAGCCTCCAACAAATATTTTAGTATACAGCAACAGAAGTAAATTGGTATTCTCTTATTCCTGTTTTTGCGCCAAACTAGAGCAGTTTTCAGTATTTTCCATACAAAGGCATCTACTTGAATGAACAGAGTTTCTCTTATTTTGCAACGAAAGTCAGTTAATTTGCAGAGACTCTGTTCATGTCAATGTCAGTAGTGAGAAGTTGTTGCTTTTATCTACATCAACTGAGTTATTTCATTTTATGCCAGCTCTATTTTCCCATGTTAAATTGGAAGTAATGTTTAATGAAACTTACCCACTGGTCCGAACATATTTGCAATGAGCCCATTAGGTGTGGCAACCGACTGGAATTTGAGAGCATGCACTCTCTTATGCTCATTGTAAACAATTCCCTGCATCTCCCCCGGTTTGGAAATCGGCCGCACTGTCCCATCAATGAAGCCAAAACAATTGTCTAGGGCTGCTCCTTTATCTGAAATGGCAGTGGCATACTGTTCAAGCAGCCTACTATTGAGTATAGTGGGATTCCACTGAGTGATTCGGTGGCCATGTAAGTCATAGATAAAATCCATGACTCGGTTTGTGATCATGCACAGTTCAGGAACAGGTCTTCCGAAACGCGCGATCATATCGCTGTAGCGACAAGGGTAAGCTAGGCGTTTTAATAGCATACAGAGTCCTTCCATGCCATCGCATACAGTCCTCTGCTGGCATTTAAAAGTTGGTGGAATCTCAAGAACTTCTCCAAGCGTGTGAAGATCTCTTTTTTCCACTCGAAACTCTACCTTACACTCGGCTTCATCCATGTTTTCGAGGTCGAACGGACCATACCTGTCCCAAGGAAAATCTGGGTTCTTCGACTGATAATTTTCCCATAAAACGAGAAATTCATCATCGGAGAGTAAATTTTCAGCGTAACACAGCAGTGTCAATTCTCTCATTGCTTTGAAAGAAGACATCTTTTATTGTGAAAGCTAAACGCCGTCGTTCGCGAATGAACTCGCCGCTTAAGCATTTGATTTTGGCGGGAAGCGACGGTAACTTCGGTCCCAACTTCCCTCTGCCAGTCCGGTCGCCGTCGCCCCGAAAACGTCTGGTGCTTAAGTTTTCTAGTATGGCAAGGGGTGGAACTTTATTCTTTGCTAAGTAATTATGACAAGTTCTACATAGCCACTCTTTATTGTTGACACTTTTTGTTTTTAAAAGATATTTTTCAGCAGCAGGGTTTGATTTTCTTATTTTAGTAGCTGGGAAAACACTGTGTTTATACCACACCTGATCACAACAACTACAAATATATAAGGGGCCCTGTGACACAATGTCATGAAACCTCATTATTAAGGTCATTCCCCGGTATTGCATTGCGCATCCTTACTGTGCACGATTTATTGCGTCATCAGCGCGCGCACCTAAAGAAAACTGAGGCGTTTTATTTACGGCTTTGCTCGTGAAGGAGATAAATCGTCGTTTTCTCGTAAACGAGTATGGTGACCTATATTTTTTTACCCTTTTTCTGAGACTAGCAATCACTTTCTTCCTATAACAGGAATATAAACAAATTCCCATTGCAGAAAAATAAATAATCGACGGAAACGTGAACTTGTTGAACAGATATTGTGGCCTCGAGATCACTGCATACTAGTAACAAGTTGAATCAACGTCAACTGGAAATGCGTGCTTTCATAATGAAACATATATTAAATTGTTCCTTGAAGGCGATACAGTACATCTATAGTTTTTTCCCTTGTTTTGCTTTCTCCCTATTTTTTCTTCTCCCATAAGACGAGGCATGAACTAGTCAAATGAAAACATTTCTGAAGCTGATATTTTAACGAATTATGGGGTATTTTCAAGGTGCTCCTGCTCCTAAACGAATATGGGAACCCCTCTTTTTCATTACAAAATTTAAATTCCCTTACGATGAACAACAAATGGGCAAAGTTTGAACGAAAATCTATTGTCAGTTCTATTTCAGGGGAATGACCTTAAGGCAGCCATGTTTTGTATTTTTTCGTTTTTTTGTTTTTGACTTTCAGCATTATTTTCTTTAGTGGTTGAGGTTTGCTTCTTGTTGTTGCGGGCGACAAGAGGAGCCCGCAATCCTAATCCCAACGTTGCTTTTACGAACGCATGCGCCGCTGTTTTGTAGTTTGGTCCTGACTCGATCTTTGCTCTTAATTGAGTCTTCCACCACGAATGTATGGAATGCAAAGAACGCTTTTTCTCATCCGCATCACGCGTATTTTTGACCTTGGATCACGTGAAGCTCACGCATAGCATCAGCGCCGACCAATCCAAATTGAGCGTATCAATTCACGTCGCGTTGGCCACGTTCCGCCTCCAGCGAGTAGCGAGAGTGGTTCGTCCTTTACCTGAAGCGTGGAGCTAGAGCGTTGTCCGTCCTTGACCTCGTAAGTGTATAATTAGAGATTGTGGTTCGTTCGATCTGAACTGGCAAAGCGTATAATCTGAACTGGCAAGCGTGGCTCGTCCGATCTGTTCGTTGGTTCGCCTTTGAATTGTGGAGCGAGAGCGTCGTTCGTCCTTCAATCCTTGAAAGAGGGCGTTGTTTTATCTTTGCAGGTTAGTAAGGTTTTCACACCTATAAATATTATTTTGAGGTATTGTAATCGTGAAACAGTGACTATTTAACCGCTGTTTTTACATACGTAGCTCAGCTTTCTGTCACCCACTTCGGTTTGTTTATGTAATATCGGCACAGTTTTGCCACAGTTTACATGTACCATTGAACCGCTTTGTTCACCACGAAAGAAGTCTTCTTTATTGTAGCAATCCTCTCTCAAAATATAGATCTATCACGGCAAAATCACGGCAAATACATTGTAAGCTCTATCACGTGCGAAAGCGTTGTGTTTCCAAACAGCGAAGCCTTCGCATTGAAAGCTGTATCTCAACCTATCACGTGCGACAGCGTTGTGTTTCCAAACAGCGAAGCCCTCGCTGCGATTTCAAATATAAACAAAACATAACTTATAAAAAACCCTTCGCCAGCAAAGGTGCAGAAGTCTTTCATTCAACTGCACAGGCACGTTGGGTAAAATGCGTGGTCGTTCTGCCAAATCAGTTCGATGTTACAAAAGAGAAAGGGAACCATCGAGAGTACCTAAACGGAAATTGTCTCACCTTTTAAATCACAGACAGAGGAGAAAACAAGTTAAACTTATTTTGCAAAACAATATTCCTAGGTCATCAGGTTTTAATAACTTCTTCAAAACGTTTAAAACTTGGTCTTCAAGATACCGCTTTGAAAGTTGTTTTCTTTACTATTACTTTTGCTCAAAGCTGAATATTTCAAAAAACTTCCCGGCTTCTGACGAAACTATTCCGAAATCTATCGGTGGTGATTATTCAAACCCATCATCGAAAAAGTTTTCTGGGCTTAATCCTTTCCCATCACTTTCCGGTGGCATGTATACCAACAATGCACACTTATCTCAAATAGACACAAATGCTTCTAGGGCAAGTGCTGAAGGAAGTTCTTATCACCGATTGATTAATAGATTATGTGAGAAAGGTTTGCAGGCTTTAGATGTTGGTGGCTCTGGTGACTGCTTTTTCAGAGCAATTTCACATCAGTATTATGGCACTCCCGAGTTGCACATTGCCATAAGGCAGGCTGGCGTTAGCTATTTAGAACAGCATCCTGATTTGTTTATTGAGAGTGTGTCTGAGAATTCATGGCAAAGTTATTTGCAAAGGATGGCCACACCAGGCACATGGTGTGACAACATTATCATACAAGCAGTAGCAAATCAACTTAATTGTGTCATTCATATTACTGAGTCAAGGCTTTCTTGTACAGAAGGCTCTACAATAACCCCACCCAGACCTGATGAAAAACCACGATTATTGTTTGTAGGTTACCTAGAAGACTTGCATTATGTTTCCACAGTACCTCATACTTCTAATAAGAATGCCTTGAAATATCTTAAATTCAAATTATCAAAATCTGATAAGGAACATAAAAAAAAAATAATAAATCAGCAAAATAACAGGCAGAGAAAAAGGAAACAAGAGCAAACTATGGAGAATAATGTGAAAAAGGCACGCAATAAGGAACAGTATTTACTAAGTTTTGATGCAGAAAGACATGGAGATATCCACAAACAGGACTGGGCAAAACAAAACATAACTAAATTCCATAATTCCAATAGTTATGAAATTTACCAATGCAAAGTTTGTTTTGAAGCATGGCCATTGAGAGTGGCACCAAAATGTCCACAAAATTATACATGTTCTAGATGCTCAAGAGAAAAGGAGTCACCAAAAAAATTCTCCAAGGAAAACTTTATGATACCCTCAGCAGTACCCAGTGAACTTTCTGGTTTAACACAAGTAGAAGAAATGTTGGTAGCTAAAGCTCTTCCTATAATGCATATTTACATCAAACCAGGGGGACAAAGAGGATATTCAGGGCATACAATAAATCTACCTCAAAATGTCAGTGAGTTGGCACGTTCGCTTCCAAGATACCCTAAAGATTTATCAATAATTGTTGTTAAAGCAAAAGGAAAAGAGAATTTTGTTAAAAACCTTTCAGTTAGGAGACAAGTGGTATCAGATGCAATTCACTGGCTTATTGAAAATAATCCACACTATTCAGATATTGAATTAAATTATCACGCATTAAATTCTTTACCACTGAATGATGTTCCTAATGAAATCCTTTCTATAGAAACCGAAGACACAACAATAGATAATAATGCAACACCCTCTCCAGATTTTGGTCCAGTTGCTGATGAAGAAGATATTGTATATAACAGTAATACAGATTCTTCAAGTTTTCTACCTGTAAATGACACCCAGCAACAAGAGGTTGATTTCATTCGTAAGAATCTTTCCCAAGGACAAATGAATTGGCCAACTTTGGGTAACAGCCCATTAAATGAATATGTCACTCCCTTTTTAGCCACAATGGCGTTTCCAACATTGTTTCCTGATGGTAAAGGGGATCCAACAAATCCTGCAATTTTAAAAAATGTAACTTTGAAAGAAAAGGTGAAACATCTAATTAAATTTGCTGAGAAAAGAGACAATAAATGGATTTATCGTTTTGCAAATCATCCAAGGTTTTCATACTGGGCTTTAAACATGATTCAGCGTAAACAAATTTTACAACAAACAGGAATTTTTTTAAAGCAAAATCCTGGAGAACAGCATTTAACTATGGAAGAACTAAGAGAAATGGTTAACAGTAATAATGCAAACCTTTTGTTGAACAAGCTGTCCCGTTACATTACTAACATAACTGGATCAGATGCTTATTGGTTCAAAGCAAAAGAAGATTTAAAAGCAATCATTCAACATGCTGGACCTCCAACATTCTTTTTCACATTTTCAGCAGCAGATATGCATTGGCCAGAATTGCACTTTCTTTTTGGAAATGAAGGAGATGAAGGGAATAGCTCATCTATAAGACGTAACAATGTTATTAACAATCCTCACATTGTTGATTGGTTTTTTACTGAACGTTTAAAAAAATTTATAAAACACTGGCTATATGATTCACTTGATGCAAAATGGCACTGGTATAGATTTGAATATCAGTCTAGAGGGAGCATCCATTGTCATGGTGTTGCTAAACTTAAAAATGATCCAGACCTGTGCAAGTTGAGTGAAACTGCACTAAATGGTTATTTGGCAGAAATTAATAAAGATAATGCTAATAGTACATAAGTAAGTGAAGGTAAAATAGCTACTGAAAAGATCTGTCAATATGTTGATTGGCTGTTGTCCACCTGTAACCCAAATCCTCCAGATAATGGACTATGGATAAAGCCTTCTATTCATCCTTGTCAAGAATACCACAAAGATAAAGATTCTGACAGTGACTATGTTGATTTGTTGAATATGGTTCAAAGACACACTCGATGCAGTACTAATTACTGTTTAAGGACAAAGTACAATGAAACAGAACCAAAATGTAGATTTAAGTTTCCATTTGAAACATGCGATAAAACCTCATTGCATTTCGAGCCTATTCATTCAAAATACAACACATCAATTAAATACAAAATTCAGGTCACTACAAAAAGAAATGATGCCAGAGTTAACAACCACCAGCGCTTTCAACAACAAGGCTGGAGAGCTAATTGTGATATTCAAGTAGTTATAGATTACCATGCATGTGTGGAGTACTTAGCAAAGTATGCAGCAAAAAGTGAAACCAGATCACATCTCCTTAAGCAAGCGTTCAGTAGCATTGTTACGGTGGCCCAGAAGGGTCAAACACAAATAAAAAAGAAAACGCAAATTAAAAAAAGAAAACGCAAATTAAAAAAAGAAAATGCAAGTTAAAAAAAAGAAAATGCAAATTAAAAAAAGAAAACGCAAATTAAAAACGAAAACGCAAATAAAAAAGCAAAACGCACATAAAATAGCAAAACGCAAGTAACAAGGCAGAGCGTGACCTGGGTTATGGTTTCATGTTGTTGCTACACAAAGGACATTTCTAGCTATGAGACGACTCATAGAATGCTATTTTCATCTTGGATTTCAAAACCAAGTCATTCTTGACTTCCTAAAAAATCGCCATGGAATAACAGTAAGTCTGTCAA
>OX393568.1:10885605-11005605 GCA_947652115.1 Blastomussa wellsi | reverse complement strand
TACTTGAAATTGTGTTGTTGAGAAAGTGGCGTCTTTGCGTTTTTGTGTCCGGAATGAAAGACAAGTGCAGATATACACTGCTTAGATCATGAAAAGCCCTCTAGTCTCTACCCTAAACAAAACATATTACACTTGGAAATCAAAGTTCTGTATTGGGCATTAAAAAAAATTAAGATAAGTGAAGTAAAAAAGTAAGCAAAATATCTAAAGTTTCTGTCTGCTCATATTTGGCAAAGCAAATAGTATAATTATAACCGAAGTCACTACAGGCTGGGAGTTGGCGGTGGGATAGGAGGCCTGCAGGAGTACTCTCACCTATGCAGATGACCATCCTAAAGGCCGTGGCAAATGAAGGAACGTTACAGAGAGAAATGTTTCCCTGTCTGCCCGTTTTCGCAAGAGAAACATATTGTATTTGCAAAAATTTGTTTCCCAGTTTGCTCGAAAGAAGCAACAATGTGTCCTCGTTTGCCACGGCATGTTAAGTTGTAGATAACGCTCTGCACTATCTGAGACCATCTCAGTAGTTTAATTAGCTTGTGTAAGCTTGGGACTAGTCCATTAACCAGAAAGAGAAAGGGCCGGAGAAAATAGTGGACACGAGGTATAGAACTTCAACTTCAAAGCTCCAAGGCATACATCCACTGGGGTCAATGCTTTGGGGCTACCCTTGAAAATCAGGGTTTAAAGGAGCTACGTCATTGTTCATGCACTTTGAAAAATTTAGCCTTCGCTTTTTAAAAGCGTAATTTCAAATGCGTTTCAATCTTCAGCCATCCTTGTTTCTTTTTGGTTTAGTATCACTCCTGTGGTGTTTTTCTTCGTTTTTTTCTTCGTTAGTTTCCTGAATTTTAAAGGTAATTTAGGTTGTCAAAGAAATAACTCATCGTGTCAATAAACCTCAGAATGCAACATACACAAGCCATTTTAATCATGTTTAAGAACGGAATCCGTTAGTACTTCGAGCATTAATTGGACAAAATTATGTACCAAAATGATTTACACCTTATTGCAAGCTCTTGTATTACTACTTAAATATATTATCAAGAGAAATCTTTTCAAACAACACCAAACATCGAAAACAAATTTCGAAGTTCCACTGAATTTCACTGAATCGCTTAAAAGATGTGAGATTTTTCCTATAGCTTGCGAGCTTTGAAATTCATTTTCTCAGTCTCTGATAAGAAATTGTTGTACCAAGATTATTTACACCTTATTGCAAACTTTTGAGTTACTGCTTCAAATATCGTATCAAAAGAAATCTTTTCTAACAACACCAAACATCGAAAACAAATTTCGAACTTCCTCTAAAATTCCACTGAATTGCTTAAAGACGATTTTACAAAGTGGCTGCACGTTAGATTTTGCCTACAGTTTGTGATCTTTAAAATTCATTTTCTCGGGCTCTGATGACAAATTGTTGTCGGTGTTATCACACATAATTACTTGCATCTTTATCTTTTATTAAGGGTAAAAAATAACGCAATATGATTTAAATTATTCTGGTACTCGATTTTTGTCCAACTTAAATAAATATTACTCAACTTCCTGATGGGTTCCGTCTTAATATTTATAAGACCCAGGGTATTATAGCTTCACAGGTGAAAATGTCTTAAGTGAGTACCTGAAATAGAGGTGTAAGGAATATTATTATTATTATTATTATCATTATTATTATTATTATTATTACTAGTAGTGATCAAAGATTAGGAGTGCGTTCAACGATTTCGATTCACTTGGCTTCAAAACCGCAGACTGTGTATGACAACTATCATTTCTTTGTCGCCCAACAAATGTAAACAATTTAACGCAGCAAACGCACATGCAAGCTAAAATGCAGACATAAAATTCACGATTACAAACATTGTCACGGCACCTATCGAAATCTGCTGTTATATATTCGCACCAAGAGTTGTACAATCTTCTCTACAAGGTTCTTCTTGGATAACAAGGCTGGTTTGAACAGTAGAGCGTCACAACACTACGCGGACAGAAGTTGAATCTCCAATGAAAAGCAACCGAGTTTTATAATGAGATCAGTGGGTTGCTTGGGCGAATTGCAGCATCTGTTTCCTAGAAAACACACCAGCAGTAGGCAGGCTTCTGATGTTCTGATAAGTAGCTTCAATCATCTTTGCCAGTGATAGCCCAAATAAATCAATACAACTGCGAAAAAAGTTAGACAAAATCGAAAAACACTCGAAGGGACTCGAAAACAACGTATACAAGGCAACTTACCTGAGAACACTCCGAACAAAAGAAGAAGCACAGTCCAGAATTCGACAACAATTCGCAAAAGCACAGTCAAGAACTCTACAATCTACCAAGACGCGAAGTTTTAAGCATTTGTTTTTTGGTCACGTGACTTTCCAAATATGGTCAAAACTATCAAAAGTGAAAGCAGCCTCCAATAGAACAAGCATGGCAAAAAACTAATCCTGGGATTGAAAGGGAACCCAAGATATAAGGGTTAGATAACATCTGTAGCAACCGTTTTGTAGTTAGGGTTTTCCCCCCTTAAATGGATTGTGCTTGATGTTTAGAGGGCAGGGGAGTTCCCTCTGGAATTTTTCCCACCAAAGCGGGCTTTCACTGCATTTCACTGACAGTAAAAGTGAATGCCCAGGGTATCTCCCAATGGGGGGTGGCAGGGGTCTCACATGACTGGTGCATTATATTACCACTAGACCGCCGAGGCGCAGTTGCTGAACAACAAACATTTTAACAATTTATTGTGTTACCCTTACCATTGTTGAGAGCTAACCGTAAACTGGCTAACCACAAACAGGCTAACCGCAGTGCTATAGTAGGCTAACCTGGGTGATTTAGCAGTCTAATTTAGCTAACCATACTCGTTCCCAGTGCATTAGGCGCTCGGATCGATTCCTGTATCCTGTACAGTTGTTTGTCACTCATTAACAGTGATTGCTTTTTTCATTCTTTAATTGACTCCTTCACATGTTCTTCCTAGGAAGAATTTCAGCTATCTCCTCTGGTCATTTATGGCTTAAGCGAAAAAGACCAGAGTCCAGCAAAACTTGGCTACTTCTAAAAATGACAAGAAGATTTTATTTGTGATTTCTGACTTAAGATGCACATTTTGCTGAGTCTGTCATGTCAAACAAGTGGTATTTCTGCAAATGCATGTTTCATCAGAAAAGGGTTCTTCATCAGAAAAGGTTCAGCACAGCTAATCATTTACATTACACATTTTATCCAAGCCAAGCTAGATTTTCAGGAACTTATGAAGGAATTCTTGCTCAAACTACCTCTCAACTTGGTATAAGGACAGGTGATATTTTGACTTAGTATAGACAAGGCAAAGTTTTAATGTGCCATTGAACCTTGAAGAAAAACAATAAAGATAATTGTCGTGTCCCACCAGTCAAGGCAGAGAAAGCTACAGAAAAAAAACAGTCCATAATCCAGGGTTCAACTTCCCTTAGAGGGTAGCAAAGGGTTTTCATGCTGTCATAAAATAGACCATGATGTCCTGAAAATGGCTAGAAGACAAATGTGATTGATGAATTTATGACTAACCTGTTGTTTAAAGTACTGTCATGTGAAATGTTTTCTCAAAATTGCACATGAAACAGGATCATGACCCCCCCCCCCCCCCCCTTGCTACCCTCCCGTAAATAAAAATATAATTATTTTGATAAATACTTGAACACATGTAGTCCTTAATTTCTTCACAGTTATTCTTCTATACATAAAACAAAACCATAAACATTACAAGATTCTACTGATGTCGACTCTCAAATGAGTCCTATGGATTATTCCTTATTACTCTGTAACTTACTTCACACCTGGTTACACTGTAGATTAACTATTAAAAAACATTTAAGTAAAAAAAGAGTAGATTGAAATTCAAAATATTATCTACTACACGATTGTACAAAAGGTTATATTAAACTGTACATAATTTGCTTCAGTTGGATACATGTTAAAGGGATAACATTACAGTTTATTATGGATTCATAAGCCACTAATTGGCTAGTTTACTCCATTAAGAGTATCTATGTGTTCTAATATCTTAAATGTTACTCATTTCTAATACTTAGAATTAATATTTTAAAATTTGCTGAACATATTCTTAACCTACAAATCATGTACTAATCAAATTAACCATAAGATCTATTCTTCACTAAACAACAAATCAAGAATCAATATTTTGATTCCCTAACCCTTTGCTACCCAGGCAAACGTACTTACTTTTTACTTTCAAACCCCTGGGAAGGTTATGAGAATGGAGGACACATGATGCCAGTATACCTGCCAACTCTCACGCTTGAGGGTGAAAAACTTTGATTTCATGCCTTCAGATCAATTTCTCATGCTCTGTTAAAAAATGTGAGCTATTACAGCCGCCACTGACACAGTTTCTAGAAAAAGATGTAACCTCAAAAGTTCTCTCTTGGAAATCCATGAAACCAATTGGGTTTTCCACTGTTTTCAATTCACTGAATAAAGAAAGCCATCATGTACAAGATACTGTTTGGACACACAATTTTCTTTATTTTTGGCTTGAACAAGCAACACCATAACCAATGCATCTTGAAAAAAATGACAATTTTTTCAAGTTTGTTGTTCATATGCCTTAAGCTCCATCAGCCATAACAATCCTTGTTTATTTTCAGGAAATTATTGCTCCATAATTTTGGTCTTCTATGTTAAAAAACTATTACTTTTAGGTTTCCTTCAATGTAAAAGTAATCAAAAAAATATTGTCCAAATACTGTGACATAGCTCCTTTTGAATTACATTAGCTTTTGGACTGCAATGCTTGCTTTTGGGCTACAACAATTGGACTTTCTATGAGACATATACCCCATTCACACCAAAGCTAAATCATGTTTAAAGGCTGTTTAGTTAAGCAAGGTTTAATATTGTTTTCTTCGTACAAGTTGCTACCTGATGTTTGTCAACTTCCAATTTGGTACAACAAAAGGGCACATACTAAAACCGGGAACACCAGAACACCGGAAATACCATAAAATGCCAATACATTTCTGGTGTTCCGGTGTTCTGTGTTTTTTGGTGTTCCAGTGTTCCTGATTTTAGTACATGCCCAACAAAAGCACACATTAGAATTTACTTGAATCCTATGTAAAATTCAGTCTTTCTGTCAGTCTTCTGTTGGCGATTTTCATTTTGTTTAACATGGTTTAATTAAACATCTTTTGTTAGTATAAATGTGGTTATTGTCAACTTACTAAGGAGTCATTCCAGAAAATCACCATACTCCTCCCACAGAAGGGATTGGAAATCCCAGTGGACAGGGGGGGGATCTTTAAGACCAAAAAAGTTAAAGAAATTTATGACACTTGATTGGAATTTCCAACGAGGTGGGGAATCTTGAAAGAAAATCCCTTCCATGGGGGAGGTAGACAAGACACTGCACAATATGAAACTTGGGCTCCTATATGGTGAACTGAAAACACATCCAGGGACTGGGTCACAGAATTCGTGGGAGTCGTCAAAAGTGTTCAAAACTTTGCTGGATATATCTACATGGGTCAGGGACTGGTGGTGTTTGAAAACCGTGACATCAATCTCATCCTTTTGACTCATAAAGAGTTGGCAGGTATATCTCATTGAGGAAAACAGACTTAAATAACACTGATTTAGTCTACCTAGCAACAGTGTTAGTTGCAAAGAAAAAATATGCAAGTGGCTCTAAAAAAAATATAAGGCATAGTTGAGTGCTTCTTGCACTTCTTGAGTATTCTTAAAAATCCGAAGTGTTTATATTTAAGCAATAGACCACAAGTTTCTATGGTTTATAAGCCGATAAACTACGCAGGATGTTGGCAGAACACGAGAAGAATTTGTAACTAACAAGTTGCAGGCGAGTGATTTACGAAATTCTTCGAGTGTTTTTCCAACATCCCAAGTGGTTTATCAGCTTATAAACCATAGAAACTTGTGGTCTATTGCTTTATATAATAATTCAGAAGACGCGCGATTTTTCCATGAGTTTACTGGCGCAATAAACCATAACTGATTGACCAATCAGAGTGCGCGCATTGATTTGGTTATTATATAAAGCTCAATAATGCACAAGTGCAAGTTCTTTAAATTGCACATGCTCTAACTCGTGAAGTAAGAAGAGTGCACTATAACTTCAGTTGATAAAGCACTTGTGATGTAAGCTGCATCCTTTATGGAGCTATAATGAACTTGAACTGACCATTCA
Organism: Blastomussa wellsi; assembly: GCA_947652115.1. NCBI lineage: Eukaryota > Metazoa > Cnidaria > Anthozoa > Scleractinia > Plerogyridae > Blastomussa > Blastomussa wellsi. Next base: position 10,999,406 of record OX393568.1, on the reverse strand, counting down.
TAGCATGCAAAAATTCCTCAAATATTTTTTAATGAATAATAAAACAATTATTCAGCTCAGTCTCACAGAATATCATTTGATTTTAGCCAACCTGGCCTACAACCTTGTTGGTTTAAAGTGCACCTAACCCCAAAATATTTTTTCGCTAGAATAAACCTTTGCACCAATTTGAAACGCATTGCACCTTTTTACCAAATTCTGACTATTTATAGCATTCAAAAGTTACGATAAACTGTGCATCATTTGCTCACCGACCGAGTCAGAAGGGGCATGGGTCTATTCCCGATTTGACATCACAAACTGATTTGCATGCATGTTCACAAAGACTTGATGTGATGCAAATCATTTTCTGATGTCAAATCAGGAATAGACCCACGACCCTTCTGACTCGGTCGTGGAACAAATGATGCACAGTTTTTCATAACGTTTGAATGCTATAAATAGCCAGAATTGGGTAAAAAGGAGAAACAAAAGGTGCAATGTGTTTCAAACTGGTGTAAAGGTATATTTTAGCAAAAAAAATATTTTGGGGTTAGGTGCACTTGAAAGTATCAGGTGATATTCCAAGTGATTTCACAAGATAATTGTTATATATTCCCCAGTTTTCAAAGTTTGGGCTTCACAAAACTAGTTTCTTCCAGTGTAAGCTGCAAAATTTAATAAAACAGTTAAGATTTTAGAAAAGGTTTTCCAGAATGAGTGGCCTTTGTTAAAAATATTTGAAGGATAATTATTCAACAAATTGTCACGTTGTCTGTATATGGTCATGAAACGATTGTTATCTGTCATCTGTACATGACAGATAACCTGCAACGAGAATTCAGCCTCAGTCTCTCAAAGGGCCCATAACAGAAACTTTTCTATCTCTAAAATGCGCTTCGTTGACAATTTGCTGAATTATAAAACAATTATCCTGCTCAGTTTTGCAGAATATTGTCTGATTTTAGCCAACTACTCATATCAGGCAATATTCCGTGTGATTTCACAGGATAACTGTTGTATATTTGTCCTTGAACGCTATCTGTTCCTCAATTCAAATTTTTGAGCCAAATGAAAGCTACTATTCAATCCCTAAGCAACTGCTCCAGTTCTGTAGTTAAGAAAGTCCCCCTTAATACCACAGTATGCAGGGTGTTGAAAATGACCAGGAACAAGAATCTCTTTACTAGGTCTAGTTCTTTTTTTTACAGATGGGACAGACAAAATTGTCGAAGATTTCCACACTTTGATCTAGCATACTGTACGTTCCCCCACCCCAACGTGCATCAGCATAGATTGCCAACCTTTGGAAGGTCATTCTGACATCGACCTTCTATGCTGATATACAGGGCTGTCACTAATTTTTCAAGTAGGCGGAGAAAGTAAAAAGTAGCCGGGCATTTTGTTCTTTGGTGTATTTTTCACATTGTGTGATTCCAGGAAATATCCATACCCCCACCACGGAGGGAATTGGAAATTCCAGAGGGGTTGGGGGGTCAAAGGCCCAGGAAATTCCTGAGGGGATGGGGGGTTGTCGGTGAAATTACATTTCCAGATGGTCAAGATCGCTATAGTGCAACCTCAATTCAAAATCGCTTCTTACCTATTCTGCAGAGATTTTAAATGGTCTAAATAGTGACCTAGGTTTTTGATACACAATTGTAATATATTTAAAACAGGTTTCCTTTCTCTTGAAAGCAAATTGGAAGCAAAAAAGTTCACAAAAATCCCCCATTTTGTTCGTAGATACTACAGTCTACCAAATGTCACATGTTTTTGACCGCAATGCACTGGTGACTAGTTCTTGTTATTTCTAGCTATTCATTTGTAATTTTCCTCTTAAATTCAGCTTTCTTACTGATCATGTTTGTGATTTTCTGATCATGTTTGTGGTAACTGTTATCGATCAACATTAATTTGTCAACATTAATAAGTCCGCGTCCGTCAACAAAAGGTTACAAGCAGTTTTCTAGCAAATGGAATGAAAAGGGATGGATTATTATGCATCAAGGTAAACAAGTGGTTACCAAATGTTTTGTCTGTATGGTTGAGGAAATGTCTGTATTGTCTTTAACAATTTATTTAGTTTTCAAACCTGTTCCGGTCGATCGGTTATCCACAACAGTCATGTTTACAAGAGAAAGTGGCCTAACACTGAGAACATTTGCACAATTTCTGTTAAAAAAGGTTATTTTCCAGAGGGTGTAGGGGGTATGCAAAATACTTTTGGAAATTCCAGAGGGGTGGGGGGTTATTTTTCTTTGCAAAAATGGAAATTCCGGAGAGGTGGAGGGTCTGACCTGAAATTCCCTCCGTGGTGGGGGTATGGATATTTTCTGGAACCACACATTCCAGTGCTATGGTTTTGTTTCAAAGTAGCCGGGGGTCAAATTCATACTACCCGGGATAAATCCCTGGCCCTGAGCCCTTAGCGAGAGCCCTGTGGCATAATTTTTCTTTTCTACAACCCTGACTCAGTCTGTCACTTTGGCATATTAACTTTTGGTGTGTATCACATATGAAGGTTAACAGTAGCAACAAACAGTATTTACAAAAAAAGTATAAACAAGATAAAAGATGGACTCCTTTACCTTCAACTGTACAAAGCTATCCAAAACCAGATTCTACCAAGGGAAATATAAATGTGTATGAACAAACATAATTAAGAATTTTGATGCTTATCACATCCAGTTTGGCTTCCACATCAGAGTGAGGTCAGACTGAAAGTTCTGAAACAAACTGTATAATTTAACTAACAAATAAAACTCTACACAATGTTGCTTTTTCGGTATTACTGACCTAAAAGCTCCCCAAGCAAATCCAAGTTAGGTATTGATCCAGTGTATGTGGTTTCTAGATTCCCTTGATTAATAGCAGACTGCTCCAGAAGAGACGTAAATGAGGGTGTTTTATCTAATGCATTAAGTGGTGAATATGCACGAAAATGTGCGTCACTCCCTGCTGTTGGGACAGTTGTTCCACTTGAAACCGAATAACTGCTTTCAGGAGTAATTTTTCTTGTATTATTTGAAGTTGGGAAGTCACTTCCCTGTTGCAATGCCGAGACAGACTGTTGTTGGTGAGAAACATTGCCCCTATACATAATCGATGAGTTATGTGACCTAGGAACGGCTGAGTTTAACTCACCATTTGCTGAAGGTTGCCTTCCAGTTAAAAGTGGTACTGTTTGTACTGTAGTGGATGAAGGTAAAACTATGTTGGGATTCACCAAGAAAGTGTCTCTGTCACCTGTAATAGTTTGGGAAGGACTTTGCAAAACACCTCTCAAACGGTTTGTTTGGCTAGATCCCAAATTGGGCTGCACTGCATGTGAGATGTTTTCTAATGGCTGGCTACTACCGCGATAATAGATTGGAAAAGAATTTCGCCGTTGATAATGGTAAGGACTTGCTGGATCTACAGGATTTGAAAACTCAGACTGGTCTCCTTGGAAACCACCAGCTTGGTACTGGGAATCAGCGTTTACAAATGACTGGGCCTGTAAAGGTGGCATTGAGCTTTGACGCTGATATTGTGCTTGTGATCTAGGCATTGTGTACCTTGTTAATTCATGCATAGCCATGGATCTAACTAATCCTGCTCCCTGTGATGTAGGCAAGACTGGCTGACTTGAAAACTGCTGAGAATATAGCTGTTGAACTTGTGATGGCATGTGGGTTAGCTTCGATGACGACAAAGTGTCCTGAGAAAAGCTATAAAATGGTTGTTGCTGCTGCTGCTGCTTTTGTTGTTGTTGTTGCAATTGTGACTGTGATGGCAAAGCCCTTTGGTACTTAAGAGATTCAAATTGCCCATGGTGATTTGGGTCTTGAATCGTTTGCTGATGGTCATTTGAAATCACTGACATGCCCTCAGGATAGTTGCCAGTTGAGTAAGGATGCTGTTGCTGGCCTGTTGGGCGTAGAGCATACTGGGTTGCATGTTGTCGTTGAAATTGGGGGTTTAATCGATCTTGGCTGTCCATGTATGGCATAGCTTGCTGAGCATGTGCAAATTTTGACTTGCGAGCTATCTCTTTTAGTTGAAGAGATTGTGGATGGTGACCTCCCAGCTGAGTTTCAGGTACCTGATTTCTATTATCATCAGCACCAGGCATTAAAGGCCTATCAGTAACAGTCTGATTGTGAATTGGGTGTGGAGGTGCACTATCCTTGTTGTAGCTTTTAATAACATTTTCAAAATGGATAAGCTCTCGCCGAATGTACTCTTCACCTGCTGGTAATCCGTTGACCGCCACCCCTGAGCCGTTGTTAGAATTATTAGAATGTGCGTGTTCATCACAAGAACCAATGACATGTTTCTCCTGCTTGAATTCTGACGGTGCAAATGAAGAAGATGACAATCTCTGAGATTCATCGGCGTAAGTCTCTGAGCAAATTGGGGTCGATATTCCAGATGCATTTATCGAGCCATTGTGGATGAACGAACTATTACCCATACGGAAAGGAGACTGATGCACTTGTGTTGACATATGATCGAACTGATTTGACTGATTAACCGAAACAACAGCGCTGGGACCATCTGTTGATGGAGCCTGTAGAAGTACACCACCATCTTGTCTCTGAAATTTGACGCATTCCCCTCCAAGGTTGTCATCATTCGATGGTACGTATGAATTCTGTGAACTGCTCATATTCTGCTCGTGTTTTCTCTTTTTCAATAGGATTTGCTGCTGGCAAGATAAGAGTAAATTAAGCTACAATTATTTTAAGATATGGACAGGTAAATGTGTTCTACAAAACTACAAAAAACAAAAACTAAACAATTGGGGTACCGTTAACAACAGACAAGCATCATAATAAACGTCGTTCAAAGTGTCTGTTGAAACCACTCGCAAAAATTTCATTCTAGCAACAACTAAAACGAGAAGACATACCTCGCGTATCTGAAAAATAGCGTTCGTTGACTTTTCGAATGCGATTGGCGTTTGTTGTTGCTGTTCTACTTTGCCTTCGCCGTCATTTTGTTTTGATACCTTCCCGTTCACATTCATCATTCTGTTGCGGCTATCAAGAGCACGCTTGTGTAAATTCAGTGCCTCTTGTCTCTCGATGTCCTGGACAGCTGGAAGCGACTGCACATATTTATTCTGGCAATCATAATGATGTTTTCTATACTGGCTGAAACGTTGCCGTAGTCTGTCCATTACAGCCTGGTGCGTTGGATGTCGTGGTGAAGTCATTCCAGTACTTGATCGAGAGCCCGTTTCGTTCATTCTCTAAATTTATTCATGCTTTGAAACATCGAAACGCCGATGTGGCTTCCGCCGAGCGCTTGTATATTTGCAACGATCACTTCGACCAAATGAAGGATTCCCCTTTGGTGGAAACTTGTTTACCAGAGCATTCCAACAACATTAGCCGACCGTCAGCGTCAGCCATATTCTTTTCAGTCCTCGAGTAAGATCGTGACGTCACAAGGGTTTCTTAAGCCTGTCATGGGGATGTGTGCGAGGGCAGCGAACCATGCGAGGCAAACCAAGGGAAGGCTCGGTCGAACCCCGCGACGGCGACCTACGTCGATGAACAAAAGATTTTATGAGCGGTACAATGGCCCTACACGTGCGTTATAATTCTTTGTATATTTCTTTGCCGTCCTATGCAAAACAGCAACAGTAAAATGTCCAAATTCTGAGTACTCTGTAGAACGTCAACCCTGGTCAACCTGACGGCTAAATTTCCGTTTTTCTGTTTGAAAATAAACGCCGTCCTTATATTTTATACAAGAGCTACATTTGAAATCTATGGATGTACCGAATACATCAAATCAATTGTGAGATTCGTACGTAAAATATAAATTTAAATTCATTTTTAACCAGGCGTCGTCCTCCTCGGCGCAGATAAGGGACGGACCTGTAGAAAAGAGATGGGGGATTTTCAGTTTGCAGGATTTTTATTTTCGCTCGCCTGCACCCAATTATTATTATGCAGGATTTTTCACGACTTTCACCAGGAACCGATTACATTAAACTTCGAACTTCGTCTCTACTGAGGGGGGCAAGGGTATTTTCGTGACGCCGTGATCCGGTTTTTTTGTGCTCTGTGAATCGTGATTTGATTAAAAACTGTTCCGTGAATCGTGATTGAAGTGTATTCCATGAGGCATGAAATGCAAAAGTACTTGGCTGTGAATCGTGAATAGATAAGAAATAAATCGTGAGCGTCTAATTAAAGTTCAGTTCGTAGCTGAATTTCACTGCATTGTGATCAGATTTTTTGCCGTGACCATAGTGAATTCTACCTCGTTACCATGCTGAGAGATTCCATGAGATAGCAAGCGCATGCGCCAATCAGTGCAACGTTTGTGGCCGATCAGGTTGGATTTGTGTCGCTGTATACGAGGATTTTTTCCCAAAATACAGCCTTATTTTCAGCACTTAAGATGAGCGAATCATCGTCAATAGCAAACGCAACTACCAACGAGTCTTTGCTAGAGAATGACTCGCTCCTGAACGCCAGTTTGAAGAACTGGACCGAAGAATTCTCCGCAGGAGGAGAGACACGTGCGGAGAAGCATGGCTCGCTGTCAACAGACGCAGAGCCCATTTCTGGGACTAAAGATCCCACAAAATCACATAAACGTGATGTTCAGCCAAGAAAGAAAGAAGCAAAAGCACTTTCTACTGACAAGGTCGCTTCAAAGACGACAGTGGTCACAAAAACTCAGAAAACTGTGACGCAACCTAAACCTAGCCGTCCCTCGGAGAAAAGCGCGCCAAAAGAGCGACGCAGCGGCTCCAAGCCTTCTGCTTCTCCGGGCCAAAGTTCAACCACAGACATGGCTACCCTTCTCAAAGAGGTTTTTTCTGGCCTTGCTGTGGAGATGAACAAGGGATTTAGCAACTTGGGCGAATTGCTCAACGCGAAAAAGGATGGCGAATGCGCTGATGACATTTCTGAACCTTCCGATTCCGAGTCGGAAGACCGTGGCAGCGGGGCAGATATGGAAGCTGACGAGCCCGCTCGCAAAAAACCGAAAACTGATGATGGCACTGTTCTGAGTAAGGACAATAGTGATATACTTGACAAACTCGAAAAGGACTTTAATGTCTCCGAGCAAGATGGCGCTGAAATTAATGAAAATTTAGCAGCTATTGTTCAAAAGCTGTTGAAAGACAAACCTGAGGAAGATAAGCTCAATGCAACCAAAAAACGATACCTCAAGCCCAAAAACTGTGACATGCTGGCTGAGACCAGGGTTAACCTTCCAATATGGAACAATCTTTCAGAGAGAGCACGTACCTCAGACCTAAAATTCCAGAAAGTGCAAAAATCACTCATTAAAGGTGCAACTGCAGTGGTCGGGGTGGTAAATGCCTTAATTACCAAACCAGATGCATCACCAAAGGGTGAGATAGTTAAACAACTCATGGATGGTGTTCTGTTGGTGGCTAATGCCAACATGGAGTTAAATCTGAGGCGCAGAGAGGCTCTAAAACCTGAGCTCCACACAAGCTATCGCTATCTTTGCGCTCCATCAAACCCAATAACTACTGAGCTTTTTGGAGATGATCTACCAAAAGTTGTGAAAGATATCACAGATACTAACCGCATCACTTCAAAGCTTAGTAGAGACAACACCGGTAAGCAAAGCTTCAAAAGACCTAGACATGATGGCCGCTCTGACAGGTACCAGAGCAAATATAGGAGTACTTACTCTGGGCCATCAAAAAACTCCCGACGCCCCTTCTTCAGTCAGAAGGAGGGGGGGAAGAAGGGCATCCAGAAGAATCAAAACTGAATCATGACCAAAATATTGAGGTAAGGGACACAGGGTTGCCAGTTGCTGGCAGGCTTCAATATTTTCTCTCCGTCTGGAGGAAAATTACATCAGACAGAAAAATTCTTGACATGGTTGAACACTGTCATCTTGAGTTCACTGAAAACCCCTACCAACAATATCCAAAGCCTCCAATCAGTTTTAACTCTGGAGAGGCTGCAATTATTGATGGTGAAATACAACAATTGCTCGAAAAAGGGGTCCTCGAGGAGACTGACCCTAGTCATGGTCAGTATGTCTCTACCATTTTTCTCAGGAGAAAGAAAAATGGTTCCTACAGATTGATCTTGAATCTAAAGGGACTGAATCAATCCATAGAGTACCAACATTTTAAAATGGAAAGCTTGACATGTGCTATTCAGTTAATGAAGAAAAACTGTTACATGGCATCTATAGATCTCACAGATGCATACTACACTGTTCCTGTAGCTGTGGAGCACAGGAAATATTTAAGGTTTTTTTGGAGAAACAGGTTGTTTCAATATACATGTTTGCCTAATGGTCTTGCATCAGCACCAAGATATTTTACAAAACTTTTGAAACCAGTGTATAGCACATTGCGTAGCCAAGGCTATTTGAATGTTGGGTATATTGATGACTCATATTTACAGGGGGACTCTAAGAGGGAATGCAGAATTAATATTCTTACTACCCGAAATTTGTTTGAGTCCCTAGGATTCCTGATCAATCATGAAAAGTCAGTGTTGCAACCATGTCAAAAATTGACATTCCTTGGTTTTATTTTAGACTCTGTCAAAATGAAAGTGTTTCTTACAACAGAAAAAGCAGAGAAAATAATTTTGGCATGTCAACAACTGTTGAACAAAAATGCTGTTTCCATTAGAGAAGTTGCCCAGGTCATTGGACTTCTGGTCTCTAGTTTGCCTGCTGTCCAGTATGGACCTCTGTATTACAGGAGTCTTGAAATTGACAAAAACACAGCATTGCAACAAAATTATGGCAACTATGAAGCCACTATGACCCTCTCCTCAGAGTCTAGGGATGACCTTAGTTGGTGGGTGACTAACCTACCGACAGCATACAAACATGTAACCACAGACAACCCAGCTATAGAAATTACAACAGATGCATTTTGCAATGGACAAAGTGCCCAAGGCATGTGGTCTCCAATCGAGAAACAGAAACACATTAATGAACTTGAATTGCTAGCAGCATATTTTGGTCTAAAATCCTTTCTTCCCTTATTGAAAGGGAAGCATGTATGCATCAAAAGTGACAACTCTACAACTGTCTGCTACCTTAATGCTATGGGGGGCACAAGATCTCTTTCCTGTAACCAACTTGCTAAAAGTATTTGGATGTGCTGTAGGGAAAATGACATTTGGTTGTCAGCATGTCACTTACCTGGTGTTCTCAATATTGAGGCAGACAAAAGCTCCAGACAGTTTAATGAAAGAACTGAGTGGCAGCTTAAACCAGATATATTTCCTAAGGTTACTGACATACTGGGCGTGCCTGAGATTGACCTATTTGCATGCAGACTTAACCACCAGCTCCCAAAATATGTTTCTTGGAAGCCTGACCCTGGGGCCTGTCATGTGGACGCTTTTTCTTTTTCCTGGAGTGGCAAATTTGTTTACATTTTTCCTCCCTTTGCTCTGCTTAATAGGTGTCTGCAAAAATTGGAAAAGGAACAGACCTTAGCATTGTTAGTAGCTCCAGTGTGGCCGACACAGGTTTGGTGGCCCCGCCTGTTAAATCTTCTGATAGCAAGTCCATTAATTCTCCCACAAGACAAGGACCTCCTCACCCTACCACAGTCAGGCACTCTACACCCTCTAAGGAAACAAATGAGACTGATGGCATGTCTGTTGTCAGGCAATATTATGAAACAAGAGGAGTTTCGAAGTCAGCTGTTGGACTGCTCATGGCATCCTGGCGAGGAGGTACAAAGAAACAGTACTCAGGGTACATCAAAAAATGGACAGCATTTTGTCTCCAACGGAAAATCAATCATCTTCAGCCACCTGTAGGGGCAGTTTTGGACTTCCTTTCAGATCTTTTTGAACAAGGCCTTACTTATAGTGCTATCAACTCTGCAAGAAGTGCATTGTCTTCTTATGTGACTGTAGATGATGGCTCCGTAGTGGGACAGAACCCGTTGGTTTGTCGTTTATTGAAAGGTGTTTTTCAGTCAAGGCCACCCAAGCCAAAGTATACCGAAGTTTGGGACGTTCAAGTGGTCTTAAAGCACCTGGCTACACTTTATCCTGTTGAATCATTGACACTTAAACAACTCACGTTGAAACTTGTTATGTTGCTGTTATTAGTATCAGGCCAGCGAGGCCAGACTATTCATTTGTTAGACATTAATCATATGTTTGTGGCTAAGGACAAATACACATTTGTCATTCCTAACCACCTGAAACAAAGCAAACCTGGGGTGCCTAACCCTCAAGTTGTTCTGGAATCTTTTGAACAGCCTTCCATTTGTATTGTTAGTACACTTAAGGAATACCTTGTTAGAACCAAAGCATTGAGAGACAGCAGCCTGACACAGCTATTATTAAGTTATGTTAAACCTTACAAGCCTATAAGCAGGGATACTGTAACTAGGTGGGTTCGGAGCACCATGGCACTTGCTGGTATTGATGTAACAAAATACTCAGCTCACAGCACTAGGGCTGCGTCCGTTTCAGCAGCAAGCAGGGCTTCTGTAAATCTAGATGACATTCTCCAAACTGCAGGGTGGTCATCTGAATGCTGCTTTGCACGGTTTTACAACAAACCTATAGCTAAGAGTTCCAGTTATGCTAGATCAGTCTTGTCATCTATGTAAAAGGTATCATTTACACTTGACAATTAAGACATGTTGTTTTCTTCATGTCCGTGTTGCTTTGAAGTCTCATGGAATCTCTCAGCATGGTAACGAGGTAGAATTTAAAGATTAAACGAGACTTACCTGTAAGTTGAAGTTTGATTGTGATTCTACCGAGTTACAGAATGCTGAGAGATTACATGCCCAATATCCCTACCCGACCCTCTGCTGTTGGGTAACACGTACATTCAGACCTTTAAAACCTGATTGGCGCATGCGCTTGCTATCTCATGTAATCTCTCAGCATTCTGTAACTCGGTAGAATCACAATCAAACTTCAACTTACAGGTAAGTCTCGTTTAATCTTTAAATTCTTCGTGATTCGTGAAATCGAAAATTTACTATCGTGACTTCGTGACAAGAACCCCCCTTGCCCCACTCTCTACTCTCAAGTCCGATCTTTGTCCCTCGTCGAACCTACTATTAGCTGTTCCTCTGTTTCACGAAAACGAAACTTAATTTTTATAGCGTGCAATAAATTCTCCGATCGCATAATGTTTGTTCAAGATTGGAATGATACATCAAAAAAACGTATCCATGCTCACTATTCAAACTCACGTACCGAAAAATATCGAGGGATCAAAAATTATCTCAATTTCAAGTTATAGTACATAACAAAAACTGTGCATCAAAACTAGTCAAATATCAAGATGCAGAAGTTTCCAACCAAACAAGGAACTGACAACTGACAAATCAAAGGTGGCCCAAGCTCAATTTATGAGTATCTGTACCATGTTGGCGTCATGAAACAGAAAAATGTAAGAATTTGTATTGAGAAAACAGTAGTATCCAAAAATAATATTTAATAAAAATATTTAAAACAAAATAGCTTACCTAGCTTCTGCAGTGTCTTTCTTTGGGCCTGATCACATGCGTCGGGCTGGCCCGGTTAGCCAGGCTGCTTCCTTTTGCCGAGATGACTTTAGCCCGGTTTTAGCACAGGTAGGCCAAGCTCAATATATGAGCAGGTCTTTGTATGTTGACCTTTGTGTTGTTACGTGACTCGGGTGATTTGCATATTTATAAGGATTTGTATGGGGAAAATAACGATTGTTTCTGTAATCTTTGAAAATGTAGCAATTTAAATAAAAATCGTCTTACCTTACTTTAGTTGTGTGGTTTTTCCCTCCTGTGTGGTCTTCGAGCCGATTTATGGCCATTCTATTGGTTTTAGTGGAACCGGTTTTGCTCTCTTTATATATCTTTTCCCAAGGTTGGGTACTCTGACGAAGCAGTCGATCCGATCGGCCGAAGGAAAACGGCCGTAAATTCGCTCCAGAAGCTCCAGTCGCCTCCAAATTCCGGGTAGATCACGGACGATAGTTACTTTTTCCATCCGTGGTCTTTGCTCGGGTCGATTTTCCACAGAGATCGAATAAAACGTCGGCAATCTCTGAAAACTTTCCCGTTTTAAGCCAGCGACAGCGGCTTTGTTCAAAATCCGTGATACCCAAACGGTCGAAAGTTAGCTTAGCGACCCGGCCTAAGACTCAACTTACTTCCACTCCAGGTGGGCGAGAGTCCTTTGCTCCCGTTGAAAATCAGTAGTTACTAATATGAGGGCACGGGCATTTTGACCCTGACTTAAAAAAAAACAATTAAAATGTGATACGAGCCTACGGCTTATAATTCACAGAGAATTGATCTATAAGGCAGACGAAGGATGCAAGGGAAAAGAAGAGAGCAATTTTGCCTTCAAAAGAGAGTGAAAGAAAGAGTGTAAGCTTCAAAGTAACGAAGAGCGTAAACTTGAAAGTAACGAAGAGTGTAAGCTTCGAAGAAAGAAGTGTATAATAGAAGAGGACGCAAAATCCATAACTTCTTATGGAGTGCCCTCATATTAGTAACTGCTGACCCCATCTTATTTTCTTCTCTATTACCCAATTTATTACTAACTGGTATATAGTAGAAATTACTCTATTTTTATAAAATGATAAAAAGTGAAGAGATATCTCTTTTTATTAAAAGAATTTGTCATTCTAGAAAAATGAGATAATTTTATAAAATTATTTCCTCGAAAACTGAGCAATTTTCTAGAATGAAAAAAAAATGAAGAGTTATTCTTTTTTATAAAGACAAAAATGAATTCTAGAAAAATGAGTGTAATTTTAGGTATTTATTCATAATCTTCGAAAGTGCCTTTCCTCCTTTCTCTTTCTCTATAAATGATATTATAAATAATATGAATAATTATATAAAAAAGAGGAAAGACTATATCTTCTTTCTCTGAAAGTAATAAAATTACCTATTTATTTTACCCAAAGATAAAAAGTATGTCCACATTAAATTAGGTAATTTAAGTTAATGGCATCAGAGAGCTGTCTAAGAGCATAGAATAGTCCATAAATGACTCTAACTACAATTACCTAATTTATTGTGGACATACTTTCTCTCATCATCGTAAATTACATATCAATCTCAAAACTTTCTCTAATAAAAAAATATATAATAATAATATAATAGAGTAATAATTTTATAAGATGACAGAAAGGATGTCCACAATAAATTAGGTAATTGTAGATGGAGTCATTTATGATGCCATTTATGACCTTAATGAAAGTATGTCCACAATAAGACATACAGTACTAAAGATATTGAAAATAAATGGAAATCGCAATGGCGTGGTAATTTCTTCTTCGCTCGCGGTTCTCCTCATAGTCGTGGGGTTGCCATACTCATACGAAATACGCTTGATTTTGAATTCAAATCTGTTAAGGCTGATGAGGAAGGAAGATTTATTTTTTTAGAGTGCACTATACAGGATGTTCCCTTTCTGTTGCTGAACATTTACGCACCAAATACAACAACACTGCAATCCCAGTTTTTCAAGTATCTAATCTTATCAACCAAGAAGATCACTACAAAGAATGTACGATCTCACTTGGTGGAGATTTTAATGTAACTCTTAATCCCTCCATTGACGGTCTAGGTGGAAATCCGACTCTTAAAGAATCGGCCAAACGTCTCGATGACGTGTTATTGGAGAACGAGTTAATTGATATTTGGAGAATTCGGAATCCTGGGAATAAAAGTTTTACTTGGAGACAAAAATCACCCTTTATTCAAAGACGCTTAGACTACTGGTTTATCAGCGATACACTACAAGATGACGTTACTAAAGCTGACATTGTACCTGCTATTAAAACCGACCACTCTGCAATAGTTCTTGAAATAGATAGCATAGGCAAACAACATCACGGACCATCCTTTTGGAAATTAAATAATAGCCTTCTGGAGGACAATAACTATGTTCTTCTGATGCGTGAGAAGTTTCCTGAATGGAAGGCGGAAATCGACTTCTGCAGTGACCCAAGAATAGTGTGGGACTGGATTAAGCACAAAACTCGCCAAGAAACTATTTCATATAGTAAACAAAAAGCGCGCCTGAGAAAAGACAACATGAAATTAACTGAGACCAAATTAAAGACATGCGAAGAAGCGGTAGCTGCGTCCCCAACAAGAGAGAATTTAGATAATTTAGAAAGGCTGAAAGTAGAATATGAAAGAGAATACAGTTACATAACAATGGGCTCAATAATCCGTTCACGTGCCACGTGGTACGAAAAAGGTGAAAGAAATACCAAGTATTTTTTAAACCTTGAAAATAATAAGAAGAAAAAGAGCTCTGTAAGAAAGCTTCTTCAGTCAGATGGAAAAGAAACCACTAATCCTGACAAAATTGCGAAGGAAATCTATTCTTTTTATGCTAATCTCTATGCTGAAAAAACAGATGGCACTATTGACCATTCGTCTTGCCCTTTCCTAAACTCCGCCCACATTCCTAAACTACCGCTGGAAATGCGCGACACGTGTGAGGGCGAACTAACGCATGCAGAATGTTTTAATGTACTTTCTTCGTTCAAAAATAACAAATCCTCAGGAAACGACGGTCTGTCTGTGGACTTTTATAAAGCATTCTGGCCCGAAATCGGAAGGAACTTGGTCGATTCCCTAAATTTCTCCTATCATCATGGCGAACTCTCTACTTCTCAAAAAGAAGCTGTAACTCTGTATTTCAAATTCTATCACCTTCAAATTATACTTGTGAATTTTAAAATCCTTATTGTCTAATTTCAAATTCCTAATTTTACTTTCAGCTTTCCAAAGAACCAAATCATCCATTTGATTAAAGAAGACATTAACCTTATTAGAAGACGGATCGATTAAATTACTATCGACATATTTTTACCAGTAGCGTCTCCATCTTTTTCAGGTTCTTTCAGATTCACAATTTTATTCCCCCCCATATCCAAATCAGCTTTCATTGAATTTCTTCCATCAGTCTGAATGACATCATTAATGACAGTTGCTATTATACTCTTATTATACACTTATTATTCATATCCAAATTACAAGTCATCTTATCAGACCCATCTTTTTTCAAAGAATTAGTATCCACATATTTTTTTGTAGAAGCATCTTGATCATCGAGAGGATCAGATAAATAAAAAATTATATTATTTCCCATATTAAAAGAAGCCAATGCCACTTTTAAACCATCTACTCTAAAAAAATTTGTAGCCCTGTCATTAAGGTATTCTTTGGTAATCAAGTCTTTATCCCCAACATTATCTGATGAATCAAAATCTAAACTAACATTGGCAATTTTATAATTATTCATATCTATACCACCTTTCATTTTCTTAGAACCGTCTAAATCCAAGAAATTATCCTTAATAAATTTCTTAGGCACAAAATTTGAAGAAGAATATTATTCTGCATTAATAATTGAGCAATCGGAGATTCAGCTTCTGGTCCAAGGGCTTTTTTGAACTTTTCTGTGAATTTTTCGAGAAGACTACCATCTTTTCTGAAAATTGTTGTTTCATTTCCAGCCTTTTTGGAGAAACCAATTGGACCTAATTTTCCAAAGTCCACTTTTGGGAATCTCTTGTTGATAAAGCCCTTTGCTCTTTCAATAATTGTTAGTTTTTCAACATTCACAAAATCATAGGATTCATCAGGCAGTCCGCTCTGTTCGTGAAGCCTTGTCTGCATTTCAATTTCTTCAAAACCATGATAGGGTGTCGACGCGGTGCCCGGCACAAAAGGACCGGTTGTGTTTTGACGGTTTTCCTCTTGTTCATCGTCATCACCATCGTTGTCAAGTTCATGGTCAAGTGCAGGGTTGTCGTGTCCAAACTCTCCACCTTCCGCCATTGTCTATTGAATAAAAAAAATTTTCTGTTTAATATACAAAATGGCGGTGCAAGCAAACCTTCGTCCAACACACAGCGAAAAAAATCCCAACGCGATGAAAGCCGAGCGCACGGTCAAGCGCATCACCTTTGATCGTAGCGAAGCCAACCCCAACGAGATCCTGAATGTTTACGTGCCCAAACTGAATGAGCACGAGGTCCTCGTACCAGGCTCTCTCGGACTGCTATTCAACATTGACCTGTCTGGAGGGCACCCGGACAACTTCCAACGTCACACGGGCTCTTGTTGACAAGATGGCTGGAGAGACACTGCAGCACACGGTGAATTATGACATCTACAAGATCTGGGAGGACCTTTTCCTCTCGCAGGAGGAGCGGGACAACATGCTGCTCGAGGGCATCCAGACTGAGGACCTCTGCAAGATCCGCTCAGGCGCGGGAGATAAAAAAACCTCGGGCGTTGACGCGGAAAACGCGCTAGCCGAAGTTTACGGAACAAAATACCGGATCCGACTGGACCACCAGATCTTGAAAGACCACGGAGTCTTTTATCCCCAAGCTCTTTTTCACAATCTCGTTTTTGAGTTGAAACTTGCGCCGGCTTCGCAGGTTGTCAAAGGCTCTGATCCTGATAAACTAAAATATAAGCTGAAAAACATCCAGCTCGAGTATCAAATGCTGAGAAGCAAGACCTTGGCAGACGAGGCAAGCAGTGTTTACTCCGCAGGAAAGGAGTTCTTATACGACCATGTGATTCGGGATCAGGTCATCACCTTTTCAAAAAGCACTGACTCAAGGATTAACCTCAGAGTAAACCCCCAGAGAAGGTCCCTGAAAGGTATTCTTCTTCTCTTCATTGAGCCATATACAGCCGGCACCAGGGATTCAGAAAAGCTCATCAACCCAGACCTGACGAAAGTCGCTGTTACGGTGAATGGCTCGCCCAACATGCTCTACAACAACGGCATCGAAGGCAAAGATTTTTGGGGTGAAGTTGACCACTTCTTTGGCAAGACAACACAGCACATGAATCTGAAAAAGTTCTGGAGCGATGACAAGTTCGGGCTTCTGGTCGATTTACGCTCAATGGCGGCTCACACAATGCACGGAAGCGGCGCGCGCCTCGTAAACACACAAGACGGGGTTCAGCTCGAGTTCGAGCGAAATCTCAGTGACTCAGGCAATGTGAACTGCCATGTTTTCGTGATCAGTGACTTGCAAATGAGTATATTGGGGCAGCAATTAGAATCTGTGCAATTCTAATATAGAAAATGGATCCAAAACTCATACCGTTCAATGCTCTCATCATTGGACCGACAAATTCAGGCAAATCACAGTTTGTGGTTAATCAGCTCTGCGCCCTTTCCACGGCAAGTACGACTACATCGTGCTATTCTGCCCGACATTCGTGCATAACAAGACTTATTATCGTTTCGCTGAAAAGGACCCGCGTTTTTATGTAATCGTTTGCGAACAAGATGAGGTGGAACCCTGGTTGAAGCTCATCACCTAACTTTTCGAGGGCACCAACACGCTCATAATCCTCGATGACTGCGCAGATACAAAAGATGTGAAAAAGCACTCTGGCCCGCTGGTCAAGCTCGCATTCAGCGTTGCCACATGGGATTCAGCGTGTGGGCGCTCACCCAAAAGATGACCAGCATCACAGCTTCTTTCCGCGAAAACGTGGCTGCGCTTATGCTTTTCTATACACCCTCTTGGAAGACTTTGCAAGCGGTTTTTGAAGATTACGCCGGCGAACTTTCTCAAGCTGAGTACAAAGAATACATTTCGAGGTTGAAAAAAAATAAATTTTCCTGCCTTGAGTTCGCATTTCGGCACCCTTACGGAATAAAATTTGTGCGCAATTAAAAATGTACAACTTATACAAAATGGATACATTCGAAGACTCCGCGATTACCGATGTTTTGAGCTTGCTTGGAGCTGAACCAACGAGCACGCCAGACAATGTCTCTTCATTGCAGCCTGATATTCCCGCTCTTCGCGAAAAATTAGCTGGTGTCGGCAGGAAAATCCAAAGAAGCCCTTGGCGTGCAACTGTCGCACGATCAGGTGAAGCGCCTCAGCGACAAAGATGTTGAGAAATACATCAAACGTTTGGAGGCCTTTGTGGGCTCAAAGACAACTGACAGCTTGATCGGCAGCTTTATTTTCCTTGTGACCAAAGGCGTTGGAATTGGCGTCAACCTCAAAGACATCGAAGCTTGCCAAAAAGAACTCAGAAACGACTATTTAATCAACGAACGGCTCTCCAACATGGCCGGCGCCGCTGCTTTAAAGTGCGAAAGTTTTCTAGCTGCGGCCGCCGCGGTGCTGATCATAACAAAATACATTGATTTGAAAAGCGAAGCAAAATCGGAAGAAATTATTGTGCATTCCTCACCAACTGCTGAGCTTTCCTCACCAACTGCTGAAATAATTCCTCAGAAATAGGCAGCAATTCCTCACAAAAAATTTAATTAAGCATATATTTGTTTCCAAGTAATAATGGCTGAAGAACAACAGCAGCAACCGACCGCGAAAGCAAGCACTGACCCAAAGGAAAGCCAATCTTCACAAACTCCGGCCACAAAGCCCGCAAAAAATCCCAAGTGAGTGGCTGCTGGTAAAGCGGTTGCTGAAAGAACTCGGTTGAAACGCGAAGAACAGAAAAAAGCAATCGAAAAAATCGTAAACGAGAATGAAAAATCTGCACCGGCCGCACCAGAGCCTGTTGCAGCAGCAGCAGCTGATTCAGATTCCAAAGTCACAAATTGGCTCAGCACAACTCAATGGATCTCTATCATTGCAATTGGCACAACGCTTGTTACAACTTATGTCAAGCGTGAAGACATCAAAGCCTTTTTTCGGGCAACTGCGCCGGCACCTGAGCCAGCACCTGCGCCACAGGTAGAAACTCCACCGCAACCCAAAAAAGGTATTCGCTATATGGACTAGAGTGGGGGAAAAAATTCATTTGAATATATTTTTGGTGAATATAAAATGCGGAAAATCAACTTAACCCAATTTGCGATAAGCAGCGCAGCAGCAACAAGCATTGGCATATTTTGGTGGTATTTCACAAAGTGTTGCTTAAAAAGTATCGTTTGGATAGTCAAAAATCCTGATCTCGAGTCTGTGGTGGGAAATGAGGAAAATGAGGAAGAGCAAAGTGATCAAAAATTGGAAGAGCGGGAAATATTTTACAGAGAGCTGGAAAAATTTTTGCAGAGAGCTGAGAAAAAAATTTCCAATTAAATAATTTTTCTATATTCTATAACCAACATGTCAGACAACAAGCTCGTCAAAATCGTCCTGGATTCCGCAACCCTCGTCGGCCTCGCTGCTGGCATTGCCTGGGTGGCCAAAAAAACCTTCAAGAAAAGTTTTACAGGTGACCCTTCTAATTCTATCGAAAACTACGCAATATTCACTGCTGTCATGGCGGGGAGCGTTGCGCTCAAAAGATATCTGGAGGACCAGAAAATCCTTCCAACCAACGTCTGAAAATTCTTCCGACCAACATTTTGAAAAAAAAAAATGGCAAGTATCGCGATTATGGTTGGCGGGGCTGTGTTGAACGCAGCGGCTTTCATCGGTGGCAATTATCTTGCGAGGGCTTTTGGAGGCGGTGACAAAGCTGCGCTTGAAGAAAAAGTGCGGCACGATAAAGCTCTCGAGGCGTACCAAGCTGTGTACGCAAAATACGCGCGCTACCGCACCAAACTTCTAGACTGGATTGCAACAAACGCGCAGATAAAGGAGGAGGCAAAGCAAAACTTCACCAACACTGACTACGCCTTCAAACTCTACAATCAGGCGCACCCTGAAGAACGGATGGCACCTCCCAAAGAGCCCAAGTTCTCTGATTTTTATCAGCCGAGCCAGCAGCAGAAAAATGGTGAACTTGTTTTCGTTAGCGCCGGTGCACTCGCTCTGGGCTATGCAGCATTCCGGTTCCTTTAAACTTTTTTTTCTCCTTTATACAATAGAAGACAAACTCACAAAGATATATTACGGCCCTGGAGGTTATTGGAAAGGCCTTGCAGCTGTTAAAAAAATTATCCGAGGCCGCCAAAGTGTCGGAAGACGCCGCAAAAAAGTGGTTGGTCAAGCAAGCTCTATGGCAGATTTTCCTGCCCGCTCGGAGGCAAATTCCAAGACCAAAATTTGACGTGCCCACACCCAACGCGGTCCACCAGGTAGACCTTCTTTTTTTGCCACACGTCAAACTGCCCCGCGGCCGCAAAGTTTACAAATATGCGTTGACAGTTGTTCACGTGGCCAGCTGTTTCAAAGAGGCCGAACCCTTGACTTCGAAAAATTCTGATGAGGTTGCCCGGGCCTTTCAAAAACTTTACAAACGCGGGCCACTCCAATGGCCGCAACTGCTGCAGGTTGATCCCGAGCGCGAATTCATGGGCGCCTTGTCGAAAGAAGTGGAAAAACACAAAACCTTTATCCGGCGCGGGCACCCCGAGATTCACCGTGACCAGGCCATTGTTGAACGTTTCAATCGAACCCTTGCTGAACGCTTGTTCGGACATCAATACGCTGTTGAAAAGACTTCCTGAAGTCGTCGCCGCTTTGAACAACGAAAAAACAAGCCTAATCGGCAAGAAACCTGCGGAAGCTATCAAAGAAAAAGCTGTTTATTCCAAACCATCAACACTTTATAAAAGGCCTGTCGGAAATGATGAAAAAATCGTCCCCTCTCTTGTTCAAGTTCGCTATCTTTACTTTCCCGGAGAGTTAGAAGGCGGAGGAAAGAAGAGAGCCACAGATCCAATCTGGTCGTTAAAAGTTTACAACATTGAAAGATCTTTTTCCCAACAAAATCAACCCGTTCTCTATTATTTGCAGGACGGACCAGGGCGAGAAGAACTCATGGTTGTCCCTCGAAACACCGTTCTCCCACCGGCAAACTTGAACAGTGGTCTTTTAAAGAAATAGATGTATTTTGAAAAATGGGAAGTGGACGCAACTGTGTGTTAATTTCAAAGTCAAATTTAAGAAAACAATGTGATCCCAACAAAAATTATTGGGTTGTTAATGACAACACAAAAACGCTTCGGAAAGATGAAGCTTTTTTTGCCAACCCTTTGTTAATTGACTTTTTGCGCGGTTTGGATCCGCGCGATGTTGTCCGAGCACTTGTTATTCATTCAAATTCTGACAAATCAACATCAGCCAAAGCTGCTGCAGCTTCTGCCAAATCAACATCTTCCAAATCAAGTTCAGCTTCTGTGAACCCGTAAGTTTTTGCATGAATCCCGTCGTCCGCTATCCAGCGTTTTGAATCAAACGCGGACAGCGAAATCTTGTTTACGTGCATTCCTTAGATTTGATGACCCTCGCTTCGAAGAATGTTCATTCCGTGCCATAGCTGTTTCGCGCCAGATAGCGTTTCCTTAAACTGTTCATGCTTGATTTGTTTCTTGACAACACACTTTTTTACACCTTTAGCTTTTTTGATGTTTTTTTCGTCCGCCCTCAGAATCGAGTACATTTT
Source organism: Blastomussa wellsi (assembly GCA_947652115.1). NCBI lineage: Eukaryota > Metazoa > Cnidaria > Anthozoa > Scleractinia > Plerogyridae > Blastomussa > Blastomussa wellsi. The sequence continues at coordinate 10,978,117 of OX393568.1, read as the reverse complement.
CGACCTCAGACACACGCACTCTGCAATCGGCGTTCCGGCACATTCATCCTTCATCTTGCCTAAGACCTTTTTGTTCTCGTTTGAGTGAAGCGGGTGCTCCTTCGCGTAATCGCTCGTATCATAAAGAAAAGAATTTCTTGCGATGTCTTTGTAGATGTCTTTCGTTTCTATCTCAAGAAGAAAGCTGTCGGTGTCTGTGTTCAATAGCTCACACTTTGAGCCATATTGCTTTTTTAACTTGTTATAGAAAATGTCATACATCAGGATTTTGCTGTTTTCAAGGATCGTCATGCCCGTGTAAACTGGCTTGTTCAGCAGCAAGCGGCTTTTGTGCATGTGGATTCCAGCCATGTCGTTTGTGAATTCGGCAAACCTTGAGTACAAAGGGCTTGCGACCAGCTTCCTTATTTAATTTTCCTCTGCGCCTCGCACGATTTTTATATTAACACGTTTACGCAGGTTTTCCATCGTTTTCCCGAAAACCGAGTTGTTCATGAACTTGTATAAGTTCTTTTCAAAGTTGCTCTTTGAGTTTTTTCTGAACTCAGTGTTCATAATGATATAAGGTTCCATCCATCGTTCTTGTTCAAACTCAAGCACCCGCTTAAGTTTCATTCCCTGGGAGAGATAAAACTGAAGGTTTCTGTAATGCACCACATAATTGTTTTTGTCTTCGAGAGTCAACAGCAGCTTCTTGCTGCCCGGGGGCATTTTAATATTAAGGTCATTCATCATCTTCTTTTGGTAGTCCGACATCTTTTCTTTTTTTTACTTCCTTTTTTCCGGCGCCAGTGGATAGCTGTTGTGCTCCTTGTGCAGTTCTGCGGGATATTCAAGATCAACCTCGAGAATCCACCCATTTCTTGCGTTCTCTTTTTTCTTCACAATCTCCTGCTCTGTAGGTATAACGCGTTTCCATTTGAAATCTCTTTTGGGCAGGGGCTTGCACATTGCCCATCCATAAAGGTTGTTTGCATCGAGATATATGATGTATTTTTTCGGTTCGTTGGGGTCATAGACAGGAAGCAGGGGGTTGTTCGCCTTTGTGTATCTCTTGCTTGCCATCGAGATTCCGCCACGCATTCCCCTTTCCACGAAGAGATGCATTTCAAGGTCTGTGAATAGCTCAAGTTCAACTCCCGTCATTTTCAGGAGCGCATCCCATGAGAAACCAGACAACGTGAAATAATGTGCCGGATCCAAACCGTATTTCTCTGCGCACAGGTTACGGAAGTTCTCGAAAACATCGGCAAGCAGAGCGACATCAGTTTTCACGTAAAGATCATGATAGTCTCCCAGTGTTTGACACTCAAAAACCTCCCAGACCCTCTGCGCGTACGCGTACTCTTCATCTGTTATGCTTTCATCATTCAGCTTGCTGAAAAACATCTGCTTGTCTGGAAGCCTTGTCTCGCTGAACTTGTCCCAAGAGTCCATGTTTGGTCTGATCGAACAGCAATGCTAAGACCCGTTTTACGTAACAATAGTGCTGTTTTTCCCCTGACTCTGAAAGCATCAGGTTTATTCCTGGTAAATTTTTATCTTTCTCACTTATCCTATGGACTATCACACAGTTGTTTTCCCAACCAAATACATTTATTGCCAAGTGTGAGTTCTGCTTCTCAAGCTTGTCAATCTGTTTTACCGGTGTTGGGAAATCGATGCCTTGATAGTTGATACCGTCTTTAGTTGGATATTTGCTAGGTCTTTGTGGGTCTTTTGATGCAGGGAATAATGCAGCTCTTAGTGCCCACTTCAAACATTCGTTGTCCCTGTTTTGTACGTTGATTATGGCTTTCTTGTTTGCCAGTTTGGCTGGAATAGGGTAATAAGTTCCCCCGCGCATTCACGTATGCTACGTTCCCCCATTCACGTATGCTATCTTTATTCTTTCAATTTTCCATCCTGATCCCTCCTCTGACCAATTCTCTATTTCTCCCTTTGCTCTTTCTATGAATTCATCAAATATTTGTCCTACCAGTTCTTCTTCATGCCTGTTAAAAACATGCGGTTCTTTTTCATGAAAATACTGTTTCATGTATTGCGTTTCTTCGTTTCTTTCTGTTGAAAACTCTACCTGCAACCCATAACTTACTTTAACGCTTTTTAACTCACGGATTTCTTTTCCAACCAAATCTGTATACTTTGCTTTGTTTTCTCTTGCGAACTCTAAAAGATCTTTATTGTTTGGATTTCCTTCGGATACAATCATCCACCAAACACGAAGCCATTCCCTGTAATTACTTTGTGATAATAAAAACTCGTCTTTTAGTACATCAGGATCTATTTCTGGGTTTTGTTCTTGTTCCAGAAATTCTTCAAGAAATTCGTTTGGTACAGCCATGTTGACGTATATTCTTGTGCTGATATTTCTTCAAATGGATTTTTATTCTGACGCAAATTCGTATATACTTGTGTTGATATTTCTTCAAATGGATTTTTTATTCTGACGCAAATTCGTATATACTTGTGCTGATATTTCTTCAAATGGAAAATTAATTCTGGCGCAAATTCGTATATACTTACGCATGCATTTCTTCAACAGGGAATAGTGACACACCGCTGCTTTGGTGGCGGTTTTGTGTTTGCGTTTGGCACACATGTTTTGAGACATTCGCTCGCTTGGCGGGTCACGCAGTTTTTTTTTTTTGTTTGCGTTTGGCACACATGTTTTGAGATTCTGGACAAGCCAACCCGCTTCCAACCCGCTGCTACTCCTGCCACCCCTCAACCCACACCTCCCCTCCACCACTTAGCAACCAACTGTGCGCAGCTGACCCTCGCCTCCCCTCCACCCCGCCACCACTACGCAACCAAGTGTGCGCAGCTGCGCCAGAACCACCATTGTATTTGTGTGTTGTTCCACTTCAAGCTCTCCAAGGCCTTCAAATAGGTCGTTAAATTCATCAAGGATAGAATTCGTAGAATTGACATCAGTTGTGTCAACAGTTCTGACAAACTTAATTAAGCTCAGTTCCTGACATGCTCTTAAATCAAGTAGGGGGTTTGACCTTCAGCTTCAACAACAAAGAAATCAGAATCAATCTGTTTGTCTTTGTACTTACAAATCATCCTCGCCACTCCTACCACACGTATCTCAGATCCATTGAAGCCAGTAAGCTTTGCTTTGGTTTTCTTCAGTTGCGGCATTCCTTTGAGCGAGTTGAATACGTCTGATTGGATTACATTTGCTTGTGCTCCAGTATCCAGTTTAAATTCTAGCATGTTGTTGTTCACTTGAAGAGATGCTTTCCATTCTTGCTCATGGCTGTCTTTCTGGACTTGACCAATGAATAATTCCTCTGATTCATTGTCTGATTGCTCTTCTTCAACAACACATCGGGCGGCTTGGTCGTTTTCCACGAAATGAGCATTCTTCGTCTCACACTGATATGCAAAGTGGTTTGCATTTTTGACAGACTTTTCTGGGCATTTCCTCGGTGCATGAACTGTTCCACATCGTTTACAACCGTTTTGGGAACCATTTTTCGTCTTCTGTTGGCGATCCTTTTCCTTTCCGTCTTTCTGCGGCAATTTACTGTCTGGCGTAGCCTTCTTGTTTACATAGTCTACACTCTTTGGGTCTTCGGTTATCGACTTTGTTTGGCGTTTTGAGAACTCCTATGCTCTGCACATGTCAATGGCTTTCTGAAGACTTAAGTAGCACTCTTGCAATAACTTTTCTTTCAAGGTGTTAGAGGATAATCCACAGACAATTCTGTCTCGAAGTAAGCTCTCGCACACCTCGCCAAACTCGCACGTGCTGGCTTTGGTGCGCAGCTCGGTTACATAATGATCGATGTTTTCGGTCGGTTGTTGAACACGTGAAGAATCTGTGCCGTTCAAATGTGATGTTCCGCCTGAGATTACAATATTCCTCGAATTTCCGGAATAAAACTTCAAGTTTTTGCTCGGTGGTCGATAACGAGAATGTATTGTAAATTTCTAGTGCTTCTTCCCCGATGAGATGAAGAAATATGGAGACTCGTTGCTTTTCGGGTTTCTTCATGGCTCCTGAAGCTTTCATGTACAGTTCAAATCGCTGTTTCCACTAACGCCAGTTGTCTGCAACATTTCCCTCTAAATTTAGCTTTAAATACACTCATGGTGTCAGAACGCACGTTCTGACACCATGCCATGTTTAATGAAAGACCACGTGACTGCTGATGACGTAATACATGAATGATGACAGGTGCGATTGAACATCATCTAAGGTATCTTGGAGCTTTGAATTAAACTTGTACTTTATCTCATTACCTTTGTCTTTAAACGACTTCGGTTCCTCTCGGCGTAACTTCTTAATCGCTCTTAAGTGGTTCCGCTTAACACTTTCAGCGGAATCTGCTACCAATTTCGAAATCTGGTCTAACAACGCCTTACTTAATGTCACTTTCTCGCTGAAGAAAGAGACATGTCCGTACTTCATGGACTAGACGGCATCATATTTTCTATCTGCATTATAATTTTAATTTTTTCCTTGCCAATGACAGCACGGTACATATCATCAAAAATTTGAATGGACCAATCAGATTGCCGTATTCGTGAATTTGCATAAAAACATGGCGCGAGGTTGCTAAAACACGCAAAGAGTCTCTTCCACGCGTGGAGCCCACGCAAGCAAGAAGAAATGATTTGTTCGTTAAAGACATGTCCTTGATGTGGTTGGAAGATTACGGAAGATGGAGACGAGCGAAAGGTAATAGTGCTCTTTCATAACTTCCGAGGGTACGACTGCATGTTTATCCAACAATACCTCCACCGTTTCCATCGGGAAGTGACCGACCAAATAACTGTGGGTGTCAAAGTCTTGTCTTTTACTTCTGGCAATCTGGTCTTCAAAGATTCCCTCTGCTTCTTACCGTTTCCTCTTTCTGCGTTTCCTTCTACTTTTGCCCTCACCGAACTGAAAAAGGCTTCTTCCCTCATCTGTTTAACACCATACAAAACCAGGAGTACGACGGACCCGTGCCACTAAAAGAGCATTATGATCGTGATGGAATGTCTCAAAGGAAAAAAGTTTGAAGAGTGGTACCATCTGCAAGTGACCAGAAATCATGTCTTCTATTTACGCAATGAGATGGAAGAGTACTGCATCTCCGACGTAAAGCTATTGAAAGCAGGATGCATAGCGTTCCAACTCGAGTTAAAACGCCACGGGAAATTCAATCCAATGGAAAAGTGTGCAACAATTGCCTCAGCGTGCAACCGCTACTGGCGGAAAATGTTGCTGCCTAAGAAAACTATTGCTGTGGAACCACCTCGTGGTTGGCATGGTGCCCGCCCTAACCAGTCAATCAAAGCCTTCAAGTGGTTGGCTTGGTGTGAGGATAAACTCCAGAGGGTTTCTTCCTCCACCGCAAGCCTACGGCTGACCGCATTCGCCACGCGGGAAATGGTGGGGAACAAGCCATCCGAAGTCCGGCAGGGCTCCTTCACGTGGACGGCTACGATCCTTTTACACACACCATCTACGAGTTTCATGGCTGCCTATGGCACGGATGTCTACGATGTTTCAACCACACTCGTAACAGTACTAGCAAGATACACCCAGACCAGACCTTGGAGCAAGTCTATGAGGCCACTTGTCAGAAGGTCAACCTCCTCAGGCATCTGGGCCATACAGTCATTGAACAGTGGGAATGTGACTGGGACCGGAAAGTGAAGACAGATCTTGGTCTCCAGGAGTTCTTGTCGAACCTCAACTTGGTACACCCGCTGAATCCTCGCGACGCATTTTTTGGGGGTCGAACCAACGTCGCCACCTTTTATTACAAAGCAGACGAGACCCAGGGAGAACAAATAAAGTACGTGGATGTCACATCTCTTTACCCATGGATGAGAAAATACGGAGACTACCCAGTAGGACACCCCGAGATTATCACTCACCCAGAAGACCAAAACATTTTAAAGTACTTTGGGATCGCTAACGTCGACATCCTGCCACCGTTCCACCTGTACCACCCTGTGCTTGTGTAGAAGAACAGATGAGCAAACCTCTATTAGAGCGTAGCGATTGGTGCTCCCACTCTCCCACACGACGAATGCTACATGGAACGTGGTGCACCCCAAAACTGCAAAAAGCCGTCGAGATGGGTTATACACTGGTGAAGATACATGAAGTCTGGCACTTCCCAGAGTCACCACGCTGCAAGGGTCTCTTCGCCAACTTTGTAAACCAGTGCTAGAGATTAAACAAGAGAGTAGTGGTCCTGCGTGGGCTCAAAGTGAACTACAAAAACAACAGTATGTACGACATTACAAAGAACGTGAAGGGATTGCTCTCCCGCCGGTCCTCATTGGCAAAAATCCAGGTAGAAAGGCCACAGCCAAGTTCATGTTGAACTACTTCTGGGGCAAGTTTGGCGAACGACTAAACAAACCAAAAACAGTTACCATCACATCACCAGCCGAATAGTTCACTCTTGTAAACAACAACCTGATTGACATCACTACCACACGCATCTGAACAAAAGGTGTGTTAGAGGTTGTGTGTACACACGTCCAAGACGAAGAGCCACAGAATGGCAAAACCAGTATTTTTGTAGCAGCCTTCACCACTTGATTGGCCAGACTTAAGCTGTACCAATCATTAGAGATTTTAGGTGAGCGAGCACTCTACTTGGACATGGATTCCGTGATCTACCCTGGTAAAGCCGACATCCCACTCGGCGACTTTCTGGGAGACATGACGAATGAGTTAGACGATGGCGATTACATCACCGAATTTGTGTCGAGAGGCCTGAACAAGTATGGCTACCAGACAAAAAATGGCAAGATCTGCTGCAAAGTCCGTGGTTTCACGCTTAATGTTCGCGGTTCAAAACAGCTAAATTACCACATCATGCGGTAAAACGTGTTAGAAGAGATCCTTTAGAACAACAACCAAGAAAGGTAGCGGATATCAATCCGCACTTTTTTACCCGCGACCCTGTCAGCAAACGCCAAAAAGTCATCCCCATAGACCAAAAAATATGGTCTCGTCTTTGACAAACGCATCGTAGATCCGTCCACGTTCCAATCGCACCCATACGGGTTTGGCCCACCTGGTTTTGACGAATAGGATGAGGAAATGGCAGGACTTCTGTTAGATTTATAAATCTTTTCTTTTGCTGTAAGTCAGTTGTTTTATGTTTTATTGATGCGCAAGCTAGCTCTTTCAGGAACTTTTGTAAATATTGTGCAGACTTCTCACTGGGGCGTTTTCGGACGGATCACTTTCGGGTGGGTAATGGAGAGAAGGTTTAGGAGATAAGTAGATAGTTTTAGTTCCCGGCCACAACGAGTCGAGATGATGCCTCGATGATACCCACCTTGCGGCTTCTGAGTTTTCAGGGATTTCGGCCACGAGCTGGGGTAACCAACCCCAAGGGAGTGCCCCACAACTCAGAGATCTCAGGGTTTAGTGCTCTCTTAAAAGAGGGGGACTGGGAAACCATTATGTAAATGTTTGATAATGACTGGCATGATGTCATCTGACGTGACTGTTCCTGATTGTTTCTTGATGAAGACACCGACCCATGATGCTTGGTACTATGCATATATCAACCGCGCTCGGACCTCAAGATGGTAGAAGGACCCTGTCGTTTTCGGGAAGGACACTGAAAGTACTCATCTAATTTACTGACATACATTTGTATTGAATAACAACAACATTACCTCTAGCAAAGGCAGAGAGACATTTACTTTAACATTTTAACTTTTTCTTCGCTTGCATGATTCTTTTCACAATCTTTTCATCACAAACAGATGAAGGTACCATACGTGGTATACGCGGACTTTGAGGCATTGGTCAGAAAGATTCCTGGCTGTGAGCGCGGGCCAGAGAGCAAGCAAAAAAGCTACACGGAGAAGACCGAATGGCACCAAGAATGCGAGTATTCTTACATGCTTGCGAGAAGCGACGGCGAAGTTACAGGGTCAAAAGTTTACAGGGGCGAAAATTGGGAACGTTTCTAAGTGACATTCTGCAGGAGGAGCTTTCAAGAGAAAGCTTGGCCGAACCCAAGCCGATTGTAATGACGGCAGAAGACTGGGAAAAATGTAATGAAGGAGCCGTAAAAGTGTAAAATTTTATCTTCGTAAGACAGTGCTCAATGCATAGAAGCAGAGCGAAGTATATGTTGTGGGAGAAAAATCAAATTAACTACTAGGTCCTCCCTACAAGCCTGTTTCGTGGTTGAGTGGGCAACCACGAAACAGGCTTTTAGGGATGACCTAGTAGTTTTGTTTGATTTTTCTCCCACAACATATATATATATATATATAAAGTGTAGAATTTGATCTTCGTAAAACAGTGCTCAATACATAGAAGCAGAGCGAAGTATATGTTGTCGGAGAAAAATCAAATAAACTACTAGGTCATCCCTACAAGCCTGTTTCGTGGTTGCCCACTCATCAGGGGATTTAATGAGAATATTCTTTACCATCGCTTATATGGTGTCTTTGCGCGTGACGGCGGCTTGGTAGATTACTGAAGATTGTAGGCAGTTTCCGTCAAGCGGGCATGCGTTCTTTTGTCGGCAGTTGCATGTCTTGTTATTGTTAATGGTAGCGGCGGCGGCGGTGACAACGGCGGTGCTATCAGCCTGTGTAGATGCATTTAGGATGCGTTTGTTATGGTTGTTGATTATTTGTTTGGTGTTGTCCATGCAGCTGTAGCTGATCTTGATGGTGTTTCGGTTGAAGATTCTTCTGAGCTTGTGATCTTTGGGAAAGTGCTTGTCTATTAGTGCGAGGAATTTGTGCCCGATGTTGGTGCTGGTGCTCTTGCTAAAAGGAGGGTTGTACCAGAGGATGTTATTGCGTTGTCGGTTTTTCCGTTTCTTTGCTTTGGGTGGTTCGTACTTCAGTGTGTAGCGGTATCCGTTTTCGTTGAGTGCTTTCTGGTATGGGGGGATGCCTGGTCAAAGGATGCTTTGTCGGATGATAGGGATGATAGACGTTTGTTGATGCCGGCGGGAATGTTCTTTGTGGTGATCGGCGGGTGGTTGCTCTCGCAGTGAACGTATTGTAGAGAAGTGTTTGGCTTTGTAAATGGCTTATAAGTGCTTCGGTTAAGTTTAAATGTGACATATAGGAAGTTGATTACTTGTTTGTTAGCTTCTATGGTGATGCGTAGGCCATTATTATTAAAGATGCGGCATATTTCTTTCTTAATGTTCTCTGTGTCTCTTGGTGTGGCGTTAGTGATGGCTAGTCCGTCGTCTCGGTAAAGTCATAAAAAGTCCTAAAATACCACTTATTATATCTCAAATGTTCAAACTGCTGAAAATCAAGAGGACAGGCTTTTTCTGAACAAAACAGTTTTGTCAAGGCACTCACCTTGATGTCACATACGGCCGGCAAACAACTCAAACATACAAGATGCTCTTTTCAAAACGGACCGCACTATATATGGAACTGAAAATTTGCAAAAAGATATGTTTTTAGTTCACCTTGCACCTAGTGGCAATGAAAATTTAGTAGGTCTAGCGAATTTAGATTTCAGAATTTTATGACGTCAAATGTATGAAGGCGTTCGTGCAGGAACGATGGCCGCCATCCTGGATTAGAACGAATCCCCTACCAATGCCCCACATCCGTCTGACAAAACGTGCGAATCCCCCACATACTTGGGACTCCGAGAACTGCCAATTTTGACAAAAAGCCCCACTGAAGCCCCACATGTCCCGTGGTGGGGGGGGGGGGGTCGGGGTTTACTTTCACTGCTGCATAAGCGAGAACAATTCGGCAATACCTCTCGAAGATACGTTATTTTGTGCACACATGTACCCACTTTTCCGGGGACACATACTGGACAGCACCTTTGACCTTTTTGATAAACAAAATATTTTGAGGTCGAGTCAGTCTTCTCACGCGATACATTGCTTATACTACTGACACTTTTACCAGTGCTGATCTGTCAAAATAAACTAGCCTGGACAATTTGCTTTCAAATGAGTAAACAAGGACAAACAGGTAGCGCTATTCACAAAGAATCCTGCCTGCTAACGCACTTCTAAAACGTGCCACTCAACTGGTGAGGTTGTGTAATAATTCGCATGCAAAATCTTGAAATTTCAACATTTCGCATGCGAAATGTTGAAATTTCAAGATTTTGCATGCGAAATATTGGAATTTCAAGATTTTGCATGCAAAATATTGAAATTTCTAGATTTTGCACGTTTTTTTAACTCACGCACACAAACTTACTCGGACAGCTTAATCACACGTCGTGACTGTCCCCGTTGTTAAACCCAATAAAAATGGTCCTGATTTACCCTCAGTCAACATATTGTTTTGCTGCCGGCCGTCCTTTATGCAGTCTACGTCTCTGCATCTTTCTTTCGGGCCTATCGCGTTGTTCCTCACTTCTCTTTTGCCGGTTTTCTCCAGCGTGACCCGCTCTCCTTCGCGCATGGCGTTGCTCGCTTTTTCGCCTTCTTTTACCTGGCTCGCTCGCCATTCGTTTCCTTTTTTACTATAAAGCACTGCTTTCTACACTTTAAATTCACTCTGTTATCTTTTTTTAACATAACAATCGAAAAAAAGAACTTCCTTTTTGCAGAATAGTCTCGCTGAAAGCGAAAACGTGTCGCACAGCCACTCTTGAAATAAAACGTGGGGGTCGGTCTGGGGGACGTTGGGCCTGACTCGTCCCCAGTCGTCTCCTGTGAGAAAATAACAAGACGCGATGGATGACTTTCTGCCTTCTTCCCATCATTCCCCGCGCTTGTTATTTTTTCCGATAAGAGACGACTGGGGTCGAGGCAGAGACGTGGGCGGGCTGCATGCACTTACATCGCGCGATGTGAGATGTGACTTTCCCTCCCCTCCCTCCAGTACGGACGGATCGACGCTTGCTCGCTCGCTCGTTTGAAGATAGGAGAGTTGGGCTGGATTATTTTGAGAAAGGTAGTCACTTCACGAAATTTGACCTTAAAAGTGGGTATAACCATTTGGATATATTTCCCGACCACCAACGTTTCCTTGGGTTTAGCAGCTCGGTCATGTCCGACGGAAAACCTAGTTTCTTCATGTTTACTGTCCTACCGTTTGGTTTATCTTCAGCGCCTTACATTTTGACCAAGTTACTCAGACCTTTAGTTAAACACTGGAGATCTCAGGGTATTCACACTGTCGTTTATCTTAATGACGGTTTCGATGTTGAGTCTACCAAGTTGTCAAGTGAACTTTTCTCCAGCATCGTCATATCAGACCTGGGTTCAGCGGGCTTCCTAGCTAATGACGATTAGTCGGTTTGGGTTCCCGTGTACTTTGTCACTTGGCTTGGTATCGTTTGGAATGGGCTTCAAGGAACAATTAGCCTTTCTAAACCCAGGGTAGATAAAGCTTTACATCATATTGAGAACACCCTTCAAGATCCTAGACTTTCCGCCAGAAGCTTGGCTTCCATTGTGGGTAAGGTTATCTCTATGAGCCCAGTTCTTGGAAATCTCAGCCGAATTATGGCCAGACATTGCCAGATGTCCATAGCAGCTGCATAAGACTGGGACAGTGTGTTTCCACTTGATAGGTACTGCATGGTTGAGCTTCATTTTTGGAAGAATAATCTTCACTCTGTTAACTCCAAAACTGTATCAGATTTGGCATTTCCTTTCTCATCCATTTACTCAGATGCGAGTAATGTAGCTTGCGCAGGCCATATTGCTGGGAAAGATGTTCACGCTCATAGGATGTTTACAGAAGCAGAACGCCAGGAGAGCTCCACTTACCGCGAGTTGTTAGCTGTTCAATTTGTTCTTAGTTCGTTCAGTTCGTTCCTTCCTAACTCGAAAGTTAAGAATCGTCCAGGTTGGCAGCATGAATTTCAGTCTGCACAATTTAGCTTCTGGCATTTTTTCGTTTTTCAAATTTGGTATTGATTTAGACATTGAGTGGGTCCCACGATTACTTACTGAAAAAGCAGATTACCTCAGCAAGATTGTTGATTATGACGACTGGGAGCTTGCCCCCGAGTTTTTTCGGCAACTAAACGAGCTTTGGGGCCATTTACTGTTGATTGCTTTGCCACTCAATACAACACGAAGGTCCCTAAATATTTTTCAAGATTCTGGAATATATCGGAATTGGTTTATTCGCTTTTAGGTTCAGCCTCCTGGGACGGCTTAATCCTTGCTGTAAAACTTCAATTTTCTCGGAGCGCTGATAGAAGCCTTCCAAACTGATCTTGTCGAGATTGACTTATGGTGAGGACGACTTCAACTGTGTACCCAGTGTTACAAAGTTCGGGTCGCTTGACCTGTGCATCTTGAGCCCGTTGGCAGTGTACACGAATTTGTAGTCGAGCCTCTTCTTGGGGACGAACATGTAGAGACAAAAGACGTGCAATGGTGAAGCAAGTTTTAGCTTCTAAGGCCAATTCTACCGTTAAAAAATATGTTACCCAGTACAGGTATTTCTCCGTATACCTTAAGTCCAGAGGCGCAACATTAGTCCTGCTTTGTGATAGTTTACTCGTGTCGGAATACTTATCTTATCTTCATGAAACTAAAAGATCATATGCTGTTGTTTTGTCTGCCTTCTGCGCGTTAAAGTGGGTTATGATCTTATTCCGTACGATGCACAGGGTAATCCGGTTGATACTGGGCTAAATCACAACTTGGTGCAGGCTAAAAAACAAGTTTTCAGTAGACCGGTCAACAAAAAGGAGCCCATTACCCCCGACATGATATATCGCATTTGTGTTAAGTTTGCTCATGAAGGCAGTAATCTTAGTGATTTACGTACAGCATTGCTGTTTGTCTTAGGATTTAACGATCTCTTTAGGATCAATGAGCTATTGGATGTACAAGCTTCGGATATTTTAGTTTTAGACGATCACCTAGAGATTAATATTAAAAGTAGTAAAACTGACCAATTTAGACAAGGTTATATAGTATTTATTGCTAAGAGTGGTGGTGTTACATGTCCTCACTCATTATTGTCTCGATATCTTTCAGCAGCTAACATTGACCTCTGTTCATCAGCTTACATTTTCAGAACTCTTAAACCTTGTAAGAAGGACGATTCGTATACTTTAGGCCCAAGGAGGCTCAGAATTAATTAAGCAGTCGCGTTTGGCTATAGGAATATATTCGGTAAGTATAGCACTCATAGCCTTAGATCTGGTGGCGCAACTTCTGGCGAAGTCAGGTTTTTCTGACAGATTACTCTTGCTCCACGGTCGCTGGATTCCTTGGATAGTAGGCTACAATTGACCAGGTTGTTCCCTACCTTTGACAAAGAAGAAATGTAACTTGTTTTCTTCTTTTTCCGACTTTATACAGTTATAGTTTTATTCTTGTATCCCTATATTCAGCATGCAGGCTGGTATAGCGTGTAATGACATTAAAGCATCGTCGGGCAAGTGCTCTCACTCTGCCTGCCTTACAGTTTGTGACTTTTTGTTATGCGTTAGCGTTCTGGAGAAGGAAAATATTTTTCCTTCGTACGAACGTAGTGAGGGAGAAGGAAATTCCCATTTTCATTAGTCGGAAAACCTGGGACGGCGATCGCCTGTGACTTTTCTAGGCTTTATGGAAATCGGCTATGTTCGCTGTGTTATTGAAATTATATCTTTTGCATAATATGTTAGTTACAAATTTGAATTTAGAGCTCGTAAGATCATATTAACTAAATAGCAAAAAATCATGCGTGTGATATAACCCCTTTAATCAAATTAAGTCAGAACGTGAGGAACGGACAAGCTTATCTGCATAATTTTAAAAATTGGGAAAATTTACTTACATTACTGGAGCGTTGAAACCATTCTGTGCGGAGGTACTTTATTTACACGAGTGAGGTTTCGACATCTGCCTCGGCGATTTTGTCACAGGGGGCCCATACAATGCGAAATATAAAGAAATGTATGGGAATATTGAAAATGTACCACTAGCGAAAACTTATTTCGAGTAATGTTTTTTTTTGGTTGAAAAAAACGTGAACGTACCTCAGGTGTTGTATTTTTTGTCGTTCCTGGGCTCAAAATAGCGAATTTTAGCCGAGACAAAAGAATAAAGACGAAATTACAACGATTTGCATGGAGTCACTAAAGCATGAAAAGAACAATATCTCACCCCCAAATTGAAATAAGATGGGCATTCTTCATCATATACTTCCTGAAGATCTCAATGAATTCCATAATTTTAAAAATTTAAATATATGTGACGTCACACTTTACCATTCTATTCGCCGGAAAATTTTCCGTGTTACTGTATAAAACGAATCGACCAGATGTTTCAATGGTCTACACGTTATAGACCACAGAACTAAAACATTTGAAACCTTTCATCATCATCATCATCATCATTACATTACAGTGTAGAACGAATAGTAATAAAGGTTGAAAGACAATAACTTTTCCACACTAAAATGTGTAACAAAAGTTTTATTATATACCACTTTTATTCTCTTATTGGTTGCAATTACTCTGAGTTTTTGAAAGAATACTGTAATAATCAGAGCTGCTTATGGCCTAACATAGCAATCACTACCACTAAAAGTGTGTTTTATTATAACCCTGAAGCTCTTGACAAACTTGCAAAAATAGACAACTGTCTAAAAAACACTGGTTAAACAGACTGTTTAACTTTTATTGGGAAGAAGGTGCCAATAAAGGAGAATTAGAAGCTACTAATATTTACTTCACTTACTCTATACAATAACAGCAAAATTTTGTCAGAATTAAACATATATTAAATCAATATATAGATAAGGTGAACCTAGGTGGTTAAATAAAAATGTCGGTCATCATGAAAAAGTCCGTATCAGCACACCATGTAAAGTCACAACAAATCAACATCAATTCATATCTGTTCTTTATATCTTCTTCATAAGAAAAGCTGGTGTTGCTATTCTTGCTTGGGAGCAAGGTTGTTAACTTCAGGCTGTAAATACTCAAGGATAATTCTGTTAACTATGTTTCGAAGAGTTTCATTTGTAGCTGGAATGTCCACACTGAAAAGAAAAGACAGAACATTTCTGGTAAATGACAGTCAAAGACATTCACTACAACACTGGGATTTGGAAGAGGGATCCCTTCTTACTCAAATGGGCTGCATCAGTATCTTCATTGGCCGCCAAGTCATATCATTTATTGGAAGAATCATTTGAAGCGGGGATCCTAAAATAGTGTTTTCATGCTGCGACCTGAAAAATGTTTCCAACAGTCTGACACTTCAAACATCTACTCCAGTTAGATATCTGTTGTGTGTAGGGGGTTGGGTGGAGAAAGGGGAATGTTGAGTAGAGTTTACAATTTCATTTGGCCATGACGTCTGTTTGAAGTTGATTAACTGTCCGTACTGCGCAGTCTCTACATTTGTTTTCATCTTCAGTTATTTTGAAGTTGTTGATAAGTTACACTTCGGTAATAGCGTGCGTCTTTGAGTCCCACCGCCATTAAGGGTCATTCCGTCCAGGATTGTTCGATGAGGCGAGACGCCAGTTTGAAATAAAATGACACTTTGATGTTTCCTGTTACACAGCTATTTTTATAAGGTGTTTGTTTGCAAGGTCACAGAAATCAGCCCTTAAATCTAAATAGAAAGTAAGCTAAAGTAATCTGGAACGCTTGTTTGACTTTTAGTTGTTTAGGTGGCTCATGTGGACTGTAACCAATTGGAAGAGGGTATACAGCTCTAGACGAATCAGGGAGCCGGATTTCATCCAAAATGGCCGAACTTATTAAGCAATGGAAAAGAACAATGCAAAAGCTACCTGTAAGCCCCTATTTTGTTTCACGACATAACGTTGCTAAGTAGGGTATTCGGTCCCAAGTAAAATGAATTTGCTTGAGAACGTTCGAGTTATATATACACACGGTAATAGTAGGGAAGGAGGTATCCCCCACCCTGGCTTGTCCCAGTTTGCATTTTTAGTCCTTGGTCCCTGAGAACGATTCTCCCGGTTCTTATAAATAGTTGATTCAAATTAATTAAAAATAAAGAAATGGAAAGCGCAAAACATGATATTTTGTTTAACACTTTTTATTGATTGACATGTAATACTTCCGAACAACTGCACAATTGTTGTATTGACCAATCAATCGTTTTCTTTTCAAATTCTAAGTCCTGTGAACATAAAGAACTATTCGGCGCTATCAAACTTTCTTTTGCAATTAGTTCACGGTATAAGTAAAGAATGACTAGACTACCATATTAATGTTTTGGAATATTATCAGTCTAATTATTGAATATACTCTACACCTACTTGTCTCCTGACTTGCAAGTAAGCTCTGTGTAATATTTAATCTTTGGTTCTGTACCACTTGTCCGAAGAGTTGCAACACACCCATTCTCAAAATAGAATGTTATCATCTGACTTGATTTGCTAACTGGGAGAACCTGATGGACCAATTCACAAACAATTACAGTCAATCAGTCGTGTAGTTTAATCGTCCGGGCGAGGGCAGTACTGATCAGGACTGTTGTCGGTGACAGTGACTGGCGTTTCGATAACCTAAGCGGAAGTCGTCATCAGAATCATGTGAAGAGTTGTTTGTCAGGCGAATATTATAAGTCTGGCTCGTAAAAACTGATTGGCCAGTTTAGCCGTGATGTTTATTGGCTGCAAGACCCGAGTAGTTGATGTCATCGGTCGTGATTGGTCGGTTTCGATCCGTCGGTAAAGTTAGGTCGTTCTATTCGGTCTGTTTGTTTAGTCAGTGTCGTGAATTCGTCGTTTGTACTGTGCCGGTAGTTGTTGACTTCCGTTGAGAGGATTCTGTTCTAAGTTAATAAACCAGCTTTCCAAAGTCAGTCGTTGAAAATGGTTACTGATGTAGGTCAAACAGTAAGCAGAGTCCCAGACGATATTGAGGTTGGTAAGATTCAACAGAGGAATGATGACTTTCTTTACAGCCACTTTTGGAATGATGGACATCGTGGGTTGGAGGATATAAGCATTCAACTAATTCATTCATTCATTAATTTTTTTATTTGCCATATATGCAACAATTTAAATTATTAAATTTAACAGGAAAAAAGAATTAAATGAATTAAATGGCGAGGAGACCTGAATGAAACCACAGGGCTTATACTAAGTCAGGTCTCCTCACTTAAAAACAGGTCTTAATAGAAATAGTTACAATGTGGACTTATGACAGCTAACTTAGACCGCAGGATGCACACACGCACACACATACACACACACATATTATTTACTTAATAAATAATCTAATTTTAGCCATACAAAAACGCTAATACAGACTAAGGAGAAATTCTTTGAGCTTTCTTTTGAAAGATGCAGATCTAGACGAACCAGTAATGACAGAATTCAAGGAGTTGTAGAACTTTAGACCTTGGAAATAAATTGAAAACTGTCTGGTGTTTGTTCTGCACAATGGCAGGCGAAAAGAATGGGCATTCTTAGTATTATAATTATGGGTTTGGCTGTTCATAAAGAAAAGGTTATTGAACTTGGAAGGGAGTGTCGAGTTCTTAAAGGAAAACATAAAATAACCTAACTGAAACGAATAAATGTCGTGGAATTTTAGAAGTTCAAGTTTCTTAAAGATTGGGCCAGTACTAGCATCGTAGGTAGATTTGCTTACTATTCTTATCGCTCGTTTCTGCAAGGTTCCACCCCATACTAGATTACAATAGTAAAAGTATGGAAGTATCATTGAATTGTACAAAGTTCGAAGAGAATGAGTTGAGAGAAAAAACCTAGATTTATGCATAATGCCTATGGATTTGGATAATTTACTAGCTAAAAGAGATATGTGAGATTTCCAGCTCAGATTGTCGTCTAGAAAGACACCCAAAAACATGGTTTCAGAAACACGTGAGATAGTCTGGTCGTTTATGGAAACGCGAAATTCAAACAACTGCTTTTTTGCCGAGGTTTGAATACCATAAAATTAGTCTTAGATAGAATCAGGGAAAGCCGGTTGGCAGCAAACCAAGTTGATAAATTATTTAGTTCAGTATTTAATGTATCATTTAGGTAAACAGGGTCATTATGGGAGATAAATAGGTTTGTATCATCGGCGAACAAAATTCCATCAAGCAAGGAAGCATTGTTCAAATCATTAACGTAAAGGATGAAAAATAAGGGACCAAGAATAGAGCCTTGAGGCACTCCACATGAAATTCCATGTGGGGAAGACCAAAAATTGTTAAATTCGACAAATTGTGCCCTCTCAGAGAAGTAACTTTTTACCCATTCTAGCGCTAGACCACGGATCCCATAATGCTCGAGTTTGTTAAAGAGAATGACATGATTTACCGTGTCAAATGCTTTGGACAGTTCTAAGAATACTCCGATGGCGTGTTCTCTTCTAAGGCAGTAGAAATTCTGTCACATAAATCGATAAGCGCGAGACTAGGAGAACGATTTTTCCTTAAGCTATGTTGATTATCACAGAGAACATTGAAATCATTAAGATAATTTATAATGCGGTTATAAATCGTTCCAAGATCTTCGAAAAGCAAGGTAGAACTGAAATAGGTCTATAGTTGCTGAAGAGTGCTTTGTCACCTGATTTAAAAATGGGAACCACACGAGCCATTTTCAATTCATTTGGGACGATACCGTGAATGATAGAGAGATTTACAATGTGTGTTAATGGAGAATACTGTTAATTGATCGTTTTATAATACACATGGGAATGTTGTCGTACCCTGCTTATTTTCCCACCGGGAACTTACATGTGATGTCTACAATCTCCTCCTGAGTTGCTAAGTCTAGGAACATAGACTGAGAAAAGTTACCAGAAAGAAAATTCTTATACGAAGTGGCAGATTGTACCGTTTGGCAAGATTTGGTCCACTGTTACTAAGGTAATGACAAAATCGATTTGCGATCTCCATTGGATCAGAAATTTCTTGGTCACCAACCTTGAAAACTGAGTTGGGTTTAGGTCTCAATTTCTTGTTATTTATTACTTCATTTAGAAGGCGCCAAGTGGCTCTCATATTAGATTTTGACTCGTTTAGCTTCTTATCGTAATATAAACGTTTCGCGATTTTCTAAGAATGGTTTAATTTATTCTTATACACCTTATTCCAAAATGGCTACCATCTTAATATTCTTTTGTTGGTATTCAAATTAGCCCTTCTTGCCTCGTTTTTAAGCTCAAAAATCAAAAGAATATTTTCTCGTGAACGAGGCAACAAGGGCCAATTTGTATGTGCATAAATCAGCGGCCATTTTGGAATAAGGTGTATACGTTTTATATTTCCCTTCCTTCTGAGAAGAGTGATTTGAAAGATACCGCTTGTACAATTTGTTTTTCTTCTTGATAGATTTGTGTAGGCCTTTGGGGATATCCACGGCTTCCTCAATTGAGGGTGGTGTTTCAGTTTCTTCACGGGAAAATGTTTTTCATAAGCTCTGGTATATCGCCCGAGAAATTTACTATAACAAACTTTAGGATCATTATATCCGACTAAATTAGACCAGTTTATACTATCTAATTCGCCTATGAAATTAAGGATATTGTGCTCGCGTTTGTCACGAATAAATAAACTTTCTTGGCAATGATTAGTAAGAATATGATCAGAAGAAATGGAAAATATAGGTAGGTGGTCCGAAATGTCTGTTATGAAAAGTTCAGACCTCAAATAACTGTGTTCGACATGATTGGAAAAAATGTTGTCAATCAGATTAGCAGTGTGAGAAGTAATTCGGGAAGGTAACGTGATTAACGGAAAAAACAGATGTAAATACAGACCATCTAAGAATTCCCCGGTGGCGTTGTGATTTTCATTGTTTAGCAGATTCAAATTGAAATCTCCCATTATGTAGCACGTCTTGTTGTCCCGAGATATTTTCCCTAATACGTCGTTCATTCTAGTCACGAAGTCATTTATATTTTGATTTGGAGGGCGATAAATTATCCCAACAATAACGTTTCTCTCATGGGGACGAATGATCTCTATGAACAATGATTCCATCACCTCATCTTCATCAGCATAGATGTCTGCACGAATTCTGTAATCAAGATTGTCCGATACATACAAACCAACACCTCCACCCGATCTGACAGGACGGTTTTTGTAAACAAAATTATAACCATCAATGTTGACTCCAAGTGGTGAATCCTGTAGCCAGGTTTCAGTTATCCCAACAACGGAAATTTTATATTCAGGGTGGATAAAAGAGTCGATAATTCATCTACCTTATTTTGAAGGCTTTGGATATTTAGATGGAATAATGAGATGGTTTAATTGTTAACGACTGATCGCAGTTTCGTTTTGGAGAATATTGTTAAATTTATCCTCTACAAGATAGGAGCATCGGCCATCAATATTAAAATGTATATCAGGGTCCAGATCACCAGACCGAACTAAAAACCTTTCAAAATTAGAAGTCAAAGGATTTATAGATCAAACCGATCAAAACGAACAGGTCCATTTCTAAATTCATAAATCTGTCACCGTAGTAAATTCATCATCATCTTAATGACTAAACGGTAAAGCATTTAAGGACATATTATCGTTACTAAGGGATTGATAAAGAAGTGATAAATAAATAGAAGAACTTAGAATAACTTAGCTGGATTCTACCCTACGTCTGTCCTTTACAACAAGTCTGTCCAACACGAAATATGCCGTCTTTCCAGCTTTCTTGGCCTCCTTCAATTTATCACGCTGCTTTCACCGATTATCCAGAGTCTCATTTTCGAGGTCTTCATTCACAAATATACCGGACGGCTTGATCCTTCACGCGGCTCTAAGAATCTCAGTCTTTTGCTTCCAGTCACGTAAACAGCACACTATGGTTCTTGGACGTCTGATACCATCAGCAGCACTTGATCTTGATCTTGCTCCAACGCGATGCGCTCGTTCGATCACTGGTTCTCAAACTCATTAATAATTCATCACGTTAAAACAAAGGAAATCAGAACCGTAACCGTGGTTTGGAAATGTGATCTTAATTAGCATAGATTTTTACGATTTTATTTCTTCGTTTTCTCCGTAGTTTTAGTTTCGATTGAGAAGATAGATCAAACACTCGAGACAGTGTTTCATCGGCTATCCAAACACCTCGAAGTTCATTAAAAATACTCCGCTGCGCGTCGTATTTTCAACTCTCTTCTCGGTGTTTGGATATCCCGATGAAACACTGTCTCTCGTGTTTGATCTATTACTTCAAAGCTCAAATTTAATTTTTCATGTAGCGCTTCTTTAACCTTCGTTTCAGTATTCAGCCAGGACTCGCTGTCTTCTTCAAGAATTCCATCGATACGGATATTGTTTCTTCGGCTTTGGTTCTCGAGGTATTCTAATTTTTCTTCGTGTTGATGTAGGCCACATTGGATGTCCTCAAGTTCTTCTTCCATGTCGTCTATGGCGTCTGCTGCTTCCAGTAAGCCGTCGATATCTTGTTGTAAATATTCTGGGCTCGCTTTCAATTCCGCGACGGATTTAACAACCTTGTCAATTCTCATATTTACGAAGGACAAGACCGACTCAAACATGTCCTTAAACATCCGCTCCTGCATCTTGAGCATCTCTCTCAGAGTCGCTAGAGAAACGAACTCGGTGCTCGAAGAATCAGCGTCTTTCCCAGTAGAATTCATAGAGGCTCTCGCATTCCGCGTCAGCATGGCAAACAGGTCACTTAACAGTAAGGCAATACATAGCAAAAAACAAAAAAACATATAACAGCTCACTAGCAGATAATAGAAGGTAATATGTTGCGGTGGTCAGAAGTCTTGACCGGCGGCCATGTTTGCCATGTAGTTGTTCGAGTAAATTGATCGAGTACATGGGGAGGCGCAGCTAAGGGACAAGGAAAGCTAGTGGGCCTATAAACTAAAAACTGTTTCCTTATAGTTTGAATGACAGTGACTTTTCTTTAGTCAAAATAAGCGTGCCAGGCGCACATAAGCTCTTGGAGAACTTGGTTTGCCCGCGCAAATAGGAAAGGGCAAAGATCTTGTAGTAGCGCGCGCGCTGGTGAACGTTGAATTCGACACTTTTGTAAATAGTATGACGCGTGCGGAGCAACTAATTTTACCCTGAAGAAGACTACTGTAGGTAGTCGAAAGAAAGGTGTTGAAACAGAATTTGTCTTCATTTGTGATAATGTTGTTCATGAAGATGTGTGACTTGCGACTGATGCTTACAAAACCTAAGTCGCACTAAGTGCTAGCGCTTAATTTAACTGTACCTATGAACTTACACCGTTGCCTGCATGTTGAAATCAGCTCATTTCGCTTGTTTAGGGTTGCCATATGTGGCTTAGTTATTAAAAAGAAATTGTCAGTAGTACAGAGATTAGAACGTTTTGTAAGGTTCGTGTACGGCCTTGCTTTAGCGAGGATCTTCCGCGTGATTGTGAAGTCTTTGTTCCCTAAAACGAAAGGTGGGCAATTCTTAGTTTTGAAACCGAACGTTTCCTTGTCTGCAGCTGTGTTCAAATAGTGAAAGGCTTTACATGTCATCCTGCTTAAAAATTGTTCCGTCTTCTCGATCATAACACACATGAAAGATGAGGGTTCTGGCACAGCAAGTTTGCAATTTGTTTCCTTATCGCTGAAAGCCGTTTTTACACTAAACTGGGCTCCAAATTGCAGCCGGAATAATTGGATATTGGAAGCCCAGAACTCCTTGAAGCCAGATCTGAAAAGTGGAAAATTCAGACGCATGTGCCCACAGATTAGAAGTCATAGCGTCGGGGTCGTATGGGGACGCATAGAAAGATGGGTGGAGATGAGCTACAATCAGCGCGAAGTACCATTGCTTTCCTGTATGCCAAGTTCGTTCATGACAAAGGGCACTGTGGGGTGTCAGACACTGCTAGCAAAGTGAGAGTGAGATTCTGGATCATCGGGCTGCACAGAATAGCGAAGAGCATCACGTGTGCAAGAGATTAGACCAGCAGACAGCTACACAAGCAATGGGACAGCTTCCACAAGACAGACTGAAGACAGCGCCTGCATGGCATTGCACCGCGATAGATTTCTTTGGCCCATTCAAAATCCGCGATGAAGTCAAGAAACGCACCACTGGCAAAGCCTATGGCATTATCTTCAACTGCCTGTGTACAAGAGCAATCCAGGTGCCGTTAGCGCCAGACTATAGCACCGAGAAGTTTCTGATGGTGCTACGGCGATTTGTGTCATTAAGAGGGTACCCAGCAAAATTGCTCTCAGATAATGGCACTTAGCTGACGACAGAAAACGAGGAACTCCAGAAGGTGTTCAAGGCATGGGATTGGGACGAGCTCAATGCGTTTGGTGCGGCACAGGGAATGCAGTGTGAATTTATCCCAGCCGATGCGCCTTGGCAGAATGGCATTTCAGAGGCGCTCGTGAAGTCAGTGAAAGCAATGTCTGTTGCTATTGGCGAAAACACGCTGACATTCTCCGATTTGCAAACAGTTTGCTACGAGGCTGCAAACCTTGTGAACGAGAAGGAAAGCATCCCACAATGCCAGAGGATGGCTCTTACCTTTGCCCGAACGATCTCCTACTGGGACGGGTCAGGCCCAGGGTGCCAAGTGGCCCTTTCAGACAGATGCAAACCAAGTGCGGGGCAACTGGAAACTCGGAATTGTATCGCAAACCGACCCAGAGGATGAAAGAAAGGTGGAAGTGCAGTACAAGAACCCAAAGCCAGGAGAGGCAGTGGAGAAGTACCAAGGGCGAGGCTATGTCACTGACCAACGGCCTGTACACAGGCTGATAGTTTTAGTACCCGCAGACAACAAAGACGAAGAGACACTCGTAAGCTAGCTTCAGAACAGTTGTCAAAAAAGAACATATCTCATTGGGAACTGGAAAACTTGGGGGGTGAGAGTGTTTCGTTCACGAAAGAACGTGCGTTATTTGAGCCTGCGCGTGCTTAGATTTGCACGAATCATCGCTGTTAGCGCATTTGCATATTCTATAAGTCTTTCGCAATCAGCGTCCTTGTAACGGTTACTGTAGATTTTACCTATAGTTTCGTTTTGCTGTAACTCTCTTGAGCCACCGGGTAAGTGTTAGCCATCAGGCGTTGAACTGCTTATGTTTCTTTTGTTTAGTTTCAGGTTACGTTTGGTCATACCTTTGTATATATTTCTAGGTTTCGAAGTAATGACTGATACTTTGATAACGGTGAATTGCACAGTGAGCGAAAGAGGTATCGCAGAGGTCACGGGTTCGAATCTCGTTGAAGCCCTGATGTTTTCAGGCTTCTTCTTTCCAATTGCTTACAATTGGAAATTAACAGCGATGATCATTCTTCACTTTCTTACTTTCTTGTTAATAACATCCAAGAAATTTATTCTTTCTCTGGACCAACTCCCCGTGAATTTGATGGTATCATGCGCCCCATTGATGAAAGCTTAAAATTCTTTTAGGTCCTCCTCACTCCCTGTCTAGACCATGAAAACGTCATCGGTGTATCTGAGCCATAGGTTTGGCTTAATCCGTGCCTCTGACAACAACCTTCTTTCCAGCTCACCCTCGGTGTAAAAGCCTGTGAAACTCACGAGTCACGTAAAACAGAGAACGAACAAGACAACAAAGAACCTCGAAACAATATAGAACAGAAAAACAATAGCTCAAACACAAAGAAAAAGGTCAGGGGTTTTTACACCGAGGTAAACCCCGAGTCTTGTGATTATTGAAAGTCGCTCGGAACTTGAAAAATCCAGGGGAAAAATATCTGCCTGCGAATTTAATATCCAGAACTTATTATTTCACCTGAAATAATTCTCTCAAAAAAATTAATCTGATTGACAACCAGGGAAGACCAAAATTAATGTTACGATATTGCGGTGACTTTGAACGTCCTTGGTCGGAAACACAGACAACCCAGATCCAAATAAAACGATTCCGAGTAAACTTGCGGAGCTTAAGACGTTTAATGCACTTCTTTCATCCACTACTTGAATGCGTCTGGTCCTCCCCCCCACCAGGTGGGGTGCCTCCGCAAATTTGGGACATGCATGCGCCGCAACGTTTCTTGAACCCTGGCCCTATTTCAGGATAAAGACAACGAAAGGCTTAGGACCATAAATGATAGATTATTATATTCAGGAGGAAACATTAACCAATACCATGGAAGAGAGGTGGGGGTGGCCACGTTTTTATGAAATTTTGAAAAGAGGATCAACTCTGTGATGTCAAAAATTGACTGTTCATTCATTATTCGTGGACATTTTGATAAGTCAACCTTGTGTCCATAATGTTCTCATGGCAAATCCATAATTACACGTAGTTCCCATAGATAGACATTTTAACATAATTCCATATTATTTCAACTTTTTTCATTCATGTATTTTTACCTTTCATTAGCATCTTGCCTTGATTTTTTGACTTTAATAAAAGCATAGCGAAATCCAAGAAAAGGGCGTCCTTCTCTTGAACAAACAAAGGGCTTTTCCAAACAATATAATTGTATTTTGTTGTGCCTGCACAGAACCAAAACCTTAGGTGGATTCCATTCCACTTTTATACCATAATCATTTGTGGGGTTTAACTTTACATGTACAAGTGGAGTGACCAGCATCATAGTTAACTATGCCAGCATTTTACACAGTTAACACTCCTGTAGAACATAAAATGATGTTCTAAAAAGTTCAAAACGAGCCATTAGGCAAGTTGTTAGGCTGCAAAGGTTTGAACATTTAGTCACTACATACGACTATTCACCATACAAAACTCTGAGAGAGCTACACAACTTCTGTAGCACGAAAAAAAAACACCTTCCGACATTCGGCATCCCCATTTGTTGCTACTTTTCCAGCAACACAACTTGTTTAGCAAATACCTAGGTACTTTTTGCAATATTCCCTTTCGCCCTGAGAGGATGATAAATTACAAAATTAGATTTATCCACATTTAATGAGTTTATTTGCACATAAACATGTCTATAGAAGAGATTAGCGTTCTCAGCAAAAAGATGGAAGTCAAATAGATCAGAGCAGGTACGGAAGTCATTTATGTAACGCAGAAAAAGCAAAGGACCAAGGACAGATAATTGAGGGATACCACATGAAATAGTAAGAGCAGCTGAAGTAGCATTATTGATGGTAACAGTTTTCTGACGATCACTAAGATATGATTCAAACCAACTATTAGCTACACCTCTAATACCATAGTGTTCTAATTTTTTTGATAGGATCTTATGATTACCTGTATCGAAAGCTTTACTGAACTTTTTGGCATTATCCCTGCTGGCTGACTTTTCTTTTTCCAGCTTATTGGCCTAAGTACTGCAGCAGTCTTTGTCTCCTACATTGTTGGTACTGAAAACTTAATTGCCGACTATTCAAACTGATGACGTAGTTAGCATTATAGCGGAACTCTGGCGGGCCGAAGAGCAGAGCCCCATACCCATAGAAATAGGAGAACCAAGCACGCATAAGAAGAACAAACAGGAGAACCATGCATTTCATTTTCAGTGTTCAAAATGGCAAGCGGCATGACTCGCGGGTGCGTGCAAAATACGTACAAAGTAGACGTGAAAGCTGCAAAGGACCGCAAACGAGTTAGTGAGCTAGTTGACGTAGGATCTGCAAGAGACTTAATCAGCCAAAAATAAACTGTACCACAAACATCATTGCAAGGCTGATACTATGTGAGAAAATTGACTTTGCAAGACAACAACCCGACAGAAACCGATAAAGCAGGGCTGCAACCGTGAACAGCTGTTTCGTTCTGATTGGAACTCGTCAGCACGGTGTAGCAGTTCTACATGAAACCAGCAAGATAGCCAGCTCAAATAAAACGCAACATAACCCGTGCTTTATCAAGTCTCTTACTTTAAAGCTGCCACATCACATGCTTCAGGGAGAAAGCAAGCAAAGTATCGAATTCTTGTGTCGCAGTCAAAATGTCGATGGAAAAACCATCTAAACATTGAAACGCATGGACAAAACCATGCTTAGAAGGCACTGCATATCGGATCTTTTAAGACCTACGGCCCCAAAAAATACTATAAAATAAGTACGCCTGTACGACGTCGCCCCAAATATCAATATGGTGGGTACAGTTCAGAAAGTTTGACCTGGTGAACTTTTTAAGAGGTTACCATAAGCTTACATTGTTGCAATGTTATAGTCAATTGACAGCTGTTAAAAGGTATCCGCTGACCAGTATCACATGATCATATCGCGGGCTCAGGTTAGGACTGATCAACATCGTGTTTTTTTAAAGTTGACCACTGATCAGGTATGTTATATCATTGGATCGTGCGCTCAGATTTGAGGCATATCATTGGATCGTGGGCTACAGTCCAAATTTTTTTCCTTGAGTTCACGTTCAGGTCAGTTTTGATCATTTTTCACGGTCGTTCCTCAGCGGAATTTCTGCAATTGGAGCTGATTTTTAATAGTGGAGCACGATTTCACGAAAAAAGCAAATGGAAAGCACAGGCTGACCATCCGATGTTTGACTTTGTTGCGTGACACTGATTAATGGCGGTTACAAAAGAAATATAGATGAACATAAATAAGTTGGGGAGGCGCAGTGGCCTAATGGTTAGTGCGCTGGACTCCGGATCAGGCGGTCCGGGTTCGAGCCTCTCGCAGGGGCACTGCGCTGTACCGGCGAATTTACTGCTGGGGGGTAACCCTGCGATGGACTAGCATCCCATGCAGGGGGGAGTAGAAATACTCTCTGTCGCTTCATGCTCAGAAACCGGGATAAGCTCCGGCCTGATGGGCCACTAGGCCCGACTGCAGACTTACCTTAAATAAGTTGGCGCGATTTGCTTTAAATACTACGTTTATGCTACATGTTCAATAAACGTTCAGATGAAATGTTAAATGAGTATTGTGTGCTATGTTTCCCGTTCTGATCCGTTTAAGGCGTCATTTCTAGAGATAATTTATCAACACCTAGAAAAGAAAGAGAGACAAGGCAGGCAGCACGACAGCCGGCGACCGCGATCTTGTCCAGTTCAAGTGCAAACTGACGCTAAACCTTCATAATTCTCACCTCGAAAATGCCGGCATCTGATCGGGCAGAAACTTCTTCATATTTGTGCCGAGCGTGAGCTTCATCCTTCCAAAATTTAATGAAAAAAGCGATCCTGAAGTCTAAAAAACAGCTTGCTCAATATGATCGGTGCCAGATTCTTGCCCAAAGGAATCTGAAGAATGCGAGTAAATTCGAATCTACGGCCTTGAGCTTTTGAACTTTCAATGGGCCAACGGCAGTATGCGTTGCGATGCGTTGATTGGTAGATTCAAATTTATTCGCATTCTTCAGATTCCTTTGGGCACGAATCTTGCACGATCATATTTCGAAAGCTGTTTTTTGGATTCAGGATCAATCTTCTCGTTAAATTTTGGAAGGATGAAGCTCAAGCTCGGCACACGTACAAAGAAATTTGTGCTCAATCAGATGCCGGCGTTTTCGAGGTGAGAATTGTGATGGTTTAGCGTCAGTTTGCGCTTGAACTGGACAACTGGGCGTAAAAAGTGTGTTGTCAGGAAGCAGATGCGACAAGAGCACTACAAGCAGACACTTTCCGGTGTGAAGCAGATGTGGCAAGGAATGAACATTGGAATGAACAGGGGCACGAGATCTTCGGCATGCATGTTAACAAGATCTCGCTGTCTGCGTTTGACTCAAAGCGGCGGATTGCGGACGATGGAATCCAAACATATGAATACGGGTACAACCCAAGATGGAGTTCACAAACAAAGAGATTGAAGAACTCAATGCACTCTTTGGTCTGTGAACACAGCGACAGCAACCACGCGAGGGTCAAGATTGCACAAAAGAGGCAATGGCAAGAGGGTCGAGGAAAATGTCCCTTTTTCCGCCAAGGCAAATGCCACACAATGACATGGGTTTCATGTCTGCCTCGGCGAAAGATCGTTTTTTGTCTTAAGTGCAGGTTTGAATGGTGACACCATTGCGCCTGCATCCCATTTTTAAAACGTCCGCCATTTCTCCGTAACGGGTTTCAATTTAGTTTGCGCTGGCTGGAGGAAGAACGGTATTGGGAGGGACAACCAGCAGTTCTTCGTGCACGAAGCCCCACTTGGGATGTGCTTGCATCCATGCTTATTCATTAGAAAAATATTTTTTCAATATATAAACATGGTTGTGTTGACTGTTGTTGCGAAACAAAAACAACCACACTGTTTTTTTTTTACCAATTCATGGCTACCCACTGTATTTCGTTTTAGAACCAAATTAATTATGCTATTAATATGCAATGTCCTCTGCCAACATACTGCCTACGGCACTGCCTTAGTATATTTATCCAGAGCTACCCAGCTCAAACACTCCCGAAAATTTTCGGCTAACTGAAATCAGTAAACTTGAGAAACAATTGGCTGAAGAAGTTGAACACTACAGGCTCGGTCGAAGACAATATGAGCAAGCAAAAATGCTTATCAACTGGTTTGCCACAAGCTCTAGCGGGCTTAGTGGAGTAGCTTCCAGCGAAAGTATCATTGGCCTTCCAGCAACAGTCCCATTGGGGATTGTCGGCGGATGTTTCGCTCTTGCTTCGTCGGGGCTAATTATTTCCAGCGAAAAGCTTCAGCGAAAAATATCTAAACACCAAGAGGTAGTTACTCTCGCCGTCGCAAAACACCGACTGCTTTCCTAGTCAATTAATGACAACTGCATCAGTGATCCGGAGTTTCAGATAATTGTTTCCGAATTGCAACAGTACTGTACGCTGAAAGAGAAAGTCAGAGCTAAGCTCATTCATCAGCGAAATTGCAAAAGATTTTGAAAAAGGATAAAACCTCACCAATGCTTCTTACAGATTGTGAGATCATGATTTTCAAAGTTGAGTGCATTCCGATTGGAAGCGGTTTTTTGTCAAAAAATTTTTCTCGCACGTTTCAGAATTTCTCGTGCCTTTTGGAATGTTCCGCGCATTTCGGAATGCACTCGCCGTTCGGAATGTCTCACCCACTAAAAAAACAGTTGTCATTTCTATTTATTCACTCTTCCCCAACCTGCGATGTCATTTTCTATTCTTGACTTTGATCTCATACCCAGACCCACCGCGTAAAGGTATAAATTTACGAGTGTTGATCTTGTGTCTGCAAAACAAGAATGTAACAAAGCCAAAAAAAAAAGATGTGTTTTCAAATTCTTTGAGAACAAAAGTATCCAGTTCACAAGTTCGTATCAGGCTGTCTAGAAAAATATCTGAGCGTTCAAAACTGCTCAAGCGGATAAATGTCATTTTTAGAAGGATGTGAGAATAAGCCAAGTCTCTCGAGACCAAAGAAGCTGAGATCATCCTTGTTGAAAAAGAGATCCAGCAGCTTGAAACAAACGTCCATGGTGGTTACGATCAATCCAGTAGCAAGGAGGATTGTGCTCTCAATAAAATGTTTTTAATTATTACTGTTTTGTGTTGTTGATAAGTAAACACTGCCTCTCAAATGACATCAATGCTTCGAAATCAAAACAATGACCGCCATTGTAAAGAAACAGTTACCTCAGAAACTGAATAAATTTTGGTCGCTTTGAGAGTTTCATGGCACAGGCTCGCCACCACTTCAAAAAGTCTTGACAATATAAGGCACGGCGATGCGGTGTCGTCTCTCTTCTCGCAACAAACACACCATGCATAGCCCACTTTCTCTCAATAGCGACAATTTGTACAATTTGTTCCCGTTTTTCGCAAAAAGGCTGAATAGGCGTTCTTGGTGAAGCCTATCCCAAAAGTCGATAGGAACGTGACGAGTCCAATCCTTCACAAAGTCCTCCTATTCATGGTTTTATTCGATTAATTGTTTCGTCGCCTCGATAACAATTATCGCGCTTCTCACGGATTATTCACCGAGCACTACTCGTATGCACAAGTAAACAACAAAGCACGTGGTTTCGCTGGATAGCTTTTCGTCCTCACGAACAACAACCTCTGTCGTAAACACTTCAATTATTCAGCAAATCGCAAAGAAACGGTACGTCTCACCTTCGCTAATTCACATATTGGCGAATTAGACGTCCATTCCTCGTGAAATGGAAAACAGCGATGTCAACAAACGCGAATCGGGAGAGAGCGTTATCTCTGAAAGGTTCCCGTTCTGGTCATCTAGGTTCTCTCACTAAAGCTCAGAACGAAATTGAAATACTGTTGCGGAAAGAAGACTCGTCGAATGTGACCTTAGTGAAGGACAAGTTCGACCATTACGAAATCTTGTGGAAAGAGTTTGTTTTGTCACACAACAAGTTTATGGATGTCGCTGAACCTGAAGAAAAAACTGAAAGTGCTGAACGTTTCGATATTCTAGCCCAGCAAAGGATAAGCCTTTCTACAAGCGTTGAAAAATTCATTTGTGATGCAGCGACCAAGCTCAACGAGCGGGTAATGGAAGACTTAAACAGAATGAGTGGTTCAAAGCATCGTAGATCCGCGAAGTCACGTAATCACCGATTGTCACACCACTCAAGCGGCACTTACAGTTCGAAGGTGCAAACCTTCAGATTAGAGGCAGAAAAGGCTCAACTGGCTCTCGCATTTGCGAAACAAGAGAAACAACGAAAAATTGAAGAAGAAATGAAGATGTCAGAACTGAAAAGAAAACAACGTGAACTTGCCTGGATGCGAGAAGCCGAGGAAGAAGAATTGAAAGCCATCATTAGGCTGGAATCCCTAAAGACTGAGGCAGACCACAAGCTCGCTGAAGCAAGGAAGGCAGCTGCCATTATGGACTTAGAGGCCAAACTAACTGAAGAAATGGAAGGGGGATTATCAGACAATGAGTCATCGTCAGTGGAATCAGCATCCTTCGATTGCGCACCACCCCTGTCTGGTGATGCTGTTAATCCTCCATCGATTACTGTCACGCATTCCACACCCCAAGTGACACCTAATGTAACAACCATGTCTGCACACCCCCCTGGTGTTTCGTCCACAGCCATGGCAAGTAATCTGAGTCCACCTGTATCGAGTAGCCATATTCCCTTTACGCAGCCCGATCAGTCTCCATCTGAAGTGCCAAGTTCATCGACGCCAGCTTCCACTATGTCAACCTCACTATGTCAACTCTTCCTTATCAGTCTCCACTTGGAAGGTCAAGCGAATTTGCATCAGCCTTTACCAGATAACCTGTCACGCCAGTAAACACCTCTCGGATTGGTGTTTCGTCTGTCACTGCCAGCGGTTTGAGCCCACTGATGACAAGCAGCCTTTCCCCCTGGGCACCACCCTATCAGCTTCCATTTGGCACCTCAAGCGTAAATGCGATGTCCTTACCTCCTGCTCAGGGAGAGGTCCTTACCATGGTTGCTGCAGCTATGAAAGACATATCAACCACTCAACAAAAGCTTGTGTACAACCAGAGTCTCCCACCTATTCAGTTTCAAAGGTTTCATGGCGTCCCAGCAGAGTTTCCCTTATTTAAGCAACGCTTCGAGCGCCTTGTGATGTCACGCAAAGACATGGATGATGGCAGCAAAATGACTCGTCTTTTACAGTTCCTAGATGGGGAGGCCAAACAGGCAGTAGCAGGCCTTGAGACGGCCACGGATGGAGTCCATCAAGCACTGCAAATCCTTGAACAGAGGTATGGACGACCGTGTATGATTGTTAACTCTGTCATAAACAGCCTGGTAAAAGGTCCTCCCATACCCTCTGGCGATAAGATCAACCTACGAAAGTTTGCTGACAGTGCAACGAGAGCCCTTGCAACCCTAACATCAATGAACTGTCTGTCACAGGTCAACCAAGGGAATATTGGTAGCATGACGGAAAGACTACCAAGGTCAATGCAGGAAAAGTTTTCGGCACTAGCCTGTGACTTGGAAACAAAAGGCCAGCATTTTCCAACCCTTAAAGATTTTGTTGGCTTTGTGAACAAGCATGCAAACATTGCTAACCATCCTGTCAGCAGCAAATCCCAACAGTTCAACAACAATGACAATTTCAAGAAGAAAAGGCCACCGCTCAGTGAGAAAACAGACCTACCTAAATATACAATGAACATAAACGATGGTGGGAAACCACCACTTAAGCAGCCCCCGAAGAAAGACAAAAACAAACCGAATAACTGTCGCTTTTGTGGTCAAGCACATCCACTCTACCGATGTGAGAAGACGCCAAGAGAACGGATGTCCTTCGTCTCTTCAAAGAAGATGTGTCTTAATTGCCTCAAGGGTACCGAACACTCGGCCAAAACCTGTCCCAGCTCATTCAGATGTCGAGTTGAAGGGTGTGGTGCCTTTCACCACTCACTCCTGCATCAAACAGACCCACAGCAGAGATCTGAAAACTCTGCTTCGGAGGACTATGCTGCAGGGGTTGATGCCGCAACGTCAAGGCCGGTCTGTGCCACAGCAGGGACAAAGGATTCAGAAACAGTCCTCTTACAAGTTGTACCGTTGCGAGTAGTTGGCAGTAATGGGCTGACGGTCACCACTTACGCAATGCTAGACTCCGGATCCGAAATCACCCTTGTGGACCCGTCATTGGTCAATTCCCTGGGACTCCGTGGCCGACCCGACCATTTGGTCCTCTCAACCGTGAGCAATAGCGGCAAGCTTCAAAATGGAGAAAGAGTTAATCTGGCAGTTGAATCTCTCATTGATGAACAGCCACAACAACTTCAGCTCGAGGAGGTGTGGTACGGGAAAGAGCTTAACATCCCATTGCACCTCCAGCGCATAGCGGTGGACAAAGAAAGATGGCCGCACCTTCGTCATGTCCCTTTCCCAGATGTTGAACGGCAAAAGATCTCACTCATCATAGGCACAAATGTTCCTGAAGTGTTCGTCCCCCTGGAGGTTCGTCATGGAACTCCAAACGACCCCATCGAAATCCGTTCGTGCCTCGGCTTTGCTGTCCTCGGTAGAACAGGTGACAAAGCAACACAACAGTGCCACGATGTTCACCACATCCATACATCAACCGTCGATGTGTCCCTCCACTATCAAGTTGAACGTTTCTGGGAGACGGAGTCTGTTGGTACCACCAAACCTTACAAGTCTATGTCGGTTGAAGACAGGCATGCTGAAAGGATTATTAACAGCACCATTTCAAAGTTGAATGACCATTATTGTATGGGTCTCCTTTGGAAACATGATCGACCTGTCCTTCCCTTCAAACGCACTATGGCTGAAATACGCCTTCGTCACCTCAAGTGACGCCTGGAAATAGATAAAGTCTGGCATGAAAGGTACCGTTCAGTTGTTGAGGGTTACATTGCCAAAGGCCACGCCTGTAAGCTCACTAAGGAGGAGGCTGAACAAACAAGTAACAAGACCTGGTACCTTCCTCACCACCCGGTTACCAGCCCCAACAAACCAGGCAAGGTCCGAGTGGTGTTTGACGCAGCAGCAAAGTTTCAAGGCACTTCATTAAACAATCAGCTGCTGCAAGGCCCAGATTACATCAACAACCTAGCAGGTGTCCTTATGCGGTTCTGGCAGGAAGAAGTTGCCCTCACCGCAGACAGATGTTCCATCAAGTTCGGGTTCCTGCGGAAGACTGCAATGCCCTTCGGTTCCTGTGGTGGAGTAAGGACCTCAGTGATGAGCCTGAAGAGTACCAAATGCAGGTGCACATATTCGGTGCCACATCCTCCCCTTGTTGCTCCAACAAAGCCCTACAGCAAACCGCTGTTGACAATGACGAGAAATATGGCAAAGAAATCGCAGACACTGTCCGCAACAATTTCTACGTTGATGACCTCCTCAAGTCCACCCCGACTACTTCCCAGGCAGCCACCCAAGCTGTCCAGCTAACATCTATGCTCAAAGAAGGTGGCTTTCATCTGACCAAATTCTTGGGCAACCAGAGAGAAGTTCTATCAAAGCTTCCATCTCAAGAGAGAGCAAACCCGACCCTCAACCTTGAGTTGGACAGATTACCAATTAACCGCACATTGGGCCTACACTGGGATACGGAGAGAGACATCTGCTTTAAAACAGTACCCACCAACAAGCCAGCAACTAAACGTGGAATCCTCTCCACTATCAGCACGCTGTTTGGCCCTTTAGGACTCTTAGCACCCTTCATTCTTCCGGTCAAGGTGTTGATTCAAGAGCTGTGGAAGGAAAAGGTTGAGTGGGACGAGAAAATTCAGGATCATTACCTGCAAGTTTGGAAGCAGTGGACAAGTTCCCTCCCCCTCATTGAGCTCATCCAAGTACCTCGCTGCTACAGAAACCCAGACATGGCCAACAACTGTGCAGTGGAACTTCACCTCTTCAGTGACGCCAGCGAGTGTGCCTACTCCGCCGTAGGGTATCTTAAGGCTGAGTGACCACAGTGGCCAAGTTCAATGCTCTTTTGCTTTCGGGAAAACCCGTAATGCACCCCTGAAGAGACCGACCATCCCAAGACTTGAACTGATGGCAAGCCTTATGGTCGTCCGCGTCAGCAGCTTGGTCAGAGCAGAGCTGGAACTTCCTATTGATCGCATGACGTTTTGGACGGATTACCTAACAGTACTTCAGTACATCAAAAATGAAAGCAGGAGGTTTCACCGCTTTGTGGCAACCAGACTCGAAGAAATTCACAAGCAGACCACCCCTGACCAGTGGCGCCATGTTCCTGGAGTGCTCAACCCAGCTGATGATGGGTCCCGTGGGCTGCCAATCGAATCCTTTCAACCTGGCTGTCGTTGGTGGTCTGGACCGGACTTCCTTTGTCAGTCAGAGGATCAGTGGCCACACCGTGAAGTTGGCACCATTAAGGAAGATGATGCTGAAGTGATCCGCCAAAGAGTCAACCAAAACACCCTGACCATTGCAAGCAGCGCCTCCTTAGATCGGTTGCTAGAAAGATTCTCTTCCTGGCCCAAGCTTCTCCGGAATGTGTCGTGGCTCAAGCGCTTCGTCCATTACATACAATCTAAGTGCATTTTACGCAGCATGCCTAACAAGATCAGCTTGCCGGAGATACATGCAGCTTCAAAGATCATCATCAAGATAGTCCAGCGGCAGTATTTCTTGGAAGAGTTGCAAGCCCTGAAGGCTGGAAAGCCACTGAGGAGCAGTAGCAAATTGACCACGCTCTGCCCAATCTTGATTGATGGCACAATCTGCGTTGGAGGACGACTGCGTCACGCCCCTGTAGCGCCTCAAGCCATCCATCTGCCGCTGATCCCAAGTGAGCACCCCATCACCACACTGCTTATTCGTCACCATCATGAAATGCAGGACGAGAGCATGTTCTTTCCGTACTGCGCCAGAAGGTTTGGATTGTCAATACCCGTGTACTTACTCGCCAGATTCTTCGCAGTTGCGTACCCTGCCGTAAGAGGCAAGAAAGAGTGATGAACCAGATGATGGGGGACCTCCTGGAAGCGAGACTCGTGCCACATGAACCACCATTCACCTTCATCGGGCTAGATCTTTTTGGCCCTTTTCATGTGAAACGAGGCCGGGCCACTGAAAGGTGTATGGCTGCATTTTCGTCTGCCTCACTTCAAGAGCGATACATGTAGAGGATGTAGGATCTTTGGAGACAGATGCCTTCATCCAAGAACTGCGGCGTTTCATCTGCATTCGTGGCGCGGTCAAAGAAATCTGGAGCGATAACGGCACCAACTTCACTGAGAGAGAGTTGACCCTGGCCATCCAACAGTTAGACCATGAGATTATCCAGAGGTCCCTACACGAAATAGAAGTTGAGTGGCAGCACCAGCCCCTGAAGAGGTGGCACTTCCAGCCCCCTACTGCCAGCCATATGTCTGGAGTATGGGAGCGCCTGATAAGGAGTGTCCGCAACACAATGAAAGCTGTCCTAGGCCATCCACACTAGGCCCTTGTTACGAGGGAGACCCTGAGAACCGTATTTGCTGAAGCAGTTGGGATCCTGAACAGTCGGCCTCTATGCCCAAGTAGTGATGACCCAAATGACAGTGACCCCATCACGCCAAGCCATCTGCTGCAGCAGCGTCAAGGAATTTCCCTGCCTCCTGGTGAATTTCACGAAGCAGACATACACTCCCGCAAACAGTGGTGAAGAGGCCAGCTCCTTGCAAATCATTTCTGGACCAGATGGTTGCGCGAGTATCTACCCCTGCTCCAAGAACGCAAGAAGTGGATACTTAAATGAAGAAATTTGGCAGTTAACGACCTCGTCCTCTTAGTTACCGAGAACGCTCCACGGGGTCATTGGCCACTCGGCCGAGTGACGAAAGTATTTCCAGGAAAGGATGGTTTAGTTCGCACAGCTGAAGTCAAGACCAAGAGTTCCACACTGGTGCGCCAAATTTCGAAGTTGTGCCATCTGGAGGAGTCGAATTAGCCATAAACATTTACAGTGTTTGCGCGTTTTGGACACTGAACTTTTAACGAACTGCTAGGATCTGAATAGTTTTGTTGAACGTACGCTTTAGTTTTAGCTAGTTCAAAGGGGGGAGCATGTTGAGGCCCGCGCTCAACCCTTTTATGGACAGCTGTTTCTCGCAGCGGACATCCGGGCATAGATGCTCGAAAAAAGGAGACTGTTGTTTTTGTTACTTCCCGCGTGTGCATGCGGTCTAGTGAATTTGTATTTTTCTGGAACCTTTTCCTTATATTTGTCCGCCTCCGGATTCCCTTTCGCCAAACGTCGATAATCGGTAGGCTCTGTTGTTTTATCGTGGCATTTTAGTTTGCTTATTGTTGTTATGTTTAATCGGTTCGTCGCTACTTTCGAAACCCTAGCGGCTTTGTAATGTTAGCAATTGATGTATTATTTTCAGAATAAAACGAGGACTTTGTGAAGGATTGGACTCGTCACCTTCCTATCGACTTTTGGGATAGGCTTCACCAAGAACGCCTATTCAAAGGCACTATGAAAGCGCCTCATGGACCTCTTCACAGCCCAGAGCCGCTCACTCCCGCAGTTTCATGGCGATCCACCCCTTGAGTATCATCTCTTGGAGCTCTGGAGGAAGGGCTTGAATTCGTTTGGTGATGTCAATTTTTGCTACTTCCGCAGCTGCTATTTTACATCGGTTGACAATTCTTCAGCAGGAAATAATACTAGCGCACTTTGTGCAATATACTTTGCCCACATTTCTTCAACATGGTGCATTTCTGTTTGTGTTCTGTTGCATACACACACAACAACCATAGGAGTTCTGGTCGCACCTGCTATCACACTGCAAATCGCCAAATCGAGGCGACCATGGTCACCTCGTTTTGGCAATTTGCGGTTGTGTGATAGCAGCTGCGCCAGAACTTCTATGGTACTTGTGTGTACACATTCCACTACAAAACCGTCTCTCAGATTTTTGACACTTGCATTTGTTCTTTTTTAACAATAGATAAAAGTCAGAGGAAACAAATCATCAGCACTTCCTTTGAAAAAATTATGATTATTCGAAAACGGAAAAAGAAAATGAAAATCGCAGACACTATCTGAAACTATCTGACTTGACTATTTGACCAAATTGATTCAGGGGCTGCCGACTTGGGGTTAACGCTTAACTTTACGCTTAACTTTCCGAAATTTACTTTCTGAGAAAAAAATAGAAAAATATATTTTTGCAGCATCTTACCCGAAATAGGATTATAATGCCTAAACGTCCATGTTGATGTTTACCAGAGTGGGATCATCTTGCAAAAACAATAGGCAATAGGCGATATGCAGAAAGCCAAATCTTTATGCGGGACACAGCGGTAATACACTGTATCTTATGGTCGGATACAAATCAGAATTATCAGAGCTTTGTTAATTCAAAATTATTGTTTATAGGCGATAGACCGAGAAAACTAAAAGCCCCTGAGGCTGCTGCATGGCCACCACCAATAGCTCGAAAGCCAAGAACTGATGCACGATTTATCGCGAACACGCTGCTTTTTTCCGTCGTTGGAAATGCAAGGTTAGTTTTGTGCACTGGACAGCTTTCGTTCTGCCATTGAAACAACCAAGTGGAATCAAGCTGTTTTTACTTCCTTGACAAAAGCGACAAGTCAACGATTCATTGATCTTCTCCTGCAGTCAGCTACACCATTTACTAGGTGTGGTATGTGCCACTCTTGTTGGCCTATCCCTTCAGTTTCACTGTTATTTGCCATGTGTGGTTAGTACCACACTTGTTGGCCTACCCTTCCAGTTTCACTGCTATTTACCATTTGTGGTATGCGCCACTATTGTTGACTCTTCCCCTTAGTTAAACTGCTATTTACCAGGTGTGGTAAGCACCAATCTTGTTGGCTTACCCCTTTAGTTTCACTGCTATTTGACAGGTGTGGTATGTGCCACTCTTGTTAGATTATCACAGTAGTGTAACTGCTATTTACAGCTGTGGCATATGGCACTCTTGTTGGCTCTTCCCTTTAGTCTTACTGCTATTTACCAGGTGTGGTATGTGCCCCTCTTGTTGACTCTTCCCTTTAGTTTCACAGCTATTTACCAGGTGTGGCATGCACAACTTTTGTTGTCTCTTACCTTTAGTTTCACTGCTATTTACCAGGTGTGGTATGTGCAACTCCTGTTGGCTCTTCGCTTTAGTTTCGCTGCCATTTACTAGCTGTGGCATATGGCACTCTTGTTGCCTCTTCCCTTTGGTCCTACTGCTATTTACCAGGTGTGGTATGTTCCCCTCTTGTTGGCTCTTCCCTTTAGTTTCACTGCCATTTACCAGGTGTGGTATGCGCCACTCTTGTTGGCTTTTCCCTTCCGTTCCACTGCTATTTACCAGGTGTGGCATGTGCCACTCTTGTTGGCTTATCCATTAAGTTTCACTGTTATTTACCAGTGTGGTATGTGCCACTCTTGTTGGCTCTTCCCTTCCGTTTCACTGCTATTTACTAGGTGTGGTATGTGCCACTCTTGTTGTCTTATCCCTTTAGTTTCACTGCTATTTACCAGCTGTGGCATGCACCACTCTTGCTGGCTTCTCCCTTTAGTTCACTGCCATTTACCAGGTGTGGTATGCACCACTCTTGTTGGCTTATCCCTTTGGTTTCACTGCTATTCACCAGCTGTGGCATGCACCACTCTCGTTGGCTTCTCCCTTTAGTTCACTGCCATTTACCAGGTGTGGTATGCACCACTTTTGTTGGCTTCTCCCTTTAAGTTTCACTGTCATTTACCAGGTGCGGTATGTGCCACTCTTGTTGGCTTCTCCCTTTAGTTTCACTGCTATTTAGCAGGTGTGGTATTCGCCACTTTTAAACAAATGCCATCTTATCTTCAGGCATGTATTTTCCTTTTTTAACCCCCCCCCCCCCCACAAAACGAAGTTCGTTTTACTGAAGATAAGGTGTGTATTTGTTTAATTCCGGGGTTACTACTAAGGAAAGAGGAGGGGTAATCAATTTTCGACAACCACCTGTCATTGTAACCAAAAAGTTTTGGCTACCAAGCGTTGTATACTTGTTATTAAGGCAACTAATGATCTTCTCACATCACAAACACTTCATCCACTAAAACCACGAGTGTAAAAAATGATGAACGCGTCACGCTTGGCGTTGTGTGATGTTGTGCGGTTTGTGTCACGCGTAGCATTGCGTGACAGGGCACAAAAAGGGACAAAACCCTAGACGAGGGGTGCTCGGTTGGCTGTTCATTGCCTGGTCCCGGCCAGGACTTTCTGCCGCTGACAAGGCGGCTGTCAGATCCCATTTCACCTCTGGGAGTGAGGTTTCAAATCCCGGGGGGATTTCTGAGCACCCCCCTGTTACCAGTAAGGCCCAGGCGGGCTCAGGGTACTGTCCCACTGGAAGGACTTTCCCCTATACCCGGTAATTCACCATCCGCACAAGCCTTTAGCAGGTATCAGAAAGTGGCCAACTGTCACCTCACAGAGCTTCACCAGAATATGTGAACTAACAAGTTAATGTCAAGTTCGCTTGTATATTACCATCAATCTGGCATTTCCTTCTATTGTGGTGTTCTTTCTCTGTACCTTGCCAAAAAATCCCCAATATTTGGGTACATATGCATGCGCTTTGGGGGCACGGATGATGTAAGAATAAATTAAAGAGTGGCAAATCTTTGATAACTCACATGTAAACAGCTTCTGAAGCCCAAAATGCTTCTGCTTTTCCACAAGATTTTTTTGTATTTACAAGGAACTTTCAACACCCGTTTGGCAGAATGAGGTCAGATAAATAACACAGGAAGTTGTCGAGGCAATGTGTGCGGTGGAAAAAATAAAAACAGGCTCTGATCGAGTCAATTTTCAAGAAAGATCAAATCGACACTTCGATAAATCGCTTTGATCAAATCGTGTTGTTCCACAGTGTTCTTCTCTTTGAAACGATTCACCAACTTCTGTGGAGCGAATGGAAGAAGCCCCTTTTTGCGACAGATGTGAACAGTTTATTAAAGTTACTGTTTGTAGAAAATGCGTGCTATGCAGGCGGAATGGATTATGCTTTACGTGTTATAAAAATGGAGCATTTTTTAGGCGACCCTTTTTTCGATGAAAGCGACTACGATGAGATATAAAAAAATTCAACTTGTTTTGCACGAGCTTAAGTCAACCCAATTAGAGATTTGAATACCTGCTACGCAATTAGAGTTTGCATTCTTGTCATTAAAGCAACTCAATTATTTTCTCGTAATTATACAAAGTTGACGATGGCTGCTATGGAAATTGGTCCAACAACGTGGCAGAATTTAGAACAAGAACTTGCGGAAATTGATCAAGAAACATTTGCAGTATTTTTAGAACAATTAGAAAACGCACTTGCAGCTCAAAAGATTGTTCAGAATGTGCTTGATGAGTGGAAGACCAAGAGTGTTAAACCAAACCTCTACTTCCTAAACCATACCAACCAGGAGCGCCCCCAAGGCAAAAAAGGGCAAGAGAAATGAATAACATCCTGAACATGTTTGATCCCAATCCCTGCCCAGAAAGTGAAATCGAGGGAGATCTACCAACTAAACCTTGCTCAACTCTTTAATATAGAACCAGAGGTTGAGGGAAGAACGGAAGAAGGGCATCATTTCATTAGATGGACGATTGACCAAGGACAGGGAAAATCCCTCACAGATTATTTTATGGATAAGATTCGAGAGAGGGTAAACACATCCTTGTA
The DNA here is from genome assembly GCA_947652115.1 of Blastomussa wellsi. Lineage (NCBI taxonomy): Eukaryota > Metazoa > Cnidaria > Anthozoa > Scleractinia > Plerogyridae > Blastomussa > Blastomussa wellsi. Next base: position 10,936,281 of record OX393568.1, on the reverse strand, counting down.
TCTGAGGCACAACTATTCTTTTTGGTTGCAAAACATCGAGGATGGAACCCTCATCTTATTTTATAAGAACTCCGGGGGTTGCCTTGGATTAACAAACTGTCTGAAGCCGAAAACTGGTTGAATAAAAAGGAGGAGGCGCGACTGCAAATTGATAACATCGAAAGACCAGACACAAAGTGGGTGTTCAGGGGCTATTCTGATGTCTATGTGAAGGTTGTGCTTGACCGCAAGCTTTTGTTAGTCACAGGCCCCTTGCCAGACTGGCTGCGCAACCTTGCTCGTGGGCGTGCTGGTCCAATGGTGGCGCTGGATACCTACCGTGATAATTTGTGTCTCTGGCGCTGCATTGCTGTGCACAGAGGAGCCCGGCTTGATCGAAGTACAGTAGCAGCTCGTGAGCTTGGCAAAAGTTTATTCAAACTCAAAACTGCACCAAACAACTGTCCAAAAACGTCTCTTGATGAATTAGATAAGGTCGAAAAAATAAATAAGGGGGTCAGATTTTCAGATTGGCTCAGCATCAAGGTTTATGAGCCTGAGCGGGGAGAAGACAACGAAGTGGTTTGGCATCTTAGAAGAAACCCGCCGGCCAAGCTGACAAACATTCTGACAACTGGCATTTACAAGGGGCATGCCTTTGTCATAAAAGACATAGCAAAGCTTGCGAAAATGTATGCATGTGTTCATTGCCATGCGAGATTCACAACAGCATGCCCAAAGGTGTGCGCAAGGGAAGACGGTAATCGATTGCCCAGGCAAAAAAGTTGAGGCCCCGCAGAAAGCTTTTGAGAAGGCTTTCTATCCAAAACATTATGCTTCGCAAGAATCGTTTTGGTGGCTTGACCATGAAGCCAAGTGGCGGAAAATTCACATTCACCACGCAATGTGTGGTCACGGAGGTGAGAGGTGGGTTGAGAAAGCACCTGTAGATGGCTACATCGAGGGCAGGTGTATAAGCTGGAAAACTACAAGCCAATCAGGCGACCGTTTCAGGTTGGAATCGCTGTCTATCAGCTGGCAAAGCTGCGGATGCTGGAATTCTATTTCGATTTTGTCAACAGGTATTTCAACAGAAGAGATTTTGAGCTTATCCAGATGGACACAGACAGAAACTGCATGGCTATCTCCGGTGAGCGGCTCGAGGACCTCGTCAGGAGGGAGCTGCAAGCGGAATTCGAGAAACAAAAGGAACAGTGGCTGGCTTGGGACAAATGGAGCGGCCGCATCCCCGGGCTCTTCAATCTCGAGTGCGAGGTCGGCCGGATGATTGCGCTCTGCTCAAAGTGTTATTTCGTTGATGAACCGTAGGGCAAAAAAAGAAGTTCAGCACGAAAAGGATGTTGAAGAAGCAAAACGAGATAACCTGGCAGCGTTTCAAGGCAGCTTTGGAAGGTAGCAAGGACATGGCAACTAACAGAGGTTTCAGGATGCGGGACGGACGGATGGTCACTTATGAGCAGCAGAAACTGGGGCTGAGCCCTTTTTACGACAAAAGGTGGGTGTTGCCCGACGGTAGACACTGAACCAATCGAATTTCACATTTAGTTTGCGTCAGAAGGAGGAAGAGTGGTGTTTGACGGGACAACCAGCAGTTCTTCACGCACAAAGCCTCGTTTGGGCCCATCGTGTAGAGAACAGGCACATTTGGTTTCGTAACAGACCTTTCAAGAGTATATACTTTCAAAGACCAGATCGGACCTGTGGCCCTTCTTACGCCTTTTTCAAGCTCACCAGGTTGGTAGAGATAGCGAACATTAACCAGGGAGGGGAGCTTTTTCTCGTTCACCCCACCAGGCCTTGAATTGAGGGCTTTGCAGAAACAGTTTTTTCTTTGATTGCTTCAGCAGGTTTTTTTCCGCGTCAGCAGGGTGACTTCATTGTTGAAAGACAAAACAACTTCAGGAAGCCTTTTCACCCACACAGTTGACCGCTGGCCCTCAGGGAGTCGCATTTCCACGGCGTACTGGTGCCCGAACAAGCGCTCGGCAAGGGTGCGGTTGAAAGAAATAGAAATCAGAGAACTTGGGCTCTCTGGAAAATATCATTCGTTCTTCAGGATGTGCCTGGTTGTAGAGTTTGAAGGCGTAAACAGTGTTGGTGAAGTTCTGCTTGGCCTCCTCCTTTATTTGCACGTTTGTCGCAATCCACTCGAGAAGTTTGGTGCGGTCACGTGTGTATTTTGCATACGCAGCTTGATACGCCTCGAGAGCTTTATCGTAGCGCACATTTTCTTCTTACACTGCTTTGTCACTGCCCCTAAAAGCCGCTGCGTTCAACATCGCGATACTTGCCATGCTTCGAGATTTGTTCATTTATCTTTGCCTGAATGCAGCGAAGCGTAATGAAACAAAAGATAAATGGTTTCTTGAATTCCCAAGCGCAGGTGCCTTTGTCGGCAGTGTGTTTTAAGTGCCGGCATGAGATTATGAGAAGAAAGTGTGATAAGTAAAGTAGCAAGTATATATTCGCTGAACGGTAAACAAGTTTCATTGTGGATTTTTACTAGCGGACAGTTAAATTCTTAGCTCATTCTTCCTATCTCGTTTGCATGGCGCGGGGCCGTCGTGGTCGCCCTGCTTCAGTTCGTTCTTGTGTTTCGAGAGTCAATGCGGACATTGAAGACCCTGTTGCCCGGCCGTCCAGAACAAGAGAACATCGAAGTTCAGGCTGTCATAGTTCTCGATCACATGTTGCAGCTTCAAGCGGTTCTGGCCGTAGTTCTTCGCCTTCGCGAAGGAGTGCCCGTGAGCGTTTGCACCGTAGAAGTCGTTCCGCCTCTCGCAGCTCTGAGTCCCCAACTTGGGCGAAGGAAATCTTAAAGGCACTGGAGGCGAAGACGGAGGAGGTCAAGGAACAGCTCGACTCGCTAAAACGCAAGTCTGCAGAGGAAGAGCCCGAGTTCAATTATAAGAGTAATAAGAAACAGTTCAAGTTCAACACTGACGTCAAGATTAAGTTTAATCAGACTTTAGAGCGGGCTGGGGCGGATGACGCGATCACTAAGATTGGCAACGAAGGTATGTCACTCCTTGATAACAAAAATAAGCTTATTTCTATTGACGACCGGGATGGCTGGGACATGGTAGAATATTTTGAGGCGGACCCGCTCACTAAAAATGACAAAGAAGAAAAAGAAACTTTGTGTTGCGTGCAAGGAAGCAGAGAGGTCTCGGGAGAAGCAAAATTGAAAAAATAACCTGCAAAGCAACATGGGGTCTAGTTTTAAGTCTCAGTCTACATCTTCCAAAAGCGGTCCCAGTGTAAATTTTGGCCTGTCACATAGAATTGTGGATTTTCGCCCGGATGTCGGTCAGCTTTTGGTTAATCCTGTACCCGAGAAAAAAGCTTCTGTTTATCGCTGCTTTGGTTGCGGAAAAGCAGGTCATTTCATCAAGGATTGTAAAGTTTCCTCTTCCGCTAAATGACTAGCTGACTCTCATTTTGACGAATTTTCGGAGCGCGGCGAGGCTGAAATTGACACAAACATTTCCTTAGTAGGCCGCTTGCACAAGTTTCTGCATGTTTGGCGTTCTATTGGGGTCTCTTCTTTTGTTCTTAGTGTCATTGAGAGCGATTGTAAGTTACCATTTGTTTCAATTCCAGTGAAGTATTTCTTTAGTAATCATAAAAGCGCTGTTGATAATAGAGCTTTTGTTTGCGAGGCTATCGAGCAGTTGTTGTTGGCTGGTAGCACAGTGGAAGTCAAGCGTGACCAAGTTCATGTTTGCAGTCCCTTAGGTGTAGTTCCTAAAAAGAACGGCAAACTTCGATTGATTCTTGACCTTCGCTTTCTTAACAAGCACCTAGCCAAGCGTAACTTTATGTTCGAAGACCTCCGAGTCGTGGCGGAAATTCTTGAGCCAGATGATTGGTTTTTTACTTTCGATCTTCATAATGGCTACCATCATGTTGACATTTCTCAAGACCATTGGAAGTATTTGGCTTTTTCGTTTACTTTCGATGGTAAGCCACGCTATTTTTTGTTTTGTTCGCTCCCTTTTGGTTTAAGTACGTTTCCTTACGTTTTCACCAAATTGCTGAGACCAGTTGTTGCACACTGGCGGTTGCAAGGCATTAGGATTTCTGTTTATTTGGATGATGGTATCGGCGCCGATTCAAGTAAAGCTTCGTGTTCTCAGGACGCGCAACTAGTGCGAGGTGATCTTGATCGCCTTGGCCTCTTAGTGAATGAGGAAAAGATTTTGAACCGTGCTAAAAAGGGGAGCACTTAGGCTTGATTTTGGACCTTACCAAAGGAGAATTTAGTATCCCACCAGGCAAGATTGATCACCTGTTTAATCTGGTTTCACTGCTTCTTGACGATGTCTCACCCACGGCTGGGGATGTGTCTCGTATTACGGGTACCCTTATTTCTATGGAGCTCGCGTTGGGTCCAGTTGTACGTTTGCGCACCCGGGTCTTGTACGCAGTCCTTAATAGCGTTCATAGCCTTAGCTGCAAGGTGGCTTTAACTTGTGAAGCTGTAGAGGAACTTAATTTTTGGAGAGGTAATTTCTTTCGTTTGTGTGGCAAACCAATCTTGAAGCCCTCCCCGAAGATAGACTTTTGTCTTACTCTGATGCCAGCAATGTGGGTTGGGCGGGATTGTGCAATTTGGTACGCACATCGCTAGAGGGAACTGGTTGGGTTCCGAGGCCCTATGCAGCTCTTCTTTCCGCGAGATTTGTGCTATTAGATTTGTTCTTCAGTCGTTTTCCAGTCTTTTGGTGGGCAAGGAGTGCAAGCATAGATCTGACAATCAGAGCGTCTGCAGTATTTTGTCCGTCGGCAGTAGTAAACCTCACTTGCAAAAAGAAGCGGTTGCCATTTACAGTTTGTGTCATGAAGAGGGTATTCGCTTTTCTGCGGAGTGGATACCTCGCCACTTTAATTTCATAGCTGATTATTGGTCGAAAGTTGTCGACACCGATGATTGAATGCTCAACCCTGTCCATTTTCGCCAGCTTGATGTTCTGTGGGGACCCCACACCGTAGATCGTTTTGCGAGTCATAATTCTTTCCAGTTGCCCAGGTTTTGTTCCCGATGGTGGTGTCCTGGGACCGAAGCTGTTGATGCTTTTACCGTCAGCTGGGGAGGGGAAAACAATTGGTTGGCCCCCCAGTCTTCCTTATTCCCAGGGTTATCAGTCACATGAAAGTGGGTAAGGAACAGGGCACTCTCATTATCCCCTTTTGGCAATCTGCTCATTGGTGGCCGTTGGTGTCTCGAAGCCCCGGGGTTTTCCACTCTTTTGTTCTTGACTGTCTACTTTTCTCCCTGGATCAGCAGTATTCCCTCGTGTAGGGTACTTGCTTTGAGAATTGTATTTCCTTAGTTTTGCCTTAGAACGTTTTTCGGGTATTAGATGAGTACCTTGAACGAGTTGTTCAGCCTAATTATTTGCTTTTGTTTTGTCTGAGCCTCTTTGGCCTTGGTGTGGGCCTTTGCTATGTGCAAGTCAGTGGACTTGGAACTGTACTAGTGCGCACGAGTTGTGCAGCTGAAGCAAGCCGAGAGGGCAGTGCCGACACAGTAGTGTGTTCATTTTAGAGTCAAGTGGACTCCTATCCGTTGTGTGGATTTGCTTACCAGTTGACGCCGAGTGGGCCAAGCCTCCATGTGTTGGAGTGCGTACTGGTGCTGTGTTAACTTGCCATGTGGGCAGCTTCACTGCAGACGATGGGTATCTTGCGCGCTTAGTGCTGTGTAGCAATTGGATGTTGTTCCAGTTTTTAAAGTGCCATGTCTTGGACATTGCTGATTTTCACTTTAGGCTTGTCGCCTTACCAACGGAGCAACGTGGAGATTCAGAGGCTTGTAGAACTGTTAAAGACTGTCATACTTAATGACTGTGCCGCTTCAACCGTGTCTTCATATGCAGGGGCAGCCAATCGATGGATTGACTGGTGCAAATCTTACTCGTTTCGTCCTTTACAGTGTAACCCAACTGCGGTTGCTCTCTACTTAACAAGTCTTTCAGACCGTGGTTTATCTCGCTCGTCAATCCTTGCAGCAGCTTATGGCATTGCGTAGCTACATAAGAAACTTGGATGTCCTAATCCTGTTGACGATCCGCTCATTTCTCAGACCTTGGCTGGTTTTAAACGCCTCCTGGCTGGCCCATCCAAGAAAAAGCAGCCTATTGAATCTCATCACATCAAGGCGCTGATTCGTTCCCATGGTCACCCTCGTACTTCTCTGCCGAAGTTACAAATGGTGTCGCTGATTGCGCTTGGTTTTTGTGCCTTCCTACGTTGGTCAGAGCTGCATGACTTTCGTGCCTGTGACCTAAAGTTTTGCACCACCCACATGTCTGTTTTCCTAGACAGACGTAAGAACGATCAATTCTGTCAGGGATCTGTGGTTCAAGTTGCTTGTTTACCTTCTAGCTCTCTTCCAGTGAAACTGTTAGAGTTATTCCTTGAGCGCGGAGAGCATCAACCATTTCAGTCATTATTTTGTCTCTGCCAGAAATTGGGTATGGGTACAAGCTGCGACAAGCTCCCCTGTCATATTCTCAGGCATGGGGACAGTTTCGCCATATGATTTAAGAACTTGGTTTAGACTCAAACGAATTTGGTTTACATAGCCCTCGTTCAGGTGGTGCTTCCCAAGCAGCACGCAGCGGAGTTTCTGGGAGAGCATGGCGTAGACATGGTGGTTGGTGCAGTATCCAAGCCGCAGATGGTTATGTCCATGAATCTTTGGAAAATACCCTTGTGGTATCTAGAAATTTGGCTCTTTAATTTTCAGTATGTCTTTTGATTGATAAACGTTGCGCGACTTATGTTGTATGCAGCAGTATGGAGAGATTTGCATTTGCCCTATTAATTCTGATGGCTTAACGATGTTTGCTTAATGAACTTTGCCTTATCTCGTATCCTTCTATGCTTTTGCCACTGATTGTGAATTGTCTGCTTATCCCGCACCGTATTTCTGTTGTCAGCTTTTTGGGTGCGGGGAATTCAAGAATTGTTCATTTATCTTTGCCTGAATGCAGCAAAGCGTAATGAAACAAAAGATAAATGGTTTCTTGAATTCCCAAGCGCAGGTGCATTTGTCGGCAGTGTGTTTCAAGTGCCGGCATGAGATTATGAGAAGAAAGTGTGATAGGTAAAGTAGCAAGTATATATTCGCTGAACGGTAAACAAGTTTCATTGTGGATTTTTACTAACGGACAGTTAAATTTGTTCTTTTTGATTGAAATCCTGTAATCCTTTTCCTCGTAATGATTTTAGTTGTTTTTCCTAATAATTGTCAGTTATTATAAGTGGTTTTGTTTATTCAATTTACTTTGGCCGCATCAAACGTATACAGTTTGTTTGATTATTCTGGTTAGTTCAATAAATGGGCTAAGAATTGTCTGCTTATCCCGCACCGCATTTCTGTTGTCAGCTTTTTGGGTGTGGGGAATTCAAGAATATATATTATCAGAGGTATTTTCAAATACAGAATTTTAGGCATTGGTGGGAAGGATTTTCTGGTCCTCAAGATACTGTTTGAGCGCAGTGCTCCCCGCCATTACAGCTGTGAACATTACATAGTTTTCAATAGAATTAGAAAGATCGCCTGTAAAACTTTTCTTGAACATTTTTTTGGCAACCCAGCCTATGCCAGCAGCGAGTCCGGTAAGGGTGGCGGCATCCATGACTGTTTTCACGAGCTTGTTGTCGGACATGTTGGTTATAGAGAAGAGAAAAAAATATTTAATTGAAATTATTCCTCGCCTTCTTCTTCCTCAAATACTTCTTTGAAATGATCAGGATTTTTGGCAATCCAAAAGATAGTTTTAAGGCAATTGTACATGAATGTCCCCCAAATCAAGCCAATGCCTTAAACGGCTGCGATGCTTATCGCTAAGTGTTGGAAGTCTGGTACTTTCCACATTTTGTTATATAACATCATAAAATAAATTCAAATGAATTTCATCTCTGGCTAATCCATTGGGTGAATTTCTTTTTTGGGCTGCGGTATTCTTGTTGGCTGCGGAGATGCTTGCATCCTCACCTGTGGCGCAGGTTCCGGTGCAGTCGTTACAAGCGCAGAACCAATTGCAATGATAGAGATCCATTGGGTTGTGCTGAGACCATTTGAAACTTTGGAATCAGCTGCAGCGGCCTCTGGTGCGGTATCTGGAACCGGCTCAGGAGCAGGCACAGATTTTTTTTCATTCGCTCTTTCAATTATGGCAGAAGCCTCAATAAGCTTTTTTTTCTGTGCTTCGCGGGCCTTCCGAGTTCTTTCAGCAACCATTCTGCCAGCAGCAACTGGCTTGGGATTTTTTGTTGGCCTTGTGGTTGGAGTTGGGGTTGTGGCTTGCTGTGTGATCTCGCTTTGCGAATGTGTGCTCTCAGGTTGTTCGGTCGACATTGTACAAAGGTATTGTTGAGCAAATATAATAATGCAAAGCAAATATTCAATAATGCAAAGTAGTTAACAATGTCAACTGTTTTCACAAGTAAAAACAACGGGTTTTCGCGCCTTTACGACAGGAAACTCACGCAGAGTTATACTACCTCGCAAGATTGTTTAACTTGTCCCGTCAAATACCGCAGCCAATCACATCGCGTGTAGTGACAGATGCCTGCCAAACAATCTGGCAAAATTATTTTCTAGACGCTTGAAAGAGCAACGGCAACCCGCTTCTCTTCGGAGATAGCTTGGCGAAGAATTGTGTTCTGTCGTACCAGGTCAGGGCCAACAAGTCCACAGATGTGTCCAAAAGTAGCTCTGCTCACTTTGAAGTGCTCGCACCACAGATGATCTTGGTAACGATTTACAACGAGCTGTTCAAACCAAAACTTCGAAACCTACACAAGAGGCTCAAAATCTGAGAAACAGAATTGAGCAAACTCAAGCAAGGATTGATGGGTTACAAGATGAACATAGTTCGAATGTTGAAAGTGAGGCAGAAGTGCGGAGACAGCAGCAACTGATAAAAAATCTTAAAACACATTTTGAAAATGCAAAAAAGAGGTGGCAGCTCTTGAAAAACAAGCAAAAAGTAAAGCCAAAGAACAAACCTGGATCGACCAACTCAAGGCAAGCCTCGTGGCCAAAGAGAGCGAAAGAAAAACCATGGAAAAAAGGCTCAACGAAACAAGAACATTGGATGAACTGCGTGAGCAAGAATCCGACCTTCAACGAGAAAATGATGAAGATCAGAAAACCATCAACAATGAGAACACCTCACCCTCTGACAAAGAAGCCGCGGAAGGAAGAGTTGTGGAAAGATCAGAGGAGCTCGCGCGGTTGCAAACGCAGATTGAGGAAAGAGAAAGAGCGCTTCCACTTTGTGAAAGGGTCAAAGAGATCTTCAAAAAATATGGCGTGACAGTCACAGCAATCTTTCTTGCTGCTGGTGTCACGATTGGTGCCGTTATTGGCGCCATCAACAACTCTTTGAAGGCCACCGGCAAAGTGTTGGGAAAAGGTCTGAAAGATATTGGCTCTAAGGTTGCAACTGCTCTGCCAGGTCTCATTGGCTCGATTGTGAGTTTCCTCTTCAACGCCGCTGGCCAGGCCATCGGTTTTCTCGCTAAGCACACCTGGCTGCTGATTTTGGCTGTTGTGGCCTTTCTGGTCGAGACCTATATCAAGAAGCAGCGTTAACGAAATGACAAGAATGCCAAACCCGAAACTCCAACTGCACCAAAAGCAACAGCTACCGGTATTTTGTTCACATCAGGTGACTCACTTCCGGAGCCAAATGTTGGCATTGGTTCAGACGCTGGCTGTTTTTTGCTGCCTTCGGATTTGAAGGGTGACTGTTTGGCGGGTTAATTTTCGATTTCCGGCCATCCATTAGCTGAAGCGCTGCTTTTTTGTGCTTTTGTTTACCCCATCATTGACCCCCAGCTTCATACCTGGTGGCACTTGTTTGAGCTGGTTGTTGTAGCCAACCGTGCTCTCTGTGTTAATTACCATCCGCACGGGCATCAGCCAGGACCCCGGGCACACAGCAAGGTTGAGCCTCACCTTTGCCTCATCTACGGCAAATTGGTATCTTTGAACTGACTAGGCCAGATCCGTTTGCCTTATCGCGTCTTCAACCAAGACAAGGAACTCAATTTGGGCCTCCTTTGCGCACCCCCCATTGCCCAGGATGCTGCTTCTCACGTTAACTTGCACGCCCAGGACACAGTAAACGAACGCCTCCGTGGACTAGTTTATTTGCGACAAACGTGCCTGGGTCAAACCTGATGAGGTTTTGGGCGCGAACGAATTGAATTGCTCTTCCGCGGCGTCGTTTCTTATGAAGCATACTGAAATTCCCTGACGCCTTAGGGTCTTCGTCATTCAATTTTGCTTTTGCCGATGGATAGGGCATGTCCCGTATGGAAGGGTCGTGGCAATAAATGTAAACGCTTCCCAGCCCGTGGTTTGCACCGTACCTGAAGCAGAAATCAGTTGACGGGTGAACACCGAACTCTGCGCACAATTTTTTGTGAGAAGCTACGTCGTAATGGTTGTTAATCTGACTGAATGTTGGGTCACTCGGCAATGCGCTGAAGCTTTGGATGCCTCCGAGCTGATACAAGATGTGCCGAACCGTGAAGTACATGTGGAAGATGCAAAAAGCCCGCACCTGCGGCGGCAGATTCAGCGTTGTGTGATATTTGTCAAGTACTTCACGAGAGATTCCGCAATCTGTTGTCGTGCACCACACTGCAAAGTTCAGCTGCTGTGCCCAGAAAGATAGATTATGCCCCGCAAGCCATTTTTTTTTGCGGGCTTTGATGTTTCAAACTTTATCTGTTCCTCTTGAAATATCTCTCTGACCTTTGTTGTAAAATACTGGTCAGGCATTACATAAATATGTATTGAGTTGTTGAATTTTAAGTTGTTCGCTTTATAACTCGTGGCACAACTTAAGAGAAACGGGGAAAGTGTTTTATGAAAAGAAAGGGCAGAATAAACAAGACTAAAATCTTTTGCTACCTGGCAACTATGATCTCAAAAGTATCCAAAACTTTTTCAACGAAGGTTTCAATGAAAAAATATTTTCTGCAACGAGGGGTACATTCGGGAGAACAGTAATCATTGCCCCAAACAAACACAAAATTGGCACAGAATTTGGTTTGAGTGACAGTTTGAAATTTTTTCTTGATAAAAACAGCAATAATCTTGTTTACTCGCAAATTGTTCTTGATGGTGTAAAAACAGAGAACTTTTATTTTATCCACTGGGATTTAGTGGACAGAGAGCAGAACCTTTTCAACGGCAAACACTCAAGCGTTCTTGCGAGCTTTGACATTAAAGGAAAGCCTTATGAAAAAGTTTTATATCAGAGCGGGGAGCAACATGGTCTGAAGGACACAAATACAGGCAAAGTGTCTTGTTTGAACATCTCGGTAAAAAATTAAAATGGCGAACTGTTTGACTTTCACGGGTACCCAATTCATTTTATTTTAGAGATAAATTGAAATGTTGTAATATACCATGTCTTTAGTGAATGTCTTGCCAAGGGCACCACCTGATAATATTTTTCCAGAGCTACCCATCTCAAGAACCCCAGAAAATTTCCGGCTAAACTAAAGAAATAGCTGATGAGGCCGAACATTACAGGCTTGTGTTGAAAAAATATAAAAAAACTTGGAAAGTGATTCACTATTCCGTGGTCTCTCTTGGCGCTGTCTTCTGGGGCCGTTGCAACTTCACTCACTGGTGTCGGAATTGTGGTCGGAGCGCCTATAGCAGGAATAGCAGCCCTTTCAGGTTTTGCTTCCACAGGCGTGTCAGTTATTAACAAGAAGCTTGAAAGGAAAGTTAATAAACGCACGAAAATTCAAGCTGTGGCACTTGAAAAGCGTGACTCAATAAATAGCTCTGTCTCTCAAGCTCTTGATGATAACAATGTTTCCCACTCAGAATTCAAACAAATAACATGTGAAAAGCAGAAATATCGTGAAATCAAAGAGACTATGATCAAACTTCGCTAAAAAACAGACCAATTTACGCCAGCAGGATCTTGAAAAGATAAAAAACCAGATTCGCCAAGAGTTTGGAAAAAAACTGGCGGTGTCCAGCACAAATTTGAACTAAACTTTGAGAGAAAAAACACAAAAATCTCTCTGAGTGTTATAAAAATTAGATAACGCAGGATTTCAAACCCCGCTCCCAGAGGTAAAATGGGATCTGACAGCCGCCTTGTCAGCGGCGGGAAAGTCCTGGCCAGAGAGAGGTCACTTCTGGAATTCCCTCATTACTGTTTTGCTCTTGTGAAGCTGGAAAATCAAGGTGCAAGGAAGTAGGGTGAAACCCTTTGCATTTCTTGCAAATCTTTCTCCCACGACAATCCTTCTTCATGTGACCATACTTTAAGCATCCTAAGCAGATACCACTTGATCTTACAAACTCTATCTTTTCCGTCTGAGACATCTTGGCGAACTTCTCACATTCATCAAGGTTATGTGCCTCCTTGCACAACAAGCAGTGATCTGCCTTCTTTCTGCCTTCTTTCCTTTCACGAGAGCTGTCCTTCACTCCTTCAGCTTCTGTTGTAAAGCTTCCAGCGCCTAATGATTTATTCCTGTTATTGCTAGTAAACCTTCCTCTCCTTTGCAACTCTTCTTTCTTTTCTCCTTCTTTGGTTTTCGATAAGGTGACTGGGTTACAGGAAATTCTGGATTTCTTCTTTAAGAATTCGCAAAAGGCTGAAAAAGGTGGATGGGCTGCGGAACATGTGGTCCTCGCACTCACATCACAAGAAACTTGCCCTTCCTTGTTGAGCCAGCGATCTACTTCTTGAGTCCAGCGTTCAGCCAGGTGGCATGGGAGTTTGCGGAGCATTTTCTGGTTTTCCTCGGGATCGTTAAGGGCCTTCAAATACTTAATTTCCTTCATTGATGACTGACAGTGAAGGAGAAAGTCAGAGAACTTTCTCAGGCTTGTTCCTTCGTTAGGTTGAATTTTTGGCCATTCGTTTATCTTCTTGTGATAAGCATTGGCTGCAAGAAAGGAATTTCCAAATCAGTCTGACAAGATCTTTCTGGCCTCACGGTGGGCGTGTTCGCTGTCCAGGTCAAGAAGGCCACAAATTGCTTCTTGGGCTTCGCCGGTAGTGTACCTTCCAAGGTGCAGGGCGACGTTTCATAAGATGGTCGGTTAACCAAGGACAGGAAAAAAACCTCACAGAGTATTTTATGGGAAAGATTAGAGATAGAGTTAACACATCCATGTATATGAGGCACAACTATTCTTTTTGGTTGGAAAACGTCGAAGATAGAACCCTCATGTTGTATTATAAAAGGTCCGGGGGGTCGCCTTGGTTATATGAACTGGCAGAAGCAGAAAAGTGGTTGAATGAAAAGGAGGAGGAGCATCTGCAAGTTGATGACATCGAAAGACCAGACACAAAGTGGGTGTTCAGGGGCTATTCTAATGTCTTTGTGAAGGTTGTGCTTGACCGCCAGTCTTTGTTGGGCACAGGCCCCTTGCCAGACTGGCTGCGCAACCTTGCAAATGGCAGGTCAATGGTGGCGCTGGATACCTACCGCGATAATTTGTGTCTCTGGCGCTGCATTGCTGTGCACAGAGGAGCCCTGCTTGATCGAAGTACAGCAGCAGCTCGTGAGCTTCCCAAGAGTTTCTTCAAACTCAAAACTGTTCCAAACCACTGCCCAAAAACATCTCTTGACGAATTAGAAAAGGTTGAAAGGCATCTAAATAAGGGGGTCAGTTTTTCAGATTGGCTCGGCATAAAAGTTTATGAGCCTGAGCGGGGAGAACACAACGAAGTGGTTTGGCATCTTAGAAGAAACTCGCCAGCCTAGCTGACAAACATTCTGACAATCGGCATTTACGAGGGGCATGCCTTTTAATAAAAGACATAGCAAACCTTGCGAAAACATATGCATGTGTGGATTGCCGCGCAAGATTCACACAAGCTGGTAGTCTTCAACAACATGCCCAAACGTGTGCTTAAGGGAATACGATAATTGATTGCCCGGGCGAAAAAGTCGAAGCCCCGCAACAGCTTTTGAGAAGGTTTTCTATCCAAAACACACCTCTACCCCAGAATCGCTTCGGTGGCTAGACCATGAAGCCAAGCTGCGGAAAATTCACATACACCACGCAATGTGTGGAAACGGAGGTGAGAGGTGGGTTGAGCGGGTACCTGTCGACGGTTACAACCATGAAACAAAGACCGTATTTCAATACCATGGCTGCCACTGGCACGGGTGCCGAAAATGTTACCCGCACGATCGCGACAAAATCGTAACCAATTTCGACCACGTGAAGACAGGTTCACAGCAGCGCAGAGGCGCACATTTGCACTCCGGAAGGCCGGCTAAAGTGTTATCGAGGCTTGGGCGTGTGAAGTTGGGGAAATCGATGCCGCACCCCCGCAGACCCAAACAAAAAGCTACCCGCACGCGATCTTGTACGATTTCGAGGCGTATGGCGACAACAATGAGCGGAAGGAACCCACGTCCATGTTCACGATCGAGAATGCGCACGTGCCAATCTTGTTGAGCATCGGCGACACTCTCTCTCGAGAGCCCACCCACATCTGCAAGAGAGACCCCGCTGAGCTGGTACGCAAGTTTATGGAAGAGCTGGAGAGACACGGAAAAAACATCCGGGCCCAAGTAAGGGTGGAGTTTGTGCCAGAAGACGTGTACCTGCTTCCGAAAGCGCAGTGGCTAAAAATTGATGAATGGTGCAGCCAGGAGCCAGTCATTGGGTTCAACTCGGGCAGTTACGATCTAAACCTGATCAAAAACCACTTTGCTGAGCAGCTAGCCGACACAACCGGCAAAGTCAGAGTGGCAAAAAAAGGAAACAAGATAATGTTCTTGCTCACCTGGGGCTTCTGTTTCCTTGACATAATAAACTATCTTGGCCCGGGAACCAGCTACGAAAAGTGGGTAAAAGCCTACGAATGTACATCAGAGAAATCGTGGTTTCCGTACAAGTGGTTCGATTCGCCCCAAAAGCTCGACTATCCAGGGCTCCCAGACTACCCAGCGTGGTACTCACGCCTGAAGGGCGACCACGTGCTCACGAGAGATGAATGGGAGGGGTGTAAGCGCCTCTTCAAAGAAAAGGGCATGCGCACCTTCGCGGACTGGCTGCGCTACTACAACAATCTCGACGTGGCACCTAGCCTAGAGGCTTTAGAAAAGATGCGGGCCTTCTACACCAAAAAAGGAATTGATATCTTAAAAGACGCGGCCAGTCTCCCGGGGGTGAGTTTGCACTACTTACTCCAGGGAGCGGTCGAGAGAGGTGCGGAGCTATACAGTCCAGGCGAAGAAGTGTACCAGATGTTGAAAGGAGCTGTGGTCGGAGGCCCGAGCCTCGTGTTCACGCGCTACCACGAAGCCGGGGTGACAGAGATAAGATCGCACCAATACGAAGACGCCTGTCTTTGCAAAAAGATTTTTGGTTACGACGCCAATGCCCTCTATCTTTCAACAGAGAAATGCCTAGCGGGAAGGAATGGGTCACCCACTATGCCGAAGACGACGACTCCCAAGCGGAGGTGGTGGTGCCAGAGCTAACGTGCAGGCTCAAAGAAGTAAAATGGTTCGAATTTGCCAAAGTCGATATAGAGATTCCAGAGCACCTGCGCCCAAAGTTCGAGGAAATGTGCCCATTCTTCTACAACAAAAAGGTGCCGGACGAAGTTGTCCCGAAGCATATGTTTGAGTACTTGCGACAAACAGGCAGAAAGCGTGGAGATGGGAAAAAACTCGTGAGCGCCCTGTCCGCAGAGAGACTGGTGTACGCCCCTCTGCTGCGTTGGTATGTGGACCACGGGGCAGTGATCACACATGTCTATCGGACAATCAACTACCAACCGGCCAAGATCTTCCCCTGGTTCATGGAGCAAGTCACCAAGGCGCGGCGGACAGGAGACGTGGAAAAAAGCAAGGCGCTGCTGGCGGAGGTGTTCAAGCTGCTAGGGAACAGCGGGTACGGGAAGCTCATCGAGGCCTTGGAGCGGCAGACAAACGTAATTTACACCAAAGATGAGAAGGTGGTTGACAGAGCCTTGCGAAACGTGTATTTCTCCGATCTTGATGAGATCGGGCAGGTGTATGAGCTGGAAAGCCACAAGCAAAGGATCACAATCAGGCGGCCGTTTCAGGTTGGAATCGCTGTCTATCAGCTGGCAAACCATTTAGTTCGCGTCAGCCGGAGGAAGAGTGGTGTGTCGAGGGACAACCAGGAGCTCTTCGCGCACAAAGCCGCGCTTGGGCCCGCTGTGCAAATTGTAGAGAACGGGTTGATTTGGTTTGATAAAAAGTCATTCAATGTTGTAAACTTTCAACGACCAGATCGGATCTGTGGCCCTTCTTGCGCCTCCTTCAAGCTCCCTGGGTTGGTAGAGATAGTGAACTTGGGCAAGAGATGGGAGGAATTTTTCGTTCACCCCAACAGGCCTTCTAGGAGTAATCGAGGGCTGTGCAGAAACAGTGTTTTCTTTGATTGCTTCCACAGGTTTTTTCCCCGTCAGCTGGTTGACTTTGTTGTTGAAAGCGGCAACAACTTCAGGAAGTCTTTCCACCCACGCAGTGGACCGCTTGCCAGAAGGGAGTTGCATTTCCACGGCGTACTGGTACCCGCACAACCGTAGGGCAAGGGATAATTACCGCCGATGAAAGCCGCTGCGTTCAACACAGCCCCGCCAACCATAATCGCGACATTTGCCGCCATTACAGCTGTGAACAGTGCATAGTTTGGCATCCATCACGCTATATAAAAGAAAAGTTTAAAGGAACCGAAGGCTGCGTAGCCCAGAGCGAGCACCCTGGTGCCCACGAACACGAGTTCACCCCTTTTCTGCTGCTCGCGTGCCTGATAGAAATCAGAGAACTTGGGCTCTTTGGGAGGTGCCATCCGTTCTTCAGGGTGCACCCTGTTGTAGAGTTTGAAGGCGTAGTCAGTGTTGGTGAAGTTCTGCTTGGCCTCCTCCTTTATTTGCGCATTTGTTGAAATCCAGTCGAGAAGTTTGGTGCGGTCGCGCGTATTTTGCGTACGCAGCTTGGTACGCCTCGAGAACTTTATCATGGCGCAGTTTTTCTTCTAGCGCTGCTTTGTCACCGCCCCCAAAAGCCCTCGCGATAATTACCGCCGATGAAAGCCGCTGCGTTCAACACAGCCCCGCCAACCATAATCGCGACACTTGCCATTTTTTTCTTATATATATATATTTTCAAATTAGGCATTGGTGGGAAGGATTTTCTGTTCCTCCAAGTACTTTTTGAGCGCAACGCTCCCCGCCATTACAGCTGTGAACAGTGCATAGTTTTCGATAGAATTAGAAGGGTCACCTGTAAAACTTTTCTTGAACGTTTTTTTGGCAATCCAGCCTAGGCCAGCAGCAAGACCGGTAAGGGTGGCGGCATCCATGACGATTTTGACTAGTTTGTTGTCGGACATGTTGGTTATAGATAGAGGAGAAAAATATTTAATTGAAATTATTCTTCTAACATTGCTTTTATTATCTTTTTTAGATCTTCTTTTGTATAATCACCTTCCTTTTTTATTATTGATTTTATTAACTTTTCAACATCTTTTAAGTTACGCAATTGATCCTCTTCATGCCTTTTTTCCTCCTCTTCCTCCTCTGTTGGCTTTTTGACTAAACAACTGCCAGTTTTAAGGCACTCATACGCGATTACCCCCAAACCAAAGCCAATAGCTGTAACTGCTGCAATGTTTTTTAACCGTTGGTAGTCCCCCATTGTGTTGCTTTTTTGTTGTGTATTCAAATGATTTTTTTTTATTTTTATTTTTTTGCCGCCTAATCCATTGGGCTAATGCTGAGAGGTGCTTGCATCTGAAGTGGCGGTTCCGGTGCTACCGGTGCAGATGCCAGTGCCCGTGCCTTTCTCAAAAAGGCTCGGATGTCTTCACGCTTGACATAAGTCGTAACAAGTGTAGCGCCAATTCCAATGATAGAGATCCATTGGTTTGTGCTGAGAACATTTGAAAAACTTTTGGTGGAGCAGGTGCAGAATTTTTTTCTTTTGCAATTATGATAAAAGCCTCGGCTGCTGCTTTTTTCTGCGCTTCGCGGACCAACCGGGTTCTTTCGGCAACCATTTTGCCAGCAGCTACCCGCTTGGGATTTTTGGCAGGCTTTGTTGCCGGAGTTTGTAAAGTTGCTTGTGTGACTGGAGCGGTCGGTTGCTGTTCTTTAGACATCTGTGCTTGAGCGGTCGGCTGTTCTTCAGACATAGTTACTTCTAAAACAAAACATATTTAATTGAGAAAATAATTTTTTGTGAGGAATTGTTGACTATTTCTTGGTGAGTTTTGCGCAGTGATTATTCAATAGTTGGTGAGTTTTGCACAGTGGTTGGTGAGTTTTGCACAGCTTCTGCTTTGTGCTTCAAAAGGTGTTTTGCTGTGATCAGCGTCGTGTTGGCCACAGGAAGGTAACCGCCGCACTTCAAAGCCATGTTGCCGGTCAGGTTGAATAGCTCTTTGTTGACGATGTAGTCGTTTCTGAGTTCTTTTTGACAAGCCTCGATGTCGTCTACTTCAACGACCATTCCGACCAATTTGGAAACACGAAAAATGAAGCTGTCGATCAAGCTGTCAGTTGTCTTTGAGCCCACGTAGGTCTCGTACCATTTGGTGTATTTCTCAACATCTTTGTCACTCAGGCGCTTCACCTGCTCGTGTGTTAACTGCACCCCGATGGCCTCTTTGGCTTTTCCTGTTGACACCAGCACGGCCAGCTGCTCACGAAGAGCAGGAATATCAGGCCCGGAGCCTGCCACAACAACAGCTGGTCCGCTCGACGGCTCGGCTTCCAGCAGGTTCATAACTTCCGCGATTGCATGCTCTTCAGCAGCCATTTTTATACACAACTTTCATTTTTTCAATTCAAAATAACTCCGTAGAGGTGCCGAAGCGAGAACACGAGATGAGCGAACTTTCGAGCTTTAAGCTTTCAAATGAGACCATTGTACTCATCCTGGGAGAGTTCCCCGGCATAATCATCAAAGATGGCTTTCGTGGTCTTGGCCGCTGGGGTGTAAAAGAGAACGACCGCCGCCACGTTCTCCCGGAAGGAGGCTGTTATGCTGGTCATCTTCTGTGTCAGCACCCAAACAATATGCAATAAACAATAAACAATATGTCGAGCAGAAAAGGCAAGATTTACCAGCTGGCATGTGCGCCTTTTCACATCTTTCGAGGCTGCACAGTCATCGAGGATTATGAGCGTGTTGGTGCCCTCGAAAAGCCAGGTGACGAGCTTCAACCAAATTTCCAGCCCGTGGTGCGCGCATATTATCACAAACATTCGTGGATCCTCTTCACCAATTTGGTGGTAGGTTTTGTTGTGCGCGAATGGTCCAACACAAACTGTGATTTGCCTGAATTCGTCGGACCGACAATGAGAGCGCTGAATGGGATGTTGTGGTTCATTTCTATATCAATATTGCACAGATTCCAATTGCTGATTTAATATGTTCATCTGCGAGTCACTGACGTAGCAGTTCACATTGCCTGATCCGCTGCCATTCCTCTCGAGCTCAAGCTGTACCCCGTCTTGGGTGTTTATGAGGCACGTGCCGCTGCCGTGCAGCAACTGATCTTCCATGGAGCGCAGATCGATCAAAAGACCGAACTTGTCATTGCTGTAGAACTTTTTCAGATTCATGTGCGGCGTTTTTGTCTAGGGAAAGAAATGATGGGCCGTTTCCCACGTCCCGGTATAAGATGCCGTTGTTGTAGAGCATGTTTGGCGAGCCGTTCACCGTGACGCTGACTTTCGTCAGGCCAGGGTTGAAGTACTTTTCTGTATCTCTGGCTCCTGGAGTGTAAGGCTCGATGAACAGGAGAAGGATTCCTTTCAGGGACCTTCTCTGGGGGTTGACTCTGAGGTTAATCCTTTCCTTGGCTTTTGCGAAGGTGATCATCTGATCAAGCATCACGTGATCGTACATGAATTCCTTGCCAGCGGTATAAACACTTTTTGCGTCCTCTGCCAGAGTCTTGCTTCTGATCATTTCATACTCAAGCTGGATGTTTGTCAGCTTGTATTTCAGTTTTGTTGGGTCAGAGCCTTTGACAACCTGTAAGGCCGGCGCAAGGGTCAGCTCAAACAAGAGGTCGTGGTAAAGAGCTTGGCGGTAAAAGACTCTGTGGTCAGTCAGGATCTGGTGGTCCTAAAACCTTGTTCAGCATGTTTTCCGTGTTGATGCCCTCGATTTTCTTATCCTCAGCGTTTGAGCGGATCTTGCAGAGGTCCTCGCTCTGAATTCCATCGAGCAGCATGTTGTCCCGCTCCTTCTTCGAGAGGAAAAGGTCCTCCCAGATCTTGAAGATGTCAAACCCCGCCATGTCCTGTAGTATGATAACCGGGTACTTCGCAACCAGTTTGTCGACCTGAGCGCGCCTGACATTTTGAACAAGGAAGTTGTTGAGCTCCCCTCCAGACAAGTCGATGTTAAAAAGCAGCGTGAGCAAGCCGGGCACGAGGACCTCGTCCTTACACAGCTTGGGCACATAAACATTTAGGGTCTCGCTTGGCATCGCTGCGATCAAAGGCAATACATTTTACTTTCGTCGCGCTGAGATTTTTCTCTTTGTGATTTGGTCGAAGGTTTCTTTGCACCGCCATATTTAAACAGAAATATATTTTTGTTTAAATATATAATGGCGGAAGGTGGTGAACTTTTTGGATGCGACAACCCTGCACTTGACCATGCTATTGACCACGACGACGATGAAGATGAGCTAGAGATAAATCGTCAAAACACAACCCAGCCATTTCAGCCTGGCTGTGCATCGACACCCTTCCATGGTGGTGAACAATATGAAATGCAAACAATGCAGCATGAACAGAGCGGTTTGCCTGACTTGGCGGGTTGCCAAGGTTGTTGGGCGAAATTGTGGATCCAGGTGACAAACAAGCAAAAGACTTTATCAAAAAGAGGTTTCCAAAAGTGGACTTCAGAAAATTGGGCCCAATTGGTTTCAGCAAAAAAGTGGAAATGAAACAACATTTTCATCATTTGGTTCAAAAGGCGGTGAGACTGAAATTTTCAGAAAAGATGGCGATGCTTTTCTCAAAAAATTTATAGATAAGTTCAAAGACTCTCTGGGTCCAGAAGCTAAATAAATTATCGCTCAAGACAATGAGAGTATAAGAAAAGAACGTCAGAGATTGAGAGCGGCCGAACAACAGTTAAAAGAGGCTGAAAAAATTGCTGCAGAAAATGAAAAAGTTTCACAAGAGGTTCAAAATCTGAGAAACAGAACTGAGCAAACTCGAGCAAAGATTGATGCAATTCAGGATGAACATGGTTCAAGTGTTGAAAGTCAGGCAGAACAGCGCAGACTTAAGCAACTTGAAAAAAATGTTCAAACTGATCTCGAAAACGAAAAGAAAGAGCTGTCTTCACTCCGAAAACTTGCAAAAAATAAAACAAAAGAACAACAAAAAGAAAAACTTGATAAAACCAGAGCAGAACTTGATAAGAAAGTAAAAGAAACGTTCTTCAACAAAATCTAAATGACACGAGAACACTTGATGAACTGCATGAACAAGAAAGGGACCTCCAGCGACAAAATGATGAAGATCAGAAAATCATCAACGATGAGAACGCCTCACCCTCTGACAAAGAAGCCACGGAAGAAAGAGTTGCGGAAAGAACCGAGGAGCTTGCGCAGATTGAGGAAAGAGAAAGAGCGCTTCCACTTCGAGAAAGGGTCAAAGAGATCTTCAAAAAATATGGCGTGACCGCCACGGCAATCTTTCTTGCTGCTGGTGCCACGATTGGTGCTGTCATTGGTGCCGTTAACTCGTCGCTGAAAGCCACCGCCAAAACTTTGGGAAATGGATTGAAAGAGATTGGCTTCTTTCCTATTCAAAGCTGCCGGGGAGGTCGTCCCTTTTGTGGCAGAGCACACCTGGCTTCTTATTTTGGCTGTTGTGGCGTTTCTGGTCGAGCAGCAGCGTTAACGCAATGTCAAGAATGCCAAACCCTCAACTGCAACCGCGCCAAGAGCAACAACTATTTGGTTCTCCATATGGCTGCCAGAGCCAGTCGTTGGCGTTGGTTCCTCCTCTGCAGCTGTTTTGTGAATTGGATTCGAAGGGTGACTGTTTGGCAGGTTTATTTTTGTGAACCGTGAAGTACACGTGAAAGATGTAGAAAGCCCACACCTGCGGCTGCAGATTCAGCGTTGTGTGTTCTTTGTCAAATACTTCTCGAGATATTCCGCAACCTGTTGTAGCACACCACACTGCAAAGTTCAGCTGCTGTTCCCAGAAAGATAGATCAGGCCCCGCTTGCCATTTTTTGGCGGGCTTTGACGTTTCGAATTTCTGTTGTTCCTTTTGGGATATCTCTCTGAACTTTGTTGTAAAATACTGGTCAGGGGCGACATAAATATTGATTGCTTTGTTGAAAATTTTCTTCACACTTTGCGCTGCATCTTGAAATTCAACTGCTGGAACCGGCAGCGAACCACCTGCACTGGGCGATAACTGGTAAGGGAAGCCGCCGCCAATGTCAACACCCAGCACGTTTTTCATGCCTGCGCTCCAATATTTGGGGTCTGAACGGAAGACGCTTTGCAGACTGCCTTCACCCTCTGTGTAAAATATTTCAGCTGTTGCTGTGTTGTCCGGCGCAAAAAATTGTCTGTGCTTCAAATTTGCTTTTGCCGGCCCTTGGAAATCGTGCAGAAAAAGCCGCCCACGCCTTCTCTTGTGCAAGCTTCGCGTTGCCGACAGACTGCGCTCTTTTTTTGAGATAGTCAAACACAGCAGAATTTGTTTGTGTTCGTGCAGTTTTGAAGATGTTCATCTTTTTTTATTCCCCATTATTTTTCAATTGAAAGTTTGCACGCAATAAAATAAAAAGGTTGTGCTTACTATTTCTATGTCTTCTAATCCATGCACTGTCAATTTTGACAACCCGATTCCAGAGGCCTCTTTCGTTAGGCTGTTGTCTTGTTCACTTTATAATTCGTGGCATAATTTGAAAAACGATGGGGTAATTTCAATGTCTGATTGAGATGGTGAAAATTCTGTTCCCATAACTATCCCCAGAGGGTATTACACTCTTGGAAGTATTGCTCAAAATATTGCACATGCTTTCGCTAAATTTGATATAACGCTGCCCACTCAAATAAATACACCTGTTGGTAAGGTAGGTAAGTCTGCAGTCGGGCCTAGTGACCCATCAGGCCGGAGCTTATCCCGGTTTCTGTAGCATGAAGCGACAGAGAGTATTTCTACTCCCCCCTGGATGGGATGCTAGTCCATCGCAGGGTTACCCCCCAGCAGTAGATTCGCCGGTACCCATTTATACACCTGGGTGAAGAGAGGCACTGTGAGAGTAAAGTGTCTTGCCCAAGAACACAACGCAGTGGCCCGGCCAGGACTCGAACCCGGACCGTCCGATCCAGAGTCCAGCGCACTAACCATTAGGCCACTGCGACTCCCACCAATGGTAATTAACAACTTTGCAAATAAAAAATAACTCTTGACAGGTTTTCTTGGTGTATCCCCCGTATTGATGTTTAGAACTTCCGTCAAGCAGCTTAGAACACCGAGTACTTACTTTGTTCATTGCAACTTGGTTGACTGCAATCAAAATTTGGAAAATGGTAAAGCTTCAACCCTTCTTGCAAAGTTTGACATCCGAGGGGAAGCTTTCGAAAAAGTCCACTATCAAACGGCCGAACAGCCAAGCTTTCGTGATGCTTCGACAGGCAAATATGTAAACAGCGTAACGCTTTCTGTCCAAGATGATGACGGTCAGCTTTCTGATTTTAACGATCAACCCCTACAATTCGAATTGCAAATCATTTGAAAAATAAAATCTCCTAGTATACCATGTCTTCTGCAAATGTGTTGCCAAGTGCTCCGCCTATTTATCCTGAGCTTCCCCTGGAAAGCACCAATTTCCGGCTAACTGAGATCAGCAAAATTGAAAAAGAAATCGCCGATGAGGCTGAACATTACAGGCTTGGAAAGTGATTCACTATTCCGTACTATCTCTTGGCTTTGCAACTGCCGCTCTGTTTTCCGGGGCTGTTGCAAGTTCACTCACTGGTGTCAGAATTTTGGTCGGTGCGCCTATTGCTGGAATTGCCGCCCTTTCAGGGTTTGCTTCCACAGGCCTGTCTGTTGTTAACAAGAGGCTGGAAAGGAAAGTTAAAAAGCACACGTAAAATCATGCTCTAGCACTTGCAAAGCATGACTCAATAAAAAGCTCCGTCTCTCAAGCTGTTGATGATAACAATGTTTCCGACTCTGAATTCAAACTGATACCTCGTGAAATGCAGAAATATTGTGAACTCAAAGAGAAACTGTGGGAAAACTTCACGGAAAAACATTCCGATTCGCCAGATATTTAAAAAAAAACTGATGGCGTCCAGCACAAATTTGAACTAAACTTTGAGACAAAAAAACCAAAAATCTCTCTCTCTGTTTTAAAAAATAGATGAGACCAGGCTTTCCCTCTGGTGGCCTTGTCCCCAACATGTGGCACAAATTAAAGAGAGGCAAAACTTTGACATAGCGAAATGCTTCTGCTTTTCCACACAATTTTCTGTATTTACAAGAAACTTTCAACACCCGTTTGGCAGAGCGAGGTCAGACGGATAACACAGCAAGTTGTAGAGGCAATGTGCGAGGTGGGCTCTGAAAGATCAAATCTTGTTGTTCCACCTCACCAACATCTGTCGCAACGCTGAAGGTTTGCTCACCAAACCGTGTGCGGGGAGCCATTCCGAGGGCCTGGCAAAGACTTCAAATTGGCCGTGTGTTTGAACTCGGTTCAAATACCTCTAAAACATTTTTCGTCCCAGTCTCTTTCATCAAACGAAGGGTCGCCAAGAAAGTGTTTGTCTCCATTTTTTAAGCACAACAAACAGAAATCGCCCCGTTCGCATTTGGTGCATTTTCTACAAACCGTTGCCTTGACAATTTGTTGGCATCTGGTGCAGAAAGGTGCAGCTTCTATCTCCTCATGAATTTCATCCCAGCCAAGAGATGATCTTTTGTTTATCCTTTGCGCAGCCATTTTCTGGCACGCAAGTTCGTATATTTCCTGTTCAGACATTTCTTCTAACACATACTCTGCGCATAACATTTCTATTAACTCTGGGGATGCGGTTCTTGCTGCAGCCATCGATGTGTGAGAAATTGCTTGCCTTTAATGACAGGTATGCAAATCTCTAATTGGTTGACATCAGCTCGTGCAAAACACGTTCAAAATTTTTTCTTGTTTTCTTTGTTTTCTTTGTTTGTGAATAAGCCGCTGTTTTAGCGTGCTCCCGCCGCAAGCAAGACATAGTCAGTAATCGCACAAAACTCCAACGCCGCAGCTGCGACATGGTGCAGGCCTTTTCGTTCCCTTTTTTAGTTGAAAGTTATGCTGCCTGCAATATGCTCCGACGCACTTTTTTCCACAATTCTCTTTCCGATTACGCATCAACCAGGCGCAGTTATTTGCTCCGCGCACCATTCCTTACATGGTGCCGCTTCTTTCTAATTACCCGTACTGCCAAAGGCCGGGGTTGTCCCTTGCCGGTGAATGAATACACACCTGATCATTCAGCGTTTTGTTTCCCCAACGGTGAAGTTTGTTTGCACATTTGCTTCCTCTTTTGCTGAAGGCTAGATTTCGCTTCCCTCTCGGACGACCCAGCCCGACAAGTCGGGCTGGGTCTTTCTGACGTTTCGAAATCATGACTTCAGCGATAGGAAGCGATGTGCAAACTGCTGTTTGCTGTTGGGAAACTAAAACGCTGATGATCAGGTGGTATTCATTCCAAGCCAGGGGTCGTCCTTCCTTAAGTAGTAAATCATGTAGTTAACAAATACACACCTGATCATCACTGTTTTAGTTTCCTGTTTTAAAGCTCCCAATGGCGAAGTTTTGTTTGCACATTTGCTTCCTCTTTTGTTTGCACATTTGCTTCCTCATCGTTTGCACATTTGCTTCCTCATTTGCTGAAGGCTAGATTTTGCTTCCCTATCGGACGACCCAGCCCGACAAGTCGGACTGGGTCTTTCTGACTTTTCGAAATCACGACTTCAGCGATAGGAAGCGATGTGCAAACTGCTAGAAAGCAAATGTGTAAACGATGAGGAAGCAATACGCAAACTGTTGTTTTTCGCTGTTGGGAGCTTTAAAACAGGAAAATAAAACGGTCATGATCAGGTGGTATTTGTTAACTACATGATTTACTACTCTTTACCCAAGGAATTTCTGATGCTGAAGAACAACAAAATGAATTTCTGAATGTTCTTCTACCACAGTTCATCCAGCTAGTTCGGCTGCAGATTATCAACATGGCCAGCAAGCAATGTCGCTCTTTCCAGGTGCTGTTATTCATGGTGGTCAATCCAGTCTTAAGCAATTGCCGACCTTGGCCACTCCAGAAACTGAGATAAAGTCCACAAAGAGGTACAAAAGACCAAAACTTCTCGATTCTGATTTAAAGTAGAAAACGCTTTGTCATCTTAGGTGAGCTGCTATTAAATACTTGCAGAAACTCTTCAAATGTCAAACGTAAACCTAATTTTGTTTTGAACGGGCATTGCAATATTTTTTGGAAAAATTTCCGCACAGCCCCATACATTTATTATGCATGCTGAATGCTTAATTATGCATGCGCTTTATTGTCTTTTTAAACAATAGATATCCCCTAAGGATTTGAATACATACATCGTTAATAGCTACTTACAGTTTAAATAAAAATGGTCTTCTCTGCTCTCTCTTTCACTTCCCCTTTCTCCCTTTTTCTTCTTCTTTTCTTCTCTTCTACTCCGCATTTCTCTGTCCAGATTCCCCTCGAATATTTCTTCTTTTTTCTCTTTTTTTTTTACCCCAGCAAGCCTCGAACCCTCGGCCTTCACCTACTGTCAATACCATTGTCGGATTACCAGTCCATCATCTACACCACTACACCACGAGGTTCAGTTGGAAAATGGACGTTTAAAATTAAATTTTATTTCTTCGTTACTTTTGTAGACAAAGAGAAATTTGCATTACAATCCTTTATTCTCTTATTTGATAATTCCAGCATGAAAACATGCAGAATATTACATTTCCATTGGCTCCCTTGCCAAATAAAAGGAAGTGTTTGCATTTCTCACCCTCTCAATCATTTTCTCGAATATACTAGTAGTGCAACCACAAATTATCAACCTATATTTTGCTTCATTTTTCTACGTTATCTTCTGTTTTCTTGTTGCGTCCGTTCTTCGTCAATTTTTCGTCGTTTCCCGTTTCCTGTGTACTGTTATGTCGTTGACGTCCATAAATCTGTTCAAGCTGTTCTACATAATCTCAGAACACGGCTGGTGCATACAGTGGTACAAGGAACACAACCTGCTCGCGTTGTCCACGAGAAGCCTGAAATAATACTATTTCGTAGAGAGCAGGGATAAAGATACTCCCTTGCCCACCATTCGCGCTCAAATATTGCCTGGAACACGCGTAATGACCGACATGTGTAAAGCTTACGATTGCCTCAATGACGAGGGCTATAGTCGCCTCATAGTTAACCACAGCCTAAACTTCATGGACCCAGACACAGGTGCGCACACACAGTGCATTGAAAATACATGGTGGGGAATAAAGATCTCTTCGAAAGCTACCTAAAGGAGTGGTTGTGGCGTAAGCACTATGGAGAGGATCCTTTTGGTAACATAATCAAGCATATCGCCGATCTTCATGAAGTCCGCAAGGACGCATAAGAGTTGAAAGTACTACTGTATGCATCGTTCGTGATCTGCTGACTGACTGACTGATTGATTGATTGATGGTGGATGGATTCAGTTCGCCGAGAGCTCCGACTACGAATACGTACAGGAATTAGACCTGTCTTCTCTACTCACGTAATCAAAACAACGGAAAACAACGACAAAATACAACGAGAAAGGTAAGCAAAACATTTATTCTTTATTTTGTATCATTGAATCATACTTGATGACCCAAACAACATTTGAAAGCTAACCCCAAGGCCTAAATCACTATTTTAAACCATTTCTACACGCGTATTTAATTTTAAAACATCGTGAAATCGCCCCAAAATTTAACATTTCCTTTTGATTTTCCGTATTTTAGAAGCTAAATTTTAAAAATTTTCTAAGTCTAAATTTATTTAACCTATTTTTCACGCGATTCCAGACAAATTTCGTTAAATTTTTCTAAGTTTAAAACTATTTTGGAAAAAAAAATGAAAAGTTAGTCGAACAAAGAAATGACTCAAACAAAGAGTGAAAGCCCCAAATGGTCTCTATTGTTCCAGCTATTGTTTTCAATAAACAAAGAACTGCATGCATAATAAATGTATGGGGCTGTGCGGAAATCTTGCCTATTTTTTTTCTGGAAGTGAACTATTTTAAAGTACAGCTCGCGTTTTTAAGCATATTCAAATTCAGCAATTTAGGCATCTTGACAACACTAAGCGTGTCTAAATAAATTAAAGGTACTATCAATTTCGCAACTTCTTTGTCTTTTGTGGTCATTTGACTGGGATTCAAAGTTATTAATATTTGTAAATATATCTCAGAAGTCATATAATAAACGTATTACTTCATGGTTAGTTTGCTTGTACGATTTTTTTTCAAGTGTTGTGAAGAATTGCAAAGGAACGAGTGAGTGCAGCAGAAACTCTTCAAATGTAAACCTAATTTTGTTTTGAATGGGCATTGCAATATTTTTTGTTGAAATTTATAATGAGCACACCAACCATGAAGTAATCTTTTTGTATCTGGAAGGGGAAGAGCAGCAAGGGTGGTACTCACAGGCTTGTTATCAGGCTTGGTACTATCATACCCAGCAGTCAAGTCTCTGATACCAGACAGTTTGTAAGGACCACATGTGCTAGGATACTGGAAATTCCAAATAAACACTAGCATAAGGAAAATACAAACATCCAACATTCTGATTTAGGTGTTGTGCACACAAAGACTGCAGTGCAGAAGATTGTTGGGAGGTGAATGTTTTTTCTGGTAGCAGTAAGTTTCTTCATAGTTTTCTTGACATTTGTTTAATGTGTAAACCTTTCTCTTCTAAAATGCTATATTTGATAAGTTTGAAAAGGTATCCAAAGTTAGCATTTCTCAAAGAGAGGTAAAATACTCCCATTTGTGTAGTATGTTGGAAGATTTTTGCTGATTTCGACTTTCAGTTATGTAGAGCTTGTCCTAAAAATAAAATATATCAAACAGCTAAGACATAAAAACTACCAGGTGTTCATTAGCACTAGCTTGTTTTCTACGACATGAAACAACATGTTCTGCTTGGTCAAATAATTTTATCTCTATATCTCTATGAGGTCATCAAAATTCCAAAATTTACAAATGCTAAATTGGTTCAATGTATCCACTGTATTACACAGACATGAAGTCTTGACTGTTAGACCTCTGGGGAGGTACAACATATGTATTGGACCATATAGCAGAAACAGTTGAAACATTCACTCACCTGACCATTGTCGAGAGTCCTTATGCGGTCAAATATTTTCTTAATTGTAAGTGGAGAGTGACACAGGTAGTAAGAATTATTGGACACATGGACACCATACCTATAAAAACAAGAAAGAAAATTTCATTCTAAACCAAACCAAACAAGAAGATCACAGATCTTAAAGCCGTGCTATTAAGGTTTTCAAAACTACTTGTGGCGGTAGCGACTATCGAGGCGTGCAGGACGTGTCGCGAATCGGAGGGGGGCGTACTTTACGGAGAACCAAAGAACCAAACGTGAAGACGGTAATAAACGAATTTATTGTGTCGACGAGGACGGTTCAATAATGCTCGTAAACTGAAAACAACGATTACAGAATACAACTAAATATAAAGCTAAATAAACTAAAAACAGAAAGGTAACGAAGCAAAACTACTCTAAAGATATTTGGGGGCGGAACCCAATACGCATAACAACAATTCTTCACTGAAATAATCGTACTCCACGCATGAGGAATAACAAGACTAAAATGAAATATGAAAAGACTTAACAAACCAAAACATGCTTGAAAACAATACAACTGATACTTTGAATAAACTTGCAATGCCTTGAAACGGACTACTTATTAACATATGCACGAGGGAAATAATAACAAAAGGCTTGACTTAAAATGGATCGTGCAATCACTAAACTAATCAATTGTAACTACATTAGAATAAAAAAGAAACAAAACACTTACATATCTGACCCACACAGTGAAAACACTCAAAAGAAAAGGCTAAGGCGACTTGAACTTGCGAGCGAACTTAACCACTTCTTACTTCTAATTGTGCACTTCTTACAACTGAACTTTGGTTGAGGCCACGTGAACATAAACTTGCACAATACCATAATGCTTAGCGAGAATAAATGAAATGAAAGAAATAAAAACAAAGGGCGTCAACAAAAGAAAATAAAATAAACAATCTTAACATGGCTCCCCTGAAATATAGGATATTTCATTTACAATTTATAGAAATAAAATAAAAAGAAAGGGTCAAACTAAAACACTAACTACAATACACAGCTCAATTAAGGCTCCTCGTCGGGGATCTGCCCCAGGTCTTCATACTTCATTTGCGTCACTTGGAATCAACAGGACTAACTTATTCACTGGGCGATCCAATCATCTGACAGGTCCCTTTCTCTTACCATCTGCAAGAAGAGCAGCGTCACCGAGGTCAACTTGGACTGAACGGACATATCCATCTTCGGAGGGATATGTTTTCGACACGCGTGCCAGCTGCCAGCAGTTCCTGGGAAGGCTATCCTCCTTCACTACAACGACGTCGCCAATGGACAGGTTTCTTCTGGGACGGTTCCACTTAGTACGCTGTTGGAGGCTCAAAAGGAACTCCTTTCTCCAGCGGCACCAGAACTCGTTGGCTAGGTGCTGGACTCTTCTCCATCGTTTTCTTGAATAGAGGTCGGGAGTCTCAAGCCATATGGCTTGCGGAAGGGACATTTATTTTAAACGTGATCCAGTCACAGTTGTTCTTTAGTAATTCTTCTTTAATTTGGTCATCATCAAATTCTGTCACGGCTTCCTTGAGCTCTCTCCTTGCACCCACAAAATTACTTCCTTGATCACTCCGGAGTTGACGAACTGGTCCTCTGCGGCATATGAAACGACGGAGCGCGTTAATAAAGGATGCTGTATCCAGCGAATTGGCACTCTCCAGGTGTACAGCCCTTGATGCCATACAGGTAAATAAAACACCATATCTTTTCACCTCTCTTCTTCCTTCCTTAACCAGCCAAGGACCAAAGTAATCCACGACACTAAAGGTGAATGGTGGTGCTGATTCTGACCGATCTAGTGGAAGGTCTGCCATCTTCTGCTCCTCGACCACACCTCTGAGCTTTCGGCACTTGACACACTTTGATATATGCGAGGCAACTGCAGAAGATCCGCCTACTATCCAATACCCACAAGACCGAACTTGGTTGATGGTCATGCCTCTTCCTTGATGGTTTACTTGTTCGTGGCAGTGTTTAACTATGAGGTTAGCAATGTGACTCCTTCCTGGGATGATTAATGGAAACTTGACAAAATCTGACATTTCTGTAAACTTAAGTCGTCCACCAGCTCTCAACATACCACTGGAATCCAAGAACGGGTCGAGTTTGAATAGTGAGCTTGATTTCTTGATGGCGTGGTTCTTATTGGGAGCGGACTCATTGGTTGCTGAAGCCAGAACTTTAATTTCTTCCTCAAATTGGATGGCTTGTACTGCTTTGATCATAATCATCTCTGCTTGCTGCATTATTGCTACTGTGATGAACTGGGCTTTCGTGCTTGCTTCTTGAGAAATACTTCTCGTTTCGATGATCTTGGGTGACGGTTTCTCAAGACAGGCGGATTTCCTGGACTTCACTCTTTCTTTGAGTTTCTGTATGTACAGAAGACACAAAGCGATGGCCTTCTTTGCCCGGTGAAAATCTGAAAAGTACTTCAAACGACTGGCCAAGCTTGCACAAGACTCGTCAGTGCTGGTGACTAAAACAACTTTGTTCTTGACTTCAGGATCGTCTTCAGACAGCGTGAAGATTTCTTTTTCTTCGTTTACGGGCCAGCAGGACTTGTCCTTCCACAGAAAGGCCGGTCCAGTAATCCAACTTGATTTCTGAAGCCCTTGAGGGTTGAGACCTCGAGAGGCGTGATCGGCTGGGTTTGACTTAGTATCCACGTAATGCCACTGGTCTGGGGAAGAGTGTTCTTGAATTTGCTGCACTCTATTCGCAACGAAGATGTGGAATCTTCTGGTCTCGTTCGCAATATAGCCAAGCACCACCTTGCTGTCGGTCCAAAATACTTCCTCTAATTCTTCATATCCTAATTCTCTTTGTAGCTGCTCACTTGACTTGACGGATACTACTGCAGCAGTGAGTTCTAGGCGAGGCACTGTAACAGGCTTTAATGGTGTCACTCTGGCTTTGCCAAGTACAAAGGAGCAATGGATGTGACCTTGGTCATTCTTTAGCCTGAGGTAGGAGCACTGACCATAACTGTGGATGCTGGCATCAGAGAAATGATGAAGTTCTGCACTGATAATGTGTCCAAAGTCTGCGGGTTTATAGCATCTGGGGACTGATAATCCCTCTAAGGCGGGTAGCTCCTTTCTCCATTTCTCCCACAACGTCCTTATTTCACCGGGAACTGGGTCATCCCAATCTGCCTTTCCTCGGCAAAGTTCCTGAAGGATCTTTTTTCCTTCAAGAAGGAGTGGGGCTGCAAACCCCAAGGGATCGTAAATGGAACTGACAGTAGAGAGAATCCCTCGTCTTGTAAGGGGACGGTCCTTCAGGGTGATACGGAATTGAAAGGAATCGCTTTCCACACACCACTGAACGCCTAGGGCATGTTCCAGGGGTAGAGCTTCATGGTCAAGGTCCACGTGCTTAATTCCTTCGGCTCTGTCTTCGATTGGAATGGATTCAATGACGTCCTTGTTGTTGGAGACAAACTTATGTAGGTTGAAGCCGCCTCTTCTGCACATCTCCTTGGTATCCTTTATCAGTGTTACGGCTTCCTGGACTGATGCGACTGACTTTAAGCCATCGTCCACATAGAATTCTCTGCGAATGAAGTTGGCAGGTTCTGTGCCAAGTTCTGCTTCATTGCGGTCTGCAGATGACTTCAACGCGAAGTTGGCACATCCTGGAGATGAAGTGGCACCAAATAGGTGAACTGTCATCTGGAACTCTATGGGGTCTTTGGATGTGTCTCCGCCTTCCCACCAGAGGAATCTCAAGAGATCTCTGCACCCTTCGGAGACTCCAACCTGGTGGAACATCGACTCGATGTCGCACATGAAGGCCACCGGCTCTCGTCTGAATCTGAGGAGAACCCCGACTAAGTTGTTAGTTAGATCTGGGCCTTGCAGTAGGTGCTTGTTCAAGGTCTCGCCCTTGTATTCTGCAGAACAGTCGAAGACGACACGGATCTTGTTTGGTTTTTTGGGATGGTACACACCGTGATGTGGGATATACCAGATCTTCCTGTCTGTAGTGCAACTGCCTTCTTGCCCTTCGCTGGCACTAAGTGGATTGGGTTGGCCTCTCTCGAGGTCTTCCTTAAGCAGACATTTCGTTGGTGGAACCTTCTCCGCATAGCCATTCTCGATCATGCTCTTCATGAAAGCAACATAATCTTCCTTGTACTTCTTGTCAAACTCAAACTTCCTTTTCAGCTGGTTCAGTCGCCGGAGAGCAACTTCACGGTTGTTTGGAAGATTTGGATTTGGCTCCTTTAAAGGCAGAGGCATCTCATAATGACCATTGCTGCAGTGGTGGATGCCGTCCCTAACAATTGCTAGGAACTTCCTGTCTTCTTGAGAGAGAGTTTGTCCTGTGCTTTGCCTTTCTGAGAAGTCAGTTTCAAACATTGTCTTCACAGCATATGGGTTGATCTCTTCTTTGAGCTGGACTTTGGGAATGAAACTGAGACTTGTTGGGGTGCTGCTACCGATCTCGCGAGACATAATTCTATGGCACGTTGTAGGCTCCAAATCATCCTCATCTTCATTTCTTTCTTGCTGCGGAGTGATTGGACCAATGATTCCCCATCCCAGGAGGGTCTTAACTGCATACGGGTCGTCCCCCTTTCCAAGAACAACTTCCCTGGGTTTAATCGCTCGTGGGCAATTACAGCCAATTGAAATTCCTACGTCTGTACCACTTTGATAGGGACGCAGCTTGTCTGCGATCTTCATGAGGTGTGGCCAATCCTTTGCAACTTCTGGGGTAGGAATTTGGTTCCTTCGAAACGGAATACTTGCTCTGGAATACAACTTGGGCAGCTCGATCTCGACTCTCTTGTCCATTCGCTTAACTACCAGGCCAGATATCTTCTCAACGCAAATTTCTTCCCTTCCTAGCATCGTGTACAAATTCAGTTTGACTTCGGGGCCCTTTAGACCAAGATCACGCAGGGTTTCAGACTTGATGAATGTTGAGTCACTAGCATCGTCCAGGAGTGCATAGACTAAAACTTCTTTGTCGGGACTGTCTCTGTGATGCAACCACACGGGGACAATCATAGAATTAGTGACACAGTTTCCCTCGCCAACGGTATGACAAACGTGGGAAGTGTCGCTGGAGGGTTGATCTGAGTTAGCGTTTACCTTCTCTGAATCCTTTGACTCCTTCCCATCTTGTGAATCATAATGGAGAATCGTTGGGTGTGCTTTCTGGCACCTTTGACATGTTAGTCTCTTGTGGCAATTCTTCGAGTAATGACCCTTACTGAGACAGCCAAAGCAAAGACCCACAGACTGGACAAATTCCAGACACTCCTTAACAGCCTTCTTCTTGAATTCATCACAGTTGGAGAGATTGTGAGATTTTGAACACACGGGACAGATTATTGATGGTGCTGAGGTCTTTGAGTCTGGTGTGGAACTGCTGTTCTTTGGAGGGTCACTTGTAGCGGTTACCAGGCTGTTTGAATTCGGCGGACGTCGTTGGTTCCTGTACCTGGTATTCTTGTCCTTCTCAAGGCTTCTGTTGCGTTCTGACTTAAGAACATCTGGGGAGAAGACTGGGTCGGTAGCAAGGTCAGCTTCTGTCTCCACAAATTTCACGAGATCACGAAATGTTACTACTCGTCCATGATTCTTCTTCACATCAAAGGCCTGGCGACACCACTTCACTCCTGAATATGAGGGTAGCTTGGAACTGACTTGTTTCAGCACCTCCATGGAGTCCAAATCACCCAGGAACTTCATACTTCGCATAGCTTCTTCGCACTGTCCTAAGAAATCCGAGAAAGCCTGAAGCTCTGAACTCTGGCCTTCGCCGATCTGTGGCCACTTCTTTAGGCGCGATTTATAAGCATTCGAGACGCGGTGGGGATCTCCAAACCTTTGGGCAAGCAGGTTCTTGGCTCGCTTGTAGCTATCACTGGAGCTGAGAGTTACAAATCCTTTAATGACGTCATTCGCCTTCCCTGTTGTGTACTTGTTCAGGAAGTACAGTCTTTCTTTATCCGCAGAAACACGGGTTTCGATGATTGTTTCAAAGGCTCTCATGAATATGGGATAGTCAAAATAATTGCCACTGAAGGTTGGCGGTTCTTGAATTGGAAGGGAACTTATCCGTTGCTGCTCGGCGATAAGGGCACTGAGCTCGGTTTGTTTGGTCTGAAGCTTGACAATCTCCTGAAGTGTGACTTCGCTTGGGCTTGGACTCGCTCTTTCTTGTTCTGATCTAAATGATGGTGGTGTGAATGGATTTCCAGAGCCTAAGATTTGATGTTCCATCTTCACAGGAAAATATGGCGGTTCTGAGAATGGTTTGCATTGATCTGAAGATACTTTCACTTCGGCTTCTGACTTGACAGGCACTAAGGGCGGCTCTGATGGCAGCGTGCTGAAAGGGTTTTTTGGAGTAGAAACTTCAAAGGTAGGTAGATGAGGCTGTTCAGATTTTAAAGGTGTGGTGAACTCCTTTGGCGTAAAGGGAGTAGTGTTTGGATTCAATCCACTTCTTTCTTGAATACCTTGGCTAGAAATTTCGCCTTGCTTAGTCGGAGTAACGTTTTCTCCATTCTCAAATGCTTTCATGGCGTCCATCTCTGCCTTTGCCATTTCCAACTCCTTCATCTTCTTAATCCTTTTCAGCTCGGCCTCCTGGTCTAAGTATTTCATTTCAGCTTCTAATTTGGCAGCCTTGGCTGCAGCCCTGATCTTCCTTGAACGTGCAGAGGAGCTGGACAATTGGGAGGATTTCGTACTAGACAAACGACCTGAGTAAGAAGACTCAACTGACGATTTTTCTTCAAAGGCCTTTCTTTCGATGGCATGAATTCGGCTGCTGATTTTCAAGCGACATTCACTGAATTCGCGATCTATTAAGTCAAAATATCGGTACGAAGCCTCCCTGTCTTCTTCAGTTTCCATAAGATCGTGGTATTGTTTAAATGCTTGATTTAAATCTTCTTTCAACGAATCGAGTTCTTCTGCCTCAGATGTGAGAGTTTCGATATCCTTTTGTTCTTCAAGTAACACGTTAAATTTCTTCATTTGCTTTGCCAACCGTTTGTTTGCTGCATCTCTGTGATGCCTTAAAGTTTCTATCATGTACTCTTTTCCTTTCTGAGTTAACTTCCGGTTCCGGTCATGAGTAGAAACGTCACGCGTCACGCCATCACCTTCTTGCGATTGCATAACAACATTTTCGCTTCCACGTGCGAAATGCGACGACCCTAACAGATTGCTTATGATATCTTTGGTACTTTCTTGGTCGTTTACACTCATGTTTTCGCCTTAATAGCACATCCTAATCCTTGAAGATGACAAACACGGTGGAGATATTTTATTGTGGCGGTAGCGACTATCGAGGCGTGCAGGACGTGTCGCGAATCGGAGGGGGGCGTACTTTACGGAGAACCAAAGAACCAAACGTGAAGACGGTAATAAACGAATTTATTGTGTCGACGAGGACGGTTCAATAATGCTCGTAAACTGAAAACAACGATTACAGAATACAACTAAATATAAAGCTAAATAAACTAAAAACAGAAAGGTAACGAAGCAAAACTACTCTAAAGATATTTGGGGGCGGAACCCAATACGCATAACAACAATTCTTCACTGAAATAATCGTACTCCACGCATGAGGAATAACAAGACTAAAATGAAATATGAAAAGACTTAACGAACCAAAACATGCTTGAAAACAATACAACTGATACTTTGAATAAACTTGTAATGCCTTGAAACGGACTACTTATTAACATATGCACGAGGGAAATAATAACAAAAGGCTTGACTTAAAATGGATCGTGCAATCACTAAACTAATCAATTGTAACTACATTAGAATAAAAAAGAAACAAAACACTTACATATCTGACCCACACAGTGAAAACACTCAAAAGAAAAGGCTAAGGCGACTTGAACTTGCGAGCGAACTTAACCACTTCTTACTTCTAATTGTGCACTTCTTACAACTGAACTTTGGTCAAGGCCGCGTGAACATAAACTTGCGCAATACCATAATGCTTAGCGAGAATAAATGAAATGAAAGAAATAAAAACAAAGGGCGTGAACAAAATAAAATAAAATAAACAATCTTAACACTACTCATTGACAATAGCTCCAAATAGCTCCAAAACATAAGTATCTACTGCTTTTCGCTCACAAAAAGAGTACTTGATTTCCTAGCGTGATACACGTATGCTTTCCAGAGCAGCCCTTTCGAATGTTCCAATGTTCAAACAGAACTTTGATTCAAAGCTAAAATATTGATTTCATTTTCAGCATCTGGATCCACATAACAGGCATATTTTTTATTTTATTGTTATATTACAAAATACAAAGGTGACAACACAGAAAGAGAAAGGATGCTAGAACATTTTGCTAATTCATGCAACATATGGATAATTGTATTGCAAACATATATAACAATACATTACATTAATATAGCAAAATGGTGAAGGCCTGTATACAGACATATAGGGCACTACATAGATTTGAAGTAGAACAGTCCACTTGCAATAATATTAATTACGGAAGTGTCTTTTTGCAGTTGTGATCTCTTTGAGAATTTCAAGTTTTGACTGAAAAAGCAGAAGAAAACTTTGAAAATTAAAATCGTATCTGTGCAGTCTGAAAATGCAATATTTAGCAACTATCAGCACTTTGTCCTTTCATACCAGCTGTAAAGTATATATTGGCCTCCAGTTAATGTTATATTTTCTTGACTTTTTATGTTCCACCACTTTTGGAACAAACTCCAAAAAGCGACTGTGAGAGTTTGTTCTTCATCATTACAAAAGTTACATGTAGTGGTGTTTCTAAGTGGTCATCACGGTAAAGTATAGCATAGGTGAGAAGCATGCTCTGTATCACTTTCTATTGAAACATTGTTATATTCACAAGAGATAGACTTTCTGGATGGTATGTTTTACGAAATCATGGTGGAGTGTATTAGTTTCAGCCGGAGTGGGGATGAAAATGGTTTTCAAAAGTGAAGAGTAAATGGAACTGGTGGAAAGGGTGTAGGCAGATAGAGGTATTGTTTATTGCAGTCGGAACAGGTCTTTTCAGATTCGTTTTCCAGTTTTTGGGGGATTGCATTGACTAGGCTGTAGTAATTTTTGAAAAAAGACACATTCAAATTGAACTTAAAAGTAAACTCGTTTTTGTATTTAAATGATTTTTATTTTCTTTACAACAAACAAAATCTACATACATTCACACATATACTAACAAACACACAGGGGGGTCAAGAAACAAAATTGGAAGTTGGATAATTAAATTAATAAATATTTCCTATGATTAAGCACAAATATAAGTTAAAAGTTTTTCCCATTTATTGTAACGTTTAGTCAACTTATTACGTTTGACTGCTATTTGTCACTCTATGTCTCATACATACACAATTTTAATATTGGCTGCGAAAACATTTAATGATAGTTCCATATTATTCAGTTTGCATTGATATTATCTTCACTTTCTCTAAACTTGCCGAATAACATAGATGTTTGAGGGATTCAACTTCCTTTTTATAAAAATTACATAAAGGTGAAACAATCATTTTAAATCTGAAAAACTTTTCATTTGTAAAAATAATATCATTCACTAGCTTGTATTGAAATTCATGTAGCTTTGTTTCTATTGCAACAACAAATGGAAGGGAATAGCTCTTTGCCCATTCACTTCTAGCTTGGTGTATTTATGCTGCAGCTTCTTTGGGGCAGTTGGAGGGGTTTGCCTTTTGGATTTAAATTCATTGTAAAGTAATTTTGATTTAGCTTTTAAAATATCAACGTCTTTTCCATCCATTCTAACAAACAAGGTATCATTTAATAAATGTGGATGAGAGGGTAATTGGCTTAAATAAAAAGCCTCGAACTAGATGGA
This sequence comes from Blastomussa wellsi, assembly GCA_947652115.1. Taxonomy (NCBI): domain Eukaryota; kingdom Metazoa; phylum Cnidaria; class Anthozoa; order Scleractinia; family Plerogyridae; genus Blastomussa; species Blastomussa wellsi. The sequence goes on along the minus strand of OX393568.1, from coordinate 10,896,959 downwards.
ATTGCACCGACATTACTCATTTACTTAAAACACTGGATTGGGGATAAATTTGCGTGCAAAATCTTTGAGCTTTAAAAGAAATTGTTTGTGTCAGATAACAGATCTCTGATTTTGACCAGACCCAGCATAAGTAATTGTCATCAAAAATTGATTCCTTTTGTAAGGTTATATTCTTATTATTTCAGATGATTTGATTTATAACATCCTTGTAACTGTTTATGCTTGTGAAAGTTAACTGTGTTACCACGTATTTAAAGTTTTTTGAACAGATTTAAAAATCGAATCGAAATTGGCTTTCATTTTGGATGGCATGTGATAGTAAAAAAATACACCTAATACCGATATTTTAATATTTGACAGGACTGTATGCATAAATTCAACTTGTTTAAGATGCTGTCATGTATTGGCGATAAATAAATTTTATGCCTGCACAAATTTGGTTAAATTTAATTTGTTGATATAGCAAAGGCTTTTATCAAAATTCCGTGAGACGTTAACTTCAATTTCAAGCCTTCTACATTTGTCAAGAGGATAACATTGAATGATTTTCAGAAAATTAATTTCATACACAGCTGAGCCAGCCAGACAAATTAAAGTTGTGCAGTCAGTATAAAACATGGACTGCGGACTACGGACTACAGACTGGGTGTAAGACATGGACTAAGGTACAAAATATGGACCAGGACTGCGGACTGGGTATAAAACACGGACTGAGGTATAAAATGCGGACTGGGGATTAAAACACGGTAAAGTACATGGGTAAAATACGAGTTTCCTCGTAGCATGAGTCAAGTTCTAGCCTGGGAGAGGTTAGAGTCATGAGTCAAGTTAGAGTTGATGTTTTTTTCTTCTTTTTTGTTGCCTTTTCTTCTTTTTTTAATAAAGATTTTATAATTTGACTGTAAATGCTATTGTAAACAAATAACAACGGTGATTTACTTTCCGTCACCCATGCAAGTACCCACCACATTTCACTGGGCTTAACTCCGTCGATCGGAATAGAACTGGTGTTTCCTTGTGGTCAGTCAGTTCCAGACGAGGCAAGGAATGAGTCAGGTAAATCAGGAAATAAAAGGTAGTCTAGAACAGAGTAGAGCAAGTGCCAAATTAAACGAAAGATTTATTTAAACCATATTTTCTTTATGTGTGAACTTGACCCTTTGTCACTGATACCACAAGGAAGAAAAGTCCACGTCCGATCACAGAAGTTAAGCCCTGTTGAGCAAGGTTAGTATTTGGACGGGTGCCAGCCTGGAATAATCCCGTTGTTAGCTTTTCCTTTAATCGCTTTATCCTTTCTTGTCGTCGCAATTTTCAATGAATATAACAGTGATATTTTAGGTCCTTCATTTGTCCTTCTAACGACTTCTTAATTTACATTTTGTTAGTGCAATTGATCTTCCCAAAACCGCAATCAAATTAAATCAACGAATAATCCGGTTTTGCTGTAGTTTCTTGCCATTTGTCCATCGAATAAATATAATTTCTAATTTGGATTAATTGTCTTCTGCGTACTGTGTAGCCGGCTACATGGGATTTACCTCAAGTGGCGGGGTATTCTGCAGTTAAGCTGACATTTTGTTGGGCAATAACAATTACAGGCAAAGCAGAAAAGGTGAAAAAATATTGACTCAAACTTGACTCGTGTTACAAGGAAACTCACATTTTACCCACTCTATGGTACTTTGCCGTGTTTTAATCCCTAGTCCGCATTTTATACCTCAGTGCATGCTTTATACCCAGTCCGCAATCCTGGTCCGTATTTTATACCTCAGTCCATGTATTATACCCAGTCCGTAGTCCTTGTTTTATACTGACCGTAAAGTCATGCCAGTGTTTTCTTGGGGTCCTAGAGAGGTTTTTTGTCTTTACTTGTGCACTCAAAATGAACAAGATCATGGCGCATCACGGCATGTATTTACAAACTTCCAAGGCATAGACTGCTTAAACCTCGCTGATGAAGGATTCATCTTTCCTTTTACTTCCTTAAAGACATGATGTCATGGCGCTTACAAACATGTTTTGAGAAGATAGATAATGAGGCCTCTCAAGACTTTTGAACACAAAATGGTAATGTACAGTGTTGCTTTGAATTTGTATGGAAGTTTTAGAAAGATCAGTAAAGCCATTGAGTTATGAAGAATGCAAAAGCCGTCTGCTAAAATTTGAACTTTCCACTTTTAGCGTGAAGCCGAGTGAAATGTGAATAAACTAATTACACATTCAGAATTGCACGGCTTTGAAATTTTTGATATTTTGATGATTTTGAGTACATTTCTTGGCTTCATCTTCAATGACATTTAATTTGAAGCAAAGTTTATTTGAAGTTTCTATTATATTTTGATCTTTTGTTCAGAATTTTAGGCTCTTTGGAGCGAACAGATTTGGCACTTGCACGCACGTGCTTAGCTGATCGAGACGTCCCGTCTTTGTGTTTAGGCTTTCATTTATTTAGAGTCGAACCAAGTGAAGCGTAACCCCTAGAGTACATTAATGAATTGATTATTTGAAAATTGAACCCGTTATTCGTTATTCATTCAGTTTGAAAAGTCGCGGATCAATGCTCAAATCAAAAGTCGATTTTTGATTGGACTAGGTGAACAAGAGATGTTCCTAATAAGGAGAATTGTAACAAGGAAACTTCCTTCAAAATGCTGTCAAAAATGGCGGGAAAGGTGAATTTGAGTGATGTGTAAAACGTCTTGTAAATGTTGACATTGAGAGATTTTTTGAGCTAGTTGCATCTCGTAGAACTTTCCTGGCGAAGCTCTTACAAGTTTTTCGCGAATATTTCCGATGACTTTACTACAGTAACATGGCTACATGCATGTTTTCAGGTTAGCAATTAAATTGCAAACTTTTCATTTTCAAGAGATGTTCCTAATAAGGAGAATTGTAACAAGGAAACTTCCTTCAAAATGCTGTCAAAAATGGCGGGAAAGGTGAATTTGAGTGATGTGTAAAACTTCTTGTAAATGTTGACATTGAGAGATTTTTTGAGCTAGTTGCATCTCGTAGAACTTTCCTGGCGAAGCTCTTACAAGTTTTTCGCGAATATTTCCGATGACTTTACTACAGTAACATGGCTACATGCATGTTTTCAGGTTAGCAATTAAATTGCAAACTTTTCATTTTCAGGATTCCTCAGAAAAAAACCATATTATTGGAATTCAAAGGTCTTAAAAAGGTATGTGCTGTTACAAGCGAAGACAGCAATAAAATATTGTTGATCGAGCATGTTTTTCAAACACGTCTAGGGAGATCAATCTCCGACTCTTCCGCACCCGCCATTGTATCATTCCAGCGATATGACCCAGAATGGGAGGACCTTGTTGATATCGATATTGATCAGAAAAGAAACCGACAAAATAAAAGTACTGATCATAGACAACAGCGGACCATCTGCCTCATGAACAGATGGAAGCTCTACGAGTGTTAGAGACAAGCATATACCTGGTGTGGAACAATTGATCAATAACCTGGATGAAGAGAAAAGAGCCCTCGATTACAAGTTTAACATAGCCCAGGAAACACTGGAGTCCCTGAAAGTTGCCCCTAGGGAAAGAGATCTTGCCGGGAAGCATTCAAGTTTTTCTTGTAGCAGTTGCCATTATAAAGTCAACAACTGCATGCTGCATCCATGCCGAAGTTATTTTGAATGTGGCCAGCTGACATTACACCGAGAACACAATAAAACCTAAAACAGGTATGTTGACGGGCAATACTTCAAGATTTTGGTTGTGTAGTAAAAGACATAAAGACATCCAGGAAAAAGACATGTTCACCAGTTTCCCCTCTCTCTCTGGTGCTTTTACAGACAGGTCTATTGTTGTAGCTTTCTATCAACATTTTATTGACTTTCAGTGACTCTTTTGACTATCCACAAATGGCCTGGGGCAGGGCACTTGAACAGAAAATCTCAGTTCAGTTCAAATGCCTGCCTATGCTCCCCTCCCTTACACCCTTACAGCTTAACATTCATAGGTTCCGGTAGGTAGAGAGATAGATGGATGGACAGACGGACGAACGGACAAGTTTATTTATACATGGTATTTCCATCAGCTTATTTACCGTAATCAACCAACTACCCATCTTCCTAACTACAGTAATAGAAGGTACAAAATACAAAAAGAACAAAAACTGCTTTTCATGGAGGCCATGTTCAAAAATAAATTACCTTAGAAAATTTTACTTAAGAATTATAAACAGTTATTGGATATCCAGAATAATCAAGGTCGAGTTAAGTGTTGTCAGCCAAAGTCATTGTTACTTCGCTGTCCGTGAACTTGACGTTGTTCTTGGAAATCATGCATTGTGCATGTAACCTACAGATTATTCACCACTCTACTTGCAGATTAGTGAATAATCTGTAAGTTGTGCTGTTCCCAGAATAAACTGTAGGCTTTTAGCCAATGAGAAGACTGATGGTGACTATAAAAATTTGTGCAATAAGGTGCATTACTGACATATGTTTATAATTAAATATTTTGTTTACTCTAGGCTGAAGCTGAAGTTAAAGAAATTCAGAAGCAACTTAAAAGAAACATGGATGAAATGGAAAACTACAAATTGCTCAAGTATGTATTCATAAATTTTAATAACTTGTATGGGTTGCAATTAACTGCTGAATGTTTTTCTCAGCACATGACAAAACCATAGCAGACAAACTGATTCTTGTATCAGGGATATGATTTCATATTTTATCTTGTCATTTGAAGGACCATGAATTCACCCAACAAAATATTGTATTTACCCTACAACCCCACGATTTTTATAAATGTGATGAAAAGCATATTGGCCAAAGTAGATGGCCAACAGAAAGTCAAACATATTTTATTTACCTAGTTATTTGGGTGAATTGGTGACTTACTGTGAAACTTAGAAAACCATGAACATCAGAAATATTTACAACATGTTATTCTGTTAAAAGGAAAACGCCAATGAGGTGTGAGAAAACTAAACCACAAACAGCGACAGTAATTAGTTTTTAGTTTTAAGGTTTGTGTACATGTCCTGATTTATTTGTCACTGCAAAATCAGTATTCCAGAATATTTCAGGTGCTCACAAATTATAGAACTCGTACGTATAACTAAGGCAAGGTTTGTCCTTTTTTAATTTTACATTTGTTTAGTCAGGGTAAGGTAAGGGGAAAGCCAGGGAATTTGAAAATTGATGTTTGTTGAAACAATGTATTTGTACTTGTAGTACTTACTAGATTGTTTTGATAACAGTTTGGATTCTCTTTTTAATTGCCAGGAAAATAACAAGAACCAACTTTTTTGCTGTCACCAGGAAAAAGCTGCAGCGCTGCAATCCCATCAAGTATTCAAACAGAACAACACTAGACAATGATCTAAGAATTTTAGCTGCAGCATGTAAGCACAGGGTTCCATCAGACACAGCAAATTTAGAGCAAATAATTGAGGACTATAGAAATAAGGCAAAGAGTGTGAGCCAGCGTAAGTCACCAGTTACAATCCACAACCAGTGGGCACCATTTACCATGTCTCGTTCACCTCCTTACTATGGAATGCAGAGTGTATTACCATACATGCACCTCAGAGCCCCAAGTCCTGGTCCTCAAACTAGGCCACCATACATGCACCACAGCACCCCAAGTCCTGGTCGTCTAACTAGGCCACCATACATGCACCACAGCACCCCAAGTCCTGGTCCTATAACTAGGCCCCCATACATGCACCACAGCACCCCAAGTCCTGGTCCTCTAACTAGGCCACCATACATGTACCACAGCACCCCAAGTCCTGGTCTTCGAACTAGGCCACCATACATGCACCACAGCACCCCAAGTCCTGGTCCTCTAACTAGGCCACCATACATGCACCACAGCACCCCAAGTCCTGGTCCTTGAACTAGGCCACCATACATGTACCACAGCACCCAAGTCCTGGTCCTCGAACTAGGCCACCATACATGCACCACAGCAACCCAAGTCCTGGTCCTATAACTAGGCCACCATACATGCACCACAGCACCCCAAGTCCTGGTCCTCTAACTAGGCCACCATACATGTACCACAGCACCCCAAGTCCTGGTCCTCGAACTAGGCCACCATACATGCACCACAGCACCCCAAATCCTGGTCCTCTAACTAGGCCACCATACATGCACCACAGCACCCCAAGTCCTGGTCCTCGAACTAGGCCACCATACATGCACCACAGCACCCCAAGTCCTGGTCTTTGAACTAGGCCATACATGCACCACAACACCCCAAGTCCTGGTCCTCTAACTAGGCCACCATACATGCACCACAGCACCCCAAGTCCTGGTCCTCGAACTAGGCCACCATACATGCACCACAGCATCCCAAATCCTGGTCCTCTAACTAGGCCACCATACATGCACCACAGCACCCCAAGTCCTGGTCCTTGAACTAGGCCACCATACATGTACCACAGCACCCCAAGTCCTGGTCCTCGAACTAGGCCACCATACATGCACCACAGCACCCCAAGTCCTGGTCCTATAACTAGGCCACCATACATGCACCACAGCACCCCTAGTCCTGGTCCTTGAACTAGGCCACCATACATGCACCACAGCACCCCAAGTCCTGGTCCTATAACTAGGCCACCATACATGCACCACAGCACCCCAAGTCCTGGTCTTTGAACTAGGCCATACATGCACCACAGCACCCCAAGTCCTGGTCCTCTAACTAGGCCACCATACATGCACCACAACACCCCAAGTCCTGGTCCTCTAACTAGGCCACCATACATGTACCACAGCACCCCAAGTCCTGGTCCTCGAACTAGGCCACCATACATGCACCACAGCACCCCAAGTCCTGGTCCTCTAACTAGGCCACCATACATGCACCACAGCACCCCAAGTCCTGGTCCTTGAACTAGGCCACCATACATGTACCACAGCACCCCAAGTCCTGGTCCTCGAACTAGGCCGCCATACATGTACCACAGCACCCCAAGTTCTGGTCCTCTAACTAGGCCACCATACATGCACCACAACACCCCAAGTCCTGGTCCTCTAACTAGGCCACCATACATGTACCACAGCACCCCAAGTCCTGGTCCTCTTAACTAGGCCACCATACATGTACCACAGCACCCCAAGTCCTGGTCCTCTAACTAGACCACTATACATGCACCACAGCACCCCAAGTCCTGGTCCTTGAACTAGGCCACCATACATGCACCACAGCACCCCAAGTCCTGGTCCTTGAACTAGGCCACCATACATGCACCACAGCACCCCAAGTCCTGGTCTTTGAACTAGGCCATACATGCACCACAGCACCCCAAGTCCTGGTCCTCTAACTAGGCCACCATACATGCACCACAGCACTCCAAGTCCTGGTCCTCTAACTAGGCCACCATACATGTACCACAGCACCCCAAGTCCTGGTCCTCGAACTAGGCCACCATACATGCACCACAGCACCCCAAGTCCTGGTCCTCTAACTAGGCCACCATACATGCACCACAGCACCCCAAGTCCTGGTCCTTGAACTAGGCCACCATACATGTACCACAGCACCCCAAGTCCTGGTCCTCGAACTAGGCCGCCATACATGTACCACAGCACCCCAAGTTCTGGTCCTCTAACTAGGCCACCATACATGCACCACAACACCCCAAGTCCTGGTCCTCTAACTAGGCCACCATACATGTACCACAGCACCCCAAGTCCTGGTCCTCTAACTAGACCACTATACATGCACCACAGCACCCCAAGTCCTGGTCCTCTAACTAGGCCACCATACATGCACCACAGCACCCCAAGTCCTGCAACATGCAACTTCAAGTCCAGGTGTACAAAGCCCAGTGTGGAACTCTCCTACTGGAAATGTGAATCTCAGATGGCAGAATTTGTCATCTGTTAGAAATAGATCACCACACTGTTATCCTTCACTTAGGGGAGGGTATCAGCAGACTCATTGTAACCAGTCTGCTTATGGAAACAAGAACATGCAGTTCACTAAAGCAAGCCAACATAAACATGACCACCATCCAAAGAAGAGACTTAAGTATGACAGCAAAGATCGCGGCAGACAGTACAGGGAATCTCTTAATGTTGTGGCTAAAAGTAAAGCAGCTACCACAGTTGGGTCAGATGATGAAACACAAGATGATTCTTTAACAGAAAGCCCTGCTCCTAAGAAAAGCAGCACAGGAACAGAAGCAAGTATGATGGAAAACAATGATGAATCACAGTCCTTAAATGAAGAGTCACAGTCATTCAATTACGAATCGTGGGAGAAAGAGCAAGTTGCTGCTGTAAGAAACATTGCTAACACACCATGAATGTTACAGGGTAGATTGTGTCAGTTGAAAACAACTACAATGTTGCAGCCAAAATAAAGACAAAAGCCACATTTCTCTAAGATGTACTAAATAGGAAAGTGCAAGTATTGTAAATGCTAAGTTAATTAAGTCACCAGGTGGCTTGTGCATCTTGAGTGGCATCGAAGGCAGGGGGAGGCTAACATGTTCTTTCATACATGTAGTCTGTTAGTAATGCAAAGGAGAAAATGTTACTTGTGAAGTAAGAAGTGAAAGAAATTACCGGTATTGCTTTCAGAAATGGGGCATGATGTGCATGTCATATGTTCTGAATGTTAGTACAAGTCAAGTGTCATAACTAACAAATGTTGTGATAACTACCTGAAATTCACTTTTATTGATTCTTTTCTTGTAAATCTCACAAGTATTGTTGTGACATGAGTTTTTGGCAGGTTTACTTAAAATGGAGATTACCGGTAGTAGAGGTTAGCTAAAAGGAGGAATTGTGGTGCTTCTCTTAGCAATGCTGTGTTTATATTTTGCTAAAAGTTAAAATTTAATCTGTAAACCTCAATGGTTGAACTAAGACAGAACAAGCTTTCTGTCCACCCCCTTCGATGTGTAACAGTCCTCCAAATTGCAGTCAGTGTTTCTATGTTAGTTCAAAAAGTATAGCATGGTTTCATACTGTAATATATGTTTTTATCCCCAAGGCTATTTGCATTCTAAGGTGTTAAGAAAGAGTTTTCAACAATGTTGTATGGTCCTTTGGTGGTCAAGAACATGAAAAAGAGAGAAAAAACAGTACTAAAAAAAACAGTACTAACAGTTGGGTTGCAGGTCATATTGCAAGTTGGGCTAAAATAACAGTTACACATTTGATTCATAATTTTTAAGATGCAATCATTGCATGTACTAAGTCATTTCACACCATCAATGATGTACAATTAATTGCCAGTGGATGTAACAAGTTTAGTTAATTATATGTTGAGTTAAAATACCAGGAAAAGTTGTTAAGAAGCCACTTAGCTAGTCTAGCTAGTTTACCTTGTATTTGAAACAAAATGCACTTACATCTGCACCTATTTGTTTGTTTTCAAAAGATGAGTTAAATAAACTTTAATTTTTGATTTGTGTATTACAAAATATTGCTACTTCATAAACCAACAGGATTACTCTCTCAAAAACTGAGTATTTCAATTTCTGCCTACAGTCTGTGCCCCTGGCCTTCCTTCGAGCAAGGTAGAGCAAACTACTTTTGGTTAAGTAATATTTTAAGGGTTTTCATTTTCTTTATCCTTGCAATTCTCAGCTGAAAGTGTTCCACTGAAAGTTGATTTTATTAGTATTGTTATTATCATTGCTAAAGCTGTTTAATCAACATTTACCTACTAGATGGGTATCCATGTTCTATAAGAAAATAATGCCTGCTTGAGGTCTAGAAAAGCTGCCAGTGGATGCCCGAGCCGTTAGGCGAGGGCATTCAGCTGTTTTTCTAGACCTCAAAAGGGCATTATTTTCTTATAGGACATTGGGAAACCCTTCTTCTAATTTAGAATATGGCATTTCGCAACGCAACAAACAACATCCGGGGTACCGGGCTTCTACAGCTTTTGCCCATGTTCTATTAAAAACAAAGCCTGCTTAGATTCCATGGCGAGCATACAGGGCTATATTCAATTGAATATATTAGATGAAAAAAAAAAACAGTTTGTCTGCAGTGGGCTGGTAAGCTGATTACATTGACCACAAAACAATGGATTTAAATCCATCGTAAGAAAAAAGATGGCGGCTGTACATTTTACCACAACACCTTGCGAACCAAACTAGGCCCACTGGGCATATATAAAGTATGATTTAACGAAAGCTGTTCCATTGTATAAACAAAATTGCTCTGGCCGAGTTTGAATGCCATACAATTGTTTTTATACGCTCATTTAGGGTTTTCGCGCGCAAAACAGTATTGGAATATGTACCAGCACGCCATCTTTTTCCTTGGAAAGAGCATGAAGAAAAATGACCATTCCACCCAAATGAGCTGTTTATTGCAATTTGCAGTTTAGAAATGAACACTGAACATCAGGCCCTACTGTCTTCACACAAATGATTGTGCCTTGTATAGAGAAATTGGGCTGTATCTTGGCCACAAATTGAAACAAAGTCAAAGAGCTCATTTTTGGTGAGATGATGTTTTACCATGATTATTGCATTTTTCCATAATTTCCAGGGCTGCAAATATATATAATTAAAAACTAGCTTCGGTATATTGCATTTCCTGAGTTGTGATTGGTTTAGAGGCAATGGTATATGAACTCATATACCATTGACCTACAAATATGGTAGGTGTATGCATAAAAGAAATACATTTTCCACAATGTTTGTACAACATTTCTTTGGGCTTTTTTAATTATTATAGAGGGGGTAAGTTTCTAAAGAAACTATGGTGCTGCGTCGGTGGGAAGTATAACAATATAATTTGGTTTTATCAACCGGGTTGATAATGTCAATTGGCCACCGTAAAGAGATTCAAGTGCTGACGTTTCGAGCGTTAGCCCTTCGTCGGAGCGAATCAAGGAATTGTGCGTCGTGTGTCTTTATATACAGAAAGATGGAGCTTCGCTATTGGCTGGTGCCTGGTAACGTGAAAACTTCGGAATAAATTAGTTGAATGAAAAGCGTTGGTTGATACCGTGAGGATTAAGAGTGCCGATTTGAAAAATAAATTTTTGTTCTAGAGTTTTACGGCTTTCCGTGTTTCCTTGGTGAAGGGTCACCGTCTTTGTAGTGACGACTCTGATTTTTCCTCGCAACCTCCATTAATTTCATTTAAACGCGACAAAAACATAGGTAACTTTTTAGTCAGAAGTGCATTCCAAACTAGTGATCAACCCGGAACTTTTAAATGCGCTCGCGCACGATGCAAAACATGCCCTTTCATTCACAACGTTGACAAAATATCGGGACCCAAGCGATCTATCAAAATCACTGATCATTTCACCTGTACCTCAGCCAATGCCATCTACTGTATAACTTGCACTCTTTGCAAAAAGTTATACATCGGCGAAACAGGGAGACGACTTGGC
>OX393568.1:10878541-10885405 GCA_947652115.1 Blastomussa wellsi | reverse complement strand
ATCATCGCGCCCAGCAAATTGATCGACAGTCAGCACTACAAACGTCACAGAGAGAAAACAACGATAGAATTCCATTCACCCTCACATTTCACCCTCACAACCACGCAGTTAAATCCATCATTCTCAAAAACTTTAAATTACTTCAAAATGATCCCGACACTGGTAGAATCTTTTCGCAACCTCCATTAATTTCATTTAAACACGACAAAAACATAGGTAACTTTTTAGTCAGAAGTGCATTCCAAACTAGTGATCAACCCGGAACTTTTAAATGCGCTCGCGCACGATGCAAAACATGCCCTTTCATTCACAACGTTGACAAAATATCGGGACCCAAGCGATCTATCAAAATCACTGATCATTTCACCTGTACCTCAGCCAATGCCATCTACTGTATAACTTGCACTCTTTGCAAAAAGTTATACATCGGCGAAACAGGGAGACGACTTGGCGACCGATTCCGTGAACACCTTCGTGACGTAGAGAAAGACGACAAAAATGCATCGAAACCGGTCGCAAGACACTTCAATCTCCCAAATCATTCTAAGCAACACATGGCAGTCTGCGGCCTTTCCCTTCACCAAGGAAACACGGAAAGCCGTAAAACTCTAGAACAAAAATTTATTTTTCAAATCGGCACTCTTAATCCTCACGGTATCAACGAACGCTTTTCATTCAACTAATTTATTCCGAAGTTTTCACGTTACCAGGCACCAGCCAATAGCGAAGCTCCATCTTTCTGTATATAAAGACACACGACGCACAATTCCTTGATTCGCTCCGACGAAGGGCTAACGCTCGAAACGTCAGCACTTGAATCTCTTTACGGTGGCCAATTGACATTATCAACCCAGTTGATAAAACCAAATTATATTATTTAATTATTATAGCCAACTCAGCACTACAAGCCTTGTTTACTATCTACCATCTCGTATCCAACACGTGCTCGTGGAATTATTTTTGTCTGACAAAGTCTGCACTTTGTATGAACAAAACTGTAGTAAGGTTGGCCATCTATTACAGTACTACTCCATGGTGCGTTGTAAATGAAATTGTGGGGACATTCTGACCACTGCATTTGAGATTTCATTGGACATTGGCAAATTTTGGTTGGCCATTGTTCAGAAGGCAGACTGTTATTTGCAGTGCTGGTTCCACAAATTTCTCTTTGTGGAATACCACCATATCAATCTCTGTACTGAACTTTTGAGGCTGAATGTTTTATGGCAATCTGGTTTTAGCAATCTAAGGCATGGAATGTATTTTTGACTCGACAAGTTCTAAAGCTGAGAGTCCAGAGAAGAGAAAATTGTGATCCTTTGAGGTTAGAGATGGTACATGATTCAAAACTGTAATTTCAAAAATTAGTTGTTACATTCAATTCAATGTTTATTCACCACATATTTACATCATTTAATTAAAAAGAAAAACAGAACAAAAGATAAGAGAAATAAGTGGTCAGGAGACTTCAAAAAACCTCAGGGCTTGTACTAAGAGGTGCCTTCATTGATACATAACAAATTCAGATATATGATACCTTGCATTACTTGACAAGTAGGTTATTTGTTTTATTTTTGCATATTTTAATTTTTGAAAAAATGAAGAAACATGTGTTGAAGTGTAACTTGACATGGAAGGGTGAGGTAAGTTAAGCCTCTACAACAATCAGTTTCACATAGGGGTGGCTAAGGATCTTGCAACCTTCCCCTGCCCATGCATTCTTTTTAAATCACTCGAGTCTGCTAGACAGCTTATTCATTTCCTTGGACACACATTGCTTCCATCTAGCTCTTTTTGTGGGTAAGAAAAATTACTCTCTAGCGTAGTTGCCACAGGCCAGGAAATGGTCATGAAAAAAAAACATAATTCTTCAAGGTCAGGAAAACGTCACAGAAAGTTTAAGTCTTTGAGAGAAGTCAGGGAAAAGTGAAATTTTAAGAGTACATTGTTCCTGAAACGCCACAGTGGGGAGTGGTCAATTAAAAAAATATTTTTGTATAGTCAATGAATTTTTTATCAGGCAATGATAAGCTTGTTATTAACTTGGTAAAAACAGGACAAGATGATACAGTAGATCCACAGAACAAACAGTGATTGAAGTGATACAGATAAATTTGAGACTTATTCTGGCCTGAATTATATAAACTTATGATTACAATGAAAATAAGTCTGGAAACTAAGAAGCCAACTAATTTCCCTTTGTGTATTGAGAGGAACACTGTTGAAAATGACAGATCCAGAGATTCCAACCCTGTGATCTAAAAAAACGGAGGTTTTTGGTGGTGTGTAGCTGCAGGCACAAGCCTCTAGGGGGGTATCAGGGCATGCTCCCCTGGGGAAATTTTAAGATATATGTACCTCTAAGATGCCATTTCCATTTCACAGTCAATGGAAGATAGTGGATCAACGAAGAAACTGAGTGCCACAAGAGCATGCCACGATGACAAATGAACGCAAGCCTTACACAAGGTCAAGGCAATCCAGGAAGTAATATGATTTTGTTGTATTTGTACACCTTAAAACTTCACCGTAAATTTTCTCGAAATCACTCTTAATAAAATTTTTTCAAATTTGGCAGACATCAAGAAAAGTATGTCAGGTTAAAGATCCAGGAAGGGTTTTCCAAAATTATCCCTTGATGACAGGTTATTCGGTCTCGAGTAAAGTGGGGCATGACGTCACTATGTTGCTATGGTAACTCTAATCACGATAAAATTAACTTCATCTGAAACTTTGATCTTTCTCTAGTGCACCTGGAGCAATCGATTTTCTGTCAGATACTCTATGGTGGTACACTAGCTGCTCAAAGTTGAAAGGTATCATCACTCAAAAATCCGATTGAGCCACCTTAAGATATGAAGCTTGTTTTTGTGCTAATGAGGTAGTCAACAAAAGATGAAATTCTTTCTGTAGGGCCATCACACCATGATATAATAGGTCTACCGGCAGGTGACAGTTTGTGAATTTGTATTAAAGTGTGTCATCCTAATGATATTCAAATTGTAACGCAAGTTTTGACGTGTAATTTTGTAACGTACCTTAATAATATAAAATTCAAATGTACAACCGTTAAAAGCTCATTTGCAATTGAAGATGACATGAGAATGTCGAAACATGTTTTGTAAATTGAAAACTGTCATTTCTTTATTGAAAATGTAGTGTGCTTGCGGAGTAGCATACACAAGGCACTCTACAGCACTCAGAACACTTGCCTGGTATATCAGAGAGTGCAACGACACCATGATACAGTGAACCATAGAAAAATCTAAGAAAAGCGAAAACAGCGCAAGAAGAAAAACAATGTGCAACATGATTATGAGTTTTCTTTTGTTTTCCTCATCGAAGAAATATAGTACACAGGGGATCATTCTTGACTTTGCCGTACGTGCAGCTTTCTACTATGTTTCGGACAGTTTATGAAATAACTGATTAAATATTGGTGTACAAGCGAAATCACTAATTGGCTCATCAAGATGTGTAGCCTTTAACTACGCAGCGTATAGATAGTTCCACTTGCTTTGCCATCTCAAACACCAACACAGGTCTGGAACAAGTGAAGGCAGAAAACAAGTGTTTTGTGACAATCCTGTGGGAATGCGAGGAATTAAAAAAAACACGGGAAAAACGAGTGCAATCGAATTACCCTGGACACATAAATATGCCCGTGATTTATGACACCTCCACGCTACCACGCGCCATAAAGTTGCGTAATCAGTTATTGATTATCAATAAAAATCAATAATAATCAATAGCAATTAAGATGATTTGGTGAGTGAGTATCAATTTTTATTGATTGGTTGATTGCAATCAATGATTGATTCTCACTGATTGATATCGCCAAGAGTAATTACATCTTACCTATATAAAGAATAATGATAAAGATGTAGTCTTGCCAGGGCGTGGGAAGGGATTAAAGGAGCTACGCCTCTACGTGGTTTCTCCAACGATCCTGAATCCGTTCCAGCGGCAAGAAGGAGGACTGCTGCTCAAAAGGTAACATATTTGGAATTGTAACCTTACACAGGAAAACGTACACTAACGGGTATCCGTTAAAACAACCAAATCCGTTTTTTATTTGTCACTTACCTGTTAAAACGCTTTTAAAAGCCGTTTGAGCCATTACAACGGCTAACGGCATCCGTAGAGCTAAAACCCAAAGCCGTTAAAACGAGAAATGCTACCCGTTGAAACCAGAGCGTTAAAACGGATACGTTACCAGTATTTTAATCTCTCTTGGAAATACCACATTGATTCTATTGTCACAAAAATAAAATTAGTAAAAATGTTGGGCTGATTGCAAAGCTACGCCACTCTGTACCTCGACCAGTACTATTGAATATTTAAAAGTCTCTAGTTCATACTTATCTAACCTGCCTGGGGCCAGGCATGCAAGACTTATCTTAATAAAATTTTAATTCTTCAGAAAAGGGCTCTTCGCTTGTACTTCACAGACTGGCATGACCATGCAATTCCTTTATTTCTCGAAGCAAACGTGCTCCCAATAACTTTTCTTTATTATGAATCGGTATCAACTTGAACGTATGATATCAGTAATGGCAAAGCTCCAACAAAACATGTTAAATTTATTTCAGAAAACGTCTGATATTCACTCATATAATACATGATCGTCTACATCTGGAAAGTTATTTGTTAAAAGTTCTAGACTGGAAATACAAAACAATTAGTTCTCTCAACTCGGAGTAAAACTGTGGAATAAGATTCTGTGCTATATAACAGATCTTCCTAAAAGAACTTTCAAACGAGTTCTTCGCAAATTGCTATTTGATATTTTAGAAAAGGAGGATGACTATATTCAAATGCCCATGATTATCCAAAAAGTAGGTACATAGATATACTTGTTAATCTCTTTAATTAACGTCTACTATAAACCTTCAAGAGTCCGCGACTCCCTATTTTAATGCACTGTACGCCAGTAAGTGCTGTGTTAACTAGATCTTTGTTTTATTTAATTTTGCAATCTGGAAGGCTTGTTTTAATTTGTTTCAATTTAAGGTACCTGCCCAGGCTATTTTGGGTCATTTTTATTGTTAAAAACTGTCTACACATTCTGTCAAAATAGTCCAAAACAGTTCAGAATATTGATCACTGAATGTAACCAACCCCAAAATTCCCCTGTTTTTTGTGCCTCAGGCCCCCCAATGGGAAAATTCGGTTAAATATTAACCCATGTCTCAGAAAGAAATATTCGTTTTTTGCAACAACTGCCCAAAGAAATCCAAATGTAAAACTAATGTAATGTAACGGTAAATAAAAGTAATTTTTCTGTGTTTGGGGAAAGTCATAATGTTAATAGAAAATAAATTATTGCAATGAGACTGAACGGGAACTTTTCTGACTCAGAACTTTTTATCATCTGCTCCAGTCTCCATCCCCAAACAAGCGTTTGTTTGAAATTTCGTTACGAAAAAGCCTGCCAAGTTTTGTACCAAAAGGACTTTTGGTTTTCTCAGAAAACAAAATTCGGTAAGTGCCTATCCTCCAGAGTCTGTTATATTTTGCATAAAAGGCACCCTGACATCCCCAATACAAGGAAAATTCGCTGTAACACTCGATCAAATGCTTCGGGCCGCCATTTTGAATTGATTTCCGCTGTTTAAAATGCCTGCAGACCCCAAAACTTGTGTTTGTTTATGCGTTGCTAGGTGCGGCACTCGTCCCAGACTTCCGGTTTCTCGAATGTTGAATTTTGAGCACTGGAACCAAGTTTCAAATCAAATATGGCTCCCACGAAGTAAGCAGAGTTCAAACAATCACAACAGCCTCTGAAAACACCTTCCCAGATGGAAATATCACCTGGAAAAACAGATCAAGGGCCGAAGACCCTAACAACCGACCCAGTTCCTGGCACGGAAAAGCCATTGACTTCCGGTAAAAGCATGAATTTCAGCTTCATCGTTCTCGTCTCCTCGTGCGTTTTCAGAACCAAAGCCGATATTTTTATAAAATAAGAGGTCCAAGGAACACGTTAAGAAAAAATTTGGAGAAATTAAAAACCCTCAATTTTTGCCTGGGCAGGTACCTTAAGGTTTAAATTGTTTCTTTAAGGTACTTATTTGAGTTGTTCATGTATTTGTCTTGCCCCGCCTCGACTAGCTTTTCAGCTATTTGCGGGGCAAACTACCCCAACTTGTAATTAAAGACAAATAAAGTTGTTGTTGCTGTTTGACAAACGATCTGACAACATTATGGCTTGCTTTTAACCAGTTCCCGTTTCTTGGACCACGCAAACGTTTCTCTTAAACCTGAACAACGTCCCGAGGATTTATTCCAAAGCTTAATGGCCTTTATTGAGGACAAAATTCTCACCACAACCAGCGGAATCACTCATCATGGCGAGATCCCTGACGCTGAAGAAGAACTGTCTCCATCCCTTGAAAATTTTGTGGTTCTTACCTGGTTAAGCTTACTCCATTCCAGCCTTCCACAGCTTGTGAAACAGCGTTATGGAACCAAGTTACATGGTAGAACGTTGGTCTTCGTAAAGCCTGAGATCTCTCAAGCTCTCGAGTTGTTACTTGACAAGCTCCACACCAGTGAAGAGTCTAAGGTCTGCACTCCAGGGTGATCATCGCTCATTTGTTCCCACCTGACGCAAGCCACTGCCCAAGCCGTGTGCCGTCAAATCTTGTCCTCTCTGCCAACAGGCTGGTCGCCCTGATTTTCGGTTTCATTTCCTCAGCAGTTGCAAGTCTCTACCTGAGCCCGCCAGGTGGCTGGGCTTGAGTTAGACGAAAGCAGTCATGATTACCAGCTCAGCCTTGAGAATCCTTCAGACTTCCAACATGTCCAAGAAATCCCAGATATGCAAGCCTGTTCCTCCTACCTACTATGAAACCTCCTGAC